>CM076184.1:41623620-42841120 GCA_038277355.1 Encarsia formosa | reverse complement strand
TGCAGCTTGAGGGATTATTTATTTATTTATTTATTCATGAAAAAGACTCGCGAGCTCGGCGTTATGGGGTTGTAGCAGCTTGGGGGATTATTTATTTACTTATTTATAAAAAAAACTCGCGAGCTCGGCGTTATGGGGTTGTAGCAGCTTGGGGGATTTTGTAATTTATTATTTATTCATAAAAAAAACTCGCGAGATCGGTGTTATGGGGTTGTAGCAGATTGGGGGATTATTTATTTACTTATTTATAAAAAAAACTCGCGTGCTCGGCGTTATGGGGTTGTAGCAGCTTGGGGGATTATTTATTTACTTATTTATAAAAAAAACTCGCGAGCTCGGCGTTATGGGGTTGTAGCAGCTTGGGGGATTTTGTAATTTATTATTTATTCATAAAAAAAACTCGCGAGCTCGGTGTTATGGGGTTGTAGCAGCTTGGGGGATTATTTATTTACTTATTTATAAAAAAAACTCGCGTGCTCGGCGTTATGGGGTTGTAGCAGCTTGGGGGATTATTTATTTACTTATTTATAAAAAAAACTCGCGAGCTCGGCGTTATGGGGTTGTAGCAGCTTGGGGGATTTTGTAATTTATTATTTATTCATAAAAAAAACTCGCGAGCTCGGTGTTATGGGGTTGTAGCAGCTTGGGGGATTATTTATTTACTTATTTATAAAAAAAACTCGCGAGCTCGGCGTTATGGGGTTGTAGCAGCTTGGGGGATTTTGTATTTATTTATTTATTCATAAAAAAACTAGGGGATAATTGTTTATTAAATTTCAATTGCTCCGGAGGCTTAAAATAATTTTTTAATTATCAATATCAAATTTAAATCTCCCGCGGTTTAACTGCGCACCTTATTAAGTTTAAGCCGACCTTTATCCCCGATATCCCCTGAAGAGGGCGCTACTAGTGTAGAGGCATTTGACATAGACTCTCCGTTCCTGACACGCTGCTCACTCTGTACAAAAGCTGCGGGCGATCAATCTTGGACTTTGGATGTTTTGTCTACTTTCCTAGATGCAGTGAGCTACTTGTCAGAGTCGAGAGAATTCAGTACGCGGCTATTCGAACAGCCCTGGGTTATCGTATAAGTACGCCGACTAATATTCTGCTTGCGGAGGCAGGTCTTACTCCATACAAGAAGAGGGCTTTCTATTTGTGCGATTGTGAGTTGGCTAAGATGCTGTCCAACACTGGCTCTGTCACCTATTCGAGTACGATGCGATACCTACGGACTCTCAGAAAGAGGAGGAGGGGATTGCCTACCTGGGCTGGTATTTTATGTCAAAGTCTATCCACGGAGAACTTGGAAATTCTGTCGTTGCAGGGCCCCACTTTAATTATTTTTTGCAGGATTTCCGGACAATTTTTCCCCCTGTTCCCGTGGACCTAGACTTTGGCATGAACATCAGAGACAGTCCAGACCCCAATCAGACATGTGGGAGTATGTGGCGAACAGTGACTCGTGTTATATCTTCATTGATGACAGCAGGAGCATCTAATTGAGCCTTGTTGGATTCTCTGTTTATTGTGATGAACTTAATGCGAGCATTAGGGACGAACTCCCTAAGGTGGCTTCAGTTTTTTCTACCGTTGAAAGAGTCCCATTCACGGACTTTAGTGAGAGTTTTCGAAAATGTGCCTGGTTACGAATACTCCCCGGCTTACGGGTGGAAATTTCACCAGGGAGTTTGTTGTTACCATCAATTGATGTAGGGGAAATCATTATAACCGGGCAACCTCTCTCACCAGGGTTAACTTTATTGATGATCCTTCTTGTACATGTGGATGTGAGGCACAGGACCTGAATCATATCCTGTAGCAATGCCCTGAATATGAGGATAAGAGAGCTGATCTCCTCAACGGATTGAAGCAGCTAGGCTTCTGCACTCCCTTATGCGCAGAAATTTTTTTGGCAAGGCCTAACATCCCGGCTTGCCAACGAATCTTCTCTTTTCTTAAAGAATGTAAATTGCGCATATGATCTCCCTATATTATATAGTTATAACATCGCAGTTTGGCCGTACCCTTGATAGTCGACGGTCGTGTGAAATCGGTGCTCCGTGTGACCACGTGTACCAAACCCAGTAGTGCTTAGTGTCGTCATCTTGGCTTTTGCCAAGGTTGCAAGCGCATTTTTGCAGTGCACATTACGGTTTTCGCTTGTCAGAGTGAAAACTGTGTGCAATTTATTTTGAGTTAGCGTAGGTCTTGTTCAGCAAGCCAACGCCTCACTCAAAATGGCTGCTGCATCAGCTCAGCTGATTCAGTTGTCTCCACCGTAGACGTACAAGAATTTTCTGATCCTTCTGATATCGACCAAGTGATGAACAAGCCATTGTATTTGATGTCAACAGAGATACACCTCTCAGGGTCTATATCAAAGAGCTGAACAAGCTTATCCGAAAAGTTTTCTGTAAGGGACAGGAATCTCGGGAGAGCGCGTCTACGTTGTTTTGAAAACAGCAGGCCAAGTAAAGTATCTCGGCGAAGAAGTGCGCTATTTCAAGGTAAACAATCAAGTGATTGTCATAAAATATTTCGTAGCTAAAGCAGTCCAGGTAATTATTTCCAACGCGCTCTACGGTGTCTCTAATTCTGCTTTAAAGAAATATTTAATTAAATCATGTGGCATCCGTACCGCATCCAGTGTCTCAGAGTTGCGATCGAATATGGGTCCCGGAAATTTTAATGTCTACGCAATGACCAGTTACAGGAGATTTATCTACATACACCCTGATGATACAGCTAAACTTCCGATTGGACCTGTAAAATTTACTACGTCTAAAACAGCTCATAATGTCTTCTTCGAGATTGAATCCATGAAGTGCTTCTTGTGTGGCGCTACGGATTATTTAAACCCCCCCCCCCCCCCAAATGTGGGAGAATTGAAAAACAGAACAGGAAAAAGTTTACAAGAGGCAGCAAATGAGGGACATAATCATGGAACGCAGACGATTCGGAAGGAAGACGCTCCTTCGATAGCTGATGGCGATGGAAATAGCGCAGTCGCTGCGCCAGTCCTTGTCTCTCCTTCCTTATCTGTCTCTCCCACTCCGGTCACTTACTCATCGAATTTTATCTCCGCTCCCGCAAAATTGTTATCAAACAATCGGCACCCACGCACGATCTCAAATCATCTTCACATCCCACAGCAGCTGTTCAATTGTCTATTGATAAAAATTATCGGCTAGCATCAACTGAATTGATGACCGTGGAGACTTCTAATCATAAAAGAGCTTTCTCTCTGGCCTCTAGCGACATTTCTAACAAAGACGGCCAAAAGGCAGTGGATCAATAGGAAAAAGGTCACTTTAAGAAACCTAAAAGCACAACTAAACAGCTAAAGTCTTCTGCAAAAAAATGAAAACTATGGTAAGCGACAAAATTCTTTCTGTGGGAGCTCAGCTTCAGCATGCGCGTTCGCAGTTGGAGGCAACCCACGTCAGTCATCACTTTACCTTCGATTAGCTCGTTGATCTCGTCGTCAAAATCACGGCAACTGATAAGGACAAGAGAAAAGCTACAGTCCTTAAGTACATCAACTCTCTCAAGTCTCCTTTGTGTATTGCACAGCTTAGTTAATGGAAAATTAATTAAACAGAAAATAAAACGAATCAAGAGCGCCATTGAAAACTCTTCTTCTGACCACTCAGAGGATAGTGAGTCTGATGCCTCTCAGGCTTCAGATTTTGAATAACAAAAGGATCTATAAATCACTCAAGAAAATATGAAGGAGTCCACCAGCACACCCTCATACCCATCTATTAGTGACCTTAAAATTCTTCTGTGGAATGCTAGAAGCATACAAGACAAGAACACTGAACTAGAGCATCTATTGGCTGATCTTGACATTCTTGAAGAAGTAAAGACATGGCTCAAGCAAGACACTACCTTCAAATTTCCGGGTTTCTAAATTTTCAGAGTAGATCGCCACTCTAGAGGTGGTGGAATTTTATTTGCTCTACGTACTGGCATTAGACACAGACCTCTGAGAATTCAAGCAAACATTGATCCATCAGTTGAAGTAGTTGCCATTCAAATTTTCGGATATACTAAGCCTATTAACATTTTCGCTGTCTATAGAAGACCTGTAGTAGGCAGCCGATCTCTTACTTTATCCCAACAACAATTGGATCAAATAGTCAACCTTGCTGCGAAAGAAGGTGGCGTCTCGTACTTGATGGGAGACTTCAATGCGTACAACACTGCATGGAACTGTGAAGAGGATAATCTTAATCGTCAATTCATAGTGGATGGTGTACACAGAAATTCAAACTAAAATTTTTTAGTTGAGTTACTAAGGAAAAGTGTAAAATCGATCGATGATATACAAATAAAAACGTTCAAGCAGCTCATCAAGACACTATGTAGTATTTAATCATCTTTCGAAAATTTTTCATTTAAAAATAATTTTTCGGCTACGCGTAATTATTCAAGAACATTTCTTCAAAACAGAGAATTTTAAAGAACCACACAGGGCCAGACTTCTCACTTTATCAAACAATGACTTTATGAAAGTCTTGTTACTTCATGATGAATCTAAAATTGAAAAATTAATGAGAACAAAATAATTTTCAAGAATAGATGAACAAACATTGAGTATCTAGATATTGCATTCGCAAAAAATTTTAATAGAGTAAAAAACTAAAAAATTAAAATGGTCCTTCGTCTTTATATAAGAACACAACATGGTTGAGTAAGATGAAATTACCAATAACCTAACGAATATTTCTGGCCAACTCGAAAATGATAGATTTTTGTAGTGACAATGAATTAGTGTGTAAATAATTTTTTATCTTTAGTAAGCCTACTCTAAAACATCAAACTGCATATAGTTTTAGTTATAATATTACAAAACGAATAATAAGAAATTTAGATGCAAATTTTTTTGACGCGTACCACCGAGTAAAAGGTTGGAGAGTTAATAAGGCACCCAACGAGCAAATTAAATGTATAAAAATTAGTGAACCCAACGTCCGGATGATTTTTAACAATTTCAATGCTCGATGCTCCATTGATCGTTGCGCACCTTACTTCAATGCTAAACTGGGCTGAACGATCGGTTGGTTTAAGAAATCAGCATTGCTTGTCGACCGCTGGCCGATCGTCCAATCCAGCTGTGAGGTTGGGTTGGAAACGGTCAACGGTCGTCAGTCGACAAGCGATTTCGCCCAAATTCCTGTGATGGCCCTAAGCCTAGCCGAAATTTGTAAAGCTTGAATACACTACACATAGCTCGGAAGTTCCTAGATAAGCTACTGAGCTATCGGGCTAAGCTCCAAGCTCAAACATTCGTAGCATAGCTCGGAAGTTCTAAGCCGAGCTGCTGAGCTATCGGGCTAAGCTCCAAGCTCGAACATTCGTAGCATAGCTCGGAAGTTCTAAGCCGAGCTGCTAAGCTATTGGGCTAAGCTTCAAGCTATCGAGCTAGGCTCCGAGCCATTGGGCCCAGCTCGAAGCATTCGTAGCTCAGCTTGAATGTGCCAAGCTTAGAATGCCCACGACAAATTTTGTCAAGGCTTAGGATGCTCAAGGCATTCTAAGCTCGGCCAAAATTTCTCGTTGGGTGCCTTATCAACTCTCCAACCTTTTTCTCGGTGGTACGCGTCAAAAAAATTTGCATCTAAATTTCTTATTATTCGTTTTGTAATATTATACCTAAAACTATATGCAGTTTGATGTTTTAGAGTAGGCTTACTAAAGATAAAAAATTATTTACACACTAATTCATTGTCATTACAAAAATCTATCATTTTCGAGTTGGCCAGAAATATTCGTTAGGTTATTGGTAATTTCATCTTACTCAACCATGTTGTGTTCTTATATAAAGACGAAGGACTATTTTAGTTTTTTAGTTTTTTACTCTATTAAAATTTTTTGTGATTACAATATCTAAATATTCAATGTTTGTTCACATATTCTTGAAAATTATTTTGTTCTCGTTAATTTTTCAATTTTAGATTCATCATGAAGTAACAAGACTTTCATAAAGACATTGTTTGATAAAGTGAGAAGTCTGGCTCTGTGTGGTTCATTAAAATTCTTTGTTTTGAAGCATTGTTCTTGAATAATTACGCGTAGCCAAAAAATTATTTTTAAATGAAAAATTTTCGAAAGATGATTAAATACTACATAGTGTCTTGATGAGCTGCTTGAACGTTTTTATTTGTACAGGGTGGTCCAAATTAATGTATCGGTGCATTTATCTCGAAATCAAAGCCTCGTGTGAAAAATTTTTTCAGGTAAAAGTTGTTTGGTTAGGAGGGGGAAGAAAAATGGGCCCAACAGAATTGGGCCCGGGGCCTTAGGTTGGGCCCTACGGACCCAAAGTTCGTTTTTTTAAATGGGAACCCCTATTTTTTACCCCGGATTCGGAAAGAGCGGAAAATTTTACGATTTTAAGGTATTTTTTGAAATTTTTTTGGGCCTTTTCTGAGGCCCCATAAGCCCCGATAAAGTCCCCGTATGTTTTGTGGCTTTATTACCGGGAAAAAAGCATTTTTAGTACAGCACATGCACGGGAAAAGTTATTTCATTTTAAATTTACAAGAAAATGGACCCGAAAAAATTGGGCCCGGGGCCTTAGGTTGGGCCCTACGGACCCAAAGTCCGTTTTTTTAAATGGGAACCCCTATTTTTTACCCCGGATTCGGAAAGAGCGGAAAATTTTACGATTTTTAGGTATTTTTTGAAATTTTTTTGGGCCTTTTCTGAGGCCCCATAAGCCCCGATAAAGTCCCCGTATGTTTTGTGGCTTTATTACCGGGAAAAAAGCATTTTTAGTACAGCACATGCACGGGAAAAGTTATTTCATTTTAAATTTACAAGAAAATGGACCCGAAAAAATTGGGCCCGGGGCCTTAGGTTGGGCCCTACGGACCCAAAGTCCGTTTTTTTAAATGGGAACCCTTATTTTTTACCCCAATTTTTTTGGGCCCTATGAAGACAATACGTGGGGCTTGTGACCCTGCTTCTGTGGCCTCGTTCAACACTGAAGCCTTTTCTACATTTTTTTCTGATAAATGAGTAATCAGAAGGTCAATTAATTTATTATGAAGAGTTTATTAAATTTAAAAAAAAACAAAACATGTACATATGTACATGAATAAGCAATAAAAAATCTCAAACAAAGAATAAACAATAAACAATTATTAAATAATCTGAACTCTATGTACATGTTTTGTTTTTTTTTAAATTTAATAAACTCTTCATAATAAATTAATTGACCTTCTGATTACTCATTTATCAGAAAAAAATGTAGAAAAGGCTTCAGTGTTGAACGAGGCCACAGAAGCAGGGTCACAAGCCCCACGTGTTGTCTTCATAGGGCCCAAAAAAATTGGGGTAAAAAATAAGGGTTCCCATTTTAAAAAACGGACTTTGGGTCCGTAGGGCCCAACCTAAGGCCCCGGGCCCAATTTTTTCGGGTCCATTTTCTTGTAAATTTAAAATGAAATAACTTTTCCCGTGCATGTGCTGTACTAAAAATGCTTTTTTCCCGGTAATAAAGCCACAAAACATACGGGGACTTTATCGGGGCTTATGGGGCCTCAGAAAAGGCCCAAAAAAATTTCAAAAAATACCTAAAAATCGTAAAATTTTCCGCTCTTTCCGAATCCGGGGTAAAAAATAGGGGTTCCCATTTAAAAAAACGGACTTTGGGTCCGTAGGGCCCAACCTAAGGCCCCGGGCCCAATTCTGTTGGGCCCATTTTTCTTCCCCCTCCTAACCAAACAACTTTTACCTGAAAAAATTTTTCACACGAGGCTTTGATTTCGAGATAAATGCACCGATACATTAATTTGGACCACCCTGTATATCATCGATCGATTTTACACTTTTCCTTAGTACCTCAACTAAAAAAATTTAGTTTGAATTTCTGTGTACACCGTCCAGTATGAATTGATTATAATGGAAAAAGACTTTTAAAGTCTCTCCTTTCCACCAATATGTTCGTATTAAATTCTGATAGTGTCTCACATCTGAATGCTTGAAATAACAAAACCTCCAACATCGACCTGGTCATATCTGATTCTGCTGGTGCAGCCATAGTTGACCTTGAAGTCTATGATGAATGTTTGGTTCGGGTCACTTTCCCATTCTGGTCACAGTAGCACTGACTTAATATATTTACAGGAAGAAAACATTTCGTATAAGATGTGTGCGAAAAGATTGTGATGAAGTTAATAAAACACTAGAAACTCGCTATACAGAATTCTTCGATCTGAGTTTTGACAAATGTCTTCCCTCACACAAATACGACACCTTTATGAACATCATTTCAACCTCTATTAAAGAATGCATTTCAAAGAAGAGACTTGTTGCTGATGAGATCCACAGGAATCCGGTTGAGTGGTAGGATAATGAATATTACAAATTGAAGAGAATAAGAAGAGCAGCATTCAAGAACTGGAGGTATTCCAAAAAGGATGTTGACAAGAACTAAACGCTATATGCCTAGAAAAAGTGAGGAGGGAGCAGAATGAATACAGTGATGACGATTGTATATAGATGGCGTATGTGTCAACTCTTTAATTTAAATCTTTGTGCTCTATAGTTTCGTGAAAACAACAAGCTTAATGGCTTAGTGGTCAAGGTATAGGACTCTCATGCCAAGGGTCGTGGTTCGATCCTCGGACTCAAAATTTTTTTTTTTTTTTTTCGTTATTTTACATGTATATTAGATAGATTTTTAAAAAAATATCTCATAATTATTCAGCCTTTTTTATTTTAAATAATATAAAGAGAGTTAAAATTATAAATGGAATTGGGTTATTTGGTTATTTAAATAATAAAAAGAGAAATGGGTTATTTGGTTTTTTAAGCAATAAAAAGAGAGTTTAAAAGTGAAATAGAAATGGGTTATTTGGTTTTTTAATTATAATAAGAGAGTTACAAATGAAAATATAATTGGGTTATTTGGTTTATTTGAATAAAAAAAGAGACATGGGTTATTTGGTTTTTTAAGCAATAAAAAGAAAGTTTAAAAGTGAAATAGAAATGGGTCATTTGGTTTTTTAATTATAATAAGAGAGTTACAAATAAAAATATAGTTATTTTGTTTATTTGAATAAAAAAAAGAGACATGGGTTATTTGGTTTTTTAAGCAATAAAAAGAAAGGTTAAAAGTAAAATAGAAATGGGTTATTTGGTTTATTTAAATAATAATAATAATAAAATTGAGTTATTTTAAGGTATGCAAGTACACGCATTCATTTTATATCACGCGCGCACTCGATTGCCTCCGCAGTCCGCTCCCTCCGCACTTTTTTCTAGGCATATAGCGTTTAGTGTTGACAAGATCGCTTATAACAAAAGCTGTGCAGTAATTAAAAGAGCAGAAGATGAAAAAGCGTGCCAGTTACGTAAAATTTGCAGAGTCTATGGATCAGAATAAAAATCCAAAGTATGTTTGGGGCAAAATGAAAATTTTTAAAAATAAGTGGCAGAAGGTTGAACATTCCCCCAGCACACAAGATATGAATTTCACCCAGATGGTCAACGAAACACTTGATAAGCTAAGTGCTCCTCTTATTACTCCTCAGGCTTCATCTGATGTTCAAGCACAACCTAATCCAGTCTTTGATAAATCCTTCACATTTGTAGAACTCAATCAGGCAATTCACTCAAGAAACACAAACTCTGAATGTGGAACAGACGGCATCGACTATTACACTGTATCTAAAATACCAATAAAATACAGATTGATCTTGTTGGATATTTTCAATGATATGTTTGCAAATAGTGATTTTCCTGCAGCCTGAAAAAATTCATACGTGCATTTAATTAAAAAGCCTGATAATAGTGGGCTTTGGCCAATAACTATGAAGCAGTGCATGTGTAAAATTTTTGTGACCATGTAAAAAAACAGACTTCGATGGTGGTATGAAAGCAAAGACATTTCTTTCTTGACCAAAGTGGCTTCTGGAAGAATAGTTCTTGTAAAGATAACTTGTTGAATTTGACTTTAAGTATTCATTATGGATTTAGGAGTAAATAATGACACGGTTGCTGTTTTTCTAGACATTAGAGGTGCCTACGACAATGTGATCCCAGTTATTCTACTACAGAAACTTGCAGAGATTGGCTGCTCACCATTACTTATTAATTTTATTTCTCATCTGTGCCTTGAGAGGTATGTCACGAGTATTGTCAATCCTGAAGAGCCAAGACGCATAACTTAAGGAGTCCCATAAGGAGGAGTGTTAAGTACTATTCTCTTCATCATCTATATCTTCCTATATTATATAGTTATATCCAGGAGGAGCTCTTTTTTTTTTGGCTCCACCGGGAGGAGCTCTGAAAATTACGGCTCCTCCGGGAGGAGCTCCTTAAAACATGTTAAATATAAGGTTTTTTGAAGGTTTTAAGGTGCTCCTCCGGGAGGAGCTCTTAATTTTAAATGCTCCTCCGGGAGGAGCTCTTAATTTTAAAAGCTCCTCCGGGAGGAGCTCTTAATTTTAAAAGCTCCTCCCGGAGGAGCCAATTTTAGTAGCTCCTCCCGGAGGAGCACCTTAAAACGTCAAAAACCCTTATATTTAACATGTTTTAAGGGGCTCCTCCGGGAGGAGCCAAAAAAAAAGAGCTCCTCCCGGAGGAGCACCTCAAAACCTTCAAAAAACCTTATATTTAACATGTTTTAAGGGGCTCCTCCCGGAGGAGCTGTTATTTTCAGAGCTCCTCCCGGAGGAGCCCCTTAAAACGTCAAAAAACCTTATATTTATTATGTTTGAAGTGGGCTCCTCCCGGAGGAGCCATAGTTTAAAGAGCTCCTCCCAGAGGAGCACCTCAAAACCTTCAAAAAACCTTATATTTAACATGTTTTAAGGGGCTCCTCCCGGAGGAGCACCTTAAAACGTCAAAAACCCTTATATTTAACATGTTTTAAGGGGCTCCTCCGGGAGGAGCCAAAAAAAAAGAGCTCCTCCCGGAGGAGCACCTCAAAACCTTCAAAAAACCTTATATTTAACATGTTTTAAGGGGCTCCTCCCGGAGGAGCTGTTATTTTCAGAGCTCCTCCCGGAGGAGCCCCTTAAAACGTCAAAAAACCTTATATTTATTATGTTTGAAGTGGGCTCCTCCCGGAGGAGCCATAGTTTAAAGAGCTCCTCCCAGAGGAGCACCTCAAAACCTTCAAAAAACCTTATATTTAACATGTTTTAAGGGGCTCCTCCCGGAGGAGCCGTAATTTCCAGAGCTCCTCCCGGAGGAGCACCTCAAAACGTCAATAAATCTTGTATTCAACATGTTTTAAGGAGGAGTTGATTCTAAATTATAGGAGCTTCTCCTGTACGAGCACCTTAACTGTCAAAAAACTCCATATTTAACCTCTTTGAAGGGCGCTTTTCCTAGAGGAGTCGTAATTTTAAAAGCCTTTTTTAAAGGAGTACTTCAAAACGGTTGAAAAATATTATATCTTACATGTTTCAAGTACTTGAAGTATTTTAACTTACTATTTAATTTTTATAACTATTTTTTTAGACTCACAATAATAAAATTTTCTTTTTTATATTTAAATCATATTCAACAATTTTACCTAAACATGTTTAAACTTTTATTCAATACACAAACTCAACTCAAAAAACATGTTAAATATTAACTCTAAAAAAACTCCATATTTTATAACTATTTTTATGGGGGTTGGCGAGCGAAGCGAGCAAGGGGGTACCCCCTAATATATATATGAGTCATTCCGGAGGTTTTTTAAAATTCCTTGCGGAGGGGGGTCGACAAATCTTTTTGGGAATATTTTTCCTCGAAAGTTCTATATAAAACAAGAAGTTTACCGCTTGAGAAAATTTTTTTTTTATGTTGTGCTTGGCGCTGGAATTTTTCAAAGCTCGAAAAAAGGCCTACTTTTACGTCATTTTTTGAAAAATCTAGCTCAAAGCAGAAATAAGATAAAAAGGTGCGGTTTGCAGGAAAATTTTAAAAATAATTAGTAGTTTATGTAAAAAATATTTTGAACAAATTTTTTTTACATTTTACCCCTTTCCCAATTGTTTTAAAAATAAACTTTTTTCTCTATTTTATAGGTATCTTTCAGCAGCTGTAGCTTCTTTCCCGTGCATTTTTCCTCTATGTATATGATCGTACGGTTTTTAGCTCTTAAAAAGACAAAAAATTTGCGTCCAACCGCGACTCAGTCCGATGCTTCATTCTCGAGATACAACTGTTTAAAGATTGTAAGAAATTTTAAAAATGAGTTTTTCGCAATTTTATTATAGCTGCCATACTGTTCTATCATAAAATTTTTTAATTTTTTTTGCATAAAAAATTACTTCTATTTGTATATTAAAAGCCTTCAAAATTTCAGGAGGGTGTTTTTTTTTTATTCCGAGTAATAATGTTTCGAAAAACCTTATTTTTAAGGTTATTTTAAAGCACTTGTGTGCTTATAGAATTCACAACTCGGTTGATTTAATTCCTTATCCAGCCATTTTTCATTTTTAATAACAAATAATATTTATAAACAATTAAATTTTCTTTCATTGAAGCTATTTAGACATTAAACTTTATAAATTATCAAAATAAAAACAGGTATTTAAGCTTTAAAACGTTAATTTTTTATTCTACACTTATGCTATGCAACCTAGTTTTTTTATTCATTTTTTTTAAGAATAATTATGTTTAATAAAATTTGACCTTATTCTTTGACCAAAAACGTTACTTTTGTTTCTTTTTTAAGGGGAGGTTTCGATGACTTTTTTCCAGAAATCGAAATTTTTTTTTTTCTTTTTTTGGGTAGTATAAACATCTAAGAATACAGTAAAATTAGTTTCAAAAGTTTCCAAGGTCTAGAACAGGTATAAAACAGGGTGGAGCTCCGCTGCCTTCCAAGCGCTGAGCGGTGCACCTGGCGCGTCTCTAGTCGGCTTATAGAAATCCAGCCCTCTTTGTCTCTCTCTCCGGTTTTTGAACACAGTACGTGGGCCTCTAGAGTTGCAGCTGGGGGCTAGAAGCCGAAGAAGGAGTTATGTATGGTGCCGGAATCGCCGATTAGGTAAAAATCACTTTTTTTCTTAATTTTTTACGGATAAATACTTTAAACTCGTTTTTCTCGAAACTGCATATTTTCGACTCTATTACAGTAGCATTTCGTCAATTTTTAACGAATCAACTTGAAATTTTGGCAGGATGTTCCTTGAATGTGTCAAAATCGTGTCTTCTAGGATATTTACAATCCGTCAATATTTAAAAAAGTTATAAACAAAATAAGCTACAAAATTATGATGAAAAAAAAAAAGTCCGCCAAATTTTTTTTTTTCAGTAAAAATCTTAGATCCTAGAACACACGATAACCAAGTGTGTATTGATTGTTAAAATTTTTTTTTTTTTCATTTCAGACGATCCGTTGCAGAATGAAAGTGTGAATAGTTTTCAAACATGTGGACTCGTAGCGGCCATTTTCTCAGACGCCATTTTGAAAAATTAAATAAAAAAAAATTTTTTTGTATAGTTTATTAGTGTGACAATATTGTAAAAAAAATTCAAGTAATAAATATTATTTCTACTATCAAAAAAAAAATCTTTGAAAAAAACCCGAAAGTCATCGAAACCTCCCCTTAAGTGATATTTATTTTATAAATTTAACCGTTTTAGATTCAGTATCGTCTGAGGTTATTTTTACTCTCATACTTGTCTCATCAAGTGGCTCAAAGTAATGATACTTTGTAGTGTTGACGATGGTCTTAGCAGATTTAATTCTGCTTTCTAAAAACAAATATCTTGTTTTGATAGTCTCTTTGTCTACCCATAAGTATCTGAAAAAAAATAAAAAATAAAAAATAACAAACAAAAAAATTAGTTCATAGTAATTATGACTAAGATTTTAGTCATAATGATCAAGATTTTTTAATAACAATTTTTAACAAAAAAAAAAATTTTGTAAGTGAGAAAAATTTTTAATGGAAATTTTTTTTAGTAATTTCAAGAAAATGACATGTACTCAAAGAAAAAAAAATTATGAAAATTAAATTTGCTTGCATGTTGCTCGAATACAAAAAAAATCTAATTAAAATGTTTATTATCTGAGGAAATTATAAATACAAATTTTAACCTAAAGCTTGTAAAACTAAATTTACTGGTAAACTTCTTATTGATTATTAAGTATGATGTAAATTTTGAAACTGAGGCCTCTTACTTTATTGAAGAATGATTTTCATTTAAATAATTGAACATATCCAAATTACATGAAGCTAGTCAGAAATTAGCATTAAAAATCAGCGATGTCTATAACGTAAATATAAGTGAAAAGATTAATCTCCAGGAAAATATTGCTAATAATACGAATTTTAAACAAATTATTCAGAATCTAATTATGTTATTCAACCAATCGAATAATAAAGAAAAAATACGTCTACTTTCACTACTGCCTGCTACTTGGAAATATTGTCATGTTATTGAACATTTTAATTGTTCAAGATACATCTACAGGAAATCATTAGAATTAAGAGAAAATCATGGTGAGTATCTTAAATCTTTAAAATTTTCTAGAATTGACTTAAAAATAAATTTGTAGTAAATCTATTCTCAATTATTAAAAAAGTTAAAAATTTTGTTTACAAATCAAATTCAAACAGAAATAGTAATTTTAAAATATTTTTCAATATAATATTTACCTTCCCTACAGTTTCTTAATTTTCAAAATATGTTTTCAGGTGTTTGGGCCGAACCAATAAGAAAAACATATAAGATGTACTCTTCTGAAGTTTTGGAAAACATTCAAAGTTTTTATGGAGACGACAGAAATAGCAGAATTTGCAGAATTTAAGATCACCATTAGTGCAGTAAGCTGCCTCATCGTCAGCGTATTGCGATTTCTTGACTGACTCTGGTAGCCCTGCAGTGGCACACGATATATGGGTCATTCCGGAGATTTTTTAAAATTCCTTGCGGAGGGGGGTCGGCAAATCTTTTTGGGAATATTTTTCCTCGAAAGTTCTATATAAAACAAGAAGTTTACCGCTTGAGAAAATTTTTTTTTATGTTGTGCTTGGCGCTAGAATTTTTCAAAGCTCGAAAAAAGGCCTACTTTTACGTCATTTTTTGAAAAATCTAGCTCAAAGCAGAAATAAGATAAAAAGGTGCGGTTTGCAGGAAAATTTTAAAAATAATTAGTAGTTTATGTAAAAAATATTTTGAACAAATTTTTTTTACATTTTACCCCTTTCCCATCGGTTTTAAAAATAAACTTTTTTCTCTATTTTATAGGTATCTTTCAGCAGCTGTAGCTTCTTTCCCGTGCATTTTTCCTCTATGTATATGATCGTACGGTTTTTAGCTCTTAAAAAGACAAAAAATTTGCGTCCAACCGCGACTCAGTCAGATGCTTCATTCTCGAGATACAACTGTTTAAAGATTGTAAGAAATTTTAAAAATGAGTTTTTCGCAATTTTATTATAGCTGCCATACTGTTCTATCATAAAATTTTTTAATTTTTTTTGCATAAAAAGTTACTTCTATTTGTATATTAAAAGCCTTCAAAATTTCAGGAGGGTGTTTTTTTTTATTCCGAGTAATAATGTTTCGAAAAACCTTATTTTTAAGGTTATTTTAAAGCACTTGTGTGCTTATAGAATTCACAACTCGGTTGATTTAATTCCTTATCCAGCCATTTTTCATTTTTAATAACAAATAATATTTATAAACAATTAAATTTTCTTTCATTGAAGCTATTTAGACATTAAACTTTATAAATTATCAAAATAAAAACAGATATTTTACCGTAATAAAAAAAAATGTTATAAAAAAAAATTGAATTTCGCGCCAAACTGACGGTAGCGCCACACTCAACAAATTGAGTTAAGGTTTGTCTGGAAACCTGACAACTTCACGTTATTTACTTACCGTAGAGTACTAGAGTTGTGTTGTCAGTTGTCACCAGCTAGCTTTTTACTTTGTTTTGTAATAATGTAATATTTTATTCAGCAAGTCATTTTTTATCTACTCAATGTTTTAGCGTTTTTTAAAGTGTTTGAAAAAGAAGAAATGTAAAAAAACTTCATCATAACCATGAGTAATGCTACATGTTATATTGGATTTATCACCCAAGAAGAGTGTCACCAACGTCATTACAAAAATCATCCTGATTTAATTAGTTTAAAAGATTTTTCAAATTCTGAAGTGGCTACTCTTGAACTTAGAATTGAAAATACTTTATTGGATCGTGATCGATTTATATGTAACTTTCATAGTAGTCATTACTTGGATTACTACTCAGAAAGGCAAAAAAAATGCTATGATCCTTTTTCTAAACATAATAAAAGTATTACCGACGGTTTGAAATTAATTACTCTAAATGTTGCGCAAGATTTCAAACTGTCAACAAACACATTTTTAAAACCTGAACAAAAGTTATGTATTTCTTGCTATAAAATGGTTTCTACAATGATTCAGCCTTAAAAAAAAAAACAAAATTAGAAGAAAATTATCAACTTGTCGAATCTGATGAAAAAAAAGTTGAACCTCATCTATCTCAGAGTAAGTCTGAACCCATGCAGTCTGACAACGAGTCCCAGCTTCAATCTCAATCTGAGTCCCTGATTGAAACCCAGAAATCTAGTGGATCTACATATCAAACTGAGAGTCAACATAAGCGAGATAAGGAAAAGGAAATTTTTGATCTGTCAAAAATTCTAGAAAGTTTGGATGTTTCTCTTCCTGAGACCGGTAAATTAACAAAACAGCGCCTTGAAAAAAAATTTATTGAATAATAATTTTTCGAAACATTATTACTCGGAATAAAAAAAAACACCCTCCTGAAATTTTGAAGGCTTTTAATATACAAATAGAAGTAACTTTTTATGCAAAAAAAATTAAAAAATTTTATGATAGAACAGTATGGCAGCTATAATAAAATTGCGAAAAACTCATTTTTAAAATTTCTTACAATCTTTAAACAGTTGTATCTCGAGAATGAAGCATCGGACTGAGTCGCGGTTGGACGCAAATTTTTGTCTTTTTAAGAGCTAAAAACCGTACGATCATATACATAGAGGAAAAATGCACGGGAAAGAAGCTACAGCTGCTGAAAGATACCTATAAAATAGAGAAAAAAGTTTATTTTTAAAACCGATGGGAAAGGGGTAAAATGTAAAAAAAATTTGTTCAAAATATTTTTTACATAAACTACTAATTATTTTTAAAATTTTCCTGCAAACCGCACCTTTTTATCTTATTTCTGCTTTGAGCTAGATTTTTCAAAAAATGACGTAAAAGTAGGCCTTTTTTCGAGCTTTGAAAAATTCTAGCGCCAAGCACAACATAAAAAAAAAATTTTCTCAAGCGGTAAACTTCTTGTTTTATATAGAACTTTCGAGGAAAAATATTCCCAAAAAGATTTGCCGACCCCCCTCCGCAAGGAATTTTAAAAAATCTCCGGAATGACCCATATATCGTGTGCCACTGCAGGGCTACCAGAGTCAGTCAAGAAATCGCAATACGCTGACGATGAGGCAGCTTACTGCACTAATGGTGATCTTAACTACGCCATTGAACAAATACAAGAAGCTTGCAATTCCATACAGTCCAATTTGTAGAACCTTGGCCTTGAGTTAAACTTCGAAAAAACCAAGATCGTTCATTTCAACAACAGGGTGATTTTACCAGGGGAATTTTCAATCAATATCAGTGAATCCGTTATATGGGGAATTCTCAAAAACTTTTAAACTCGGTAAAAATTCGTAAAAGTATAGTAAAAATCCCCCAAAAAACCTTGCCAAGGTAAACAAGCTTGGGAGAGTTTTTGCCATAGTTAATTTAACAAAAGGAAGTGATATCATTTAAATAATTTTATAACAAGGTTTTTCAACTCATATACGTAAGAGATTTGCAATTATATAATATGATTTTTTTCATAATTCCACGTAGCTCTGCCAAAATTTGATTAAATAGAACCTATAAAATGGTTTGGCAGAGTTATGTGGAATTATGAAAAAAATCATATTATAAAATTGAAAATCCCTTACGTATATAAGTTGAAAAACCTTGTTATAAAATTATTTAAATGATATCACTTCTTTTTGTTAAATTAACTATGGCAAAAATTCTCCCAAGCTTGTTTACCTTGGCAAGGTTTATTGGGGGATATCACTCATTTTTGTTTAAAAAATCTTAATTCTGACAAGTTTCAATTTTTCAACACCATTGCACCAGTTTGTCAACTCTGATTTTATAGGACAAAAAGTTTAAGACAGAACATCCAAACACCATTAAATCCAAATTTTCCCTAAAATTTAAAAATCGAATAAATCTTATTACAGGTATTAAATAAAAATATATATATATGGAGACTACTTTGAAACGAGCTTACAGATAAAGTATAAAACGAGTTTACGTTAAAGTCTTGTCTAATCTCTTAAGTTTTTAATATCCATGGAGTTCATTGATCTGTAAGCGTTGTATACTTTTTTTTTTTTCATATTGTGAGACAACTAAGGCGTCATGACGGCAGAGGTGGTCGTTTTGCATTTTTCATAGCGTCTTGCTTGATGTTGCCAATGATTTTCAGAGCTTCGACCTCTTCAGGATCTGGTCCACGAGATGTGTGTGTTTTGCGGAGCCACTTTTTTTAACAATATTTTGATAACATTCAAAAATACACGTGTGCCCGCGCCCCCGACCGATCTCATGTTGCGTTCGGCGGACGAATGGGTCCCCGACGAAACGTCAGAATGACAAAACGTCAACGACAAAACGTCAGATAATAGACATGAATTTAATGTTTTTCTTGCAATTATAACAATTTAAAATTTCGAACTCGTTGGAACTAAATTTTATGGCGCGCCTCTGCGGGGGCCCTTCGGGCCCCACGGCGCGCATTGTTTTAAAAAATAACCATTAGTGTTTTATTAAAAATCGATTCTTTTTTCACTTTTGTATTAATTCAATACAATATTAAAAAATTAAAATTTCAAAAACTTTTATTATTATATCTACATAAATGACTATATACCAAACTACTGTTTACATCTCCCCTATTTTCCGACAGGCAATTCAACAACAAGTCTGGCTGCACGCTCTTATGCCCTGGCCCCGTACGGTCAGCCCGTCCACAGCGCGTACGGGGTGAAACGTGGCTGGAGCCTGGCAGCCCCATCGTGCTTGGAGCAGTATTCCGCGTTCTACAAAAAAACAAAAACAAAAATCGAAAGAAGAGCCTTGTAGCGTCTTTGCAAAAAGTAGCAACAAGCGCGCTACAAAGACCTTTTTTCGATTTTTGTTTTTGTTTTTTTGTAGAACGAGGAATAATAATTGCCGTTGAGCATGAGGCTGGTAGGCTACGTCTTTACCAAAAATGCGGCACTGCACATGCGTGGTCACGCTATCCCTGCTGTATAGCCAGGGCACACGTGTGCCACATGTAAAATGGACTTGAGCAAACTTTTATTCTTTTGCTAAATATTATAACATTATGAAGTCAGGGTGGACACCTGGTGCCCCTGGTGATGATAACGCCTTGTAGATGTTTTCCCAGGAAGTTTTGATCCCAGGGGGGTGAGGATGGACACCTAGTGCACCTGGTGATAATATAAACGCCTCGGAGATGATTTCCCCAGGAAGTCTTGATCCCAGGAGGGTCAGGATGAACACCTGGTGCACCTGGTCATAATAACGTCTTGTAAATGATTTCCCCAGGAAGTTTTGATTCCAGAGGGGTCAGGACGGACACCTGGTGCACCTAGTGGTAATAACGCCTCGGAGATGATTCCCCAGGAAGTTTTGACTCCAGAAGGGTCAGGACGGACACCTGGTGCACCTGGTGATAATAACGCCTCAGAGATGGTTTTCTGGGGAAATCATCTCCAAGGCGTAATCATCGCCAGGTGCACTAGGTTTCCATCCTGACCCTCCTGGCGTTCAAACTTCCTGGAGAAATCATCTACAAGGCGTTATTATCACCAGGTGTACCAGGTGTCCGTCCTGATCCCCCTGGAGTCAAAACTTCCTGGGGAAGTCATCTACAAGGCGTTATTATCACCAGGTGCACCAGGTGTCCGTCCTGACCCTTCTGAAGTCAAAACTTCCTGGGGAAGTCATCTCCAAGGCGTTATCATCACCAGGTGCACCAGGTGTCCATCCTGACCCTTCTGAAGTCAAAACTTCCTGGGGAAGTCATCATGAGGCGTTATCATCACCAGGTGCGCCAGGTGTCCACCCTGACCCTTCCGGAGTCAAAAATTCCTGTGGAAATCATCTCCGAGGCGTAATAATCACCAGGTGCACTAGGTTTCCATCCTGACCCCCCTGGAGTTAAAACTTCCTGGGGAAAACATCTACGAACGTTATCATCACCTGTTGCACCCGGTGTCCACCCTGACTTCATAATGTTATAATATTTAGCAAAAGATAAAAAAATTATCGAAGTCCATTTTACTTGTGCGCGTTTAATAAAACGCTGTGGACCCATTAACAAAATTAATTTACCATAAGCTGCGTTGAAAATTGTTATCTATTATTTTAATTAGTATTAGCGTCAAATTAATAAATTCATTAATAAATTAATTAATTGTTCATCGAAAAAAAATTCTAAATTTCACCAACTGCCACCACGCCATCTGTCATCAAATTTCTGAAATGCCGAAATTTTTAAAAAATTCGAACGTCGTCCAAGGGTGAAGAATTTTTTTTCAGCTGTTTTTGAAAAATGTGAATTTCAAATTAATTATACAATAAATTTAGGCCGCTAAAGTCGTTGAAATGACGATTACTATACAAAAGTAGAAGCGTTTAAAGTGTTTCAATATTTTTATTCTTAAAAATATTTGAGAAAACCATTAAATTAAATTTGAGTGAGGTTACGGTAACTTTTACTGTAAATAAAGCGCGGTAGTACTGGCTACTTTTTTTGGGAAAACTCTCCCAAGCCAGCTACCGCTGGCTTTGATTGGAGCACACTTTTGAAATTTTGACAACTATTAATTTCTGTAATTTCTGACTTGATCCAATAATAAAAAATTTATTTTTTAGTTCGCCAACGAAGTGATTGCAAATTGAAACTATCCTCATAACCTAAGGCTTTGAAAAAAAAAATATCTAAGAATACTTTTAATTTTGTTTTTCCTGAAAAATATGAAACCGTTTCTTACAGTGCAAAATTGTGAAATTTTTGAAATTGTTTAAACAATATTATTGTTTAAACAATTTTTTCCCGTGTTTACCTTACTATTTTGATAAAAAACTATAATGGAATGTTTTAATCTTTTTTTTTCCCTCTGGATCGGTTGCCGTCATCATTTTTTGAATTTTTTTAAGAATTGTTTATTAATAGTTTCATTTTGCAATAACTTAGTTAGCGAACTTTATAAAAAAATTTCCTTGCGGTTCAGCGTTGAAAATATAGTTAAGAAAAAGTGGTCAAAATTTCAAAGAAGTGCTTCAATTCGAACTATGTTTTTCTGAATACTTGTATATTTTAAAAGTTTTTGAGAATTCCCCATAAATACCACAGAGTATACCAGGTTTCTTGGCCTCCAAATTGACTACAAACTCTCCTTCAAGCAACAAGTCAAAAAAGTCGTTAGGAAGTCACACGGAAGTCTCAATATGACCAAACTCCTCTGTGGAACTTAGTGGGGTGCTAACCCAAGCACACTTCTTAATCTGTACAAAAGCTTTGTGCGATCTACTATAGACTTCAGTCTTTTTATGTACTGGACTAAATGGAAGAAAATGTCCAACCTTCTTGAAAACTCTCAACTAGCAGCTATAAGAACGGCTTTTGGTTATCAAAGATCTTCTCTTGAGTACTTTATCTTAGAAGAGTCCAAACTAGCTTCTTTATCCGACAAAGCTGAGGAGCAGGAAAATAAATTCCTGTCCAAAACCTTGGCTTTCCGAAATAGCCCGTGCTTTATTAGAATTATAATCTACACAGATTTTCACCATTTTCCTGATCCGATCACACTTGTTTGGATACCCGCTCACTCTGGTATTGAGGGTAATGAATATGTAGACTGTTAAGGGGTATATCTCATTTGATCTAATCAGAATCCCACCGAATGAATTAGTCGCCGAAAAAAATCCCACCGAATAGATTTTTCATCGACGAAAATTCCACCGAATTCATCGGCGAGTCATATACATGGTGCCCCCCGCTTTATTTGGGAAAATTGACCGTCACAGTTAACGCGCAAGATTGAAAGCTGAATAACAGAAACCGTTGCAAATAATTAATCAATAAATAAATAAATAAATAAACCGACGAGCTCTAAGCCCCCATACGCTGGGCAGAGCGATAAATAAATTATTTTTTATAAACAATTAAATAAACCGACAAGCTCTAAGCCGCCATAACGCTGGGGAGAGCGATAAATAAATTATTTCTTATAAACAATTAAATAAACCGATGAGCTCTGAACCCCCATAACGCTAAAGAGAGCGATTAATCAATTATTTTTTATAAAAAATTGAATAAACCGACAAGCTCTAAACCCTCGTGAAGCTGGAGAGAGTGATAAATAAATTTTTTTTTATAAACAATTGGATAAACCACCAAGCTCGAAACCCCCATAAAGCTGGGGAGAAAGATAAATAAATTATTTTTTATAAACAATTAAATAAACCGAAAAGCTCTAAACCCATGTGAAGCTGGAGAGAGCGATAAATAAATTATTTTCATAAACAATTAAATAAACTGACAAGCTCTAAGCCCCCGTAACGCTGAGGAGAGCGATAAATTAATGATTTTTAACAAACAATTAGATCAACCACCGAGCTCGAAACCCCCTTAACAATGGGGAGAGCGATAAATAAATTATGTTTTATAAACAATTAAATAAACCGACTAGCTGGAAACCCCCATAACGCTAGGCAGAGCAATAAATAAATTATTTTTTATAAACAATCAAATAAACTGACAACTTCTAAACCCCCAAAACGCTGGGAAGAGCAATAAATTAATGATTTTTTACAAATATTTAAATAAACCGTTAAGCTCTAAGCCCTTGTGAGGCTGGAGAGAGCGATAAATAAATTATTTTTCATAAACAATTAAATAAACCGACAAGCTCTAAGCCCCCATAACGCTGGGGAGAACGATAAATAAATTATTTTTTCTAAATATTTAAATAAACTGATTAGCTGGAAACCCCCATAACGATGGGCAGATCAATGAATGAATTATTTTTTATAAACAATTAAATAAACTGACAAGCTCTAAACCCCTGTAACGCTGGGGAGAGCGATTAATCAATTTTTTTTTATAAAGAATTGAATGAACCGACAAGCTCTAAACTACGAGAAACTGGAGAGAGCGATAAATAAATATGTTTTTATAAACAATTCGATAAACCACTAAGGTCGAAACCCCCACAACGCTGGGGAGAGCGATAAATAAATTATTTTTCATAAACAATTAAATAAACCGACAAGCTCTAAGCCCCCATAACGTTGGGGAGAGCGATAAATTTATTATTTTCTACAAACAATTAAATAAACGGCAAGCTCTAAGCCCCCATAACGCTGGGGATAGCGATAAAAAAATTATTTTTTATAAACAATTGAATAAACCAACAAGCTCTAAACCAAGTAAATAAATAATTTTTTATAAAGAATTAAATAATTCGACAAGCTCGTAACCCCAATAACAATGGGGAGAGCGATAAATAAATTATTTCTTAGAAACAATTAAATAAACCGACAAGCTCTAAGCCTCCATGACGCTGGAGGGAGCGATGAATAAATTATTTTTTATGAATAATTATATAAACCGACTAGCTGGAAACCCCCATAAAGCTGGGGAGAGCGATTAATCAATTTTGTTTTATAAACAATTGAATAAACCGACAAGCTCTAAACCTCGTGAGGCTGAAGAGAGCGATAAATAAATTATTTTTCATAAACAATTAAATAAAACAACCAAGCTCGAAACCCCCATAACGCTTGGAAGAGCGAAAAAAAAATAATTTTTTATAAACAATTAAATTATCCGACGAGCTCTAAACCCCAATAACGCTGGGCAGAGCGATAAATAAATTATTTTTTATAAACAATTAAATAAACCGACAAACTCTAAGCCCCCAAAACGCTGAAGAGAGCAATAAATCAATGATTTTCTATAAACAATTACATAAACCACCAAGCTCTAAACCCTCGTGAAGCTGGAGAAAGCGATAAATAAATTTTTTTTTATAAACAATTGGATAAACCACCAAGCTCGAAACCCCCATAACGCTGGAGAGAGCGATGAATCAATTTTTTTTTATAAAGAATTGAATGCACCGGCAAGCTCCAAACCATCGTGATGCTGGAGAGAGCTATAGATAAATTATTTTTTATAAACAATTGAATAAACCAACAAGCTCTAAACCCGGTAAATAAATAATTTTTTATAAACAATTAAATAATTCGATAAGCTTGTAACCCCAATAACTCTGAAGAGAGCGATAAATAAATCATTTCTTAAAAACAATTAAATAAACCGACAAGCTCTAAGCCGCCATAACGCTGGGGAGAGCGGTAAATCAATGATTTTTGGTAAATAATTAAATAAAGCACCAAGCTCGAAGCCCCATAACGCTGGAGCGAGCGATAAATAAAATATTTCTTAAAAACAATTAAATAAACCGACGAGCTCTAAACCTTCATAGCGGTAAAGAGAGCGATTAATAAATTATTTTTTATAAACAATTAAATTATTCGACAAGCTTGTAACCTTAATAACTCTGGGGAGAGCGATAAATAAATCATTTCTTAAAAACAATTCAATAAACCGACAAGCTCTAAGCCGCCAAAACGCTGGGGAGAGCGATAAATCAATGATTTTTTGTAAATAATTGAATAAAGCACCAAGCTCGAAGCCCCATAACGCTGGAGAGAGCGATAATTAAAATATTTCTTAAAAACAATTAAATAAACCGACGAGCTCTAAACCATCATAGCGGTAAAGAGAGCGATAAATAAATTATTTTTTAAAAAAATTGAATAAACCGACAAGCTCTAAGCCCTCGTGAAGCTGGAGGGAGCGATTAATAAATTATGTTTTATAAACAATTGGATAAACCACCAAGCTCGAAACCCCCATAAAGCTGGGGAGAGCGATGAATGAATTATTTTTTATAAACAATTAAATAAACCGAAAAGGTCTAACCCCATGTGAAGCTGGAGAGAGCGATAAATAAATTGTTTTCATAAACAATAAAATAAACTGACAAGCTCTAAGCCCCCATAACGCTGGGGAGAGCGATAAATTAATGATTTTTAACAAACAATTGGATCAACCACAGAGCTCGAAACTCCCTTAACAATGGGGAGAGCGATAAATAAATTATGTTTTATAAACAATTGAATAAACCGACTAGCTGGAAAACCCCATAACGCTGGGAAGAGCGAAAAATAAATTATTTCTTATAAACAATTAAATAAACTGACAAGCTCTAAGCCTCCATAACGCTTGAGGGAGCGATAAATAAATAACCTTTATAAACAATTAAATTATCCGACGAGCTCTAAACCCCAATAACGCTGGGCAGAGCGATGGATAAATTTTTTTTTTATAAACAATTAAATTAATCGACAAGCTTTAAGACGCCATAACGCTGGGGAGAGCGATAAATCAATGATTTGTTATAAATAGTTAAATAAAGCACCAAGCTCGAAGCCACATAACGCTGGGGAGAGCGATAAATAAATTATTTTTTAAAAAAATTGAATAAACCGACAAGCTCTAAGCCCTCGTGAAGCTGGAGGGAGCGATTAATAAATTATGTTTTATAAACAATTGGATAAACCACCAAGCTCGAAACCCCCATAAAGCTGGGGAGAGCGATGAATGAATTATTTTTTATAAACAATTAAATAAACCGAAAAGGTCTAACCCCATGTGAAGCTGGAGAGAGCGATAAATAAATTGTTTTCATAAACAATAAAATAAACTGACAAGCTCTAAGCCCCCATAACGCTGGGGAGAGCGATAAATTAATGATTTTTAACAAACAATTGGATCAACCACAGAGCTCGAAACTCCCTTAACAATGGGGAGAGCGATAAATAAATTATGTTTTATAAACAATTGAATAAACCGACTAGCTGGGAAACCCCATAACGCTGGGAAGAGCGAAAAATAAATTATTTCTTATAAACAATTAAATAAACTGACAAGCTCTAAGCCTCCATAACGCTTGAGGGAGCGATAAATAAATAACCTTTATAAACAATTAAATTATCCGACGAGCTCTAAACCCCAATAACGCTGGGCAGAGCGATGGATAAATTTTTTTTTTATAAACAATTAAATTAATCGACAAGCTTTAAGACGCCATAACGCTGGGGAGAGCGATAAATCAATGATTTGTTATAAATAGTTAAATAAAGCACCAAGCTCGAAGCCACATAACGCTGGGGAGAGCGATAAATAAATTATTTCTTATAAACAATTGAATAAACCGACGAGCTCCAAGCCCCCATATGGCTGGGGAGAGCGATAAATCAATGATTTTTTATAAATACTTAAATAAAGCACCAAGCTCAAGGCCCCATAACGCTGGAGAGAGCGATAAATAAATTATTTCTTATAAACAATTAAATAAACCGACGAGCTCTAAACCTTCAAAACGGTAAAGAGAGCGATAAATCAATTATTTTTTATAAAAAATTGAACAAACCGACAAGCTCTAAGCCCTCGTGAAGCTGGAGAGAGCGAGTAATAAATTATGTTTTATAAACAATTGGATAAACCACCAAGCTCGAAACCCCCATAAAGCTGGAGAGAGCGATGAATAAATTATTTTTTATAAACAATTAAATAAACCGAAAAGGTCTAAACCCATGTGAAGCTGGAGAGATCGATAAATAAATTGTTTTCATAAACAATAAAATAAACTGACAAGCTCTAAGCCCCCATCACGCTGGGGAGAGCGATAAATCAATGATTTGTTATAAATAGTTAAATAAAGCACCAAGCTCGAAGCCACATAACGCTGGGGAGAGCGATAAATAAATTATTTCTTATAAACAATTGAATAAACCGACGAGCTCCAAGCCCCTATATGGCTGGGGAGAGCGATAAATCAATGATTTTTTATAAATAATTAAATAAAGCACCAAGCTCAAGGCCCCATAACGCTGGAGAGAGCGATAAATAAATTATTTCTTATAAACAATTAAATAAACCGACGAGCTCTAAACCTTCAAAACGGTAAAGAGAGCGATAAATCAATTATTTTTTATAAAAAATTGAACAAACCGACAAGCTCTAAGCCCTCGTGAAGCTGGAGAGAGCGATTAATAAATTATGTTTTATAAACAATTGGATAAACCACCAAGCTCGAAACCCCCATAAAGCTGGAGAGAGCGATGAATAAATTATTTTTTATAAACAATTAAATAAACCGAAAAGGTCTAAACCCATGTGAAGCTGGAGAGATCGATAAATAAATTGTTTTCATAAACAATAAAATAAAGTGACAAGCTCTAAGCCCCCATCACGCTGGGGAGAGCGATAAATTAATGATTTTTAACAAACAATTGGATCAACCACCGAGCTCGAATCTCCCTTAACAATGGGGAGAGTGATACATAAATTATGTTTTATAAACAATTACATAAACCGACTAGCTGGAAAACCCCATAACGCTGGGCAGAGCAATAAATAAATTATTTTTTATAAACAATTAAATAAACTGACAACCTCTAAACCCCCAAAACGCTACAGAGAGCGATAAATTAATGATTTTTTACAAATATTTAAATAAACCGTTAAGATCTAAGCCCTTGTGAAGCTGGAGAGAGCGATAAATAAATTATTTTTCATAAACAATTAACTGAACCGACAAGCTCTAAGCCCCCATAACGCTGGGGAGAGCGATAAATAAATTATTTTTTCTAAATAATTAAATAAATTGATTAGCTGGAAACCCCCATAACGCTGGGCAGATCAATAAATAAATAATTTCTTATAAACAATTAAATAATTCGACAAGCTCTAAGCCTGCATAACACTGGAGGGAGCGATAAATAAATAACCTTTATAAACAATTAAATTATCCGACGAGCTCTAAACCTCAATAACGCTGGGCAGAGCGATAGATAAATTTTTTTTTTATAATCAATTAAATTAATCGACAAGCTTTAAGCCGCCATAACGCTGGGGAGAGCGATGAATCAATGATTTGTTATAAAAAGTTAAATAAAGCACTAAGCTCGAAGCCACATAACGCTGGGGAGAGCGATAAATTAATGATTTTCTACTTACATCTAAATAAACCGACAAGCTCTAAGCCCCCATAACGCTGGGGGGAGCGATAAATAAATTATTTTTTATAAATAATTGAATAGACTGACAAGCTCTAAACCCCTATAACGCTGGGGGGAGCGATAGATGATTTATTTTTTATAAATAATTAAATAATCCGACTAGCTGGAAACCTCCATAACGCTGGGCAGAACAATAAATAAATTATTTTTTCTAACCAATTTAATAATCTGACAAGCTCTAAACCCCCATAACGCTGGAGAGAGCGATGAATCAATGATTTGTTATAAAAAGTTAAATAAAGCACTAAGCTCGAAGCCACATAACGCTGGGGAGAGCGATAAATTAATGATTTTCTACTTACATCTAAATAAACCGACAAGCTCTAAGCCCCCATAACGCTGGGGGGAGCGATAAATAAATTATTTTTTATAAATAATTGAATAGACTGACAAGCTCTAAACCCCTATAACGCTGGGGGGAGCGATAGATAATTTATTTTTTATAAATAATTAAATAATCCGACTAGCTGGAAACCTCCATAACGCTGGGCAGAACAATAAATAAATTATTTTTTCTAACCAATTTAATAATCTGACAAGCTCTAAACCCCCATAACGCTGGAGAGAGCGATCAATAAATTATTTTTTCTAAATAATTAAATAAACTGACTAGCTGGAAACCCCCATAACTCTGGGGAGAGCAATAAATTTATGATTTTCTACAAACAATTAAATAAACGGCAAGCTCTAAGCCCCCATAACGCTGGGGGGAGCGATAAATAAATTATTTTTCATAAACAATTAAATAAACTGACAAGCTCCAAGCCTCCATAACGCTGGGGAGAGCAATAATTTTATGATTTTCTACAAACAATTAAATAAACGGCAAGCTCTAAGCCCCCATAACGCTGGGGGGAGCGATAAATAAATTATTTTTTATAAATAATTAAATAAACCAAATAGCTGCAAACCCCCATAACGCTGGGGGGAGTGATTAATCAATTTTTTTTATAAACAATTGAATAAACCGACAGGCTCCAAATCTCGTGAAGCGGAAAGAGAGCGATAAATAAATATTTTTTAATAAAAAATTTGATAAACCACCAAGGTTCAAACCCCCAAAACGCTGGGGAGAGCGATCAACAAATTATTTTTTATAAACAATTGAATAGACTGACAAGCTCTAAACCCCTATAACGCTGGGGGGAGCGATAGATAAATTATTTTTTATAAATAATTAAATAATCCGACTAGCTGGAAACCTCCATAACGCTGTTCAGAACAATAAATAAATTATTTTTTCTAACCAATTAAATAATCTGACAAGTTCTAAACCCCCATAACGCTGGGGAGAGCGATCAATAAATTATTTTTTATAAACAATTAAATAAACTGGCAAGCTGGAAATCCCCATATTAGTGGGCAGAGCAATAAATAAAATTTTTTTTATAAACATTTAAATAAACTGACAAGCCCTAAACCCCCATAACACTGGGGAGAGCGATAAATTAATGATTTTTTACAAACAATTAAATAAACCAACAAGCTCAAAGCCTCCATAACGCTGGGGGGAGCGATAAATAAATTATTTTTTATAAACAATTAAATAAACTGGCAAGCTGGAAACCCACATATCACTGGGGAGAGTGATAAATAAATTATTTTTTATAAACAATTAAATAAACTGACAAGCTCAAAACCCCCATAACGCTGGGGAGAGCGATAAATTAATGATTTTCTACTAACATCTAAATAAACCGACAAGCTCTAAGCCCCCACAATGCTGGGGAGAGCGATAAATCAATGATTTGTTATAAATAATTAAATAAAGCACCAAGCTCGAAGCCACATAACGCTGGGGAGAGTGATAAATAAATTATTTCTTATAAACAATTGAATAAACCGAAAAGCTCTAAACCCATGTGAAGCTGGAGAGAGCGATAAATAAATTATTTTCATAAACAATTAAATAAACTGACAAGCTCTAAGCCCCCGTAACGCTGGAAAGAGCGATAAATTAATGATTTTTAACAAGCAATTAGATCAACCACCGAACTCGAAACCCCCTTAACAATGGGGAGAGCGATAAATAAATGATGTTTTATAAACAATTAAATAAACCGACTAGCTGGAAACCTCCATAACGCTGGGCAGAACAATAAATAAATTATTTTTTTTAACCAATCAAATAAACTGACAATTTCTAGACCCCCATAACGCTGGGGAGAGCGATAAATAAATTATTTTTTATAAACAATTAAATAAACTGGCAAGCTGGAAATCCCCATATTAGTGGCAGAGCAAAAAATAAATTTTTTTTTATAAACAATTAAATAAACTGACAAGCTCAAAACCCCCATAACGCTGGGGAGAGCGATAAATTAATGATTTTCTACTTACATCTAAATAAACCGACAAGCTCTAAGCCCCCATAACGCTGGGGGGAGCGATAAATAAATTATTTTTTATAAATAATTGAATAGACTGACAAGCTCTAAACCCCTATAACGCTGGGAGGAGCGATAGATAATTTATTTTTTATAAATAATTAAATAATCCGACTAGCTGGAAACCTCCATAACGCTGGGCAGAACAATAAATAAATTATTTTTTCTAACCAATTTAATAATCTGACAAGCTCTAAACCCCCATAACGCTGGAGAGAGCGATCAATAAATTATTTTTTCTAAATAATTAAATAAACTGACTAGCTGGAAACCCCCATAACTCTGGGGAGAGCAATAAATTTATGATTTTCTACAAACAATTAAATAAACGGCAAGCTCTAAGCCCCCATAACGCTGGGGGGAGCGATAAATAAATTATTTTTCATAAACAATTAAATAAACTGACAAGCTCCAAGCCTCCATAACGCTGGGGAGAGCAATAATTTTATGATTTTCTACAAACAATTAAATAAACGGCAAGCTCTAAGCCCCCATAACGCTGGGGGGAGCGATAAACAAATTATTTTTTATAAACAATTGAATAGACTGACAAGCTCTAAACTCCTATAACGCTGGGGGGAGCGATAGATAAATTATTTTTTATAAATAATTAAATAATCCGACTAGCTGGAAACCTCCATAACGCTGTTCAGAACAATAAATAAATTATTTTTTCTAACCAATTAAATAATCTGACAAGTTCTAAACCCCCATAACGCTGGGGAGAGCGATCAATAAATTATTTTTTATAAACAATTAAATAAACTGGCAAGCTGGAAATCCCCATATTAGTGGGCAGAGCAATAAATAAAATTTTTTTTATAAACATTTAAATAAACTGACAAGCCCTAAACCCCCATAACACTGGGGAGAGCGATAAATTAATGATTTTTTACAAACAATTAAATAAACCAACAAGCTCAAAGCCTCCATAACACTGGGGAGAGTGATAAATAAATTTTTTTTTATAAACAATTAAATAAACTGACAAGCTCAAAACCCCCATAACGCTGGGGAGAGCGATAAATTAATGATTTTCTACTAACATCTAAATAAACCGACAAGCTCTAAGCCCCCATAACGCTGGGGGGAGCGATAAATAAATTATTTTTTATAAACAATTAAATAAACTGGCAAGCTGGAAACCCACATATCACTGGGGAGAGTGATAAATAAATTTTTTTTTATAAACAATTAAATAAACTGACAAGCTCAAAACCCCCATAACGCTGGGGAGAGCGATAAATTAATGATTTTCTACTAACATCTAAATAAACCGACAAGCTCTAAGCCCCCATAACGCTGGGGGGAGCGATAAATAAATTATTTTTTATAAACAACTAAATAAACCGACTAGCTCTTAACCCTTGTGAAGCATGAGAGAGTGATAAATAAATATTTTTTTATACCTAATTGGATAAACCACCAAGCTCGAAACCCCCATAATGCTGGACAGAGCGACAAATAAATTATTTTTTATAAATAATTAAATAAACCGACTCGCTGGAAACCTCCATAACGCTTGGCAAAACAATAAATAAATTTTTTTTTACAAACAATTAAATAAACCGACAAGCTCCAAATCTCGTGAAGCGGAAAGAGAGCGATAAATAAAAATTTTTTAATAAAAAATTTGATAAACCACCAAGGTTCAAACCCCCAAAACGCTGAGGAGAGCGATAAACAAATTATTTTTTATAAACAATTGAATAGACTGACAAGCTCTAAACCCCCATAACGCTGGGGAGAGCGATCAATAAATTATTTTTTATAAACAATTAAATAAACTGGCAAGCTGGAAATCCCCATACCACTGGGGAGAGCGATAAATAAATTATTTTTTATAAACATTTAAATAAACTGACAAGCCCTAAACCCCCATAACACTGGGGAGAGCGATAAATAAATGATTTTTTACAAACAATTAAATAAACCAACAAGCTCAAAGCCTCCATAACGCTGGGGGGAGCGATAAATAAATTATTTTTTATAAACAATTAAATAAACTGGCAAGCTGGAAACCCATTTACCACTGGGGAGAGCGATAAATAAATTATTTTTTATAAACAATTTAATAAACTGACAAGCTCTAAACCCCCATAACACTGGGTAGAGCGATAAATTAATGATTTTTTACAAACAATTAAATAAACCGACAAGCTCTAAGCCTCCACAATGCTGGGGAGAGCAATAAATAAATTATTTTTTATAAACAACTAAATAAACCGACTAGCTCTAAACCCTTGTGAAGCATGAGAGAGTGATAAATAAATATTTTTTTATACCTAATTGGATAAACCACCAAGCTCAAAACCCCCATAACGCTGGACAGAGCGATAAATAAATTATATTTTATAAATAATTAAATAAACCGACTCGCTGGAAACCTCCATAACGCTGGGCAGAACAATAAATAAATTTTTTTTATAAACAATTAAATAAACTGACAAGCTCTAAGCCCCCATACACTGGGGAGAGCGATAAATAAATTATTTTTTATAAACATTTAAATAAGATGACTAGCTGGAAATCCCCATAACAGTGGGCAGAGCAATAAATAAATTATTTTTTATAAACAATTAAATAAACTGACAAGCTCTAAACCCCCATAACGCTGGAGACAGCGATAAATTAATGATTTTTTACCAACAATTAAATAAACCGACAAGCTCTAAACCTCGTGAAGCTGGAGAGAGCGATAAATAAATTATTTTTTCTAAATAATTAAATAAACTGACTAGCTGGAAACCCCCATACAGCTGGGGGGAGTGATTAATCAATTTTTTTTTATTAATAATTAAATAAACCAACTAGCTGGAAACCTTCATAACGCTGGGCAGAACAATAAATAAATTTTTTTTTATAAACAATTAAATAAACTGACAAGCTCTAAACCCCCATACACTGGGGAGAGTGATAAATACATTATTTTTTATAAACAATTAATCAAACTGACTAGCTGGAAATCCTCATAACAGTGGGCAGAGCAATAAATAAATTTTTTTTTATAAACAATTAAATAAACTGACAAGCCCTAAACCCCCATAACACTGGGGAGAGCGATAAATTAATGATTTTTCAGAAACAATTAAATAAACCGACAAGCTCTAAGCCTCCATAACGCTTAGGAGAGCAATAAATAAATTATTTTTTATAAAACAATTAAATTAACTGACAAGCTCTAAACCCTTGTGAAGCTGGAGAGAGTGATAAATAAATATTTTTTATACCTAATTGGATAAACCACCAAGCTCGAAACCCCCATAACGCTGAGCAGAGCAATAAATAAATTATTTTTTATAAACAATTGAATAAACTGACAAGCTCGAAACCTCGTGAAGCTGGGGAGAGCGATAAATAAATATTTTTGTATAAACAATTGGATAAACCACCAAGGTTGAAACCCCCTCACCGTTGGGGAGAGCGATACATAAATTATATTTTATAAACAATTAAATAAATCAACAAGCTCTAAACCCTTGTGAAGCTGGACAGAGCGATAAATAAATATTTTTTTATAAACATTTGGATGAACAACCTAGCTGGAAACCCCCACACCACTGGGGAGAGCGATAAATAAATTATTTTTTATATACAATTAGATAAACTGACAAGCTCTAAACCCCCATATCGCTGGGGAGAGCGATAAATTAATGATTTTCTACAAACATCTAACTAAACCGACAAGCTCTAAGCCCCCATAACGCTGGGGGGAGCGATAAATAAATAATTTTTTATAAATAATTGAATAATCCGACTAGCTGGAAACCTCCATAACGCTGGGCAGAACAATAAATAAATTTTTTTTTATGAACGATTAAATAAACTGACAAGCTCTAAGCCCCCATAACGCTGGAAGGAGCGATAAATAAATAATTTTTATGAAAAATTAAATAACCCGTCTAGCTGGAAACCTCCATAACGCTGGGCAGAACAATAAATAAATTATTTTTTATAACTAATTAAATAAACTGACAAGCTCTAAACCCCCATAACGCTGGGGAGCGCGAAAAATAAATTATTTTTCAGAAACAATTAAATAAACTGACAAGCTCTAAGCCTTCATAACGCTGGGGAGAGCAATAAATAAATTATTTTTTATAAACAATTAAATTAACCGACTAGCTCTAAACTCTTGTGAAGCTGGAGAGAGTGATAAATAAATATTTTTTTATACCTAATTGGATAAACCACCAAGCTCGAAACCCCCATAACGCTGGGCAGAGCAATAAATAAATTATTTTTTTAAACAATTGAATAAAATGACAAGCTCTTGCAACGGTGTACCTGGGGGACAAGGCCACGCAAAGCCAGCCCCGAGGTCCCGTCGGCCAACGCCCAAGAACCTAAAAAAAATGAAAGAAAAACCTACACTCGGGAACGGGCCAGTATTTCCGATGCGCCCTGATTCCCGTCCCGGCTAGCTCGAAAATTATATTTGCGGGCTGGAGAACTGCCTGCGAGAGGCCTGCTGCACTGCTGCCCCGCTGCTGCTGCCTCGCCGTCCTCGGCCGCGACTCGTCGCGGTCGATCAGCCCTAATAGGCCGCGCCCTAAGGGAAGAAGAGAGAAAAAAAAGCACAGGAAAGAGAGTAAAGTTTACGGAGAGAGAGGTAAAATCGTACAATTAAATGATAAAAAGAATATGTAGAGTTAACTAATTTATTTAAATGCCTACACGGGCGAGTCGACAAATGCCGACGCGATGCCCAAGAACGCAAGCCCGTAGGCCACACACCGGCCGGATCCGCTGATCCGGGCCTTGCACACCGCACGCGGAGGGAGCACCGGGAATTAAACGGGTCTATCCTAACTCGACAGTACCTTGTAGTCAGATGCTCGCTCGATAGCTCACGGCGTCCTTTCGACTGGCTCACGGCGTGGTTTTCTGGGAGGAAGGCGGTCTCCTCGTGGTCGGCGATCCTCGATCTCGATGTGGTCGCCGATCCCCGATGATCCTCACACCCACGTCACAATCTCTAACAGGAAGAACTCTCTCACGCGTATTTTTGAGGCGAGAATGCGCGACTCCTTCTAGGCGGGTAGACAAAGACTGCCTCACGAGGCTCGGTCGCTGGCGGTCGCCGCCAGCGCCACTCAGCTGAGCAGGGGAGGGGAGGGGAATCAGGCTCCCGGCCGTCCCTCTCCTCGTTTCGCTGCACGCTCGGGTTTAGCTCCGGCCGATCGCCACGATCCGTCCGGAGCCCAGCTGACGAGAGAGAGAATGCCGGGAGCTTGTGCTCAAGCTCCCGATCTCCCCGTAGCACTCTAAACCTCCATAACGTGCGGGAGAGCGATTAAACAATTTTTTTTATAAACAATTGGATAAACCACCAAGGTTGAAACCCCCACAACGCTGGGGAGAGCGATACATAAATTATTTTTTTTAAACAATTAAATAAACCAACAAGCTCTAAACCCTTGTGAAGCTGGAGAGAGCGATAAATAAATATTTTTTTATAAACAATTGGATGAACAACCAAGCTGGAAACCCCTATACCACTGTGGAAAGCGATAAATAAATTATTTTTTATAAACAATTAGATAAACTGACAAGCTCTAAACCCCCGTAACGCTGGGGAGAGCGATTAATTAATGATTTTCTACAAACATCTAAATAAACCGACAAGCTCTAAGCCCCCATAACGCTGAGGGGAGCGATAAATAAATTATTTTTTATAAATAATTAAATAAACCGACTAGCTGGAAGCCTCCATAACGCTGGGCAGAACAATAAATAAATTTTTTTTTATAAACAATTAAATAAACTGACAAGCTCTAAACCCCCATACACTGGGGAGAACGATAAATAAATTATTTTTTATAAACAATTAAATAAGATGACTAGCTGGAAATCCCCATAACAGTGGGCAGAGCAATAAATAAATTATTTTTTATAAACAATTATATAAACTGACAAGCTTTAAACACCCATAACGCTAGGGAGAGCGATAAATTAATGATTTTTTACAAACAATTAAATAAACCGACAAGCTCTAAGCCCCCATAACGCTGGGGGGAGCGATAAAGAAATTATTTTTTATAAATAATTAAATAAACCGACTAGCTGGAAACCCCCATAAAGCTGGGGAGAGCGATAAATCAATTTTTTTTTATAAACAATCGAATAAACTGACAAGCCCTAAACCTCGTGAAGCTGGAGAGAGCGATAAATAAATATTTTTTTATAAACAATTGGATAAACCACCAAGGTCAAAACCCCCACAACGCTGGCAAGAGCGATAAATAAATTATTTTTCAGAGACAATTAAATAAACCGACAAGCTCTAAGCCCCCATAACGCTGGGGAGAGCAATAAATAAATAATTTTTTATAAACAATTAAATAAACTGACTAGTTCTAAACCCCCATAACGCTGGGGAGAGCGATTAATCAATTTTTTTTTATTCAGAATTAAATAAACCGACTAGCTGTAAACCCCCATAACGCTGGGAAGGGCAATAAATAAATTATTTATTATGAACAATTAAATAAACTGACAAGCTCTCAGCCCCCATAACGCTTGGAAGAGCGATAAATTAATGATTTTTTACAACCAATTCAATAAACCGACAAGCTCTAAGCCTACATAAAGCTGGGGAGAGCGATTAATAAATTGCTTTTTCTAAATAGTTAAATAAACTGACTAGCTGGAAACCCCCATAACGCTGGGCTGATCAATAAATGAATTATTTTTTATAAACAATTAAATAAACTGACAAGCTCTAAACCCCCATAACGCTGAGGAGAGCGATTAATCAATTTTTTTTATTCACAATTAAATAAACTGACTAGCTGTAAACCCCCATAACGCTGGGAAGAGCAATAAATAAATTATTTTTTATAAACAATTAAATAAACTGACAAGCTCTAAGCCCCCATAACGCTGGGGAGAGCGATAAATTAATGATTTTTTACAAACAATTAAATAAACCGACAAACTCTAAGCCCCCATAAAGCTGGGGGGAGCGATAAATAAATAATTTTTTATAAACAATTAGATAAAGTGACAAGCTCTAAACCCCCATAACGCTGGAGAGAGCGATAAATAAATATTTTTTTATAAACAATTGGATAAACCACCAAGGTCGAAACCCCCACAACGCTGGGGAGAGCGATAAATAAATCATTTTTTATAAACAATTAAATAAACGGACAAGCTCTAAACCCCCATACATTGAGGAGAGCGATAAATAAATGATTTTTTACAAACAATTAAATAAACCGACAAGCTCTAAGCCTCCATAACGCTGGGCAGAGCAATCAATAAATTATTTTTTATAAATAATTAAATAAACTGACAAGCTCTAAACCCCCATAACGCTGGGGAGAGCTATTAATCAATTTTTTTTTTATAAACAATTGAATAAATTGACAAGCTCTAAACCTCGTGAAGCTGGAGAGAGCGATAAATAAATATTTTTTTATAAACAATTGGATAAACCACCAAGGTTGAAACCCCCACAACGCTGGGGATAGCGATAAATAAATTATTTTTTATAAACAATTAAATAAACCAACAAGCTCTAAACCCTTGTGAAGCTGGAGAGAGCGATAAATAAATATTTTTTTATAAACAATTGGATAAACATCCAAGCTGGAAACCCCCATACCACTGGGGAGAGCGATAAATAAATTATTATTTATAAACAATTAAATAAACCGACAAGCTCTAGGCCCCTATAACGCTGGGGAGAGCGATAAATCAATGATTTTTTTAAAACAATCGGATAAACCACCAAGCTCGAAACCCCCATAACGCTGGGGGGAGCGAATAATAAATTATTTTTTATAAACAATTAAATAAACTGACTAGCTTGAAACCCCCATAACGCTGGGCAGAGCGATAAATAAATTATTTTTTATAAATAATTAAATAATTTGACAAGCTCCAAACCCCCACAACGCTGGGGAGAGCGATAAATTAATGATTTCTTACAAACAATTAAATAAACCGACAAGCTCTGAACCTAAATAACCTCGTCAGCTTATTCATTGTTTATAAAAAGTATTTTATTTATCGCTCGGCCCAGCGTTATGGGGGCTTAGAGCTCGTCGGTTTATTTAATTGTTTATAAAAAATTATTTATTCATCGCTACCCCCAGCGTTTTGGGGGTTTCGAGCTAGGTGGTTTATTCAATTGTTTATAAAAAAATATTTATTTATCGCTCTCTCAAGCTCCACAAGGGTTAAGGGCTTGGCGGTTGATTTTATTGTTCATAAAAAATAATTTATTTATCGCTCTCCCCAGCGTTGTGGGGGTTTCGACCTTGGTGGTTTATCCAATTGTTTATAAAAAAATATTAATTTATCGCTCTCTCCAGCTTCAGGAGGGTTTAGAGCTTGTCGGTTTATTCAATTGTTTATAAAAAATAATTTATGTATTGCTCTGCCCAGCATTATGGGGGTTTCGAGCTTGGTGGTTTATTTAATTATTTATAAAAAATCATTGATTTATCGCTCTCCCCAGCGTTATGGCGGCTTAGAGCTTGTCGATTTATTTAATTGTTTATAAAAAATAATTTATCTATCGCTCTGCCCAGCGTTATGGGGGTTTAGTGCTCGTTGGTTTATTTATTTATTTATTTATTTATTAAATATTTGCAACGGTTTCTGTTATTCAGCTTTCAATCGTGCGCGTTAACTGTGACGTTCAATTTTCCCAATTAAAGCGGGGGGCACCATGTATATGACTCGCCGATGAATTCGGTGGAATTTTCGTCGATGAAAAATCTATTCGGTGGGATTTTTTTCGGCGACAAATTCTTTCGGTGGGATTCTGATTAGATCAAATGAGATATACCTTGTTAAGCCAAAGAAGCTGCCCTTTTGCCTGTATCACCTGGATATATCTCATACTTGGATTTCAGGGCTCTTTGGTGGAGAGAAGCAAAAGAGAGGACATTCCTGAAAAACATCAACAAAAGACATTTCATGGGACGATATTATTTCCATAACTTTCTCTCTTTATTTCTCGACTTTACTCCCAACCTGCGAAATCTTATGCATGACTACTGTATTAAGATTATACTTGGAGATTTCAATGCGGATCATATCGATTTATCGGACCCTGATTCAAAATTTTTATCTACCTTCGCTGATGAAAATTCACTATTTTTAGTCCCATATGGAGCCACCCATCACACATCTCACTCGGATACTTTCCTTGATCTTTGTCTCGTAGATGTCCTAGATACAGTGATAGACTACACCAAGACTGATACTCTATTCATAGCAGGACATGACTTATTAACCGCTACACTCGACATACACATTCCACAACTAATACCCAAAGATTTTACTTTCAGGGGCTTCAAATCCATCAATGTGACGACATTGAATGACCATCTGAGAGACTGTGATTGGTCGGTAATCACGGGTGGTGTGGATTTTGCTGTTGATGCGGGATTGAATTGTCTTTATGATAATTTGAATTCAACCCTTGAGGCCTTGGCCCCGATCAAGACATTCAGTTCTGGGAAAAATCGCCACCCCTGGTTCACATTATATCATAGATCGCTCATAACTGAAAGAGACCGCTTTACAGACTATACAAACGCTCGAAGCTAGACATAGAATACTACGAGACTGGCACGGGACTATGCATACGAACAGATTGAAATAGATAGACTTGATTTTTACTGAAACAAACTTCGTAACCTAAGCGACCCTCACCAAATCTGGAAAGAACTTCGACATCTGGGCATCTCTCCTGGACCTGAAACTAATTTGGCTGAATTTTCTCCTGATGGCCTGAATGAATACTTAGCATCAGTTGCATTTGATGCAACAGCGCCTGCACTCGTTGACTTCCTGGATAGTCTTAGTAGTACTGAGAGTGAGGAACGTTTCGAATTTCGACCAGTGACTCTGCATGAAGTCGCTCAGGCCGTGAATGCTTCTGCGTCGCAAGCTGTGCCCAGTCCCAAAAAACGTGCTGGAAAACAAGCTGGTTCAGCAGTTGGTAAAGCAGCTCCAAAATTGGAACATGAAAGCAGCTGGTCAACCAGCTGGTCAACCAAAATTGTTTCAAAATTTCTAAAAAAAATTTTTATTACGTGCAAAATTTAGCTAGTTTTGTTTATTCATTAAATAACAAAAACAATTTTCATTGTAATAGTTGAAAATTTCAAATATAGGTATTTATAGTCAAAATTTTGCAAAAAATTTTTTTTATCAAATTTTTATCAGTCAGGTAAAGTAAATAGACAAACAACAACCAAATATAATTTTTTTTGAACGAAATTAAAATAGTACATTTCGAAACTGTTGCAACGTCATCACCAGGGCGATTTGAAGGCATCGAGGGCGAAGCGAAGCGGAGCACTGGTTTTGAAATATATTTGTGACCCGAGTGCGTAAAACTATTCCAAAGTTCGTTTTTACGCACTAGTGTTGAAAAAAAATTATTGATTCGTTGAATTTTTTGAGACAAAATATAATTTAGGACAAATAATAAATTCTTTTATAGATACTTTATTTTTTTTATTTTGCGGCATTTTTAAGTTTTTACAGTGTGTTATAAAGCAAATTATAGATACTTTTTAAGCTCGCTTAAGATAGGAGTTATTGCAAAAAACATTAAATAATAAAATATATCAAGTTGTGGTTCAAAATTTTTTTAAACTTTTTGAATTTTTGGATTCTTTTGAAGCATGGAGTCTTGTTGATATTTTGAAAAATTAATCTGAAAATTTTTTGATATCTGACTAAAAGTTATAAAATATAGTAAATTCATAAATAAATAAAATCTATTTTTTTTTACAGGAGGAAAAGATGGTTCCCTTGACTTTCCTTATTTTTCCAAGTCGAGTAAGAATCCTGTTGTGATATATTACAGATAAAATATAAAAAAAAGTCAAATTGTTCTCATTTTATCACATCATCCGACTGAAAAAAATAATATTTCTTTTTATAGTCTACCAATTGAAACAAAAAAAGATTGAAGCAGTAATATGAGTACAGAAATTGTTTGTAGACAACAAAGTAGTAATAATTGGTTAAATATTTTATCAACTGTTTATTTATTTATATACTTCTTATTATGCTTGAAATTGAATGAACTACTCGCTGCTTGATTAAATAAAAGTACAACTTTGAATCGAGTGATTTGTTCTTATTTTGTATTATTCTTTACATATTTTCATTCTTGAACCATCTCACTCAAACAACAATAAGCATACAATTGAAAAAATAATCTGAAAAATATGAAAATCAAATTAACCACAGAGAATCATTTCTTAATTTGCACAGATGCGAATGAAAAATCATATAATACATATCTGACACATGGTATAATAACAAATCACCGCTATACTTCAGAGTTTTTTTGGATATTTGAACTTATTAAGATTATTAAGATGCCATTTCGGTGCCTATTATTACCAGAAAAATTTTAACAGTATCCAATAACTTTCCATTAATGGCATATAACTAGATAAACCTGTAAATTAAAAAATTTATTCAAATTATCAATAAATTAATTGCTAAAATGATACTTGAAAAATGATAGAGAACATTATTCGGTTTTTTTCAAATTTAGATCCTGATAATAAATAATTACAATGCTATTAACATGTAACAAAAAAATTGAATGCGTTGAGGATTTATCTAGTTATATGCCATTAATGGAAAGTTATTGGATACCCCTGCTACGAAAAATCCATTGAAGTCCATTGAAAATTTTAATGGTTTTCAATCGGTTTTTCAATCGGGACTTTTAATATGCGTTTTGCCGATTGGTTTCGATTGGGAAAGGAATTGTTATTGAAGTCGATTAAAATCTATTGAATAGTGGGATAGAAATCCATTGATTTCGATTGAAAAATTGAATGGATTCTAATGGGTATCTCAATCGGTACTTTTAATCGGCACTTTGCCGATTGGTTTCGATTGAACGATGAAGACCAATAGAAATTTATTAACTTTTAATCGATTTCAATGGAAATTAATAGATTCTTTTAAGTTAATGGGGTCTAATAGATTTCAATAGATTTTAATTTTTTTAAACTAGTTTATATATGTAAAATTTTAAAAAACTATAATCTAATAATAAGAAGATCTTTTATGTTTAAAAGATCCAAGTCGATTGCAACGATAGTCAGGACGCCGTACGAGTTTTTCGTGGGCCGACGGCGGTATGCGATCCACCCAGGTTTAAAAGGTGTATTTTGACCTACTGATTAAGAATTGTAACAGGGGTGGATTTAAGGGTTTGTATGAGCCGATACAAATACCCACGGTGCGTACTAAATCCTTATCACCTGTACTTAGTGCTGATCCAAGCACTCGTCGAACTGCAACTCGTTGACCTGAAATAATAAAATGAGGAAATCGCGTCCGCGAATATTACTATACTTCGCGACGCGGTCGGCTAGTTCGTTCATCGGTAGTGGGTGCGGGTATTAAAACAGGATCGATTCGCAGGAACACTAGGTTTAGTCAATAAAAATTAAATTAACAATTTAATAATTTATTAAAACAAATCTAAACCTAAAATACAAATTCCGAATTACGACTCGGTGTCGTTTAAACCAGTAAACAAAAGAATCTTCAATGTTCTCTAAATCGTTGCGCGCGCACACAAATTCCTGCTGCTATCGGCAGCTAACGCGCACAAGAGAAAAACAAAGATTATGACAATAATAGTGTACTAAGGACACTCACACGCATTCACACTCACTCGCACATTTACAATTAACTTACGGAGTCGCTAAGGTGCACCTCATACCAAGCCGTCAGGCTAAACAAAATGCCAGGCTACGATGCCGACCAGCCGCAATATCTACCATACTCGATTCGCCGTGTAGCCGTCGGAAAGCGGTCCAGGCGATGACGTGAAATGACAACTTCACAAATAACACCACACTCTCACACTACGGCTCTACCACAAAGCGCGACGCGAATGTCAATAATTGCCTCGACTTCCGTAACGAGTAAGCTGCTTCAAGATCTGCCATGAATCGATCTCCAGATCTTTGCGTGTCTGCCGGACGTCGGTCAGGTTCCCCGACGTCCACGGCTTCCAAAAGCCGGTTGACTCGTCTAGACAGAAGAATGCTTCCCGTGCGATGACCATCGATCCCGCACCTTCTGTCTCTGCCAACTCTCTCTTCGACGACATTCCACTCCCGAGGAGTCCGGTTAGCCGTCGAACCGACACGAGTAAAGTTCCATGTACGTGTGAACACTTGGACACGAAAACTACGAGTGGCTTCCCGATTCCCGCTCTACCACCTCAGAGGTCCGCTCTGATCTGCGTTCAACAGTCACGTGACTCGCGCCAAATCCTAAATCGTTACCGACGATTTAATTACGATCACTAACTGTCACAGAATATCGAGGGTGGACAGTTGTAAAATGTATTTGCAATTGATTAAACAATTAATAAAAAAAAAGTCGCTTTTTCGATGTAAAAAATTTTTTTATATATTTTTCAGCTCAAAAAAAAAAACGAAATTATACTTTAACTTTTTTGCTCAAAGTCAATAGTTTTCGAGATAAAAATCATGAAAGTTTTAAAAACTCGGAGCCCGGTCGGCGCGCTTCGGCGTTATACGTGTATATGCAACATCTGAAGCAGCTGTCTGCGGTTGTGCGATTTTTAACTCATTCGAGTCAATTCACAAAGTAATAAGACCTTCTTTACATAAATTTTTAGGATTATTATTTAAACAATTGCCATTATTTAAACAATTAATTCGTTTTAAGATGTTGAAAAATTATTTTTTTTTACCAAAACATTTATAGAATTTTTTTTCTTCTCACAAAAAATTGAAATTGACATGAATTTATTTTTATAAAGCAAAAAGTTCACCGGAAAAAATTACTAAACTTGGAAAACCATGAAAAAAAAAACCATTATGAAGATTCGAAATCTATGATTTTCGGTGATACAGAAATATATTGACTTGATCAATGTATGTGCATATTTCCTTATTAAATATAAAGTATAGTTAAGTAAACGTTTTTATACAATTAATTGCTAGAAATTAAAAAAAAAATTGAACGAGCAGCCTAGTGCGCTTGTTTCCATTAAATCAAGGCATCACGATCGGTACCAGGCCTCTCGAAAGTGACAGAATTCCGAATGGCGGAAATGGAACAAAAATTTGAAATTTCGGGGCAGTACTGGCACAGAAAAATTAAATTAAAAAAACCCACAAGCCTACAACCCCATAACGCTGGGTGTAAATATTAATAAAATAATTTATAAATAAACAAACAAGCCTATGCAACCACATAACCTTAGGCGTGTAAAAATAATTTTTCAACATTTTAAAATGAATTCATTGTTTAAATAATGTCAATTGTTTAAGTTTGAGTAATCACCCAATAGGGCGTATGGATCGGTTGAAGGCAGGAGGTGTGTTTGCAAAAAGAATTTTTCAAAAACAAATCTATAATCTGAATTCCTCGACGTTTCGTCGGCCAGGGTTTGCCGACCTCTTCAGGAGGACTTTATTGAACAAAAACAAAATTCACAATTAGTTTACAAACTTGAATAAAACCTTAACAGTCTAAGTTATACAAACATCAACCTCAACTTACTTATAATAAAAATGAGATGTACAGTATCATCGAAGGTGCAGTGTAAATCGCCAATGCAAAAAGCAGTCGTCAATCGTGTGGCAAATTAAATACAGTCTCAAGTCAGTCTCACAGTTTAGGTAAAAAATTCAACACACTGCACACACAGTTCAGTCACTAAATTCTGTCAAAACTTCAAACTGCACAAAGAAAAGGTAAAAACTGCAATAATGCACCTGCAAGAAGTCACGTTCGCAAAAACTCAAAAAGCGCATTTACATTAATTAAACTTACAATTGACTAAAGTCAATTACAAATTTAATCAATTTATTTTTGAAAAGCTATGTAGCACAACGGAGTGAACAGCACGAGTGATTAAAACAGACTGCTCCTCCCCCGCAGCTTCACGGTGAGCGAGGCGAGGGTGCAAGTGAAAAACGCATGACCAACGCTTGCACTCTGAACACGTGGGCCTCATGTTTTTCAAGCAGCGTCAAATTCGGGAAAAAGTCGTAAACGAGAACAAGAGCAGGTCCAGTGTGGTGGAGTCCGTGTGAAGGTCAATGAGTAGTTAAAATAGAAATCAGGAAAAAAAGGGGGGAGAAAAAAAAGTTTAAATTACAGGATTCATCGGAGTAGACAGGAAATATTTTTGTAAATGGAGTTCAAATTATTTACTTCATGCTTTTTATTCAAATTATTGGGATTTGAATTTATAAAAAGCATCTCAGAAATATTACGCTTATACGGGTTCCTCTCAGTGTCTAAAATTTCAGTCTTCCCCCAGTCAAACTCGTGGTCGTGAAATTGATAATAATCCTAAAAATTTATGTAAAGAAGGTCTTATTTCTTTGTGAATTGACTCGAATGAGTTAAAAATCGCACAACCGCAGACAGCTGCTTCAGATGTTGCATATACACGTATAACGCCGCAGCGCGCCGACCGGGCTCCGAGTTTTTAAATTTTTCATGATTTTCATTTCGAAAACTATTGACTTTGAGCAAAAAAGTTAAAGTATAATTTCGTTTTCTTTTGAGCTGAAAAAAAAAAAAAAATTTTTTTACATCGAAAAAGCGACTTTTTTTTATCAATTGTTTAGACAATTGCAAATACATTTTACAACTGTCCACCCTCGATATTCTTAATCAGTAGGTCAAAATACACCTTTTAAACCTGGGTGGATCGCATACCGCCGTCGGCCTACGAAAAACTCGTACGGCGTCCTGACTACGAGGCAATGAGTTCAAAAATTATAGTAAAGCAGATCTTAGCTACTTAAGTATGAATTTTTTTTTTTTTTTTTTATGTAAACCAGGAGGGGAAATCTTCAGAAAGACACCCAAGGAGGAGTTGCTTGGGTAGTGTCGGATTCTTACCGACTAAAACCACCTCCTGGTTGTGGGTTACCAGCCTAAGGAGGCTATGAACCACTGTTGTTGAAAAGATGGTAGAATGGCCTCAGTCCAAGGGTGGGACTGGGCGCTGAACACTCAGAGTGGATAGAGTGGAATAAACTACGAAGTCGTTGGAGAAACGAGGCTCGGTGAGCGAAGAAATGTACCCTCCTTTAAGGGTAGTAGAAAGAGGTGCTGCCCGGTATGGGAGCGATTGGTGATCTTTAAAAATTACTAAGTGAGAGGATCACCACTCTCAAATGGTTTTTATGTCGAGATCGGGCTTCATCCCACCACCCAAGAAAAAAAATCCGAAAAAATTTTTCCCAGAGTGGGAATCGAACCCGCGATCCCTTGGTCGAAGTTGTATCGGCCGACTAGGTGCAAGCACTTAGCCGACTGAGCCAACGTTCGACTACTTAAGTATGAAAATTTTACAACAGTATATGTAATCCAAAAAGGTAGACTTCAATTTTAGGTGAAGGTTACAGGTAACCATCTAGTGGTTTGATGTTGAAAAAATCGATTAAAATCTATTGAATTCCATTGATTTTTATGGCCAAACAACTTAAAAAAAATGAACCGATTTGAATGGTTTTTTCAATGGGAATGAATGGATTTTCATGAACTTCCTTCTTATAATTGAAACTTATAACTGTCGAAAATTTTAGGAGTTCAAAATGATAAATCGATTTAAATGGTTTTTTCAATGGGAATGAATAGATTTCAATGGGTTTTCTTCTCGAAGATAATTGATTGTCGAAAATTTTATGAGCTTAAAATAATAAATCAATTTGAATGGTTTTTTCAATGGGAATGAATGAATTTCAATGGACCTTCCTCCCAATGGAATTTCATTGTTGCCAATTGACCTCATCCATTTTTTTCGTGGAAAAAAATCATTTCAAATGACTTATTTTTTAAAGCTTATTCCAATTGGGACTATTTAAATTCACTGAGTTAAAACTAACTCTATGGCTTAGAGTATATTTTTTTATGCAGAGTTACTTTCCATTTAAAAGAAAGACCATTAAAAACCATTTGTTTCCATTGAAAAAATCATTCAAATCTATTCTTTATAATCGAGATCATAAAATTTGTGACTATTGATTTTCATTGGAAATAAATCTGATTTAAGGTAGTTCCGAAGCGTATATATAGCTAACCTAAGATTAATTATAGACGCTCGTTGCCCCCACTCTGACGCCACGTGCCACCGTCGCCACCGCTGCTCGAAATCATGCTAAAATCATGCATTTTTCATTCTTTTTTATTGTATATCTCATAAGTTAATATCGCTTGCTATGTTTATCTTTGTACGATACGATTTCTAAGATCTTGCCCTACAAGAAAACCTGTTTTAAAAAAATATTTTAAGAAAATTGAGTTTGTAATGAGAGAATAACCTTCAAAATAAATATGAATTCACGCGCTCAGCATAGGAATCCCATGTAAAAAATTGAAACTTCTGAGCCCAATATCTCAAAATTAAGTATGGCTTGGGGGTTTAAGAAAAATACCAGCGTGTACAGGACTCAAAAATCTACCTCTGTACAAAATTCGAGAGATTTTTTAAGAAACTCAATTTTTTTGGGAACTACCTTAAACCCATTTCTTTCCATTAAAAAACCCATTCAAATGGATTCATCTTTTTCAAGCTCATGAAAATTTGCAACAGTTAATTTCCATTGGAGAAAGAGTTTATTGAAATCTATTCATACCCATTGAGAAAACCGTTCAAGTCGATTCATTTTTTTGAGCTCTACAAACTTTTGAAAGTTAATTTCCATTGAGGAGGAAGTCTATTGAAATTCATTCATTCCCATCGGCAAAAATATTCAAATAAATTCATTTTTTCTGATCTCATAAAAGTTGCGACCAGTGATTTCTATTGAAAAAAACTACCATGGAAATCCATTCGCTTCCATTGGCAAAACCATTCAAATCTATTTATTTTTATTGAGCCAATAAAATTTTCGACCAGTGGTTTCTATTCAGAAAAGCTACCATTGAAATCTATTCATTTCCATTGATTTCTCTTGAGAAAAGGTACCATTCAAATCGATTCGTTTGCATTGGCAAAACCATTCAATTCTATGCATTTTTATTGAGCCAATAAAATTTGCGACCATTGATTTCTATTGAGAAAAGGTACCATTGAAATCCATTCGTTTGCATTGGCAAAACCATTGAAATCTATTTATTTTTATTGAGCCAATAAAATTGGCGACCATTGATTTCTATTGAGAAAAGCTACCATTGAAATCCATTCGTTTGCATTGGCAAAACCATTCAAATCTATTTATTTTTATTGAGCCAATAAAATTGGCGACCATTGATTTCTATTCAGAAAAGCTACCATTGAAATCCATTCATTTCCATTGACAAAACTGTTTTAATCTATTTGTTTTTATTGAGCCAATAAAATTTGCGACCAGTGATTTCTATTCAGAAAAGCTACCATTGAAATCTATTCATTTCCATTGGCAAAACCATTCAAATCTATTTATTTTTATTGAGCCAATAGAATTTGCGACCATTGATTTCTCTTGAGAAAAGGTACCATTCAAATCGATTCGTTTGCATTGGCAAAACCATTCAATTCTATGCATTTTTATTGAGCCAATAAAATTTGCGACCATTGATTTCTATTGAGAAAAGGTACCATTGAAATCCATTCGTTTGCATTGGCAAAACCATTGAAATCTATTTATTTTTATTGAGCCAATAAAATTGGCGACCATTGATTTCTATTGAGAAAAGCTACCATTGAAATCCATTCGTTTGCATTGGCAAAACCATTCAAATCTATTTATTTTTATTGAGCCAATAAAATTTGCGACCATTGATTTCTATTGAGAAAAGCTACCATTGAAATCCATTCGTTTGCATTGGCAAAACCATTCAAATCTATTTATTTTTATTGAGCCAATAAAATTTGCGACCATTGATTTCTATTCAGAAAAGCTACCATTGAAATCCATTCGTTTGCATTGGCAAAACCATTGAAATCTATTTATTTTTATTGAGCCAATAAAATTGGCGACCATTGATTTCTATTCAGAAAAGCTACCATTGAAATCCATTCATTTCCATTGACAAAACTGTTTTAATCTATTTGTTTTTATTGAGCCAATAAAATTTGCGACCAGTGATTTCTATTCAGAAAAGCTACCATTGAAATCTATTCATTTCCATTGGCAAAACCATTCAAATCTATTTATTTTTATTGAGCCAATAGAATTTGCGACCATTGATTTCTCTTGAGAAAAGGTACCATTCAAATCGATTCGTTTGCATTGGCAAAACCATTGAAATCTATTTATTTTTATTGAGCCAATAAAATTGGCGACCATTGATTTCTATTGAGAAAAGGTACCATTGAAATCCATTCGTTTGCATTGGCAAAACCATTGAAATCTATTTATTTTTATTGAGCCAATAAAATTGGCGACCATTGATTTCTATTGAGAAAAGCTACCATTGAAATCCATTCGTTTGCATTGGCAAAACCATTCAAATCTATTTATTTTTATTGAGCCAATAAAATTTGTGACCATTGATTTCTATTCAGAAAAGCTACCATTGAAATCCATTCATTTCCATTGACAAAACTGTTTTAATCTATTTGTTTTTATTGAGCCAATAAAATTTGCGACCAGTGATTTCTATTCAGAAAAACTACCATTGAAATCCATTCATTTCCATTGACAAAACTGTTCAAATCTATTTGTTTTTATTGAGCCAATAAGATTTGCGACCATTGATTTCTATTGAGAAAAGGTACGATTGAAATCCATTCACTTCCATTAAAAAAACCATTGGAATCAATTAATTTTCATTGAATAAAAAAGGTCCCATAAAAATCAATTGGTATCGATTGAAAAATTTTTGTCCATCCATTGGGACAATTCAGAACCATTAAAAACCATTGAGTTTGAATCGAACTCAATGGTTTTGAATGGATTTTTTGTAGCAGGGACTGTTAAAATTTTTCTGGTAATAATAGGCATCGAAATGGCATCTTTGATTCTTTCTGAAGAGAACAATAAGCTTAAATATCCAAAAAAACTCTGAAGTATAGGGGTGATTTGTTATTATACCATGTGTCAGATATGTATTATATGATTTTTTATTCGCATCTGTGCAAATTAAGAAATGATTCTCTGTGGTTAATTTGATTTTCATATTTTTCAGATTATTTTTTCGATTGTATGCTTATTGTTGTTTGAGTGAGATGGTTCAAGAATGAAAATATGTAAAGAAAAATACAAAATAAGAACAAATCACTCGATTCAAAGTTGTACTTTTATTTAATCAAGCAGCGAGTAGTTGATCCAATTTCAAGCATACTAAGAAGCATATAAATAAATAAACAGTTGATAAAATATTTAACCAATTATTACTACTTTGTTGTCTACAAACAATTTCTGTACTCATATTACTGCTTCAATCTTTTTTTGTTTCAATTGGTAGACTATAAAAAGAAATATCATTTTTTTCAGTCTGATGATGTGATAAAATGAGAACAATTTGACTTTTTTTTATATTTTATCTGTAATATATCACAACAGGATTCTCACTCGAGTTGGAAAAATAAGGAAAGTCAAGGGAACCATCTTTTCCTCCTGTATAAAAAATAGATTTTATTTATTTATGAATTTACTATATTTTATAACTTTTAGTCAGATGTCAAAAAATTTTCAGATTAATTTTTCAAAATATCAACAACACTCCGCGCTTCAAAAGGATCCAAAAATTTAAAAAGTTTAAAAAATTTTTGAACCACAACTTGATATATTTTTTTATTTAACGTTTTTTGCAATAACTCCTATTTTAAGCGAGCTTAAAAAGTATCTATAATTTGCTTTATAACACACTGTAAAAACTTAAAAAAGCCGCAAACTAAAAAAATAAAGTATCTGAAAAAGAATTTATTGTTTGTTGTAAATTATATTTTGTCTCAAAAAATTCAACGAATCAATAATTTTTTTCGACCCTAGTGCGTAAAAAACGAACTTTGAAATGGTTTTACGCACTCGGGTCACAAATATATTTCAAAACCAGTGCTCCGCTTCGCTTCGCCCTCGATGCCTTCAAATCGCCCTGGTGATGACGTTGCAACAGTTTCGAAATGTACTATTTTAATTTCGTTCAAAAAAAATTATATTTGGTTGTTGTTTGTCTATTTACTTTACCTGACTGATAAAAATTTGATAAAAAAAATTTTTTCGCAAAATTTTGACTATAAATACCTATATATGAAATTTTTAATTATTACAGTGAAAATTGTTTTTGTTATTTAATGAATAAACAAAACTAGCTAAATTTTGCACGTAATAAAATTTTTTTTTAGAAATTTTGAAAACCAGCTAGTAAACCAGCTGGTTGATTAGCTGCTTTCATGTTCCAATTTTGGAGCTGCTTTACCTGCTGGTATACCAGCTGCTTCGTATGGCCCGGGTGGAAGTCGATGGCCTGTCTCAAAGCAGCGTTCCCGATTATAGGCTCCTTCATTTGTAAAGTCTTCAATAAATCTCTTGCAACTGCCTACTTTCCTGATGCTTGGAAATAGTCGCTGGTGCTTGCTCTCAATAAAGTGCCGTCCCCAAGTAGCCGAGTGATTTTCGTCCCATCTCTCTACTGTGCTTTTTGTCGAAAGTTCTTGAAAGACTGGTTTTCGGCCAGCTCCTGGAATTTGTTGATTCAGAGGAACTGATGGATGAGAATCAAGCGGGCTATAGGGCAGGGCACAGTACTCAGACTGCTTTACTCAAACTCACAGATGACATATGTCGAGGCAAGAATCGGAAAATGCTTACGGCAATGATCATTTTTGACAAGAGCAAAGCCTTCGACACAGTCTGCCATTTAACTTTGCTCAAAAAGCTTCAGTCACTGGGCTTCTCAGATAGAGTGTTGAAATGGTTAGGCCATTATCTTGGAAACCGATCGCAGTCGTTAAAAATGGGAAACTTCCAGTCATCCTTCCGATCCTTGAATAAAGGGGTACCGCAAGGCTCGGTACTCGGCTCACTACTTTTCTTACTTTTTGTCCTTGATATAGCTAACGGTCTTGACATTTTATTAAATGTCACACGTCAGAATTCTTACGCCACCTTCACACGGGGTCAATCTGACCCCAGCGTATAAAAATGTTTATAACTTTGTTTAATATTAACATTAATAGTTGAAAATTTTTTTGGGAATAAATTGAAGCCTCTACTTAAATTTCTGATAGATTTTAAAACTCGAAATTATTATTAAGACATAAAAAAAATCACCGAAAAAAAAAGTCGAAAATTCATATTTTTTACTAAAATTTTAATAACTTTTTGGGATTTTGATATTTTTAAGTAAAATTTCAGCTGAGTACTCCTGAAAGGTCCCTCTTGAAGATAGAATGATTCGTTTTTACCAAGTTTTCAAAAAAGGTATTTATTTTGAGAAAAAACTGGAAGAAAATGGGCGAAAAAATGAAACAGCGATGTCTGTCAATTACAACAATTTTATTACTGTAAAAAATTATTAAAAAATTTTTTATGGTTAAAATTTTATTAATGATAGTAGAAACATTATTAAAATTTTAAAAAAAGGTAGGTTTTTACATGAAAATCGTCTTTTCTTACACAAAAATACAAATTAAAAATATAAGTATGCTTTATTGATTTCTATAACGGAGCTTTCTCAAAACTTTTTGGCGTTTAAAGTATAAAAAATAATATCTTTTACAAATATAGTTTTAGCATAAAAAATCATATTATTTTGACATTAAAAAACTAAAACTTGAAAATAGATCTAATCTAATCTAGAGCATTCAAGGCATAAATAAACACGATGTTTATCACACATCGGTCTCGAGCACGAAGGGCATTTCATATGCGTTTTAAAGTCTTGTCCTCGTTTGCACAATGCACACCTTACTCTCGATGCATACATTGGTCTTTCCTCATGATTAACAGGTTCATCAATTTTCAGAATGGTTTTTATGCCACTCCTGATTGACATTCGAATAGATGGATTGTTTAGGCGTCTTTGTAATTAAGGTGTCACTAAATGCAACGCTAATTTTTCTAAACAATCTATTGTTGTAACTTTAGTTGAGATTCCAACATTAATAAATGCGCATTTAAGTTGAATTCTAGCGTTCACTGCTGCCTGATCTAACAGTAACGGTATACGCGTGACAAAGCTGATCGAACGTATCCATTCCACCTTTAGTTTTATTATAGTGTAAAATAATATCTGGTTTCCCGTCCGTGATACCAGTTGAATTTGAAAAAGTGGAAGCTAATAAAACTATTTTTTTTTTTTTTTTTTTTTGGTGTATGTGACAATAACGTTACATTAGAACTTGTTGAAAAACAAAATTTAGTATCAGGAACGGTTTTTGAGGAAACTTTAAATTCTGCTGGGATTTCCCTTTTATTTTTTCTAATTGTTCCAGTAAAATTTCTAATTACAGTAAGATTGGTCTTCTTCTCCCGAAGAAGCTACATTAAGAGCCTCTTCTTTTTCTTCGTCTTCCCGCAATAGTGCGGTCACAGTTCGACGGCGTAAATTATAAGCCATAATTACGATTCTGAACAAAGTAAAAAAAAATCATTAATTTTTCAAAGTAAAAATTTTTTTACACCACACAGCTATACTTACGGTTAAAAACAGGAATTCAAACACAAAAAAACAGGCCAAAATTTTTGCTCCGATTTGCATCGAAATCAACGTGTGTGTCACATGGGGTCAAATTCGAGGGGTCCATAACTCGATTTAAGGTCTTTAAATACCTGTTAAATACTTTTGAATACCTTTGAATACTTGTAAAATTTAAAATATCTGTAAATACAACTACTTATAATGTTTATATTGAATGAATTATCATTACGTGATAATGCACTGATAAATTACACCCCTCTTCTTGGTTCGGAGGGTCCCGGCACTCCGGAGACCTAGACATCTTCTTCAGGAAACTAAACTAATTCTCGGACGAAATTTTGAAATATGACTAAAGATTTACGAAAAGTCAAACATTTCAGTTTGACTTTAACGAATCAAGTGAAAATTTTTTGGAATATCCTCTGGACGCCTTGATGACAGTTTCAGACGATGTCCTGGACTCGGACAACCGGGACGCCGATGACGGGTACCTGGAAATCATCTCCGAGGATCAATCTGAAAATTTTCAGGAATCACTTTGGTCGCCTTGATGACAGTTTCGGACGATGTCCTGGACTTTGACAACCAGGTCGCCGATGACAGATACCCGCTCGGGTACCTGGTGATCATCTCCGGGGAACAAATAAAAAAATTTCAGGAATCACTTTAATAGCCTTGATGACCCTTTCGGACGATGACCTGGACTTTGACGACCAGATCGCCGATGACAGATACCCGTTCGGGTACCTGGTGATCATCTCCGGGGAACAAATAAAAAATTTTAAGGAATCACTTTAATAGCCTTGATGACCCTTTCGGACAATGTCCTGGACTTTGACAACCAGGTCACCGATGACAGATACCCGCTCGGGTACCTGGTGGTCATCTCCGGGGAACAAAAAAAAATTTTCAGGAATCACTTTGGTCGCCTTGATGACAGTTTCAGACGATGTCCTGGACTTTGACATCTAGGTCACCGATGACAGATATCCGCTCGGGTACCTGGTGATCATCTCCGAGGATCAAACTGAAAATTTTCAGGAATCACTTTGGTCGCCTTGATGACAGCTTTGGACGATGTCCTGGACTTTGACCACCAGGTCGCCGATGACAGATACCCGCTCGGGTACCTTGTGATCATCTCCGGGGAACAAATAAAAAAATTTCAGGAATCACTAAAGAAGCCTTGATGACCCTTTTGGACGATGACCTGGACTTTGACGACCAGGTCGCAGATGACAGATACCTGCTCGGGTACCTGGTGATCATTTTCGGGGAACAAATGAAAAATTTTCAGGAATCACTTTAGTAGCCTTGATACCCGTTTCGAACGATGACCTGGACTTTGACGACCAGATCGCCGATGACAGATACCCGTTCGGGTACCTGGTGATCATCTCCGGGGAACAAATAAAAAATTTTCAGGAATCACTTTAGTAGCCTTGATACCCGTTTCGAACGATGACCTGGACTTTGACGACCAGGTCGCCGACGACGGGTACCCGGGGATCGTCCCCGAGGAACAGAACGAAAAAAATTTGGAATTACTTTTGTCGTGTTGAGGACAGTTTCATAGGACGTCCTGGACTCGCCCAACCAGGTCGCCGACGACGGGTACCTGGGGATCATCGCCGAGGAACAGAACGAAAAAAACAAGGAACTACTCTAGTCGCCTTGCTGACATTTGCAGACGTCCTGGACTCACCCAACCAGGTCGCCGACGACGGATACCTGGGGATCATCGCCGAGGAACAGAACGAAAAAAACAAGGAACTACTCTAGTCGCCTTGCTGACATTTGCAGACGTCCTGGACTCGCCCAACCAGGTCGCCGACGACGGGTACCTGGGGATCATCGCCGAGGAACAGAACGAAAAAAAATAAGGAACCACTCTAGTCGCCTTGCTGACATTTGCAGACGTCCTGCACTCGCCCAGGTCGCCGACGATGGGTACCTGGAGATCATCGCTGAGGAACAGAACGAAAATATTTTGAAATTACACTGGAAGCCTTGATAATAATTTTGGATGATGCATTGGACTCCGACAACCAAGTGATGCAGTCTGCGATGTTATCTTACGCCCGACTATCGAACAACTCTCGATTTAAATGTATAACTTCAAACATTAGTTGTATAACATATCATATCAAGTTATTAAAATTTAACTCTTGTGTACTTGAAACTTGAAGTTAGAAAGAAAGTAACTATTTACAAAGATTTACTGCTCGATTTACTGGCTATTTACAAAGAATTGATAGGTATTCACATAGTATTCAAAGGTATTAACATAATATTTAAAGGTATTCACAAACTATTTAATATGATTAAAAAAAATTAGTATTTGATTTTGTCGATATTTATTGAAGTGTCTATTAAAACTAAAATTAGTTTTTGGTTAGAAAAGAAGTATTTTTTTGCCCTTGCATGATAAAAAAGTTATTAAGTCATTTTCATTCAACCTTTCTGCTAAAAAAACTTGAAATTTGTAAAAAAGTAACTGTTTACAAAGATTAACAAGGCATTAATAAAGTATTTGAAGGTATTTACGTAGTATTTAAAGATATTAACATAGTATTCACTAAGTCTTTGAATGAATTAAAGATGTATTTGATTTTGTTCAAATTTATCTTAGTACTTGTTACAAACTAAAATTAATTTTAGGTTAAAAAATAATTTCCTATAACTTTATGCACTAACTATTTTCAGTCAAATTTTTTAAATTTGAAACAAAAAAAAAGAACAGATTTAATATCAGGAAGATTATTTCTATTAAAAAATATTTACGAGGTAATAACATAGTATTTAAAATTATTCACGCAGTATTAAAAATTATTAGCGTAGCATTTAAAAGTATTTACAAACTATTTCTTTAAATCTTGTAGATACTTATTGATGCGCTTGTTAAAACTAAAATTCGTTTTTTGAAATAAATTTGTTTTTGTTTTTTTTTCATTCTATTTACTTTCTTTTTATATTTGATTCATTTTTTTCCAATCTTTTTAACTTTTTGATAAGCATTATTTAAAACTAAAATTAATTATTGGCAAGACATTTAATGGTTTTTAGACTACATATTTGAGCCATTTTTATTCAACTTTTTCAACTTGTATGATAAACGAGCTATTAAAGCAAAGGTCAAGACGTTATAATGTTTGTGCTATACACATTGGAAATTAGTAAAAACGTCACTATTTACAAGGATTTACGAGGTATTAAAGAAGTATTTAAAGGTATTCACGTAGTATTCAAATATATTGAATAAATATTTAATACGACTAAAATAGTATTAGAGACGTATTTGATTTTGTTCGTATATACGATAGTGTTTGTTGCAACCCTGCGAGAAATTTCCGCCAGAATATTGCCAGACAGTGGGCAGATTTAGCGAAATTGGGCAGAAATTTAGTACGGTTAATCGCCAGATTCTTGACAGAAGGCCAATGCTTTACGCATAGGGATTCTGGCGAGCTATAACGTAAACCTTTTTATTTTAAATTGTAACATTTATTACTAACAAAAATATGTTCAGTTTCATAACTTGACTCTGAAATTTTTCTTTTTTTTTTTTCCTTATGTTGAACATTTTTCTCATCCATTTTGATGTAATTTTAAAATATTATTCACACAATACCAGCCCTGCTGTATGTGACACACGTGTGGCATACGTGTGCCACACGTACAATGGACTTGAACAAATTCTTTTTCTTTTGCTATATATTTTAACACCTATGGAGTCAGGGCGGAGACCTAGTGCATAGGATAGCGATCACAACCTGGACATGATTTCCTCAGGAAGTTTGGACTCCGGAGGGGCCAGGGTGAATACCTGGTGCACCTAGTTATACTGAGGCCTTGGAGATGATTTCCCCAGGAAGTTTGCACTCCGGAGGGGTCAGGCTGAACACCTGGTGCACCTGGTGATACTTACGCCTTGGAGATGATTTCCTCAGGAAGTTTGGACTCCGGAGGGGCCAGGGCGAATACCTGGTGCACCTGGTTATACTGAGGCCTTGGAGATGATTTCCCCAGGAAGTTTGCACTCCGGAGGGGTTAGGGCGTACACCCGGTGCAACTGGTATTAATTACGCCTTGGAGATGATTTCCCCAAGAAGTTAGGACTCCGGGGGGGTCAGGGTGGACACCTGGTGTACCTGATGATACTTACGCCTTGGAGATGATTTCCTCAGGAAGTTTGAACTCCGGAGGGGCCAGGGCGGATACCTGGTGCACCTGGTATTATTTACGCCTTGGAGATGATTTCCCCAGGAAGTAAGGACTCCGGGGGGGTCAGGGCGGACACCTGGTGCACCTGGTGATACTTACGCCTTGGAGATGATTTTCTCAGAAAGTTTTGATCCCAGTGGGTTCACATCATCAAGTTTACTATTAGGATAGCATCTTCAGAGAGTGGTTATTACCGGGTACACCAAGTATTTTCCCTGGCCCATCCAGGGTCAAAATTTCTTGATAAAATCATCTCCAAGGCGTAAGTATCACCAGGTGCACCAGGTATCCGCCCTGGCCCTTCTGGAGTCAAAACTTTCTGGGGCAATTATCTCCAAGGCGTAAGTATTACCAGGTGCACCAGGTATCCGCCCTGGCCCCTCCGGAGTCAAAACTTCTAAGGGAAATCATCTCCAAGGCGTAAGTACCACCAGGTGCACCGGGTGTCCGCCCTGACCCCTCCGGAGTCGAAACTTCCTGGGAAAATCATCTCCAAGGCGTAAATATCACCAGGTGCACCAGGTGTTCAGCCTGACCCCTCCGGAGTCCAAACTTCCTGGGGAAATCATCCCCAAGGCCTCAGTATAACCAGGTGCACCAGGTATCCGCCTTGGCCCCTCCGAGGTCGAAACTTCCTGAGGAAATCATCTCCAAGACGTAAGTATCACCAGGAGCACCAGGTATCCGCCCTAGCCTCTCCAGAGTCAAAACTTCCTGGGGAAATCATCTCCAGGTTGTAATCGCTATCCTATGCGCTAGGTCACTGCCCTGACTCCATAGGTGTTAAAATATTTAGCAAAAGAAAAAAAATTTGTTCAAGTCCATTGTACGTGTGGCTATACAGCAGGGAGAGGTTAGGATTTTCAAACAGCAAGCATAATTCATCGATTAAAATTATATTTCTATAAAATTATTTGATTATTTTTTATCAATTTTGTAACATCGGAGCTGCATGCTGCTGCTCTGATTTGTAAACTAACCTCTCATCAACGCATCTAGGTACATATACATATATGTATATATATAGACATATACATAAAATAATAAGCTTGACAGAATTTTCTGCCCACTATCTGGCGGGCACCCCAGACGTTCTGTTGAAACTTCTAGCAGGGAACTAAAATTAGTTTTCGCCTTAAGTAAGAAAAGTAACGATTTCCCAAAACTTTATATTCAAGCTACTTTTAGTCAACCTTTTCGAGCTCGAAAGAAATACAAGTTTATAAATACCTTTAGTACACCTTCGTAAACAACTGACCTGAAATCAGTAAGAACTACAGGATTTACTGATATTTACGAAGTAATAACAAAGTATTTAAAAGTATTCACGCAGTATTGAAAGGTATTATCGTAGTATTCAAAAGTATTTACAAACTATTTAATATGATTTTAAATGAATTGTATTTTATTTTGTTTATGGTTATTGAACTGCTTGTTCAAACTAATTAGTTCTTGGTAGAAGAAGTAATATATATATTTGCTGTAAGTATAAGCCTTTTAAGTAAGTATAAACCATTCAGTTTTTTTGTGTCTTCATACTTAAGCCATTTTTATAGAACCCTCGATAAAATTTTTTCAAATTTCTCTGAAAATCTTGTTTTGAAGTGATTTAAATTTTCTTAAAACGTACGGTAATCAGTAACAATAATAATATCAACAAAGAATGAAACAGAAGTAGGGAACTAGAGATTTACAACCTTGTAACTGATTTCCTTAGATTTCTACAACCCCAATACTGAATTCGTTCTCTGACAACTATGAACTTACCGGACGCTCACAATTTGAAGTGTCCAGGCATGCTTAAATTGAAAATATTTTGTATTTTAATAAATCAAACAAGTAAAAAACCTGGTCACACTGAGTGCTAAAAACAATGAATTTGTAGTGAACAAATAAGCTGAAAAGCCCTCAACTAGTGGCAATGTCGGATATTACATACTCGAAACGTCAAATATAAGCGTCGAAAATTCATTGAGCTCGACACGTCGTGAATATTCGACACGAGGCTCATTAAATTAATTGCTTTTAGCATTTTATTTGTTTATACTTTATAGAATTTTAAAACTATTTTTTTTCAGTATCCAGTGTTCTGATTTACGCAAAAATTTACCAAATCATTTAAGCAATTTCTTTAACTTCTTTGTTCATGAATCGAAATCAAATTTTTCATTCGTTTTAATTCAACGTTTTTGTATAACAGACTTGAAATCATTCAGAACGGAACATAATATTCAAAGGTATTTGCAAACTATTAATACGATTCAAAAATAAACGTACTTGTTTTTGTCCATTGTTATTATAGTGCTTGTTGAAACATAAATTAGTTTTCATTAAGAGAATTTATAAATTTTTTGCTTTGTAATATGAGAAAATTTTTTTTTCTTTGATTTTTTATGATATATGCGTAAAAACATGACTTTCAGGAATGTTATCCTTGAGGTAATCCTTAATTTCTTGTACAACACACTTGACAGTAGTTACAATGATACAATTTACAAATATTTTCTCTCGGATTTTATAGGTAATTAAAGTAGTGTTTAAAGTTGTTTACGTGGTATTTAATAGTATATAATAGTATGGCTGCATTATCGTCACCAGGGCGGTTTTAAGGACTCGAGGGCGTTGCGAAGCGGAGCACGAGGTCCTTAAAAAGCCCTGGTGACGTGCCGCACTCGTACTATACACTATTTTTTAGTACGTGTAACCGAAAACACGCAACAAAGATTTGATTGGGTGACCAGGAGTACTGTAAAGGTATTAACTTAGTGTTTTAATGGATATCTAAAAACAGAAGTAAAGTCAGTTTGCTTTATTTTTTTTTTCGATTTTTTATTTTATTTTATTTTTCAAGCAATAAAACATTCTTATGTCAATAATATTTACAGTATTTATTTGTGTGAATAATTAAAAATAAATGATTAAAAAATGTTTTATATAAGATACATTATTTACATATCTATCAATTGCTTTTGTACATACAAAACAAAATGGGGTCGCACTTTGATTGTGGTATTTTTTATTTTAGTGGCAGCTGCCTTAAGATCGTCAAAGTGAAACCATTGTTTATTATTCAAGCAATAAGCAGTGTAATGATTGTGACAATACGACGATATGCCTACAAGTTGGTAGTCACTATTTAAAATCGTCAATTCAGTCGGAATGCTGTTTAATGGAAACGTTTTTTTGTGACATTCTTTTAAATTTGATGCATCAAAGCATTCATCAAATGCTAAAGTTGGAAACAATTTGAAAGTTGTTGAAGCTTTTTGTTCTTTGTCACTGCAAATTCTGCACTCCAGATTGGTGTTTAATTCTTTTTGTATCATCTTCGAAAATTGGGTATATCCTAGTTTTGATAACTCTGTTGTGTCGATTTTGAAGAAAATTTCCTCTTGTAATGGCATTTCCTGGACCCCACACTTACCGCAAGTCTGAATTCTTTGAATAGATGGAACTTTATTGAAAGATTTTGTCACAACGGTTGTAACATTTCCGAATGCGCTTAATGTGCCGGACGGCTGCTTTTTTTTTTCTCTGATATTAAATTTGTTAGAACTATTCAAGGGCTGCTCAAATATCAGTTCATGATCTTGCAAGAGTCGTGCTCTATTTTGCAGTAGATCTAACTCTGTTTCAATAAAGCCTTTATCAACTAAATAAATGATGTAGTTTAATAGTTCATTATTCAAGCTTTTAAAATTATTTTTTACTTGCGTGCTTAACAAACATGCCCATGCCACTAGGTGGTAAAAACTATCAAACGAACATGTTTCAATGATGTGAGGTTCAGTAATAACAGACTTATCTTTTTGTTTTGACAAAACCGACCCGTTCCTCATAAAAGGAATATTTAGTACTTTGTATGTACACAACTGATTTTGTTGTTGAGACAGCTCACGCGTTCCTGCAATAAAGATTAATTTATACAATTATTATTAGACAAAAATTCATAAACGAAGTAAGTTTACTAAAATTCTTTTTATTAACAAAATCATAAATCGTTTTTAAAAGTGAATTTTAATGCAGTAATCATATTCATTATAATAAGTAGTTTTGTAAAATAATTTCGTTAAGTGTTTGCTTTTCAATTAGTTATTGTTGAAAAAATTAAAATATGAAAGTCTGAAGTGAATCGGGTGGTGCTTTTTTTGTTGAAATCAATACCTTGAATTTTTTATTCTGAGTAAAATCTCGAGTACAATTGTTACCGGTACTCAAAATAATTTAGTGAGTTATTCATAAAATTTATTTAGCTTAAATGATGTTACATAACAAAGAAAAAGTTTTGCCAATACTTGAAACTCTCTAAAAAATAGAATCTTTGGACTCAAGGATAATAACAATAATCGAGACAAGAACAGGTCACACCCTACGAAATTCCGATTTTATCTAGAGTTTTCTCACAACTTTTGACAAACTTTTGTGGGAGCTTTTGAGAATCGTTTTTATACGCCCAAAGAAAAATAAAATCATCAATAGGTAATAAAATGGGGTTTGAGACGCTACTTTCCTCTCGATTTTCCTAGCTATTTTCCATGTGGCCTAATGACAATTTTTATCATAAAAACAGTTTTTTTTTAACTTCCAAAAATCTTTTGTTGTAAGCCTACTGCATATACAAAAATGCAGTTAATTTTTATTTTTTTTTATTTTAGGAAAAAATATATTAAAATACTAATTATAATAATGTAACTAATATTATTATTATTATTTTTTAATCAAAAAAATATTTTAAATATTTTCATAAATGTAAATGATGTTTAATAAAGTGCTAAGATTAAAAATTTTTAATTTATGTTTTTCTCAAACTAGTCTCAATAGACGCGCAAGCGCACTCAATTTTAAATTTTGAAAGTAAATAAACAATAATTTTTACTTTCATTTTCAAAATAACGATGTTGAAAAAAATTTTTTAACACTAAATTCATCATCTATACTTTACAACCTGCAACTAAGTTCAGTTCGATATTTTTGTGGTGTAGGCTTTCTCTCGGGCTTTCTACAAATAAAAAAAAGATAAATAATATATTTCAATAATATATTTCAATGAAATTCCATTTATTGAAGCAAACTATTCAATTATTCAAAAAATTATTACAAAAAAACAAAAAGTTCAACACTTCAAATTAAACGCAATTCAAATTTTGAATATAACGTTCTAAACCAATCAAATCAATTATAAAACTAAGACATTCGAACATGCTCGCGAACATGCTTCATCATTATAAGGAGGGATTATACCCTACCACAAAGAATATGCAATTCAAACCGATTTCATGCTACAAATGCCTTTTGGGACGAGATTTGGAATACATCGTAAAAACATTTAAAGACCCATTGACATTAGTTATTAGTATTTTCTTTCATATTCAGGTGTATGGAAACAATTCTCAAAAGTTCGTTAACATCAGCGTTCGCTTGAACGGTAACTTCACGCTTTTTCAAAATGGCCTAGCAGCTACACTTACAATAATATCTACCTTTATAAAAGAGAGCTATCACCATCTTGAATAAGCGTAAGATTTTTATTCGTGAGCTGATTGATGGAGAACTCGAGGGAGAACTTTTTAAAGTTTTCGAAAAGCGCATACATTAAGGTTACTGTTATTGTTACGTCATACTCGGCTTCCTATGCGTGCAAAAGATACTAAGATTTTTTAATTTTTAAACGTCACACTGAATGGTTTAAGGTGTTGAGTTTAACGAGGTCTTTGAAACAATAACTGAATAAATAAATTAAAATTAAAAATGATGATAAACTGGAAGTGACTCTATGTTATAATAACCAGGATTTATAAATCTTTTTATCCGCTTTTTCTACTGGTAATTATTAAATGTTTAAAAAATCATGAAACTGCTGAATCCCGTAATTCAAAATTTTATTATAAAAAAAAAACTACTGTACCATTTTCTTTTGTGGCCTTGTTTTTTATGGCAGCATCGTCATGATCTTTGTCCGAGTCTTCGTCCACCACGCTTTCTACTATCTCTGATACATCGATCTTCTCGTTGAGCTCGACTCCGAGTGCGTTATTTTCTCTCTTATTACGAATAACGCAATCTCGACAAATTCGCTTCATTTCATTGTCATCGTTTTCTGGAATGGAGCAGGTGTCCATCCCGTGAACAGTTTTTTTGCATTTTTGGCAGCTATGCTGTCCTGTGAAAATTGCAGAACTCATTTTTAATTTTTATCAGCAAAAACTTAGTGTTCAGAGTACAATTGAAGATATCGTCGACAAAAATTAGTGTAATATTTATAAATTCCAAAGAAATGTAAAAAATAAAATTAGGTTTTATCAGAGCAATTATTTTTTCACAAATGTATCTTAATGAGATCCGTAATAATTTACGTTATAACTTGAAACAAATATTTGTAATAATTATAAAATTCTAATAATAACTGGCTAGTTTAAGTTAAAAATTTTTTTGAAAAAATATATTATCTCGATATTTTTATTGAAAGATTTTAATCGGTTACTTGCAATTTTATATTAAGCTCAAACAATAAATTATTTTACATAAAAAAAATGTATATAAATTTAAATTACAATTGTTACATCGTTATGTTTTCCAAGTACTGCTATCACTCAGTTTGAATTAGAAAAGTGCACTTAATGTGTAAAAAAGTGTAATTTTTAAATCTAATGAAAACTGGAAATATGAGTCAGTTCGTTTTTTTTTTCATTTTTGAACTGCAAATTAGCATCATTTAGAATATTATGACAAATTTATAGATTAAAAAATGTCGCAACTATTTTAATATAAATTTATCATACCTGATACTTCCACCTTGCATATGCAGCAAACCTTGATGGACGAGTTGATAGATTTCTCAACGCTTTCATTCTCGCTTTCATTCGAGCTTTCATTTGCTATGTTTTTATGTAAATTAATACCTGTTAAACCTTTTAATGGTCCGGCTCGGGTTTCTGAAATATAAATTATTATCTAATTAAATATTCGATTCAATATTACATTATACATAAAATACTGAAATTTATCATTTATATAGAACTTAGATAACACAAACTTGTCTTTAACAATTTTATTTTTAAATGACATGTACTTTTTTAGTATTTTCAATTGTATTGTTCCATTATAGCTGTAAATTTAATACGGAGTTTCAAACTATTTCAATTTCGGTTTCACATTTAAAATGATTTTTATAAATTTTTTAATTGCGGTTAATACAAAAAAAATCGTTAACTTGATGAACTCAAATGATTATTTTTTAAACAAAATGATTTTACGAGATTACATTTAGAAGCAATGTTAATATGAATTTACATGAATCTCTGGTGAATAGTAAGATCCTGTGATATTTATTCAACTTTTCTGTATTTTATTTATACAGCAATATATGTTGAGTATTTTAGGTTTAAGAACGAGATCAAAAACTGAAAAAAATCTTATTTACTTCACTGACTCTCAGTGCTTATCAGTCCATCAGTAAAACCAGCAATTACTTTAAAAATTAATGAAAATCTCGGTCTTTTTTAAAATTTTTATATTTTAGATTTTTCAAAACATTACTCGACATTAAGTTCGACAATAAGCATTTTTTTTTTTTTTTTCTCACCTTGTTCAATATTATTGGATTCTTCGAGGGATTCTTGCTCTGGTCTTTTTGAAGATGAGTTACACGAAATGTCATTCCGTTTTTTTTTCGGTTTCTTCTTAGAAGGGTCAGTACAATCTACTTCTTCTACTAGTCTTTTTTCAGATTTACCTTGTACTTTCACGTTAGAATCTATGTGACTATGTGATCGCTGCAAATGCTTTTGGAAATTGCTCACCATCCAATAGTTTTTTTTGGTCTTATGATATTTTAGAATTTTACACTTTGACTGAGTTCCATCGGGTAATTTAACTGGAATTGGGCAGTGAATTTTAACTGTATAAGATAAATCGTTCAAGTTTTGATCCATGTCAATTTTCACATCTTCTGGATTGATAACTTGATGAGCCGACTCAGAGTCATTGAATTTATTTACAATATTCTTAATTTTATTAAATACCTCCGTAAAATTCTCTTCGAAATCTGTAGTTTCCATCTCGGTTTCAGATTCTTGATCATGTTTATCACGAGTTATGGTATCATTCTGTCTGACATTGCGTTTTTTGTAATTTTTTGCATACTCATTAAAATTTTTCGACTTTTCTGCTATATAATTTGGTAAACTTTCAAAAAAGTTTTCAGATACATTTATCATATTGACCATTCCTAGAAAAGAATCAACTAATCCATTTTTAAAACAAAATAATTCTGGGGTTTCCGCATAATTGATACCGTACAGTTTAACCATATTTTTATCCTCAATTTTTTTAGGCAAATCAAATCGAACATAGTTCAAAATCTCACCGCTTTCTAAAAACATGTCTCGAGTAATACTTCTCATCCCGAACTGATTTGCTCGATCCAGATCTTCTATTGCAATTTTTAGAATAATGCTTGGCACATATCCAGTTTTATCTAAAATAAATTGCCAAAATTCCTCACTAAAGGATCTTTTTTTTATTTCCTCTACGTCTATTCTATAAAAATTGTTATTCATTCTTATAATTAAAATTATCCACGTTATTTTATATCTAATTGTTCAACCTGAAATTTTTAATATCCTTCAAACATTCTGACGAAAAAGACTTATAAAATACATGTTTTGCACGTTCTAACCTCAAAATCAGATTTTTGCCCCGTATTTTCGGTTTTAATGCAGAATAATATTTTTCGAAACCATCGCGCAGAATCACCAGAACTACTTGAAAAACCTCGGGCCATGCTGTGCTTTGCATTCAGTGCCTTTAAAACGGCGACTTTTGCACGCTAGTGCCGAAAAGCACTATTAAACTTATTTTCAATCTGGATCAAGTTTTAGTTATATAAAATACAAAAATGATATTTTTAAGTAAATATAATAACAATATTTATTTAAGAAATATAAATTGTCAATTATGCGATTGTAATGAAGTATAAATTTTCAATAATAGTACATCAAATTGTTATTTAACATAGATCCCACATAATTTCGGATAGAAGATTTTCGGGCTACTCAGCAATGCGCGCCTGAGTTAAGATAACGCAACAGACTCGCGCTCCGCCACTATTTGCATTGCCGCCCTGGCTGGGAAGAATTAGTCAAAGTGGCGGCGAATGCACTGGCCGGGCGCGGTGCTGAAGCCGAAGCAACGTGAAGAACAGGACCGCGTTAGATTTACACTAGTAATCTTTCGCGAGTTTTTGTCAACTCCTTTACATTTATATTAAACTTTAACAATTAAAGTTATTTGCTAAGAAAAAAAACCTATACGTTTGCTTTTATAAGATATTTAATCATAAATAATTATTATTTGTGCGTTCAGTTCGCACATCTAGTGTATTTTAAGAGCTGAATTTGAAAAAATGAAATAAAAAATTAATTTTTGCCTAACATAAATAGACTTTACGTAGATACAATTTAAAAATAAAGCTTGGATTCGTAATCAGAACCTTCAAACACCCCTATAAGCCAAATTTGAAAAAAAATCGAATTAAAAATTGCTTTTTATCTTCAACAAGTAGACCTTACATAAGTATAATTCAAAAAAAAAAAAAAAAAAAGGTCTTCGTTATCAGCACTCTCGAAAACTCCCCCTAAGTCATTTTTCTTTATTTTTCCTAAAACAAGTTCAATCCAACCTTGAAATCATACTTGTTTAAGCGAGTGTTTGAGGTCAAATTAAAAATGCTTATTAAATTCGTAATTTTCTTTATCTAAAACCCGTATCTACCAATTTTTTAACGAATTGGATTGATAGAAGTCACCTTTTTGATATTAAGAAAGTCCAATGTACGACGACGACGACGGGAAAAAAAAGTAGTAGCTTATTAATATTTTAGAGGATTGTGCTCGGGATTGTGACATCCTCGGTGACATCGATATTAAACTCACGGTGAATTAAATATTTTGTTCTGTGAAAATTATAAGGCCCTTCGACTTCTTCGAGATCGGTTGTGCTTAAAAATAAATAGTTTAAACTAAAATAGAATAATGTTAAGAAACTAATACTTAAGTTAACTTAAAACCAAATGAAGTCACCCATGGTCGAAATAAATTTGATTTTATAATTAATCAACAACGATCCTTTTTAATTTAAAACTCATAAATAAAACTACGAATGTTGTTGCTGTAATCAAGCGCATTGACTATAGATAATGTTTCTGCTATTTTTTCATGAAACTAACATAAATACTTTAAAAAATATATATATAATTAACCCTTTTTTCATACTTTTCTGAATATTTCAAATTAATAACCCATTCGTCATGTTTCTTTAAAAAAAAATACAAATATAATCAACCAATTGTTAAAAAACAATTCATATTATCATAGAAACTATTATTTAATTATAATATTTTTATTTCTTTTACAATATTTATTATTTCTTTTAAATGGAAAAAAAAAAAAAAAAAATTTAATACTCCCATCCATTTTTCAAGTCGAACAAAAAAATTATAATGATGGTTTTGCTTATTTTTTTTTAAATGAACAAAAAAAATTTTGTTAATGATTGAAAAAAAAAAAAAAAAAAAAGTTCATGCTAGTATTGAACTTGGGGTATTAAGCTTATCAACCGTTCACCTTGGCCGCTTCGCCACAGTCGTATTGGTCATTAAAGACGACTTTTCTGCTAGTTTTACTGTAAACAACCGTTTAACCTGGCAGCACCGTCGCGTCGCCAGCGGATAAAAAAATTTTTGACCGCGCATGAATGATCTGACCGATACTAACGTACGTGCTGGAAAGAGATGGAAAATGCTCAAAGCGCATACATCGTGAATTAGCGGAAGTGATGTGACTAGCCCCACGTGCAGTTCGTATCGGTTTCTTTGTGTGTTAAATTTGCTCTATTTGTCAGATTCGCGGTTTCAAGTAAGTTCTTCACTTATAAAAACCAAAGTTTTTATTAAACTGTTTCATACAATATTTTTTTCATATTTAAGATCTCAAATATTTTTGGCTCGATTGACAACTCGATAATAAATTGAAAGGTAAGAAAATATTTGTTAATCTTGAAATTAAGACATATTAATTAAGAAAAGGAACATTAACTGGATAATGAATAATCAGTTTGGTACAGTGTTTTAAGAAACGTGAGTACAGTGGAATCTCGTGAATTGTACACCTCGCCAATAGTCTAAACGTTGCGACTTGTCCACTTTAAATTGTCCAAAATCAAAGGAGCCGACACTGACGATTAGTGAGGCTCCACTGTAGCTATTTTTTTACAAGACGCTGCAGTTGTGAACTGCTCGCGCGCATACACACTTACACGCGCGCTCTGACGCTTGCTACTTATACTGCCCGCGGTCAATTAGATATTTGATGTGTCCTTCTCTTAGATCCTGGCACGTCCACGACTAATTGCACGCGGAGCCTCAATTGTATTGTAGACTTTTCCAGGCTTTTTAAATACTAAGTAGAAATAATAATTTTAAATACTAAGTTTAGAAAAATAACAAAGTTTAAACATTGTCAATTTCAATATTACTTTGTAGTTAGCTTGGTATTTACAATGTAGTTTTTGAACTTAAAAAGTATACAGTTTATACATTTTCCGAACAATTATTCATTAACGACTACAAAATCTATCCAGCAGCAGTTTTACATAATTTTTTTCTTTTACCTTTAAAAAAATTATTTGCAAAATTTAAAATAATGTTCGATTATTGTTATTCAAAGCACATTTCTGGTACTTTACTGTGTTTATTTCTTTTTTATTAAAATATTTTATTTATTTTTACTTTTTATTTTATAATTTTGCATGTTTCATTTATTCAGTGACGAGGTCAACCAAACAACGTTTTTTATGATGTGTTTCATTACAATCTTTGACGTGAAGATTATCTCATCCAAATAAATATTTAAATATAATTTTTCTGAATCATCACATAAAACACATTTATAATAATAAACTTGATTTAATTTAGACTGAGAAATTAAAAAAAAAGGTGCCATTCGTGTAGGTTTCCACATTGGGAAAGGTACCTGATAATTTTATCTCACGAATTATTCGAAAAGGAATAGCTGCAATCTAAAATGGAATACCGCAAAAAAAAGTTAGGGGATCAACTAGTGTTAAGATGCCCGGAACAGATCCGTGCGCTGCGGTGCGGTACAGTTCCCGGCGAGACCGGTTCAACCCGCCTCGTTGAACTGGTCTATCGACGCTCGCATAAGTTCATTGCGTCGAGCATTGCGCCGCAGATTTTTTGTCTAATGAATTATACTTTATAAAAGTATCTACGTGTATATGTATAATTATATATTTATATTTTATTTATTAATTTCAAACAATTCAAAATAGTATACGCGTAAAATTTGAAACTTATTATGAAAATAAAATTTGGAATAGGTTGTATACTGTGCTTAACATAAAAACGGAAAAAAAAAATAGTTTTAATTTGTTGTAATTTTTTCAATTTTTATAACAATTTGAATTTTTTTGAAATTGATAAATCAAATATTAATATATATTTATACACATATATACTTGTATAGAGTATAATTGATAGGACAAAACATTTCTGACGTCATGCGAGTTCAGATTTCCGCAACGAGGCGGGTTGAATCGGTAATCGCCGGGAACTGTACTGTCCCGCAGCGCTCGGATTTGTTTCCTAATTTTTTTTTGCGTGTAGGTAAATCTCGAATAATCTGATTGGGTTCAAAGTACGTGTGAAAAACGAGGCGGTATTTGACCCCAAAAATAATAATATTTTTCAATTTTACGATTCGTCTTAGAATAGGCTCTATACACTTCACCTAAAATGTCCCCTGTGCATTGAAGACTAAATTTCAATGAATGATTTATTCAAATCAAACTAAAAAAAGACACTATTCTTAATAATTAAAAAATGATATTAGTACAAAGAAACTGATATAATAAGATAATAAACTGGTATAATCATACTAGGATGATGACAATAATATTAGTGGATATCATCATAAAAGAAGCAAGATATGTCTGTCACATAAATGCTGTTAATTTATATTGAAATACTAATAGAAGTGCTTATTGATAGTTCTATCCGAGGTTCTATCCAGAAAATTTATCTAAGAATTCAGTACAACAGAACTTTAAGATCTGTTTTTGTACGCTTAAAGATAACTGAAATTAACCCATAACTTCTGCGAATATGCCTTTTTAGTTTGTTGAATACCCATGTCAAGATGTGTTTTTATTTATTTTTATTTGCTTGGTTATTTCTAAAAGTATTATTAATATATTAGTTTTTCTTAATTTTACACCAATTTTTCCTGCAGTAACTGAAACCAGTTGACAAATCTTGAAAATATAGCATCAGATTGATCATTATAAAATATGAATGAAACTTCTATTATCATCTTTTCAATGTATTAAAATTATTTTTTTTTTTATGCATTTTAAACATTACTGTCGTCTACTTTGTTGTTTCTTTAGTTTCATGGATAATTTTTTAAAATATATATTGGAGTGAAAATTATTCAACTCAGTAAAATCTTTAAATTTATTTAGCAGTGGGACAAATAGAGAACAAAAAGTAATGCTTCACTTATTAAATTTATTTAAAGAAAGTTCTTTTCACAAAGTCATTAACTGGATTAGATGGATACATAAAAATATTTTTTTAGTACAAGTTTATGTCACTTTTTACTATCAAGAGTCAAAATTTTAAGTTTTAAAAGGATCCGTCAACTGGTTTTAGTTTAAAATATGTATATAATATTTTAGCAAGTACTTTGAGTGTGTTGCTAACAATATTATTTAAAGGTTTTGAACCAGTATGATTTCAGTATAGATTTGTCACAAGGGATTAACATTAAAAAATTTTGAAGAGACCTAACAAATGTATTTTAAAAAGTTTTATTTTTACTTATTTTAAAAACTAGATAAAAAGTGAGGGAGAGGTGGTTAACAAAAAAACCAAATAAATCTATTATCATCAGTGATGCAGTAATCAGGTTTCATCTTCCATCATTAAAATAATTTTTAAAACTTTATTACAAGACAAACCATGTTAGGTTATGCGATTCAACCAGAGTAATGAAACAATTATTTCTAAAAAGCAGGTAAATTGCATCCAATAAAAAAGGATGAATTACTTTTGAAGAAAAGGTAAAAAAATTTAACACTTTGTTTACATACTTTACACAAAAGTCTTCACAAAAGTGTAACTTATTTTGTGAGGAGAAAATTAATATTTGTATTAGAATGGTTTGCATTGGATGCTGCATCTTCATCATGAGAAAAGCCCTGACCCACTATCTTTATCTTATTGAAAACCTATTTTCGGTTCTAAAATCTGATTTTGAGGTTAGATTTGATAACACTCTAGCTTACCTTGAACATTTTAGGAAAAAAAAATAAATGAATCAGATTTTTTGTAAAGTAATATGATCTTCTTTGTCAGTATTTAAGTTTTATAATTTCAAGAGCAAATGTAAAAGCTAGCCCATTAACACCGAGAACATGTACAGCAATGTTTGTTGTATATTTATCTGCTGATGATATTCCTCAATACATGCAGTGCTGCCAATGAAATTACTGACCAGTAAATATTGTGAAACATTCCGAATACGCTGAAAAACTTCGTTTTCACTAACGTCAGGGTTAGGCCAGCGCATTTGACAACGAAGTTATTAGAATGACACCAAGAATTTAGGAGGAAACAAAATAAAATTTTTAAAGTCATTATAAAATTGAAAAATTTTATAAAATTATCATGATCACAGTGATTTTTTTTTTTTTTTTTTTACTCTATTTAGTAAATTTGTGATGTATACTTCTAAATGTTTTAAAACGTTTAAAAAAATGGAAGATGTGGAAACGAGCGCGCGTATATATCGTTTTTCGAACCGCGTGCAGTTGCCGCAACTCCATAGCCCACGTGCCAGTTGTTCGTACTAGTTTTGAGCTGACCAGCACAGAGCGAAGAGTTGTACTACTGTTTCGCTCGAGGCAGCACAAGACTGAAAAATTGTATTTTTAACTCGTCAATACTGTGGCTCTTATAAAAGAATTATTTCATTTTAAAAATTTACAGCTAGCCTACTCAATTATAATCGAAAGTCTTTAATTTATTTAGTAATAATTTTATGTTCTAAAAAATGTTCGAAAAAATTTTCGTTTCAAACCACATTTCAATGTTCGTCATTTGAGTAGATGCGGGCTCGCACGTTTTTTGCTTTAAAAATGCCGAATTATTTATGGTCAAATTTTTCATAGTTTGAGATGTAAAAATTTATTTCCGCGATATTAAGCAAAATAAAAATAAAAAGATAATAATTGGAATTTACTGGAAACATGAATTTTGTAAAATATTCATGTTTGAAGCACAGAGGCGAATTTCCTCGTATTTTTATTATTTTTTTTATTTTTTTTAGTTTTCAGGAGTCCAAACTCACAAAATTTATCGTGAATAATCAATACTTCTGGAAGCTCGTGTCAATACGTCAACAGGTTGAGAGTTTTGAAAAGTCAGATTTTTTAATTAGTCATTCTACAGTAGTAGACCCTTAAAATTGATTAAAAGAAGAGAAAAAATGCTAGGCCTTGCATCTTTTTGAATGCTACCGCATGAATTTTTTGAAATTTAATTGGATAAAAAATTTTAATATCCTGTAGATTCTGATTTTGCTAACAATTTGTACGGGAAGATGACGCTTACAATTTCATCTGCACTGAAATCCGTATGTGGTCCTCCCTTTGTGATAGTAGGGTACTCGGAAGTATCAGAGTTAATAAGGTGGTATAAGTCGTCTTATACCACCTTATTAAGCTAATACTTTTCGCTCAATATTTATTGTATCTTCATTTTTACGACCGTCATTACTAAATTGGATATTTTGCTTGGCTGAACGTTTTTGAGCTGTTTTAATATAGTTGTTCAGAGTATAACATTTTTCTCCGATTAGTAAGTGAAAATTTTCAAAAAAATTTGGTGTATCGTTTATGACTTTAACAACTCCCAGAAATGACTCGAAAACTACATTTTTGAATTCAAAAGATTCAGGTGTGATTGAGTAATTGCGATATAATTTTATAAACTGTTCATTATTTAATAATGTAGTTAGATCTTTTCGCTCGTTATTAAGGATTTCGCCATCTTCCTGGAATATTTCCTCAGTAACACTACTTATCCCAAATCGATTCGCTCTATGAAGGTCTTGTATCGTCATTTTTAGAAGAAAGGGAGGAACATAGCCAGTTTTATTCAATATGAATTGCCAAACACTTTCGCACTGGGACCTTTTTATTATTTCTTCTAGTTAAATTCGGTGTGAGTTACTTGACATTGTAAAAAAAAAAAAAGCCAGGAGAATTTTACAAATTTCGGTAAAATGGAAAAACCTTAAATCATGAACATCATTGAAACTTTCTTTCGACTTTTGAAATATATGTTTAACACATTGTAACCTCAAAATCAGATTTTTCGAAGCCAGTGCGCAACATCGCCAGGACTACTCGAAAAACACTCAGGCCACGCTTCGCTTCGCCCTCGGTGCCTTCAATATTGTAACTTTTGCGCACCGGTGTCGAAAAGCCGCAATATTAAATCTATTTTTAATCGGGGTAAAACTTTAGTTCTATAAAACAATAAAAATAAACAAAAAAATTGACATATTTAAGTAAATATTTTCACTTATTGACATTTTTTTGAAATAAAATGCTTATTTTTTACTCTTTATTCGATTTTGCATGCCCAAGAAAGGAATCACACGCAAAAACGAGTTGTATGAATGGAGTGCGAAAAAAAAAAGTTGTATGTCTAATTGATTTCCTTCTAGTATGGCCATTTCGGACTCGTTATTTTCCGAGATATTCTCGAGCCAAAAGTTAAAACGGTCAGACAAGGAAGAAATCATTTCAACGAAGCAGTATCGTAATATATTATTATTTATAAAAAGTGGTTGAAAAATTTTTGTTTCACTTTTTTTTAAAGCTCTTTACTGTTATATTTTTTAGCGCTATACACTAATTTAATTGAGAAATCAGAATTGACAATAATGAAACAGTAATGAAGTATAATTTTTCAAAAATAATAAATCAAATATCTTCTATCAATTTATCTATCAATTTTATACTATTTGGGCTATTTCATTGAACAACGCTCTCAAAAATTTTCTGCCAAGTAACCTGAAATTTTTTAATCAGGTTCTGTTATTCATTTACAGTGGTACGAGTGGGATTTTCATTTTTTAAATCTTTTTTTTCTAATTTTGAAGCTATAAAGGTTTTTAATAAAAAGGATGGCCATGGTAATAATTATAAAGCACTAAATTGTAGTTGTTAGTTACGTATAGGATTTAATGTTATTTAAGAGATAATTAAAAATATTTCTGTTAATTTCTGTGCTAATTTTTTTTTTATGACAAAATAACAACGATAATTGAATTTTTTATTTTTTTTAGTAAAACGGAAATACCGTAAACGTTTACATTTCAATGAAATTTTGATTAACATTAGCTAATATAAAGACATAGAATTTATGAAACTAATACCACTCTGCGCACTGCAAGCGCATACAGGAAAAAAACTATGATTGTAATCTCAAATTGCACTTTTTGAATATTTTAAAAACTTCTCCAACTATCAGCTCACGAATAAAATCTCACATTAAAAAACTCACCAAAATGGCGCTACCTCTCTTTTATAAAGGGAAACTGTAAGGCCTATAAAACTTCGGATTTAAGAAATTCAAAAGAAAATATCAAGAACTATTGGATACCATTAATTTGAAGAAAAAATTCACCTCGAAAATTTTATTTTCAGCATTGTCTTATTTATCTATTTTTTTTAAATAATATTGTGTTCTTTTTTATTCCAATCTTTTATAAAAAATATACAGTTTAATTTTAATAAAAAATAATTTCCTGAATGAATGTTACGTGTACTTGGAAGAAATAACTGTTTGTTCATGAAACGGGATGGAAAAATTTACGACCGTCATTTCAATTAACTGGAATACATCAAAACTATCCACTTAAGTAAATGTTTCAAGTTAAACTGTTTCTGTATCGGAAACGGCATGCACTAAAATTAATACTTACAAGCAGATCCGACATTTTGATCATCGAAACTTTTAGGGTCTCTTTATGTAAAATATGAACAAAATCCTCGACAAAATCGTCAATATCTGCGTATTATTTCTGCTTTAGTGTGCTATACAAAAATATGAAATATTCAAAACGATTGTAGTTGTAAGCCAAATTTTAAAAAATTCGTAATTGTAATTTAAGAAGATGCAAGTCGTCGCGTTTTTTGCATTCTAATTTATAAATTATTTATGGTTAAATTTTCATAAGTAGAGATTTCAAAGTATCTTTTCCTCACAATTCACTAACTGAAGAAAAAGGTAATAAATGCAATAGGCGGGAAACATGAATTTTTTAAAAATTCGTGTTCGAAGCACCTCGCGAAGCGCAGAGGTAAGTGATCTCGTTTTTTTTTTTTTTTTGAGAAGTTTCAGCCCGAAAAATTTACCATGATCGAACCGTGAATAATCAATACTTGTAAAAGCTATCAACATTTTCAGAGTTTTTCAATTGATCATTTCAGGCTAAAGTAACGATTAAAGTAAACCACAGCGGAAAACAGTTTTTTAACAAAATCCTAAATGTACTTAACATTTTACACTTACCGTCTAGCACTTTATTATTAAAAACAAAAGTAAGATACGTCGTTTGATCCAATATTGTTTAAAAAAGTTCACTCTTTTTCGATACTTGAGAATTCTTGTAATTGTACGCCAGATTTTGAGTAAAAAAGGTTATAAAAGTAGTATGTATCAGTGTTATTTTACAATTTTTATTTCCCTGATAAATCAATAATTCAATAATAGTGCAACACACGAATTACAAATTTCAAATCTTTCAAAAGGATTTATCAGACTTTTAAAAGCGTCATTTCGTACACGACTCCTCGTGTGACTCACCGGTGACGCTTTTCTCCGAGTTAGTTCTAAAAATTAATAGTTATTAAAAAAAAAAGCAATCATTGAACATCAAAGTCAAGGATATGTGCTAACTAATAATATTATTTATAAAATTTTTAGCTCCATAGAAGGAGATTTTTCCGATCATTGAAAGCAAAATAAAAATCAGTTATACATTTTTCATGTCACACCGGTGAAGGCCCCGATTTTGTTGAAAATCTTTATGAAAATTTGATATAATTTAAAAAGTCAATACTAAAAATCAATTAACTTGCTAGCAGCTTTCAAAACATCACATAATGATTAATAAATGATTATTTACACATGGTTTAAATTCGGTTTTTGTTCTTTTTTTCAATGCAGTAGGCTTTGAACATGAATTTTTTGAAATTTGACTTAAAATATTTCATTTAGGGTAAATCAAGATTCTGATTGTTTTGCATTATTTGATGAAGACAAGAAACCCAATACGGGTCTTTCCTCTGGTATTTCCTTGCTACAAGAATTTCTTGGAGATATCTGAGTCCACATGTTTAAATAAGTGTAAACTAAAACTTAAATGTACATATTTTTAGGAAAAACTAAAAATTTTTGTTTAGTATAAGTACAAAGCTTAATACTTGAATTATTTTTTTAGTAAGGTGGTCTATAAGTTTCCAAAAGCCGTTGAAAATCATTATAAACGTTTCCTTGTTGAAAAAGGAAATAAAAAAAAAAAAAATTTACTTTAGTAAGAAACAGTTGAGTTTTTCGAGTTTGAGTTTTTTTTTTAATTCATGAATTTTTAATCACTGCTACCAATGAGAACTATTCAGTATCCATGATAATGTTGAAAATGCCATTAAACCTATGATTCATTCATAATAGTAAATTGTTTATATAAAAAAACAAACTTTTTAAGCAACTAATGTAAGAAACATTACTTTTTTGTAGAGTAGCTTCCATAATGTTTTTGGATGAAACTGCCATTAAAAATACAGATACATTTTGGAACTTCATATCATCTGAGAATAATATATTTATTCCAAAAATTTTTAAATATGCTGCATTCGGAGTACATCGAGCGAATGCTTTTGGATTTAGACATATAAATGAAAATACTTTTGAAGATGAAATTTATCCTATGATCAGAAAAGAAATACCTGATTATTTTTCAAAGGCAGATTTAAATAAAAATTTTGATGCAAAATATGCCAATAATCCCGAAGCCTTTAAATTTACATCTGGATTTATAGATACGATAGTAGGTGCTGCCGAATGGGTTGATGCAAAGTTAAAAGAGGACATGTTCTATTTCGGTTCTCAAAAAATGGAACAAAAAAAAGGAGAGTTGCAAAGCTTAAAACGTACGGCTGATACATCAGATGATATTGAATTATCAAAGAAAATGAAAGTCAGTGAATCGATGGACTTAACTTCAAAAGTTTTAAGGATAAGCGGTAATTTAGGTACGATTAAATTAATTTTGAACTAATTTACTAGTATTCAGATAAATTCGTCGGAAACATAATTGTAATCGTTAATTAAATAATAAATATATATATGTGTGTTTTTTTCTAGATAATGATATTTTAAAGTAACTAATTAATAATTACATGTGATTTAATTCGAAGGTATCTTTAAAAAATTGTAAAAGTCAACGGAAGTCAAAATACTCATAAATGTTTTATAGTGAAAACCTCGTTGAAATCATTTCATATACACTAATTACAATAAGTTTCAGTCGTAGAAAAGATAATTGAGAACATCATTCAGTTTTTCTAGAATACGTACTACATTGATGATTAAACTGTTGACTTATAATATAAATTATAACAAATATCAAATCAATTCTAATCAACATTTTCAAGACATTTCGGAGAAAACCTTGGAGAAAACCTAAATTTTTATTTTTAACTTTTCCTGTTTTAAATTGGAAATATCAGTAACATAATTATAGCTTTGTATACTCTTTTTACAAATTTAAAATACTTTGTTTAATTGTAGTTATCAATAATTTTTTGTTTGTTTTTTTTTTTTTTTAATGTTGCAATGATTTAAATAATATGTAAGAATTTTTTTTTCATTTAGGTCGTCCGGAATCAGTAACTTTATCATCGGTGCAAAAAATAAAATACAATGAGTCAACGCTCTTAAATTTACTTTGGGAAGCAAACGAGGAAAAAGTCGGCATTAATGATCGTGGTATTAGATACAATGAAGCTTTAAAGGATGTGGCAAAATTTTTATTTATAAGTGGGGGGAGAAGCTTGTATCAATTCCAAGCACTTAATTTACCATTTCCATCAATTTCATCCGTTGAAAAATATATTTATTCTTCAGATTTGATTATAGAAGGTCAGTTACGAATTAACGAACTGACGAAATTTTTAAAGGACCGTAATTTAACGTTTAAAGTTTGGGTGAGTGATGATGCCACTGGTCTTATAAATAGAATCAGATATGACAGAAAAACAAACCAAGTAGTTGGACATAGACTTCCGTACGATGAGAATGGCATGCCTCAACCCAAGTCTTTTATTGCAACTTCAGCAAAGGCCATACAAGATATTTTTAAAAGCAATAAAATATCTCGACTTTTGTATACCTCAATGGTCCAGCCATTGCAAGAAAATTCACCTTTTTTTTGCCTTCTCGTGTTCGGCACGGACGATAGCTATGATTTTGAAGTGGTACGCAAGAGATGGCGATTCATTCAAGAATCTTTGAATAACGCAGGCATACAAGTAGTGGGGCAGTCAACAGACGGAGATAGTAGAGCGTTTAAAATTATGCGCCTTGAGACCGGACTTGTGTACGGGAAAAATAAATCTAATTATGATGACTTCCCTGAATTTAAGGCCAAACTTAACCCAAATATTATATATACTCAAGATACTGTGCATATTCTAGTGAAATTACTTGCACGGCTCTCAAAAAAATCAATTATTCTAGCTGTTGGAAATTACATTGTAAATGTATCACATCTTAAAATATTGTTGCAAACGGTAACCAAAGATGAGCATTGTTTAACTTTCAAAGATTTGTATTCTATAGATAAAATGAATTTTAATTCCGTTTTGAGGGTATGCCATCCACGAGTTGTAGATTGTTTGAAAAATTACATTCCAGAAAGTGAAGGAACACAGAGATATTTGATAATCATGCAAATGATAGCATGTGCTACTCTCTACGTGGATTTCTCGATTGAAAAAAGAATGTATTGTTTGTGGTACGCGGTTTTTTTTTTTAGACTCTGGAGAGCTTGGCTAGTACTACACCAAGATTATTCTATGGAACACAATTTTATCACACTAAACGCTTACATATGTGTGGAGATCAACGCACACGGTATTTACAACATGGTTATAAAACATATGGAAGATGATTCCTTTCAAGACTTTTTCCCGTGGATGTACGGTTCACAACCCTGCGAAAGTATGTACCGACTATTAAGATCTTTTACACCAACATTTTCTACCAGGGTAAATTGCGATCTGCAGGATGCCATTAACCGAATAAAAAAAGTAGAATGCTTAAGCGAAGTGATGAATAAAAAATATTCGGATGATTCAATAGTATACCCTAACCAATCGCAATTTAGATCTTCATTCGATAGGCTCGATTGCAATAAGTATGCTTATGATTCCATAGAGTTTCCACAAGACTTGCCAGCAGTGGACAAAATGTATCCTACAGAGGAAAGTAAATTGAAAGGTAGATTAACATTGAAAAAAATTTTAGCTGCAGCTAAATTACAAGCCAGTGAAGACATAAAAAAACTAGGAGTCATCGTAGACATAATGGAGGCAAACAACATTCAAGTGAAAACACCAGTGGTAAATGAGGATAGTGTTGGGACAGAAAATTATGAACAAAATGTTTGTGTAGAGACAAATATTGATGATGTGCATGAAGACACACTTCAAGAAAATGTTTATGCCAATTTAAACATAAATCAAAATACTGTGGAAGCAAATGAAGAGACATCCCAATTTGTTTCGGCCGAAATATTAAACGAGCTCGGAAGTGAAGAACAAACTGATGACAATTCCGGTAACAAATCCCTCGAAGAATCAGATTCTTTTGAAGATGAAGATAACCAATGCATTTGCAAGCATAAAGTCGCAAATTTTAACGAACAGTATGAAATTAATGAAGAAAACGAAGTTTTGGACTTTGAAGGATTACAAAGTAATTTTGATTTGCCTAAAGTTCCTGAAAAATTTGTGGTTAAAAATAAAAAACCATGCAAAAACTGTCCATATACTTATGTAAAATGTGCAAACGAAGAAAGAAGGTTGGTATGGAAGTCGTCGCTAGTTTGGTATTTAAGTGAAGGAACGAATCAAATCAGTGCTGATCGGTTACTTCGAGTCCAGGTATCAAATAAAAGTTTAGAAAAATATGAGATGAGAAAACATGGTGAGATAAAGAATGTCACAGTTTGCTCAAAAATATTTATTGGTGACTGGTGCTTATTTCGATCTGAAAATAACCCAAATAGTTTTGAAGTTGCATACATTTTACACTTTGCTAAAACTTTCGCTGAGCACATTGAAACAAAAACTTGGAAGAGCATAGAGTATGGAAAAAATTCGATGGAAGTTACACAGGAAATTACTACAAAAGGAGTTTTAGCTCAGTGGTATGGAATCAACGAAAAAAAAAAAAATTTGGAGTACTTACCAATAAAAACGCATGGTTACACAGAAATAACAAATTATGTTGCAAACATTCCGCATCCAATTTATCAAATTTCAGTTAATCGTGCGGGTTTACGAGAAGCAAGACTAAACTTAAGTAGTGAAATTCTTGCTCAGATAAAAAACCAAATAAAGTCACTAAAAAGTGCTGGCAAATGAAAAGTCTAATTTCTTTACAATAGATTTCACGAAATGATTTTTGTTTAAACGATCTGCAGTTCTCAATTAAGTATTGAAATTTATGGTTTTTATTTATCTATTTTTTAATTTATCAAGGGTTGTCATGAAAAATTAAGACTTCTTGTGAAGTAATGGGGATATATAATTTTGAAAGAATAATCCTCGGTAATTACTTAAAATTTTTTTTTTTAAATATTAGGACGAATATAATATTTAGCTCTCTAAACGAAAAATAATTATAATTTCACTAGTTTCAACAAGCACTGTAATGTACAATCACAAAAAAGTCTCTAATTCTTTGTAAATTTTATTAAATAGTATGTGAATACTTTTGAATACTATTTTAAAACCTTTTCATACTTTGTTAATACATCGTAGATTCTTTGTTAATAGAAATATTTTTTCTAAATTTAAGTCTGTTAAACACCAAAGTTAAATTGAAAAAACAATTAACAAAATTTACTTAAAGTTCTGGAAGGAAGGTTGAAAAAAAGTAACATAAATATCTATACATCAAAAATCATTACTTCTGTTCGAGAAATTGTTTTTCAAACTAAATTATCATAAGTAATATAAAAATCGAACGAGTCTTTTGAAAACATATTAAATATTGTGAATACTTTTACTTAACACTTGAATATCATTAAATACTTTGTTAATAGCTTTTAATACTATATTAATACTTTTGAATATTACATGTATCTTTAAAAACCTTGTTAAAATCTAGTAAATCTTTAAAAATACTATTTATTTTACTGATTTCAATTGTTTCGTGAACGAAATGCAAGTAAACGAAAATTTTCTGTGAATCCTGTTAGTCTTATTTTTTTTTTAAACCAAAGTCTTATTCTTTTAACAGTTCCTCGCATAAATCGATTAATTTTTAATTTAACCAGGATATTAGATACTCGAATAAATGAAGTAACACATTTTCTAGAAAAGAATAAATTTAAGTTTTCTATTAAATCAAGTTTAGTCTTTAATACTTTCAAAACTATATTCAAAAATTAAATACCTTCACCTCCTACATTAATACCTTCTAAATTTTGGTAAATATTACAGTTATAGCTGATTTCAACTATGTTGTACAAGAAGGTTAATTTCTGAAAAGCTTTATTTGTACGGAAGTTGAAATAAATGGTGCAAATATTTAGCTATTAAAAATGCTTACTTCTATTGCAGAAAACTTACGTCAGTTTCAACAACCGCTATAATAACTATGTACAAATTCAAAAAAAAGTCTCTTACTTTTTTGTAAATCATATCGAATAGTCTGTGAATACTATGAAAATACTTTAGATATGTAATAAAATAAAATTAAATTTTTTTTGTTAATGCTTCTTCAATTCTTTGAAAATAGTATTGTTCTTACACTTGAAAAGTCGTTGAAAACTTGGTTTTACAAAAATCCTCGTAAAAATCAAAACAAAGTAAAAAAGTTTGGCTCGAATTTAAAGAAATAAAAAAAATTGTTTCCCCTCTTACCAAATGTGAATTTTTTAAACCTTCTCCAACTATAGTTCGTTAAGTAGAAAACACAATTTGCAAAAACTGTAACAAAGTATTGACGTAACATCCATCAATATTTAAAATGTATTAGAGTACAATTTAATATAATTTACATGAAGTCGCAAAAAATATTTTCAAACTTGTCGATTACCAAACCACAGTATGCTTTGAGTCTTGTTTTTAGTAATTCCCGTAAATGCAGATCAACCTGAATTTTTTGTTAATCCTGCTGGTCGTATTATTTTTTAAATGGACACAATTTTCTAATCAAAAATACATATTTTCAGTTCAGCACAGTAGATACTTAAAAAAAAAAATGAACAAACAAATTCTTGACTTAACTTTTTTTTGAACTTTACAACCGTTTTTAATATTCCATGAAATCATGTTTGCATAAGGTATGTAAGCTGCATCTGTAGAGAAACAGTATTTGTTAAGTATCAAAAAACATTTTTATAACCAATGGTAACCGAACAAGTTTTCATACATTTTAAACCTTATACTTATTAAATCGTATGTGCATACCTTTCAATACTACGTTAATACCTCTAAATAGTACGTAAATACCTTGTTAATACCTCGCTAATGCTTTGTAAATCGTGTCGCTCTTATCCACATTGTATCAGTTGCACATAAAATTGAAATCGATATGTTTTGAAAATTCGTTAATCATTAAAAAGGCTACGTACAAAAAATAATTACTCATGTTGTCGATAAACAATTGACTGCTACTCCAATAACGTTGGCCATAATTGAGCACGTTCCTTTTTAAATCGTATGAAATCGTATGTGCATACCTTAAAATACTACGTTAATACCTCTAAATAGTACATAAATACTTTGTTAATATCTCGTAAATTCTTTGTGAATCGTATCGCTCTTATTTATATTATCTCAGTTGCACGCGAAATTAAAATAGATTTGTCTTGAAAATTTGTTGATCATTAAAATGGCTACGTACAAAAAATAATTACTCATGTTGTCAATAACCAATTGACAAATACTTTAATAACAATGGCCAAGTTTGAACACGTTCCTTTTTAAATCTTATCATATAGGATGTGAATACCTTTGAATACTACGTTAATACTTTTAAATAGTACGTAAATACCTTGTTAATACCTCGCTAATGCTTTGTAAATCGTGTCGCTCTTATCTACATTGTATCAGTTGCACATAAAATTAAAATCGATATGTCTCGAAAATTATTTGACAATTAAAATGGCTAAAAACGAGAAATCATTACTTTCATTGTCAATAACCAGCTGTAGTAACAACAAATACTCCACAGTAATGACAAAAATAAATAGTTTCATTTTTGAATTTTATTAAATACTATGTGCAAACCTTTAAATACTACGTAAATACCTTTAAATATTATGTAAATACTTTGTTAATAACTCGTAAATTCTTTGTGAATCGTGTCGCTCTTATTTATATTATCTGAGTTGCACACACAATTGAAATAGATATGTTTTGAAAATTCATTGATCATTAAAAAGGCTACATAATTACTCATGTTGTCAATAAACAATTGACAAATACTCTAATAACAATGGCCATGTTTGAACACGTTCCTTTTTAAATCTTATCATATAGGATGTGAATACCTTTGAATACTACGTTAATACTTTTAAATAGTACGTAAATACCTTGTTAATACCTCGCTAATGCTTTGTAAATCGTGTTGCTCTTATCTACATTGTATCAGTTGCACATAAAATTAAAATCGATATGTCTCGAACACGATTTACAAAGCATTAGCAAGGTATTAACACGGTATTTACGTACTATTTAAAAGTATTAACGTAGTATTCAAAGGTATTCACATCCTATATGATAAGATTTAAAAAGGAACGTGTTCAAACATGGCCATTGTTATTAAAGTATTTGTCAATTGGTTATAGACAATATGAGTAATTATTTTTTGTACGTAGCCATTTTAATGATCAACAAATTTTCAAGACAAATCTATTTTAATTTCGCGTGCAACTGAGATAATATAAATAAGAGCGATACGATTCACAAAGAATTTACGAGATATTAACAAAGTATTTAAGTACTATTTAGAGGTATTAACGTAGTATTTTAAGGTATGCACATACGATTTCATACGATTTAAAAAGTAACGTGCTCAATTATGGCCAATGTTATTGGAGTAGCAGTCTCGCTCTTATCTACATTGTATCAGTTGCACATAAAATTAAAATCGATATGTCTCGAAAATTATTTGACAATTAAAATGGCTAAAAACGAGAAATCATTACTTTCATTGTCAATAACCAGCTGTAGTAACAACAAATACTCCACAGTAATGACAAAAATAAATAGTTTCATTTTTGAATTTTATTAAATACTATGTGCAAACCTTTAAATACTACGTAAATACCTTTAAATATTATGTAAATACTTTGTTAATAACTCGTAAATTCTTTGTGAATCGTGTCGCTCTTATTTATATTATCTGAGTTGCACACACAATTGAAATAGATATGTTTTGAAAATTCATTGATCATTAAAAAGGCTACATAATTACTCATGTTGTCAATAAACAATTGACAAATACTCTAATAACAATGGCCATGTTTGAACACGTTCCTTTTTAAATCTTATCATATAGGATGTGAATACCTTTGAATACTACGTTAATACTTTTAAATAGTACGTAAATACCTTGTTAATACCTCGCTAATGCTTTGTAAATCGTGTTGCTCTTATCTACATTGTATCAGTTGCACATAAAATTAAAATCGATATGTCTCGAACACGATTTACAAAGCATTAGCAAGGTATTAACACGGTATTTACGTACTATTTAAAAGTATTAACGTAGTATTCAAAGGTATTCACATCCTATATGATAAGATTTAAAAAGGAACGTGTTCAAACATGGCCATTGTTATTAAAGTATTTGTCAATTGGTTATAGACAATATGAGTAATTATTTTTTGTACGTAGCCATTTTAATGATCAACAAATTTTCAAGACAAATCTATTTAATTTCGCGTGCAACTGAGATAATATAAATAAGAGCGATACGATTCACAAAGAATTTACGAGATATTAACAAAGTATTTAAGTACTATTTAGAGGTATTAACGTAGTATTTTAAGGTATGCACATACGATTTCATACGATTTAAAAAGTAACGTGCTCAATTATGGCCAATGTTATTGGAGTAGCAGTCTCGCTCTTATCTACATTGTATCAGTTGCACATAAAATTAAAATCAATATGTCTCGAAAATTATTTGACAATTAAAATGGCTAAAAACGAGAAATCATTACTTTCATTGTCAATAACCAGCTGTAGTAACAACAAATACTCCACAGTAATGACAAAAATAAATAGTTTCATTTTTGAATTTTATTAAATACTATGTGCAAACCTTTAAATACTACGTAAATACCTTTAAATATTATGTAAATACTTTGTTAATATCTCGTAAATTCTTTGTGAATCGTGTCGCTCTTATTTATATTATCTGAGTTGCACACACAATTGAAATAGATATGTTTTGAAAATTCATTGATCATTAAAAAGGCTACATAATTACTCATGTTGTCAATAAACAATTGACAAATACTCTAATAACAATGGCCATGTTTGAACACGTTCCTTTTTAAATCTTATCATATAGGATGTGAATACCTTTGAATACTACGTTAATACTTTTAAATAGTACGTAAATACCTTGTTAATACCTCGCTAATGCTTTGTAAATCGTGTTGCTCTTATCTACATTGTATCAGTTGCACATAAAATTAAAATCGATATGTCTCGAAAATTATTTGACAATTAAAATGGCTAAAAACGAGAAATCATTACTTTCATTGTCAATAACCAGCTGTAGTAACAACAAATACTCCACAGTAATGACAAAAATAAATAGTTTCATTTTTGAATTGTATTAAATAGTATGTGCAAACCTTTCAATACTACGTTAATACTTTTACATGGTACGTAAATACCTTGTTAATACTTCGCTAATGCTTTGTGAATCGTGTCGCTCTTATTTACATTGTATCAGTTGCACACAAAATTGAAATCGACATGTTTTGAAAGTTATTTGACATTAAAAAGGCTACAAACCTCGCTACAAATAAAAAATCATTACTTATGTTGCCAATAACCAGTTGTAGTTACAACAAATACTCAAATAGCAATGCAAAAATAAATAGGTTCCTTTTTGAAATCATATTAAACAGTATGAGAATACCCTTAAATACTACGATATTACCTTTGAATTGTTTGTTAATAACTTGTAAATCTTTATTTTTTGTAAATGGTGATGTTCTTGAAAATTCCGAGTCTTTAACTTGAAAAATTAAATCCGGTCCCAAGGCATCGTTTGAGACTGTTATTAACGGGACCTGAGCAATTTCTAAAATTTTTTGTGATATTCCTCGTAGATGATCCCTGGAACCTGTGTTTGGCGACCTGTTTGTCAAAGTCCAGAACATTGTCTGATACTATCATCAAGGCGACCAGAGTTATCTTTGAAAGATTTTGTGCTATTCTTCGGAGATGATCTCCAGGTATTCGTCATCGACGACCTGGTTATCCGAGCGAAGGACATCACTTGAAACCGTAATCATCGTGAACGGAGTAATATCTAAAAATTTTCACCTGGTTCCTCGGAGATGATCCCCAGGTATCCGTCTTCAACGACCTGGTTGTTCGATCCCAGCGCATAGTCTGAAATTGTCATCTAGGTGACCAGAGCAATTGATGAAAGAATTTGTGCTGTTCCTCCGATACGATCCCCAGGTACCCGTCATCGGTGACCTGGTTTTCCTGGTCCAGGACATCGTTTGAAACTGTTATTAAGGCGACCAGAGCAATTGCTGAAAGTTTTTGTGTTATTCCTCGGAGATGATCTCCAGGTACCCGTCATCGGCGACCTGGTCGTCCGGGTCCACGACATCGTTTGAAACTGTTATTAAAGCGACCAGAGCAATTGCAGAAATTTTTTGTGTTGTTCCTCGAAGATGATCCCCAGATACCCGTCATCGGCGACCTGGTTATCCGAGTCCAGAACAACGATTTAAAATATCATCAACACGACTAGAATAATTTCAAATTTTTTTCGTTCTGTTCCTCGGAGATGATCCCCAGGTACCCGTCATCGGCGACCTGATTATCCGAGTCCAGAACATCGATTTTAAATATCATCAACACGACTAGAATAATAGCAAATTTTTTTCGTTCTGTTCCTCGGAGATGATCCCCAGGTACCAGTCGTCGGCGACCTGGTTATCCGAGTCCAGAACATCGATTTTAAATATCATCAACACGACTAGAATAATTCCAAATTTTTTTCGTTCTGTTCCTCGGGGATGATCCCCAGGTACCCGGCGTCGGCGACCTGGTTATCCGAGTCCAGGAAATCGTTTGAAAATTTCATCAACACGACAAGAATAATTTCAAATTTTTTTCGTTCTGTTCCTCGGGGATGATCCCCAGGTACCCGTCGTCGGCGACCTGGTTATCCGAGTCCAGAACAACGATTTAAAATATCATCAACACGACTAGAATAATTTCAAATTTTTTTCGTTCTGTTCCTCGGAGATGATCCCCAGGTACCCGTCATCGGCGACCTGATTATCCGAGTCCAGAACATCGATTTAAAATATCATCAACACGACTAGAATAATTTCAAATTTTTTTCGTTCTGTTCCTCGGAGATGATCCCCAGGTACCAGTCGTCGGCGACCTGGTTATCCGAGTCCAGGACATCGTCTGTAAATTTCATCAACACGACTAGACTAATTCCACATTTTTTTCGTTCTGTTCCTCGGGGATGATCCCCAGGTACCCGGCGTCGGCGACCTGGTTATCCGAGTCCAGGAAATCGTTTGAAAATTTCATCAACACGACAAGAATAATTTCAAATTTTTTTCGTTCTGTTCCTCGGGGATGATCCCCAGGTACCCGTCGTCGGCGACCTGGTTATCCGAGTCCAAAACATCGATTTAAAATATCATCAACACGACTAGAATAATTTCAAATTTTTTTCGTTCTGTTCCTCGGAGAAGATCCGGCCATGTACCCGTCGTCGGCGACCTGGTTATCCGAGTCCAGGACATCGTCTGTAAATTTCATCAACACGACTAGACTAATTCCAAATTTTTTTCGTTCTGTTCCTCGGGGATGATCCCCAGGTACCCGGCGTCGGCGACCTGGTTATCCGAGTCCAGGAAATCGTTTGAAAATTTCATCAACACGACTAGACTAATTTCAAGTTTTTTTCGTTCTGTTCCTCGGAGATGATCCTCAAGTACTCGTCGTCGGCGACCTGGTTATCTGAGTCCAGGACATCGTCTGTAAATTTTATCTGAGTTCAGGAATAAGTGCTTTTTATCATAAAAAATGCTGAAGTTTCAAACAGTTATTGCAAGTAAATTTTACTCGTAGACCCCGAGGTATCTTCAATCTGTAACAATCTATTAGATATCCCAGCCCACTATATCATCGTTTACCTGGATGTCTAGGTCTAAAAATAATTCAAAGTTACTGAAATTCAATTTTTTAAAGATTTAATAATGAAATGGCATAGCTATTGAAGTAAATTATTAATTATTAAAAATTTTTTTTTTGAACTATTGAAGTATTCAAAGTATTTAAATACCTTTAAATACCTGTAAATTTTTAAATACTTTAAATCGAGTTATGGACCCCTCGGTCAAATTGACCCCACGATTTTCTTGCTCTGTTTTCGACACGTTCTCTATGAGAGATGACGTACAACTGACCTACCTATTATAGATCAACGTCTTGTTTCAGGACTCAACTAATGCGAGGTGACGTTGCAGAGTCAATTTTGACGTGCATATTTTAAATAATTTCCATCAAAGACACGCTGGGGTCAATTTGACCCCGAGTGACATTTAAGGGTTAAAAAAAATATGTAAGACTTTGCACAATAAATCAGTACACTTTTTCGAAAATGTCAGTATTAGAATCAAATAAATAATGCTCTAATACAAGCGAATCAAGTTAACTCAGTTTTTTTTTTGACAGCCCAGTCTCTCATGTCGTACCTCGTGGTTGTCCAAAGCCCAGCTGTGACCCCCGTTCCAACCACGATTTTTTCCAGAAATCGAAACCCTACATTCCGTTATCATTAAGCGCATCTACCCTTACCGTCAATTCCACCCACGTACCGGTGCCAGGACCACAATTATTACTCTACCTCCTGATCCTAAAGCCCAATCGGGCTTTGACGGCGAGTAGGTTTTTTTAAACCGACTACCGTGAAAGCCTGCAGGGCTTTATATACATTGATTTTCGATTTTAGGTTAGGACGATCACGAGAAAAACAATATTAGGATGATTATTTTTTTAAAACCATATAACCTACGCGTAGCCACTGATTCCCTGAGTAATTTAAAAAAAAAATCATTACGAAATATGGTCGCATTATAAAGTAATCAACGTTTCAAAATTTCAACTCCCCAATTCTCTTCGCTCAAGATTCAGGCGATTTCCGATTTCAGTGTCGAGCATCCGGTCTCTCTGCATGCTCCCTTGCAAGACGCTGCAGCGTTAGCCGGACGTGACGTATATAACGCTGGACTTGCTATCTCACTCTCGCACGCATGGGATGGTTGCAGCGCCCAACACGTACCTACAGCAAACTACAAGGCGGCTGCTACAGCTGTTGGGCGCTGCGGCCGCAGGCCTGCAGCAGAAGCTTCTGCTGGAGACTTCTCGGGAGACTCAAGACGCGGCGGCTCGCCTTTCGGGCTAAAATGTTTATGTGCATTATTATGAAACTATCAACAGGTGTTCATGAAATTGTCATAATGACAATAAAAGTTTTTTAAGTTTATTCTTTTATATAAAGTTTTGTCAAATTTATGGTTTATGTGCTTAGCTGTGGAGTGTGGACGCTACGCATACGGCGCATACCTCGCCACCTGCAGCCTTATCTCCTCTCTACTCTACCTGCAGTCTAGGCTGCTTTTTTTTTTTTTGCTGACTTTTGATGCAAATGTGCAATTTACATGCCTGCGCTTTGCTTCCTTGGGAGCCATGTACCCTCAGGCCGCACCGACCCCCCCCCCCCCCCCCCCCCGGACTAAGCGGCCAGCAGCAAGGCAATCGAGCAGCAGACGCTCGGGCTCGGCCCGAGCTGTAGTCAGTTGTAGTGACGCGGGTGCAAGAAATTATATTGGGTAAATATAATAATAATAATAACCTAAAGTGATCATGATGATAAAAATATTTTTAACATAAAGTTTTGGCGATGATGATTAGTATAGATAGTAGTAAGTTGGTGATTGCTTTGAAGAGTTAGTTATTTAATTATAAAAATAAAAATATGTTAATGCTATAAATTTTTTCGTGGTTAACATCTAAAAATTATCACACATGATGAATGCTTATGTGTGTGATGTATGACGCTTAAATCACTTGAAGTAAAGATTATTTTATACATAAATTATTGTTTTCTGTGCATTTATTTATTATTGGTGATCGAGTTTCGTTTGTAGTTTCAAAGAAGCAACTAATATGTCAATATAAGTGTTAATAAGTGTTAATAAAATATTATTAAAATGAAAATTTTTTGAAAGACATTTGTTTTTAATGATAAAAGTGATTTGTTTGTATAAGTTCAAATAAATATTTTTAAAATTATTATTAAATTTACAAAGTTGTTTTTAAAGTAAAATAATTTATTTATTATTTATTTATTTAATCACTACATCCTTTTAGGATATGTGGGTACATATATTAATATTAATAATATCACTTTAAAACTAGAAAATCATGATGCTATATATAATATTATTTTAATATATACTTAATAATTAAGAAAAGCTAAAGCACAGTATCACCGGGTTTACTAAAACTTAATTAGCATGATCAGAGGGTGCAATATTATTGCTAGCCTCTCCACCTTGTTGGTTAGCTTGCTGCATAATAAATTCTGGCTACAAGGCACCTTGCTATTCTCGTTCAACTCTATCTGTGGCTTGTCCATCAACTGGCTGGTTCAATTGGACCAAGCCAGCCCCAGCTCTTTGATTTTGTGCCATAAGTCCAGCGAGTTGCTGATTGGCTTGGACCAAGCCAGCCCCAGCTCCTTGTTGTTGTGTAGCTGATGAAGTGAAAAGTCCAGCGAGTGGCTGGTTCAATTGGACCAAGCCAGCCCCAGCTCCTTGTTGTTGTGAGCCTGTTGCCATAAGTCCAGCGAGTTGCTGGTTGTCTTGGACCAAGCCAGCCCCAGCTCCTTGTTTTTGTGTAGCTGATGAAGTGAAAAGTCCAGCGAGTGGCTGGTTCAATTGGACCAAGCCAGCCCCAGCTCCTTGTTGTTGTGTAGCTGATGAAGTGAAAAGTCCAGCGAGTGGCTGGTTCAATTGGACCAAGCCAGCCCCAGCTCCTTGTTGTTGTGAGCCTGTTGCCATAAGTCCAGCGAGTTGCTGGTTGGCTTGGACCAAGCCAGCCCCAGCTCCTTGTTGTTGTGAGCCTGTTGCCATAAGTCCAGCGAGTTGCTGGTTGGCTTGGACCAAGCCAGCCCAAGCCGCTTGTTGATAAAGTTGCTGGATTAGAGGCTGCAGAACAGCAAAAATTTGGTGTTGATAAATAGCTGATCCAGCATGACCACCAGCTGGCTGGTTGGCCTGGACCAAGCCAGCCATACCTCCTTGTTGTAGGCCTGATGACCCAGATGGTCCAGTGACTGGCTGGTTACCTCGGAATAAACCAGCCCAAGCAGCTTGATGCTGAACTTCTTGGTTTGCTAGCTCAGCTGGCTGGTTGTCTTGAACCAAGCCAGCCCAACCTCCTTGTTGTTGTACACCTGATGATGATGATCTGGATGGTCTAACAAGTAGCTGGCTAGCTTGGACTAAGTTAGCCAAAACAGCTTGTTGCTGGAGCTGGACCAAAGCCTGCAGAACAGCTGCCTGGGTAGGTTGGACACAGGATCCAATGTTAATGTTATTATCTCTTACTAAACTACCATCAGCATTTGGTACATGTTGGTCAGGGGTTAGTGCTGCTTGATCCTTGATCATATGGAACTGATTCACTTCTCGTTGAGCTTCTTGTCCAATAGCACTAGAATAATATCTAGGTGCTGATCCTTTTGTCTTATCGCTTTGAGATTGACTTGTTAAAGGATTTTTTGCTTGCTTCGCCGCATTGGGTTTTTGTTGACTTTTTCTTTCAAAAGGTATAAATGATGGTCTTGCACTTGCTCTCGAAAGGCAACCCATAAAGTTTGCTAATTCAGCTTGTGATCGAGCTTTCTGAACTTGGGCACCACCTCTTTTTCTACGGTATGGTACAGCTGAAAAATTTAATTATTAATTAAATAATTGAATTATTTGGGGGTAAAAAATATTTATAATATTTACTTTCATTACACATTATATAGTGTAGAAAATTTTTGTAAATTATGTAAAAAAAAATAACTATTAGATTTACTAATTAATTAAAAAAAAACTAACTAACCATTGAAGTCATTTTGCGCATTTGCTTCATTATGCAAAGAAACTTGACCTTGGCTACTGTTGGAGGGCTGTCCTTTATCAGAAACTTGTGGTGGTAAGCTGCTTCCTGAACATATATAAAAGTTTGCAATGATATATATGTATTCAGTATAAATTATTACAAATTTTGAGACACATATTTCTTCTAAAAATAACTCTATCAGTGTTGTTAGATTAAAATTTTTGAAAAATTATAATTGGTAGCCTGACATAATTAAATTGCAACTTTTTTTCAAAGTAAAATACATATAAAATATAAAATAATAAAATGTATGCAAATGCAATTTTGATTTTTTGATTGCTGTAAATAGAAACCAGGTAAAACTCGCCATTGTTTTGTTGAGGTAAATTTGGAACAGATCCAAGCTAGGTACCAGCTTCAGCTGACCCAGCAAGTGGCTGGTTAGCTTGAGTCAAACCATCCCAAGCACCTTGTTGCAGAAGTTGTTGTAATAATAGTCCAGGATTATTTGCTGTAATTGCGTCCAGATACTTAGTAATGAGAGCAGGTTGATCAAGAGCTGCTCTGGCTTGTCTGTCAAGTAGCTGGTTAGCTTCGATTAAGCCAGCCTCACCACCTTGTTCTTGAGCTGGCGCAACTCCAGCTCCTGCATGAACATGCCCATTAGCACCAGCACCCTGATTTAGGGCTTCAGCTTGTCTCCCTTGTGGTTCGTGGACTTGTTGAGGTTGTATTATACCACTAGGTCCAGCAACTTGTTGATATTGTGTAGGTATGGCACCAACTCCAGCTGGCCCACCAAGGGGCTGATAAGCACCAGCAAACTGTTCCACAGCTGCAGCTTGTCTACCAGGAGCTTCAGCAGCTTGTGGTTGAAGAATACCGGCTGCAGCTGGACCACTAGAGAGCTGACTAGCAAAACCTTGTAGACAGGGCTGTAAAATGAACCCAGGCAGAGGCACAAACCCAGGTGGCACCACACCAGCGCCTTCAGTATTTATTGCAGGTTGATTTACAGCTGCTGCGGCATTCATATTGAGTGGCTGAGTACCTTGGATCAAGCCAGCCTCCCCACCTTGTTCTTGAGCCGGCGCAACTCCAGTTCCTGCATGAACACGCCTATTAGCACCAGCACCCTGATTTAGGGCTTCATCTTGTCCTCCTTGTGGCTCGTGGACTTGGCCTGGACAAACAATAATATGTTCATTATTAACATTAATCGTTATCAAAAGCTTTTCATTAGTATTTAATAATAAAAGTATTAAGTTTGTTTTCATATTTTAGGAAAAAATCAAGTAAGTTTAAAATAATGGTTAACTAAAGTGTATATTTACCTTGCGCATTCATATTGAAAGTTTTTGTGAAAAAATATTACGTAGTTTAACTGAATGATTATTAACTGACAACGTGCACTGTAGCGGAGAAAACGTGTCCGGTGGATAGTTAACCGCGAAAAAGGTACAAAAAGGTTAGGTACCTTAGGTCGCGTTTTTATGTCTACGACAATTCAGTGCAAAGTCTTATTTTTACTACCCAATCACGTTAGCAGATTCGTATAAGATAGAAAATTAACTGGTAGTTAACAGGAAAAAGTAATTGACGTTAGTTCCGTATCCGTTACTTTACGCGCGCTTGGTGGTATTGTAGAATTGTAGATAGAAGTGGATAGAAGTAAATAAAAAATAATAAGAAAAAGCTGAAGATAATTGGAAACGAAAGAAGTTTGAGATATTTCGAGGAGTCAGCAAAGGTTGGATAAATTTTTTTTAATAACATTATTCAAGTCACTTTTCTTTCTATTCTTCGATCGATGCAATCACTGCAATGATGAATGAAAAATTTTACAGATTTTTTTAATTTAATGACTGAAGGAAATCAGGGAGCTTTTAGTGCAGTATATTAGCTACTATTTTAATCAGTTATAATTAAGTTTGTTTCGTTGTCGTTATCGTCGGTCGATCGATCTCTAAATCTTTAAAATTTAAAAAAAAAAATAGCTTCGACGTCTCGGATAAATTAGAAATTTTGGAACCCTTGGAGGGTGTTGATTATGATGAATCTGACCTTTATTTTTAAGTTTGATCCATGCATCCGTAAGGTCTTATATATTTATTAAAAATTTTGTATTTTCATGACAATTTTTTTTAACTTTATAAGTATACGAGAGTTAAAAGGTTATAAAGAATGCCAATAGGCCTGCACATCAAAAAAAGCATGAGGCACGCGCGCCTGTGCGCCTTTCATGCTTTTGTTGCTCCGATGATTAAAATCAGGTTAGGGGTATCATTCGTTGGTTAAAAATCGGTCCATGGCGTACCTAGTCTAGTAAAAAATCAAATGATTATTAAAAATATATTGTTTAGTGAAAAATAAATGTATACTCTGGTGAAGAGATATACAAATAAAGACTCATTTCAAGTTTATGTACGATGTTTTGTCAAGTTTCTAAAATCAAAATTAAATTAATTTTTGAAAAATCCTCTTTTTTATCAAGCAGAATTTTATCTCTGTGTAGTGTTCATTAAACAAAAAAATAAATCGGTGCATTATTTTTTATTAATTAAATAAAAAACTCAAATTAAATTCAGACTTAATTTAAATTTTTAGTTAATTTTTACCTAAAAAGTCCATCGAGACTTTTACTTTTTTATCGGCCTGGCTGAATCAAATAGTAATGAGTTGTAAAAAATTCAAAAAACAACTAAAAACTCGATAAAAATGATTTTTAGCTTTTGAATATAAAATTTTAACAAATACACCTTATAAGGTACTTTACTGCACAAAGCTTTTATTATTGCATTGAATCTTATAGTTATAATGGATTTTAAGTATCAAAAAGAATTTTTAGATAATCCGAAGCATCATTTTTGGAGGATTGTGGATATTTTTGGAATTGTATCAAGGATTATTTTTTATAATCACAAGATGGATCCTTTTCAAATTTACAATAATTATTTAAAATTACTAATACTACAATTACCTAAAAATTTTTCAAAACGAGAGTTTACTTGTTCGGCTGAAAGTTAACATTTTCCCTTGACAAAAAAATTTGAAGGACTATTTTAAAATAGCTAAAGTAGCAGTTACTTAATAAGCTTTTAATTATATTACTTAATTCAAATATTACCGTTAAATGATGATTTAAATAAAGTTAAAAATAAAGTCCAATAGGAAACTATGCTGAACCTCGAATTTTTTGGGGCATCCACGAGACCAGTCGATATTTATGTATTTGAGCCTCAGGAATCCGAATTTGTTATTATTTTTAGTCGTAAACCCCGGCGTCAGGTAGAAAAATCAAAAAGAAATTTTTTTTTGCGATTTTCTCAGAAACTAGGCTAGGTAGGTAAAAAATAACGTCACCATCGTGTTCCCCGTGAAATTTTACAAAAATCTACGTATTTTGTTTAATCCGTGATGAATTAATAATAATTCAACAAATAAAAGTTTAACATTCGAGTATATATAGGTATACACTCGCATGCAGCACAAACTATATCAAAACAGCTGCTGCGGGGCCGCCGCTGGTAGAGCAGTCGGCACCCGCAAACCTACATAAACGAGTCCATAAACTTTCGCAAGTCGCATGACTCAGTTGCAAGGTTTACTTGCTAATGCCTTTGAATATTATTTTTAATCATTTTTCATAAAAATAAAGGGTACCACAGCTTAATACCCATGCAAGAGTTGCGTAAATATTGAGAGTTTGCTAACCTTAAAAAGATTTGTTTTAGTTTAAAATTTATTTAAAAATCAAAAATTATAATAAATATTGAAAATAATATTAAAGGTCATATTAATAATTTCATTCTGAATTGTTAAACATTAAAAAAATAGTGAAATTGTATTTATTTTTTATTTGAATGATAACAGTACTTTAAAATGTTAGAGTTTGATTTGCAGAATCAAAATCAAAAACTTCATAATAGTTACATACTCATATTTAACTTGATAAGTATTCTAAATAGTCATTGAGTGTTCTTGATTGTTATCGCTTGGTTGTTGTGGAGATCATTTTGTGATAAAAGATAAAGTACAAAGATATTGAAGTTTCCTGCTATGCTTTAAGATATATACCTTAACTCATTCAATTCAAACAAATTTGTATTAGAGCTTAAATTTGTGTAAAAAATTCTTTTGATGCTAGTGGTTGTATTTTTATGGAAGTTTTCTACCAAAATGAAACAGTTTGAAGAAATTCAAATAAAACAGTTCTATAGTAAACTGTGAAAACATTGTAGGTAGTGGAAAGTCCAAGATAGTGTGAACTTCAAATTCATGTTAGATAGTTTTATGCTAATGTATTTTGCATCGTAGGATACCTTGGTAACTTATACCTCATTCATACATATAAAATGAGTCTTATGACCAAGCGAAAACTATCCAGATCATATCATGAATATGAGAAATAATAAGGTAAACATTAGCCATATTTTAAATTTGATTCAGGTAAAAGTACTCCCAAACATGAATTAAAAAACAAGGTTTTTATGATTTAATGTTCAGGTTGAGAAAATATATACATAGGAAAGCTCAATTTGAATAAAAATTTTTGAAACAATCTGACTTTAACATTGTACAGATTTTTAATTTATTTATTAATGTAATTACTGATTAATTGATAAAAAATAACTTTGGGATACACCCAAAATCAAGTTTCAGATTTTTTCATCCAACTTTTAGTTTTTAATGATTGGAGCTAAACAAAAAATTGTAAAATTTATCTAAAATAGAATCAGGCCTGATGCCAAAGTTTCAAGCAGGGAGTGCTATAAGTTTAAGAGAAACAAATACCCCCTCAAAAAATAACGATACACCAAAAATCAAGTTTCAGATTTTTTCATCCAACTTTTAGTTTTTAACAATTGGAGCTAAACAAAAAATTGTAAAATTTATCTAAAATAGAGTCAGGTCTGATGCCAAAGTTTCAAGCAGGTAGTGCTATAAGTTTAAGAGAAACAAATACCCCCTCAAAAAATAACGATACACCAAAAATCAAGTTTCAGATTTTTTCATCCAACTTTTAGTTTTTAACGATTGGAGCTAAACAAAAAATTGTAAAATTTATCTAAAATAGAGTCAGGCCTGATGCCAAAGTTTCAAGCAGGGAGTGCTATAAGTTTAAGAGAAACAAATACCCCCTCAAAAAATAACGATACACCAAAAATCAAGTTTCAGATTTTTTCATCCAACTTTTAGTTTTTAGCGATTGGAGCTAAACAAAAAATTGTAAAATTTATCTAAAATAGAGTCAGGCCTGATGCCAAAGTTTCAAGCATGTAGTGCTATAAGTTTAAGAGAAACAAATACCCCCTCAAAAAATAACGATACACCAAAAATCAAGTTTCAGATTTTTTCATCCAACTTTTAGTTTTTAACAATTGGAGCTAAACAAAAAATTGTAAAATTTATCTAAAATAGAGTCAGGCCTGATGCCAAAGTTTCAAGCAGGTAGTGCTATAAGTTTATGAGAAACAAATACCCCCTCAAAAAATAACGACACACCAGTTTACTATAGAACTGTTTTAATTGAATTTCTTCAAACTGTTTCATTTTGGTAGTAAACTTCCATAAAAATACAACCACTAGCATCAAAAGAATTTTTTACAAAAATTTAAGCTCTAATACAAATTTGTTTGAATTGAATGAGTTAAGGTATATATCTTAAAGCATAGCAGGAAACTTCAATAGGCGTGCACATCAAAAAAAACACGAAGCACAGGCGCCTGTGCGTGTGCGTGTGCTTTCGTGCTTTTGTTGCTCCAAAGATTAAAATCAGGTTAGGGGTATCATTCGTTGGTTAAAAATCGATTCATGAACTTGCATTTTTTCACTAAATTAATTTTTAAAGGATGTATATAGTTTAGTAAAAAATCAAATGATTATTAAAAATTTAATTGCTTAGTGAAAAATAAATAATATATACTCTTGTGAAGAGATTAAAAATTGTTACTCATTTCAAATTTATGTATGATGTTTTTTTAAGTTGCTAAAATCAAAATTAAATTCGTTTTTGAATAATACTCTTTTTTAGCAAGCGAAAATTTATCTGTGTTCATTATACGAAAAAATAAATCAGTGTATTATTTTTTACTAATTATATAAAAAAAACTCAACTTAAATTCAGACTTGATTTAGATTTTTAGTTTCTAACTAAATAAAAATACTCAACTTAAATTCAGACTTTACTTAAATTTTTAGTTTCTAATTGTCGATATCTTGCGAAAGATGTTGAAAATTTTTGACTCACATATAAAAATAGTTTTAAAGCTTAATTTTTACCTAAAAAATCTAGCAAGACTTTTACTTTTTTATTGGCCTGGTTGCATCAAATAATAATGAGTTGTAAAAAATTCAATAAATAAGTAAGGAAAACTACTAAATACTCGATAAAAATGATTTCTAGCTTCAGTATACTCGATCACAGCAATCAATACGCTTTAATAAGGTACTCTACTGCAAAAAGTTTTTCTTATTACATTGAATCTTATTGTTATAATGGATTTTATAAGTATCAAAAAGAATTTTTAGACAATCCGAAGCATCATTTTTGGAGGATTGTGGAGATTTTTGGAATTGTATCAAGGATTATTTTTATGACCACGTCAGATGGATCTTTCTCAAGGGTTGCCACAATTATTTAAAATTACTAATACTACAGTTACTTAAAAATTTTTTCAAAACAAGAGATTTCTTGCTCAGCTAAAAGTTGACATTTTCCCTTGAAAAAAAAATTTGAAAGACTAGTTAAAAATAGTTAAACTAGCGGTTACTTAATAAGCTTTTAATTATATTACTTAATTCAAATTTTACTGTTGGATGATGATTTAAATAAAGTTAAAAATAAATGAATAGATTTGTTTGATTCTCTGTAGTAATAAATCTATAAAAATATGAAAATTAAAGATTTTAAAAATTACACGTAAGCTTTATGTGATGTGCTAGAAAAAAAATATTTTTACTCAGTAGAAATTATATTTGCTAAAAGATTTATTTCACGAAGTTAAATATATTATTGTTGAATTTACGTAATAAAAAATAATAAATTTCGTAACGGTCAAAAAAATTTGACAAAACATTATTTCTTAAAATAATAATTTAGTGGAAAAATGTAAGTTCATGGACCGATTTTTAACCAACGAATGATACCCCTAACCTGATTTTAAACATCGGAGCAACAAAAGTACGAAAGCACACGCACATGCACAGGCGCCTGTGCTTCGTGCTTTTTTTGATGTGCAGGCCTAATGATGAATACAACCTTCATTTTTTAATTTTATTAATATAAGAAATATTATTTCTTTTATTTAATTCATAATTTTATAATTTTCAATCATAATGCAATACAATCATAACTAAAAATTTTTGTTGATTATAAAAAAATTTTATGAGTTCTATTATTATTTATTTAATTATACCTTTAAAGTGTGATTAAAAAATCAGGATTTTTATTTTGAACATTATTTATAATGAGACATTTAACTAAAACCAGACTTAAAATTTTAGAAAAAAAAAAAAACGAAAAACAATTTTGCAATCATTTTATATCAGGTTACATTAATTAAGTTCTAATACTTTAAAATTTTTAACTTTGTAAATTTTTTATTAAAAAAATCAAGGGAAACGCTTTAGCTTGATAAGAAAACTAAAAATGTTTTTTTTAATGTTAACTCAGCATTTTATATAGTTGATACTTCAAAATTGAGGTGGCAGCCTCAAAGAATATAATCAAAAAGCTACAAGAAGCATTAAAGTGTTTTATAGATCCATAGGTATAAATAAATATCATAGCAAATGTATCTTATAATATCAATTGTAAAATAATTTTTTATTTTGAATTATGTCTACTTGTCAATCATCAATTTAATTTTTGGAAATTACAAAATATTCTTGCAGTTATTGAAAATAATTGCTTCAAATAGAAAGGAATATTAATAAATTCAGAGTAAAAAATAAAAAAATTTATTATTACAGCAATTTATAACTCTCGATGTAAATGTACAACTTCACTCACAAGTTGAGTAACATATCATACTTGTTAAAAACTATTTTTAAAATGTTTATCGAAACTTTGTTCACGGGGGACTTTTAAAAATGCCGATTACGAATAATATAAAAGCTTAATTTATAATATTGGCCTCAATGAAATCGTTCATTTATAGGGGACTATTTTTTTTTTCGGTCAAAATTTTTTTTAACTTAATGTGCTGGTATTTTTGGAGATGCCAATTGCAAATCATGCCCTCTATTTTTTAGGTGACCTATTAGGTCCAGTATATCTAGAAAACATTTATAAGTCTCTAACTTTTTTTACAAAGTTAAAAAAACAATTATTCTGTTCCAAACTTAAATCGAATGCCTTACTTAAGCTATATTAGATCCAGTATAAGATTTACTAATTTTAGGTGTGTACAAAAGTACTATATCTATTCTTGTTATCTTGGTCTTAAAGGGTTTTGAAGATGGAAATTTCAAATCAAAACTTGATTTTAGCATTAATATTTTGAATAGACTATATTTTTATTATTTAGGTTTGACTTTCATTCATTTTTGTAAGCTCTTTGTTAAGCTTGATGTTCTTGATGAGATTGTCAAGGCTGCCGATAACGATGCAAATTTTTTGGGTAAATAGAACAAGCAAAAAAAAATTTTAACATCAAATAATGTGCTTATCTTGTTATAGTTCCTGTACAAGAGTAGATTTTTTCAAAAAGTAAACAAAGGCCTTTTTTAGGCTATTCTAAATAATTCTAATTTAAGTTCAAAATGAGATAAAGGTTCACATTTTTGCGGCAAAATTTTTTTACTAAACAAGGTTTTTTGCTCGTTTTATTGAAATTATTAGTAAAGAATTTTTTAGATACATTTATGTAATAAAATCGATGCAACAATATTTCTTTTGAATATTTTTACCATATTTCGAAGACTTTTCTTAATATTGTGGGTCTCTCTTGTAGATGATATTTCCTTTATCTATTAAAATAAAACTGTTTAAAAAAAACTTCGTTCCAAAAATTTATTTTGTTTGGAGTGAATATTATTATTATGAAGAACCTTTTTATTTCAGTATTAGTAAAAACTCGATTGAATTTTCATCAACAGTTTGCTGTTCAGGTAAGTACAATTTTAATATATATATATATATATATATATTTCGGCAGCCTATTGCGCCTTGGCTCCAAAAAGCCTTTCTGCGGCAGCCTATTGCGCTTTGGCTACGAAAAGCCTTTCTCCGGCAGCCTATTGCGCCTTGGCTCCAAAAAGCCTTTTTCCGGCAGCCTATTGCGCCTTGGCTACAAAAAGCCTTTCTTCGGCAGCCTATTGCGCCTTGGCTCCAAAAAGCCTATCTCCGGCAGCCTATTGCGCCTCGGCTACGAAAAGCCTTTCTCCGGCAGCCTATTGCGCCTTGGCTACAAAAAGCCTTTCTCCGGCAGCCTATTGCGCCTTGGCTCCAAAAAGCCTTTTTCCGGCAGCCTATTGCGCCTTGGCTACAAAAAGCCTTTCTCCGGCAGCCTATTGCGCCTTGGCTACAAAAAGCCTTTCTCCGGCAGCCTATTGCGCCTTGGCTACAAAAAGCCTTTCTCCGGCAGCATATTGCGCCTTGGCTACAAAAAGCCTTTCTCCGGCAGCCTATTGCGCCTTGGCTCCAAAAAGCCTTTTTCCGGCAGCCTATTGCGCCTTGGCTACAAAAAGCCTTTCTCCGGCAGCCTATTACGCCTTGGCTACAAAAAGCCTTTCTCCGGCAGCCTATTGCACCTTGGCTACACAAGAGTAAAAAAAAGTTTTTACTTCGTTAATATTAATAATTATTTATTAATTACAAATAATGATCCATGTTAGCGGCAGTAGTTTGAAAACAATCATAGACAATGGTATGTTATGTCGTGAGCACATTGATGCTTTTATAAAATTAATTTCAACAGTGTCTTCGGAATTTGCTGTTTTAGAGACATTGCAAATTCAAACGTTAGATTATTCTGAAATTCCTGCTGACAAAAAACATATTCAACTAATATGTAAACCTTCCATTGGTTCTAGAAATAATGATGATCATTGGATTTGCACTTATTACAATACAAAAGATCTTTACGTTTTTGATTCTTTAAATTCAAAGTGTCTAGATGATGATCGAAAGCAGATCTTGCAAACTTTACACCCTTATATATTTTCTGAAAGAAGTCGACTTATAGTATTTCCAACCGTAGAAACGCTAGAAAACGCATGTGACAGTGCCGTATTAGCTATTGCTTATGCAACGTCAATTATATTTGAATTAAAACCGGATAAGCTTCTTTACAACCAACATGAATTAAGAAGACACTTTTATTTTATGTTAAAAAATAGTACTATTACACATTTTCCATGTAAAACAAAACCAATTCCCTTGGAATGGATTTCGAGATTTATCTATGATAGGAGTATTATTGTTCAAAAACAGTGTCTTAAAGGGGATCACATAGACTTTGTCATTCAGATGATAAAATATTATTCTAATTATGAACCCCAGTCCCATTATTATGTTCAGAATTTAGAAAGAATAAAAGAAGTTCCCCGAAACCAAAAACATATTCAAATTTTATTCGAAAGACCTACTAATTTTGAAACTACAACAAAAGTTCCAACTTCGTTCAAAGAAGAAAAGAAGATTGGTCATTGGGTTTTAAGTTTTTATGACACTAAGACTATTAAGATTTACGATTCTTTGGGAGCTCGGTACCTTCATGAAGATTTTAAAAAATATCTAATTAAATTACATGGTTATCACTTTGTAGATAATAAGCCAATAGAATTTCCTTCGGTACAGATTCAGGCAAATGCTATTGATTGCGGATATTTTGTCACAATGTTTACTGTTGCAAAATTATTTGGAAAAGAACCAGATCAATTAAAAATTGATGAAAAGAAAATACATCAATATGTTCTTCAAATTTTTGATAGTAAATATTTAGAAGAACCTTTTCCAAATTGTGAAAAAAGATCAAATAACTCGAAGAAATTTAAAAAGAATTTTAGTATTATGGATTCACAAGCTACTGATAGACAGCCCATGCAACTTTCAGCTTTTCAAGTATTATCTCCAAAACCTATTACGACTTCTGATAGTGAAAATCGATCAAAACAGTTACCAATTGTAAGTAAATTTTATAAAAAATACGATGATAAAAACGCTGGAAAAGCCAATGTAATAAACATACATAATAGAACTTTCACTCTTAAGCGACCCTACTCCTCTCTATTAAAAGCCACTAGTGAAAATGAAAATACTATCCATAAATTTGAGTTAATGCAACCTGAAGAAACATCAAAAAATATTCAGAATAAAATACCTGTTCTCCAAAATGCATATTCAAAACCATGTACAGTATTAAATGATGAGAAAAAACTTCGGTTATCATCACCAAGTGAATTACAGAAATTCCATTTTGGACATTCTAATTCGTCAACTAATACAATCAGAAAAAATAAAAGTTTTACTTTGAAACAGCCAACTTCAACACTTTTGAAACCACCTTCAAACAATGCAGCTTCTTATAGTATGCAGCCACAAAGTTTTATAAAAAATATACAACAAAATGTTCCTTTAATTCAATTAGATACAAAAACATTTGTAAACCATCATTCGAAAAATGTTTTAAATCAAATTTCTGCAGATAAGGGATCTCATATTTCTTTAGTTTCCATATTAAAACCGGTTATAACAACCGGCTCAGAAAAATTTAAATCACCTAATACAATCAGATCAAATAAAAGTTTTACTTTTAAACAGCCAACTTCAACACTTTTGAAACCACCTTCAAACAATGCAGCTTCTTATAGTATGCAGCCTCTAAATTTTATAAAAAGTATTCAGCAAAATGTTCCTTTAATTCAATTAGATACAAAAACAATTGAAGAACATCATTCCAAAAATTTTATAAATCAAATTTCTGCAGATAACGGATCTCAGATTCCTTTACTTTCCATTTTGAAACCTGCCTCAACAAATGGCTCAGAAAAATCTTATAACAAAAAAATTACAGAAACAAGAAAATTTATTAATGATTCCCTCCATAATTGGGAAATTGTTGAATTACAGAATCCAAATAAGTTATCTTGTTATGCTAATGCATCTTTGCAGAGTTTATTTAACTGTTATTCTGTGAGATTGAAATTTTTAATGAACCCGGAAAAAAGCATTGTGAATAAGGCATTTGAAGATTATTACAAAAAGAAAAGTATTGATGTACAGGCAATTCGTACAGTAGCAGGTGAACAATTTAGTCACGATTCGCAAGAAGATGCTGTTGAGTTTATTAATGCTCTATGTCAACAATCATTCAATTTAGAATCAACTCTAAAGCATACATTTCAACAAGAAATTAAATGTATACAATGCAATGAAGTAAGCTTTACACGTGGTCATAATCAAGTTGTGTGCTCAGTAGGGTTACCTGAGTGTCCTCAAAACTTAACATTACAAAAAGTTGTAGATTATAATTTTGGTTTTTTTAAAACGATTGATGCTATATGCTCAAAATGTGGAGAGAAAAAATCAGCTAGGGATGTTATTCATACCGATAATACAGTCATTGTTTTACAATTATCAATTTTCAATTACGATAGTAATTTTAATGAAAGAAAACTCAATTTTTACTTCAATAACAGTATCGAAAATGAAGTGGTCACTATAGATAACAAGCAATATGCTATTCTTAGTGCCATTTTTAAATACGGTAATAGTATACATTGTGGTCATTATAATAAATTGTTGAGAAAAAATAATGTCTGGTTTAAAACAGATGATGAGAAAAAAGTGATTAAAAATGCAAAATGGCCTAGTAATACAAATGAAATATATGTTGTTTTTTTGCAAGAAATTGTCAAACTTAATAATTGTATGTCAGTGATTAATGAAAATAATGAAATGTGTCATAATGCTGTTATAGAAAATAGAGATTTAACTTCCATGCAAAATTTTGCAAAGAAAAATTATGTACCGGAAATAGATACTCTTTTATACGAACAAGTATCCCCAACAAAAAAATTAAAAACACTTACAGAAACCATAGCTGATAATGATAATTTTTCGACTTTAAAACCTGAATCAGACGCATGTGATTATCAGATGTATGTGACAGCGAGATCTTCTTTTGATCGCAATACTTCAATTTCAAGTAATAATGAAGTTATATTCAGTACAGTGTTTACTGCGAGTTCCACGTGTGAGTTAAGCGAAAACAAAACCAAAACACAAAATCAACGGTATTATTTAAGAAATAGAGAAAAAATACTTGAAAAGCGTAAAAATAGTCTTCAAGACAAAGAAATGAAAAAAAAATACGATCAAAGTTATTATAATAAACATAAAGAAACTAAAATAGCTAAAGTTAAAGAAAATCAAAAGCAAAATCTTGAGAAAACAGGTGAATATAAAAATAAATACAAAAATTTTCATAGAGAAAAAATATCTGAATCAAACAGAAAATACTACATGAAAAACAAAGAAAAAAACGAAGCAAGTCAGAAAGTCATAAATGCAAAAAATTCGGCATCTACTAAAATTAAAAATAAATCCATTACAATTATTAACCAAAGCACAAAAAAATTAATTCAAGAAAAAGAAAGGTATTTGGCCAATATTATGGGAAAATGTGATGATCCATCATCAATTGATCTAAGAGTAGAAGCTGACCAGCTCATAACTACTTGTATCTATCATAGAGGTACTCTCAAAAAACAGGCAGAACATAGTCTTCACTCTTGTCAGGTATTAGTTGAATCTAAATTGACAAAATTAAGCAATGCAGATATTGTTGGGAATGAAATTTATGCGCTAGCTACTTTATGTGGACAATCATCTCATTGCTCTACTAGTGAGACATTTTTTTCTGAAGCAACTTACAATTTTTATGAAAATTCTACAAGTAAGGTCATTAAATCAGAGGCTTTAGTAATAAATGAGGTCGGACAAGCGGTTAACGTTTTTCCAACAAAAAAATCTAACTCAAACACTGTCAATTGGAAATGTAATGAGTATTGCAAAGTAGTAAGTGCTTCTATTTTATTAGAACTTAAAAGTTTATTCGAAGAGATACAAAATTTAGATTTTGTGACTGCTAAAAAGTACTTAAAGGTTTACGATCAGTGTTCATCTGAAGCCCGAGATCCTAATAAAAAAGGACATCCTATTTATTGCTATAATCAACCTTTGCTATGCTCTTCCAAGTTTTTAAAGTTATCCATTTTATCAGCACATTTCCCAGAGCTTCGCACTTTAAAAAGACGTATGTATTCTACCAAACATTTGTTCACTCTAATAGAAAATTTAGAAAAAGCTATGAGTAAAGGTGATATCTTAGAATTACGACGTCTTGCCGAGGAAATAAATAAAGTTTCGAAGAACTTTAGTTGTAAAAATAGCACAACAGTGTTTAATGAAAAAGAGCTTCGTGAAAAATTTGATCTTGGAGTCAAAGAATATGAAAAAATAAATACAGATCCACCCAAAACTCCCTGCGTTTCTTGCGAGAGACTTTTTTGCTATCGAAATCTCAAATCAGTTAAAAATTTTTCCGTTAATGTCGCAGCACAATTGCTTGACATAGATCTCGGAAGTTTAAATTATTATGAACAATTACGAGAGTATCATGAAAAAAATTTAACTGAATTTGAAAATGGATATATCTGTCAAAGTTGTGATCAGAATTTAAGAAAAGGTTCTCTTCCATCTCTATGTGTTTTGAACAATCTTTCTGTTCAAAACATTCCGGAAGAGATAATTACATTAAATAACTTTGAAAAAGTTTTAATTCAAAGAGCTAAAGCTTTTCAAACCATCGTGAAAATGAACCCAGTTATGAATAAGAACATTCCGAATCATGTTAAATTAGATAAAGTACAAGGAAGAACTTTTCATCTACCATTACCATTAGAAGAAACTTTGAAAAAGATTTGTCCTGATGAAGATCCCATCAACTTAGATCATGAATTATTTATTTTAGTTCGCAGTTATCCTACAAAGGGAAAAATTATCTGGGAAAATTATGTTGATATAAAAAAGATTTGGAATGCTTTGAAATGGTTGAAAAAAAATAATCCACTTTATTCGAGTATTATCATTCCTGATTCAGCTGATAAACTTATGGATAAAATTAAAGATTTAGATGTACAATATGAAGATACATCTGAAACATTAGATGAGTCAGAATCAGTAGATGGAAATGAATTAAAAAGTGATGACATTGAATTAGTTGATAATAAAAACGTTCAAGCATTATTAACACAAAAATTAAAATCTGATCCGTATTATGAACAATATTCGATATACCCTTTGCACACAAAGAAATTCTATGATACAGATACGAACTTATATCAAATGTTACATGTTGAAGCTGCTCCACTTGGTAATCGTGATAAAGATTTAGATTTAAAGTGTTTCCCAGACCTTTTTCCTTATGGAATCAACGGTCAACACGAAGAAAGTAGACGAGTAAAATTAAGAGATTGTGATTTTATCAAATCAAAGTTAACTTCCAGATATCCTTACTTCAGACTTAATCTTCAATACTTATTTTTTGTAGTTTATGATACTTATATCAGGCAAATGAATGGCGGAATTTTTTCTAAGCTAAATGTCGTAAATCCTCGATACAAATACACAGCAGAAAATTTGATGCAACAACTTGATAAAGAAAAATTAGAATCTAACTTGGAAACTGTGTTTGCGCGAGTACCAGGCACTGAAGCGTATTGGAAGAAAGTCAGGAATGAGTTACCATGCATGATGACCGAGTATGGACCAGTAACTTGGTTTATTACTCTTAGTCCCGGAGAATGGATGTGGTCTGATTTAAAAAAGTTTATCCTCGAAATTAACAGTTGGACCGACTCTGGACAAAGTCCTAGTGAGCTCATAGCTAAAGATCCAGTATCTGCTTCAAGATTTATGAAAAATAAATTTTCCGCAGCACTAGCGTATATAAATTCTTCATCTCATCCAATTGGAGAAGTTGACCACTATTATTATTGTGTCGAATATCAAGGAAGAGGTTTACCGCATTACCATATGTTGTTTTGGATTAAAAATGCTCCAGTTTACGGCAGAGACTCAAATGAAGAGGTTAAAAAATTCATTCTTAATTATATTACTTGTGAAAAGCCAGATCTTAAAGAATCTCCTGATCTTAACAGAAAAGTCATGTCGTATCAAGTCCACAAACATAATGGCTATTGTATGCGAAGTAAAAAAACTAATATAGGTAAAAAAAAAAGTTGTCGTTTTGCTTTTCCTCGTCCAGTAACCGATGAATTCGTTTTAAGAGATGTATCAACAGCTGTTGCTAATAAGAAAAAGTTAAAAAAAAACAAAACTAGGTTTTACGATTTACCCCGAAAAAGAGATGAAGTTTTTATTAACGACTATATGCCTTCGCTTTTACTTGTTTGGGAAGGTAATAATGATGCACAATTCGTAAGCGAGTCATCTTATCTTCTTACAAAATATGTTTCCTCATACGGAACCAAAGGAGAAAAAAGTAACCTCAACTTTGGTGATATAAAATCAAATAAATCATTAAGAAGCAAAATATGGTCTCTTGTTTTGCGTCTTGGAAACAATAGAGAATGTGGATCAATTGAAGGTGCTGATCGAAGTTTGAGTCAACCCACCCATGGATTTGATAAGGACACTGTATTTAAAAGATTGAATTCTAATATATCACGGTCTAAAAAATTGTTACCATACAAAGAAATTAAGAATCTACCTCCTGATTCTACTGATATATTTTGCGACAGCTTTATTGACAATTACTATCCAAAAAGACCAAAAGAGTTAGAACATATTTCTTTATATGAATTTGCAAAATGGTGGCGAGTAGATAAGATTAGGCCTATTAGAAAAAATTACTTTCAAATCTTACCTGGAGTGTTCTGTTCAAAGAGGGATAAACCTTATTTAATAATGACTTGGGATTATAATCCTAAAAATCAGCCTGAGGAATATTTTCATTCTTTGCTCTTATTATTTCAACCTTGGAGAGACGAAGACGAATGGATAGGTAATGAAAAAACTTATTTTGATGCATTTCGCAAAAAACAACAACAGTTATCAACTGCAATGGAACATCACAAAAAGTATCAACTAATTCAAGACGCTATTGACAAAATGAATGAATTAATTCAAGAGGAGCTTGAAGTTGAAAACGATGATGACAAACAGTTGAGTCCTAATGATTATCCCGATGGCTGTGTTCCAATAGAAATAGAGAATGCTATGAATGACTTTCAGGCTATAGCTGAGAAAACTGTTATAAATATAAATAAAGAAGACCTTAACAACCTAATCAAGAAATTTAACGAGGATCAAGCTCGAGTATTTACAAAAATTGTATCAGCATTGAATGATGATAGTAAAGTTGTAAGGACCTTTGTAAGTGGTTACGGGGGCACTGGGAAAAGTTTTATAATTGAAAATTTAGTTTTATATAATAAAATACATTATGGTAAAGAAACAGCCGTGACAGCACCAACTGGGATAGCTGCATATAACATTAAAGGCTTAACTTTACATCGGCTTTTGCAATTGCCTATTCAAAATGATGATGAGGTTATAGAGTATAAAGAACTTTCTGATGCTGCTCTTAAACAAATTCGTCAAAGTCTACGTAATGTCAATTTAATCATCATTGACGAAATATCGATGGTATCTAATATCACTCTGATGTTCATTCACAGGAGACTAACCGAAATATTCAATACATACGACGATAAAGACGGTTATTTTGGAAAAAAACATATTGTTCTTTTTGGTGACTTATTACAAATTCCTCCTGTAAAAGGAAAACTTCCATTTATTCCATTAACAAGAAAAGAAATTAATGAATATGCTAAATCTATGGATTCACCCGATTTGTGGGAGTTATTTGATTACGAAGAATTAACAATTAACATGCGGCAAAAAAATGATAAACTGTACAGTGAAATACTTTCAAGAATTAGACTCGGTTTTGTCACGGATGAAGATGTTCGGATTTTGCAAGATCGTCAAATTAGACTTTTATCTGATGATCCTTTCAAAAATGTTGATGCAATTTGTGATTATCTACAGAAATTGGGATCAGACAGTATTTGCTTGGTAGCCACTAATGAAATGTGCAAAGTTTTAAACGATGCTATGCTTCGAAGAATTGATTCAGAAGAAATCTTTCTTGTAGCAAATGATTCTTTCAAATGTCAAAGTAAAAAGTCGAGAGAAACGATTGAAAAATTATTAGAAAAAAAAGATCATAGTGAGCAATGTGGGATAGAACGCAAAATCACCATTAAAAAAGGCGCAAAAGTTATGATCAGAAGAAATATTGATGTTTCAATTGGTCTTGCAAACGGAACATTAGGTACTGTAACTGATTTTTGTAAAGATCCTAAAACACAAGAAATAACTGGTGTTAAAATCAAATTGAAATCAGGCATTGAACATACTTTAACTCGCATAGAGTATAAATTTATGGTCACAAAGACTGTATATGTTTCGCGCCAACAGTTTCCAATTTGTGTTTGTTACGCGATGACGTTTCATAAAAGTCAAGGCATAAGCGTAGAAAATGCTTTAGTTGACGCAGGTAATATCATATTTGCACCTGGACAAACTTACGTTGGCTTCTCGCGTGTTACGAAACTAGAAGGGTTACATATTATCAATTTTGATCCATCAAAAATTAGTTCTGAACCATTAGCTATTTGTGAGTATAATAGGCTGAGAAAAACATATCGACCTGAACTTGGAGTACTTCAGAGGCATGAAAATAACAATCCTTTCTGTTTAAAACCAAAAGCACGTGATGCACGCTGGGAGTCTAAGCAAAAAGGCACAAATTTTGAAGATGTAAGTGTTTTGAACGAAGTTTCCGAAAATGTTTGGAGTATCAAAGGATTAAGTAATGCAAATAATAACTCTTTTATCAACGTTTGTTTACAAAGTTTATTTCATTCCGAGACCGTTAGAAGAATATTATTATTGCATAATGGAGATGATTTTATCAAATATATTTTCAATCTGTATGTTGCAAATTCTCCTATCAATTCTAAAGCAATCATTGAATACTTTTTAGATAAAAAAGCCGAAGATATCAGCCGGGATCCTACTGAAATTTTGACGAATATCTTTGAAAAATCAGTGTTTTTAAAAAATCATAATCATGTATTAAGTTCTATAGTGCTTTGTAATATGTGTGATGAACCAAAAAATTTTGAATTTTCAAATTGTATCTTAACACTTAGATTACCAGACTCTAATAAGAAGTCAACTTCTTACGATTTGCAAGAAATAATTGACTTTAATCTTGAAAGTTTTATGGATATTGATGGCCATTGCTTTGAAAATCACAAGTGTCAAAGGCGTGAAAAAAAAGACATCAAAGTAAATGGTCCTTTAGTGATAATAAAGTTATCTATTTTTGATACTAATTTGAACAAAATAAGTAATGTTAAAATTAACAATGTGCCTAAGTCAATTATTAACATTAAAAATAAACGTTATAGAGTGGTAAGCTGTATATTTGCTAAAACACTCAATAAGCAAGAAAGCTTATATACAACTGTCTTACGACAGGGTAAAAGTAGTTGGGTGAAAGTTGACGGTTCGTACATAAACAAAGTACCATGGCCGAGAGGTTCTAAAGATGCTTACTTATTTTTCTTAGAAAGAATTTAATGCTATGAAAGAAACAAAATTTTACAATTTCATTTATTGTAATGGATAATATAAGAAAATTTACCCAATAAAAAATAACATTATTCTAAAAAACCACATTATTTTTTATTTTTTATACGTGTATATTAATGAGTAACTATTTAATAATTTTTGTCTGAATCACTAGTTAGATCTTACCAATTTTTTTAATTACTCCTTATGCCTTTCGAAAGCAATGAAATCTTCAAAAAAAAACACCTTTGAAAAGGTAAAAATTTACGGCGAGTAGTTTTTTTTTTGGACACAAACAAAAAAACTTACAATATAATAAATAATTAAGTTGTTACTTCCTGATCTACGTTAATAATAAACAATTTTGCGCATAAAAAACTTTTCAGAACATATATATCCTCATTCTCTTAATCTGTTTTTGGAACATGAAGTGATAAATAAAATTAAAAATCTTCTTCCAAAAGAGTATGGTGACACAATTTTTTTTAACTTTAATTTTTCAAAATAACTCGAATTTCTACTCGGATTCTATTGATCTTTTTTTAGGGATACGATCAGACGAATAAAATAAAATAAAAAATCGTCTTTTAGACAAGTTATATTGAAATTTTTCACAATTTTTTTAACTTTTATTTTACAAATTAATTTGAGTATCTACACAGATTTTTAAGATATTTTTTCGGGGATACGATTACTATTAATAGTATCATTACTATTTTGATAATACTACTAATACCAATTGAAAACTTAAAAAAAAAAAAAAAAAAAAAAAATCCCTTAGAACGTACGTATTTTTTTTCGTATATATCTCTACAGAAATATGAACAGATAAAAGAAATAAAATCAAAAATCACCTTCCGGACGAGTTGCAAGGAATTTTCTTTCACAATTTTGTTGCTGAAAAAAAGTTTACTCCAGCCAATTAAAATTTTTACTCAGATCTTTTGAATCTTTTTTTTGGAATATGAACTGATAAAAAAATACAATTAAATTATCATCTTGCGTACGAGTTAAAAGTTTATTTTTATCTTTTTTTCCTTTTTTTTAATTTAAAAAACTTAAGTTTAACGATTTTCAAGTAAAAATTATTTCATATATCTCTATGGAAATATGAACAGGTAAAAGAAAAAAAAACAAAAATCACCTTCCGGACGAGTTGCAGGGAATTTTCTTTCACAGTTTTATTGCTTAAAAAAATTTTACCCCCAGCCAATTAAAATTTCTACTCAAATCCTTTAAATCTTTTTTTTTTGTCATATGAACTGATAAAATAAATACAATCGTATTTTCTTTCATTTATCTCAATGGAAATATGAACAAATAAAAGAAATTAAATCAAAAATCATCTTCCGGACGAGTTGTAGGGAATCTTTTCTTTCACAGTTTGATTGCTTAAAAAAATTGTACTCCAGTCAATTAAAATTTTGACTCAGATCTTATAAATATTTTTTTTGAATGTGAACTGATAAAAAAATACAATTAAATTATCATCTTGCGTACGAGTTAAAACTTTATTTTTATATTTTTTACATTTTTTTTTAATTTAAAAAACTTAAGTTTAACGATTTTCAAGTAAAAATTATAAATAAAAAATTATACGCTAAGTATGATCTTTAAAAAATACTTTTAAAAAAGTAATATTTACGGCGATTGGTTTTTTTAAAAGGAGTCTAAATAAAAAGTTTTACGCTAAATATAATAATCTTTTTTTGAAAATGAATTAATGAAAGAAGTGAAATCAAAAAATTTATTACGGACGACTTGAGGCCGAATTACTTATTATTTAAAAATAATTTTCTCTTCTAAAAGATGATTATATTATGTTGAATCACCTTCAATATACGTAAAGTTAACATTTTTCAATTATAGCACATACATGGGAAAACACATGCAAATTGCACACAACTCAAACACTTTTTAAAATTAAAACATGTTGTAATTGAGTTAGAAATCAACTAAATCACAATGTATGTCTATACTTGGCCTGTAAAAATTTAATATTCTTTGAACTAAATTATCTCGAAAAAAAACATTGATACCTGTGTTTTTTTTAATTATATTTTGAATGCTCAGTGTGCTTCTTAACAACATATTTTAATTTTTAATTTTAAAAAGTGTTTGAGTTGTGTGCAATTTGCATGTGTTTTCCCATGTATGTGCTATAATTGAAAAATGTTAACTTTACGTATATTGAAGGTGATTCAACATAATATAATCATCTTTTAGAAGAGAAAATTATTTTTAAATAATAAGTAATTCGGCCTCAAGTCGTCCGTAATAAATTTTTTGATTTCACTTCTTTCATTAATTCATTTTCAAAAAAAGATTATTATATTTAGCGTAAAACTTTTTATTTAGACTCCTTTTAAAAAAACCAATCGCCGTAAATATTACTTTTTTAAAAGTATTTTTTAAAGATCATACTTAGCGTATAATTTTTTATTTAGATTCCTTTTTAAAAAACCAATCGCCGTAAACATTACTTTTTTAAAAGTATTTTTTAAAGATTTTATTGCGTAAATTCGGTAAATATTTAAATGTATTTCCTTTTTGTCCACAAGTTCAAAAAAACCAAACTCCATAAATACATCATTAATATTGTTGAAATATGTCTTAATAAATGATTTCACGATCTTAACAAATTCTAAATAATTTAACAATAACTAAGATATATTCAATTATTCTGATGTAAAACCACGACATAAACCAGAACCCATAAAAGTCCTAGGTAAATCAATTTCATATGTAAAAAAAAAAAATTCAATTTAGTATTTACCTATTTTTTAAATGTACATTGCATAACTTTATTTTAATGTAAATTTACATTGAAATGTAGCAAATACTCATTTGTAACCATAAAATGATTAAAAAAAAGAAGTCTTATTGCGTTCCTATATGAATTGAAATATATTTATAAAAAGCAATAATAATTTATTTATTTATTTTTCTCGCTTTTCAAGAACTATAACTCTTGCTGACAGTGACATCGGTCATTTTCTAAGTAACCATCGAATGTGTACATCAACGACTAAACTCTATTAATGATCGGAATTAATTTTTTTTTTTAATTATTTAAATATTATTTTCGCCTTGATAAAATTTTTAAAATTCTAACAGTCGAATCTCTTATTTAAATTTAAAAAAGTTTTACTTAATTTAATTTGAAGTATCTGCCAAATTCATTCATTACAACAAGTCATTTTCTATGTCGATAGACATATAAAACCATTTTGATACTCGACGGACCCATTTCTTTACCGTTTACAGGCAAGCAGTTTCATAAAAAATCTAATTTTTAAACGTACAGATCAATACTAGTTTTGAGTGAAAGATTGATAACGTTCTTATTATTTATTAGTCATCGAATTGTTGCCCATATTTACTATTTTAGTTTTGCGGTAGAATAAAAGAAATGTGTATCTCTGTTTATGCGCACGTTACAAATTTTAGTCTGAGACTGTCATAAATGGCAAGCATTTTCATATAAGATCTCATTTTTAAACGTACAGATCAACACTAGTTTTGAGTAAAGGTTGATACCATTCTCATTCTTTATTATGTAGTCATCAAATTGGTGCCCACATTAACTATTTTAGTTTTGCGTTATAATAAAAGAAGTTAATATCTTTGTTAATGCGCACGTATTATAAATTTTATTCTGGGACTGCCGTAAACGGTAAAGAAATGGGTCCGTCGAGTATCAAAATGGTTTTATATGTCTATCGACATAGAAAATGACTTTTTGTAATGAATGAATTTGGCAGATACTTCAAATTAAATTAAGTAAAACTTTTTTAAATTTAAATAAGAGATTCGACTGTTAGAATTTTAAAAATTTTATCAAGGCGAAAATAATATTTAAATAATTAAAAAAAAAAATTAATTCCGATCATTAATAGAGTTTAGTCGTTGATGTACACATTCGATGGTTACTTAGAAAATGACCGATGTCACTGTCAGCAAGAGTTATAGTTCTTGAAAAGCGAGAAAAATAAATAAATAAATTATTATTGCTTTTTATAAATATATTTCAATTCATATAGGAACGCAATAAGACTTGTCGTTATTATTTCCTGATTTTACTTCAGACAATAGTTTGTATTACAAATAATAAAGACTGAAAATTGTAAAGAATAAATTATCCACATTCGTATTATCAAAAGTAAGGTTTATATATGAAACTGTTAAATCTGCGGCTTCGTCGAGTCTGAATGGTTTTATCGCTATTGAACGATAGTTAAATTGAATAAATAGACAAATTAAATATTTCTTGTAAATATTTGAATTTAAGTTTTTTGATAAAAAATAAAAAAATACATTTTTAATTTGTACAGAAAATGACAATTTCATTGAATATCTTCTATCAGTTCATATTCAAAAAAAATATTTATAAGATCTGAGTAAAAATTTTAATTGACTGGAGTACAATTTTTTTGAAGCAATAAAACTGTGAAAGAAAATTCCCTGCAACTCGTCCGGAAGGTGATTTTTGATTTTATTTCTTTTACCTGTTCATATTTCCATAGAGATATATGAAATAATTTTTACTTGAAAATCGTTAAACTTAAGTTTTTTAAATTAAAAAAAAATGTAAAAAATATAAAAATAAAGTTTTAACTCGTACGCAAGATGATAATTTAATTGTATTTTTTTATCAGTTCACATTCAAAAAAAATATTTATAAGATCTGAGTCAAAATTTTAATTGACTGGAGTACAATTTTTTTAAGCAATCAAACTGTGAAAGAAAAGATTCCCTACAACTCGTCCGGAAGATGATTTTTGATTTAATTTCTTTTATTTGTTCATATTTCCATTGAGATAAATGAAAGAAAATACGATTGTATTTATTTTATCAGTTCATATGACAAAAAAAAAAAAGATTTAAAGGATTTGAGTAGAAATTTTAATTGGCTGGGGGTAAAATTTTTTTAAGCAATAAAACTGTGAAAGAAAATTCCCTGCAACTCGTCCGGAAGGTGATTTTTGATTTTATTTCTTTTACCTGTTCATATTTCCATAGAGATATATGAAATAATTTTTACTTGAAAATCGTTAAACTTAAGTTTTTTAAATTAAAAAAAAGGAAAAAAAGATAAAAATAAACTTTTAACTCGTACGCAAGATGATAATTTAATTGTATTTTTTTATCAGTTCATATTCCAAAAAAAAGATTCAAAAGATCTGAGTAAAAATTTTAATTGGCTGGAGTAAACTTTTTTTCAGCAACAAAATTGTGAAAGAAAATTCCTTGCAACTCGTCCGGAAGGTGATTTTTGATTTTATTTCTTTTATCTGTTCATATTTCTGTAGAGATATATACGAAAAAAAATACGTACGTTCTAAGGGATTTTTTTTTTTTTTTTTTTTTTTAAGTTTTCAATTGGTATTAGTAGTATTATCAAAATAGTAATGATACTATTAATAGTAATCGTATCCCCGAAAAAATATCTTAAAAATCTGTGTAGATACTCAAATTAATTTGTAAAATAAAAGTTAAAAAAATTGTGAAAAATTTAAATATAACTTGTCTAAAAGACGATTTTTTATTTTATTTTATTCGTCTGATCGTATCCCTAAAAAAAGATCAATATCTTAATATACATTTTATTCGCGACCACCTCGCAAGCGCATACGTCACAGCCATTTTTGGAAAGCGCGAACCCACTTGTTTTTCCGTATTTGTGCGACTAATTTTTGCCTTGTAAAAATTTTCCTTTTTAGGGGGAGTACTGTGAGCTCCGCTCTGCGAGACCACGGTAGAGTGAGAAAGAGAGCGAATGTAAGCGGTGTTTACAACGCTCGTTGCGTCGAGCCGAGCGATAGCACTGAGTGTGCACCTGGCCTCTGCACCGAGCACACCTGCTAAGCGCTCGTGCATTGTACCTGATATACAGAGTGTGGAAAAAGCAGCGGCAACACCCCTCAACATTGAAATAAAGCATTTTTTATACAGCCCATGTAATGTAAAGGTTTCCTGAAATAAAATTTGCGATTTTGTGGGTCCTATGTAAAAGGGCCTGGGCCCTTATCTTAGGCCCTACGGACCCAAACTTCGTTTTTTCAAATGGAAGCCCTCATTTTCGACCCCGGATTTAAAAAGAACGGAAATTTTTACGATTTTCAGGTATTTTTTGGAAATTTTTTTGGCCCTTACTAGGGCCCTGTGGGGCACATTTGGCCCGGGCCCTTTATCATAGAGCCCACTGTATCGTAAGTTTTATTTCATTAAATTTTTACATTACATGTGCTATACGGAAATCGCGTTTTTTCGGAGATAATAGGGACTGAAGAGCGAAGGGCCCTGCAGGGCTCAAATAATTGACAAAAAAATTTTCAAAAAATTTCTAAAAATCGTAAAATTTTTCATTCTTTTTGAATCCAGAGTCAAAAATGGGAGTTCCCAATTGAAAAAAAAAAGTTCGGGTCCGTAGGGCCCAAGATAAGGGCCCGGGCCCTTTTTCATAGGGCCCACTAAATCGTAAATTTTATTTCAATAAAATTTTACATTACATGTAAACTGTATACTGTGATATGTATAATTTTACATTACATTTTTTGTACAGCGGACAAGTGAAGGTTGCGAGCCCTGCTGTATAGCCACACGTGTGCCACACGTAAAATGGACTTGAGCAAATTTTTTTAAAGTTTGCTAAATATTATAACATTATGAAGTCAGGGTGGACACCAGGTGCACCTGGTGATGATAACGCCTCGGAGATGACTTCCCCACGAAGTTTTGACTTCAGAAGGGTCAGGACGGACACCTGGTGCACCTCATCATAATAACGCCTTGTAGATGATTTCCCCAGGAAGTTTGGACTCCGGAGGGGCCAGGGCGGACACCAGGTGCACCTGGTGATACTTACGCCTCGGAGATGATTTCCCCAGGAAGTTTTGACTCCGGAGGGGCCAGGGCGGACACCTGGTGCACCTGGTGGTAATTACGTCTTGGAGATGATTTCCCCAGGAAATTTGATTCCAGAGGGGTCAGGACGGACACCTGGTGCACCTAGTGGTGATAAAGCCTCGGAGATGATTTCCCCAGGAAGTTTTGACTCCAGAAAGGTCACTACTGGCACCTGGTGCACCAGGTGATGATGACGCCTCGGTGATGATTTCCCCAGGAAGTTTTGACTCCAGAGGGGTCAGGATGAACACCTGGTGCACCTCGTGATGATAACGCCTCGGAGATGACTTTCCCAGGAAGTTTTTACTTCAGAAGGGTCAGGACGGACACCTGGTGCACCTACTCATAATAACGCTTGTAGATGATTTCCCCAGAAAGTTTTGATCCCAGAGGGGTCAGGACGGACACCTGGTGCACCTAGTGGTGATAAAGCCTCGGAGATGATTTCCCCAGGAAATTTTGACTCCAGACAGGTCACTTCTGACACCCGGCGCACCAGGTGAGGATAACGTCTCGGTGATGATTTCTCCAGGAAGTTTTGACTCCAGAAGGGTCACTACACACACCTGGTGCGCCTGGTGGTAATAAAGCCTCGGAGATTGTTTTCAGGGGAAATCATCTCCGAGGTGTAATCATCACCAGGTGCACCAGGTGTCCATCCTGAGCCCCCTGAGGTTAAAACTTCCTGGGGAAATCATCTCCGAGGCTTTATTACCACCAGGTGCACCAGGTGTTCTTCCTGACCCCTCTGGAGTCAAAACTTCTTGGGGAAATCATCTCCAATGCGTTATCACCACCAGGTACACCAGGTGTCTGTAGTGACCTTTTTGGAGTCAAAACTTCCTGGGGAAATCATCTCCGAGGTGTTCTTACCACTAGCTGCACCAGGTGTCTGTCCTGACCCCTCTGGGATCAAAACTTCCTGGGGAAATCATCTACAAGGCGTTATTATGACCAGGTGCACCAGGTGTCCGTCCTGAACCCTCTGAAGTCAAAACTTCCTGGGGAAGTCATCTCCGAGGCGTTATCATCACCATGTGCACGTGGTGTTCGTCCTGACCCCTCTGGAGTCAAAACTTCTTGGGGAAATCATCTCCAAGGCGTTATTACCACCAGGTAAACCAGGTGTCTGTAGTGACCCTTTTGGAGTCAAAACTTCCTGGGGAAATCATCTCCGAGGCGTTCTTACCACTAGCGGCACCAGGTGTCCGTCCTGACCCCTCGGGGATCAAAACTTCCTGGGGAAATCATCTACAAGGCGTTATTATGACGAGGTGCACCAGGTGTCCGTCCTGACCCTTCTGAAGTCAAAACTTCCTGGGGAAATCATCTCCGAGGCGTTCTTACCACTAGCGGCACCAGGTGTCCGTCCTGACCCCTCGGGGATCAAAACTTCCTGGGGAAATCATCTACAAGGCGTTATTATGACGAGGTGCACCAGGTGTCCGTCCTGACCCTTCTGAAGTCAAAACTTCCTGGGGAAATCATCTCCGAGGCGTTATTTCCACTAGCTGCACCAGGTGTCCGTCCTGACCCTTCTGAAGTCAAAACTTCCTGGGGAAGTCATCTCCGAGTCGTTATCATCACCAGGTGCACCTGGTGTCCACCCTGAGTTCATAATGTTATAATATTTAGCAAACTTTAAAAAAAATTTGCTCAAGTCCATTTTACGTGTGGCACACGTGTGACACACGTGTGGCTATACAGCAGGGAGGTTTTCCTTCTTCGTCGGGTTGTAGATGAGGGTGTTTTAGCTCGTTCTTGAATTACGATAAAAAATTGATTAAGTGCTGGCGAGAATTGAGCTCGACTGCCGTTGCAGCTGGAAAAGCGTGCACACAAAACTATGGAAGGTCTCGAGGTTTTTCTTCCACAGGATGTAAGATTTGAGTGTATTTAGCTCGATCTTGAACACGAGGCTAAAAAATCTTTGTTGAGAGTTAGCGGGATGACGAGATCAACCGCCGTTGACACAAAACACGCACGAACTTGAAACACTTAATAAAGAAACAGAAGAATCCTGGGCGTCTTTTTCTGCGTTAGGGTCACCACTGTAGGGTCTTATGGTTTCTATTTACCAGCAGCCCTAACAATCCAGGGGCAAGGCGGACGTATAAATAATTAACACTTAGCGTGTAATTAGTAATGAGTGTATTTATTAGTATATGTTAGCTGTACAATGCACGGGCGCTTGGCAGGTCTGCTCGGCGCAGAGGACCTGCGCACACTGAGTGTTATCGTTCGGCTCGACGCAGCAAAATTTATAACTGAGCTTTTAAAGTTAACCCAGTTTTTACGATAAAAACACTCGATACCAAACCAGCGCAGATAATCTCAGTTGAGTTTTTCGTTCATGATCTTCTGCTGTGGAGCTGATGATGAGTGTAGTTTTTAGCAATATTGAATTTAAATCAAATGATTTTAACCATCCGCGCTGAGCATGTGATTTTCATCAGTTTTCAATTAATTTTAGTCGGTGTAAGGAGGCTCATTCGATTTTGGTTAAAAATTGTGTAGCAAGCTAGAACTTCAAAAGTATATTCTTAGTTAATTGTAGATTCGATCGGTATAAGAAAAAATTTAGGTCACCTGCTATTATTTATTTATTTATTTATTTGCTGTTGGTAAAAGATATGACAAATTAAAAATTACGTCGTATAACACAGGTTCTTAGGGGAAGCTATCGTTTATTTATGATAACTTTGAGATAAAATTATTGAAAATTTCCATAAAGTCCTAAAAGATAGTTTATTTTTCAAGGATGAAAATGGTATAAAAAAAATTACTAGTAGCCGGACTAAGTTTTGAGAAAATAAATAAATAAGCCTCTATAGATGACTTAATCTTAAGACGTATGGCTGTGTTTCATCAAGTGCCCCATGCTTTTGTTTAGAGTCATCACGAAATTTTGTTTGTTCTATTTATATTAAATCTTTTAAAGTACTTTAAAAGAATCAAGCAGTATTAAAATTTTATTTTCTACTTTTAAGTACGTTTTTTTTAATAATTTCTCAAAACTTTTTAGAGAAAATCATGTTTTTTAAAAACTTTTTATTTATTTATATTTTATTTTCTGCTTTTTAGTCTTGAAAAGAATATTTTAAGCATAAAATTTTTAAATCTAATTATTGTTCAAAATTTGGTTATTTTTGAAATTTTCATCATCCTTTTTACAATTATAATGTATGAAAATTTTTTTTTTATTCAAATATATTGATAAATACCAAATTAGAACTCCTGCAGAACTCTTAAGTCATCCCAGCAGAATTTGGCCCAAAACTCTCGAAGATGACTTCCAGGTTCCCCAGGTACCTACACCCGTCATCGGCGACCTGGGTACCTAGGTTTAAATTGCCTCGATAAATACTCTATAACACCTCTTCAAGTCATCCTTGCAAAATTTGGCCCAAACTCTCGAGGATGACCTCTAGGGTCCCCAGGTACACCCGTCATCGGCGACCTGGCTCTCCAGGTTCAAACTTCTTTCTCATATGTTCTAAAACATCCCCGAACTCTATCCAAAGTCATACTTCGAGAATTCAACCCGAACTCTCGGAGATAACCCCCCAGGTACCCCGGGTACCCCCATCATCGGCGACCTAGGTACCTAGGTTAAAATTGCCTCGACAAATACTCTATTAAGGGGAGGTTCTGGTGGATTGACTTTTTTTTTTTTTTTTTTCTAAGATTTTTATTTCATAGTAAAAATAATATGAGACATCCAAATTTTTTACACCTTAAAGAATAAATATAAAACAATTGAAAAAAAAATTTTTTTTTCTTTTTTTATTTTTTCGTTGCTTAATGATGGCCTCAAAATTGTCTTCTTTTTCGGTCAGGGAAGTGATAACTCCCGAATGATGAGCCTGAAATCAAAAAATCAAACATTTTCTGAATCTGTATAGATTTGGCTATGGCAGGAACTAGAACGAGTAATTTAAGAGTAAAAAAAACAAAATGGCGGCCGAGTAAATTTTTTTGCAATATTTTTGCAACTTCAATTGTTTATAACTTCGGTAAAAATTTTTTTTTTTTTGTTCTAGTTCCTGCCATAGCCAAATCTATACAGATTCAGAAAATGTTTGATTTTTTGATTTCAGGCTCATCATTCGGGAGTTATCACTTCCCTGACCGAAAAAGAGGACAATTTTGAGGCCATCATTAAGCAACAAAAAAATAAAAAAAGAAAAAAAAAAAAATTTTTTCAATTGTTTTATATTTATTCTTTAAGGTGTAAAAAATTTGGATGTCTCATATTATTTTTACTATGAAATAAAAATCTTAGAAAAAAAAAAAAAAAAAAGTCAATCCACCAGAACCTCCCCTTAAAACTTTTAAAGTCATCCCCACAAAATTTAACCCAAACTCTTGAAGATGACCTCCAGGTTCCCCAGGTACACCCGTCATCGGCGACCTGGAGGTCCAGGTCGAGAAGTGACTACGGATTCATGTATTGTCATCCAAACCTAGACTCTCTGCAAAATTTCAGGCCTCTAGGTCTCATAGGCTCAAAGTAATAGAGCTTAGCAGTTTTGATCCTACGACGACGACGACGACGACGACGACGACGAAACATAGTGAGTTAAAGAAAAGCATGTAAAAAGTGATAAACCCTTGTACACATGTGCGCGTCAGTCCAGCAGCTGTAGTCTGTATATATGTGCATCAGCGTTGGTATCGATATTCTGCTCAGGGGACTAAGCTATAAGTTCAGGGCATACTTTTCGACCAAGCATTAGGTTCAGGTTGTTTGGTGGGCTAGGACAGGAATCCCACAAGCTTGACTACCCAATAACGCTGGGTACAGCGATAAATAAATTATTTTTTTTAAACAAATAACCAACCAGCAAGCTTCAAACCCCCGTAACGCTGGAAAAACGGATAAATAAATATTTTTTTATAAACAAATAATGAACCGACGAGCTTTAAACCCCCATAACGCTGGCAAAATAAATAAATAAATTATTTTTTATAAACAAATAACTAACCAGCAAGCTTTAAACCCCTGTAACGCTGGAAAAATAGATAAATAAATATTTTTTTAAAAACAATTAAATTAACCGCCAAGCTCTAAGCTCCAATGACGCTGGAAAAAGCGATTAATGAATTACATTTTATAAACAATTAAATAAAGCGCCATGCTCTAAACCCTCATAACACTGGAAAAATAGATAAAGAAATTATTTTTTAGAAACAATTAAATAAACCGACAAGCTCTAAGCCGCCATAACGCTGGGGAGAGCGAAAAATAAATAATTTTTTACCAACAATTAAATAAAACGACAAGCTCTAAGCCCCCATAATGCTGGGGATAGCTATAAATAAATTGTTTTTTATAAACAATTAAATAAAGCGCCAAGCTCTAAACCCCCATATAGCTGGGGAGAGCGATAAATAAATTATTTTTTATAAACAATTAAATAAACCGACAAATTCTAAACCCTCATAACGCTGGGCGTCTGAGTTCAACAAAAAAACTAATCGGCTATACCCCAAGCTTTAAACCCCCAAAACCCAGAGCGCCCAAGTTAAAAAAAAAAGCTGATCGGCTACCCCCAAAGCTCTAAGCCCCCAAGACCCCGGGCGCCCGAGTTCAACAAAAAAGCTGATCGGCTACCCCTCAAGCTCCAAGCCCCTAAACCCTGGGCGCACAAGTTGAACAATGCAGCTGATTGGCTAGCCCCCGAATCCCTGGGCACGCGAGTTCAACAAAGAAGCTATTGGCTACCCCCCAAGCTCTAAGCCCCTAAAACCTTGGGCGCCCGAGTTCAACAAATGAACTGATCGGCTATCTCCCAAGCTCTAAGCCCCCAAATGATCAGTTTTTTTTATTGAACTCAGGCACCCAGGGTCTTGAGGGCTTAGAGATTGGGGGGTAGCCGATCAGCTTTTTTGTTGAACTCGGGTGCCCAGGGTTTAGGGGCTTGGAGCTTGAGGGGTTAGCCGATCAGCTTTTTTGTTGAACTCGGGCGCCCGGGGTCTTGGGGGCTTAGAGCTTTGGGGGTAGCCGATCAGCTTTTTTTTTTAACTTGGGCGCTCTGGGTTTTGGGGGTTTAAAGCTTGGGGTATAGCCGATTAGTTTTTTTGTTGAACTCAGACGCCCAGCGTTATGAGGGTTTAGAATTTGTCGGTTTATTTAATTGTTTATAAAAAATAATTTATTTATCGCTCTCCCCAGCTATATGGGGGTTTAGAGCTTGGCGCTTTATTTAATTGTTTATAAAAAATAATTTATTTATCGCTATCCCCAGCGTTATGTGGGCTTAGAGCTTGTCGTTTTATTTAATTATTTGTAAAAAATTATTTATTTTTCGCTCACCCCAGCGTTATGGGGGTTTAGAGCTTGTCGGTTTATTTAATTGTTTATAAAAAATTATTTATTTATCGCTCTCCCCAGCGTTATGGGGGTTTAGAGCTTGGCGGTTTAGTTAATTGTTTCTAAAAAATAATTTCTTTATCTATTTTTCCAGTGTTATGGGGGTTTAGAGCATGGCGCTTTATTTAATTGTTTATAAAATGTAATTCATTAATCGCTTTTTCCAGCGTCATTGGAGCTTAGAGCTTGGCGGTTAATTTAATTGTTTTTAAAAAATTATTAATTAATCGCTCTCCCCAGCGTTACATGGGGGTTTAGAGCTTGGTGGTTCAATTAATTGTTTATAAATAATAATTTATTTATCTATTTTTCCAGCGTTATGGGGGTTTAGAGCTTGGCGCTTTATTTAATTGTTTATAAAAAAATATTTATTTTTTTATTTTTCCAGCGTTACAGGGGTTTCAAGCTTGCTGATCAGCTAGCCGATCAGCTTTTTTTTTTAACTTGGGCGCTCTGGGTTTTGGGGGTTTAAAGCTTGGGGTATAGCCGATTAGTTTTTTTGTTGAACTCAGACGCCCAGCGTTATGAGGGTTTAGAATTTGTCGGTTTATTTAATTGTTTATAAAAAATAATTTATTTATCGCTCTCCCCAGCTATATGGGGCTTAGAGCTTGGTGGTTTATTTAATTGTTTATAAAAAATTTTTTATTTATCGCTTTCCCCAGCGTTATGGGGGCTTAGAGCTTGGCGGTTTAGTTAATTGATTAAAAAAAATTTTTTATTTATCGCTCTCCCCAGCATTATTGGGGCTTAGAGCTTGGCGGTTTAGTTAATTGTTTATAGAATATAATTTACTTATCACTCTCTTCAGCGTTATGGGGGTTTAGAGCTTGTCGGTTTATTTAATTGTTTATAAAAAATTATGAATTAATCGCTCTCCCCAGCGTTACATGGGGGTTTAGAGCTTGGTGGTTCAATTAATTGTTTATAAATAATAATTTATTTATCTATTTTTCCAGCGTTATGGGGGTTTAGAGCTTGGCGCTTTATTTAATTGTTTATAAAAAAATATTTATTTTTCTATTTTTCCAGCGTTACAGGGGTTTCAAGCTTGCTGGTGAGTTATTTGTTAATAAAAAATAATTTATTTATCTATATCTCAGCGTTACAGGTGTTTCAAGCTTGCTGGTTAGTTATTTGTTTATAAAAAATATTTATTTATCTATCTATTTTCCAGCATTATGGGGGTTTAAAGTTTGTCGGTTAGTTATTTGTTTATAAAAAATATTTATTTATCTATTTTCCAGCGATATAGGGGTTTAAAGTTTGTCGGTTGATTATTTGTTTAAAAAAAATATATTTATTTATATATTTTTCCAGCGTTACAGGGGTTTAAAGCTTGCTGGTTAGTTATTTGTTTATAAAAAAAAATTCATTCATATCTATTTTCCAGAGTTATGGGGGTTTAAAGTTTGTCGGTTAATTATTTGTTTATAAAAAATTATTTATCTATCTTTTTTTCCAGCGTTACAGGGGTTTCAAGCTTGCTGGTTAGTTATTTGTTTATGAAAAATATTTAATTATCTTTTTTTGCAGCGTTACACGAGATTTTAACTTGTTCCCTGCGGGTAAGTTTTTGATGATAAAAAAATATTCATTTATCCATTTTTTCAGCGTTACGGGGGTTTAAAGCTTGCTGGTTAGTTATTTGTTTATAAAAAATATTTATTTATCTATTTTCCAGCGTTATGGGGTTTTAAAGTTTGTCGGTTAGTTATTTGTTTATAAAAAATAATTTATTTATCTATTTTTCCAGCGTTATGGGGGTTTAATGCTCGTCAGTTAATTATTTGTTTATAAAAAAATATTTATTTATCCTTTTTTCCAGAGTTACGGGGGTTTGAAGCTTGCTGGTTAGTTATTTGTTTATAAAAAATAATTTATTTATCTATTTTCCAGCGTTATGGGGGTTTAAAGTTTGTCGGTTGGTTATTTGTTTATAAAAAATAATTTATTTATCTATTTTTCCAGCGTTATGGGGGTTTAAAGCTCGTCAGTTCATTATTTGTTTATAAAAAAATATTTATTTATCCGTTTTTCCAGCGTTACGGGGGTTTGAAGCTTGCTGGTTAGTTATTTGTTTATAAAAAATAATTTATTTATCGCTGTACACAGCGTTATTGGGTTGTCAAGCTTGTGGGATTCCTGTCCTAGCCCGCCAAACAACCTGAACCTAATGCTTGGTCGAAAAGTATGCCCTGAACTTATAGCTTAGTCCCCTGAGCAGAATATCGATACCAGCGCTGATGTGCATGCAGTCTTGGAAACGAGATTCTTCACATGGGGACAAAGCGTTCCCTTCATAGTATACAATTTCGACCAAGCGTCGACTTCAGGTTGTATAATTTGAGTTTCGGGAAAAAAATAGGTATGTTCGGTCATACACAAGATAATATATACCCTACGCGGCCAAGTTAAATTTTTAAATAAATAAATAATCCCCCAAGCTTCAAATCCACAATACCCTGGGTGTCCCATTTAAATATTTTCATAAATAAATTATCCCCCAAGCTCTAAACCCACGAAACCCTGGGGGTCCGAGTTTCATTACTTAAAAAATGAAAGTAAATAAATAAATAATCCCCCGTGCTCTAAACCCATGAAACCCTGGGCGTCCGAGTTTAATTTATGAAAAAAATATAAATAAATAAATAATCCCCCAAACTTTTAACCCACAAAACTTTGGGCGTCCGAGTTTGATTATTAAATATTATTATTATAAATAAATAAATGGAGTTAAATTTTTAAATATTATTATCATAAATAAATAAACGATCCCCCAAGCTGTAAACCTACAAAACCCTGGGCTTCGGAGTTAAATTTATAAATAAGTTATCATGAATAAATAAATAATCTCCCAATCTCTAAACCCAAAATACCCTAAGCGTCAGCATGTAACTTTTTAAAACATCTATATAAATAGATGAATAATCCCCTAAGCTCTAAGCCCACGAAACCCAGGGCGTCTGGGTTGAATTTTTAAATAAATTATTATGAATAAATAAATAATCCCCCAAGCTTTAAACCTCCAAAACCCTGGGTGTCCAACTTTGAGCGTCCGAGTTTAATTATTAAATATTATTATTATAAATAAATAAATAATCTCCCAAGCTGTAAACCCACGAAACCCTGGGCGTCCGAGATTAATTTTTGAATATTATTATCATGAAAAATAAATAATCCCCCAAGCTTCAAAACTCCAAAACCCTGGGCGTCCAAGATAAATTTTTAAATAAGTTCTTATGAAAATAATAAATGATCCCCCAAGCTTTAAACCCCCAAAAGCCTGGGCGTCCAAGTTAAATTTTTAAATATTATTATTACAAATAAATAAACAATCTCCAAGCTGTAAACCCACAAAGCCGTGGGCGGCCGAGTTTAATTTTTAAATATTATTATTACAAATAAATAAATAAACCCCAAGCTGTAAACACACAAAACTTTAGGCGTAGGTGGTTAATTTTTTGATAAATAAATATTAATAAACAAATAAGCCCCTAAGCTCTAAACCCACGAAACCTTGGGCGTCCGCATTGAATTTTTAGATATTATTATTACAAATAAAAAAATAATCCCCTAAGCTGTAAACCTACAAATCCGTTGGCGTCCGAGTTTAATTTTTATATATTAATATTATAAATAAATAAATAATCCCCCAAGCTCTAAGCCTACAATACTCTGGGCGTCCGAGTTTAATTTTTAATTATTATCATAAATAAATAAATAATCCCCCAAGCTTTGAACCCCCAAAACCCTGGGCGTCAGCATGTAACTTTTTAATACATCAATATAAATAAATAAATAATCCCCCAAGCTCTAAACCCACAATATCCTGAGCGTCAGTACGTAATTTTTTAATAAACAAATATAAAAAAAGAAATAGTCCTCCAAACTCTAAACCCACCAAACCCTAAGTCATAGTTTAATTGTCTAGTAAATTAATAAGTACAACGTAAGGTAATAAAAATTTAAGGATGTTTTGTTTATTTAAAAATAAAACTTGTCCGTCCAGTATCATTGTTGGTCTATGACTTAAAGAATTTATTCATTTATTTATATTTATATCTTCATAATTGGAACTTGGGCGCCAAGTGTTTTGTCGTATCGCCAAGGGTTTACAGCTTGAGGGATTATTTATTTATAATAATTTATTTAAAAATTCAACTCGGACGCCCAGGGTATTGTAGGTTTAGAGCTTAGGAGATTATTTATTTATTCATAATAACTTATTTATAAATTTAACCTGGAAGCCCAGGATATTCTAGGATTAGAGCTTAGGGGATTATTTATTTATTTATATTAATTTATATTTATTTATCAAAAAAATTAGCCACATACGCCCAGGGTTTTGTGGGTTTACAGCTTGGGGGAATATTTATTTATTTGTAATAATAATATTTAAAAATTTAACTTGGACGCCCAGGGTTTTGGAGTTTTAAAGCTTGGGGGATTATTTATTTTTTATGATAATACAATTCAAAAATTAAACACGGACGCCCAGGGTTTCGTGGGTTTACGGCTTGGGGGAATATTTATTTATTTGTAATAATATTTAAAAATTTAACTTGGACGCCCAGGGTTTTGGGGGTTTAAAGCTTGGGGGATTGTTTATTTATTCACAATAATTTATTTAAAAATTCAACTCGGACGCCCAGGGTTTCGTGGGTTTAGAGCTTGGGGGATTATTTATCTATTTATATTGATGTATTAAAAAGTTACATGCTGACGCCCAGGATATTTTGGGTTTAGAGCTTGGGAGATTATTTATTTATTCATGATAACTTATTTATAAATTTAACTCCGAAGCCCAGGGTTTTGTAGGTTTACAGCTTGGGGGATCATTTATTTATTTATGATAATAATATTTAAAAATTTAACTCCATTTATTTATTTATAATAATAATATTTAATAATCAAACTCGGACGCCCAAAGTTTTGTGGGTTAAAAGTTTGGGGGATTATTTATTTATTTATATTTTTTTCATAAATTAAACTCGGACGCCCAGGGTTTCATGGGTTTAGAGCACGGGGGATTATTTATTTATTTACTTTCATTTTTTAAATAATGAAACTCGGACCCCCAAGGTTTCGTGGGTTTAGAGCTTGGGGGATAATTTATTTATTAAAATATTTAAATGGGACACCCAGGGTTTTGTGGATTTGAAGCTTGGGGGGATTATTTATTTATTTAAAAATTTAACTTGGCCGCGTAGGGTATATATTATCTTGTGTATGACCGAACATACCTATTTTTTTCCCGAAACTCAAATTATACAACCTGAAGTCGACGCTTGGTCGAAATTGTATACTATGAAGGGAACGCTTTGTCCCCATGTGAAGAATCTCGTTTCCAAGACTGTGTGCATGGGGCCTGAGACATGTAGTGCGCAAGTGCAAATTTACTGCAGCCCACGAGGGCAATTGCGTGACATCACGTCCGAACTAACAAGGAGATAATTTGTTGATTGGGACCTGGATTTTCATAAAACTTGACACACAGCTATCATTCATCATAAAAAAGCCTTTCAGTGTTCTTTTTCCAGAATAAGCCCTTTTTCACCTACTTCCTAATAGTCCCTGTGTCAAAAAGTTGACTGATTTCAATAAAAAGCCGTTTTTGGCCTAATTTTAGAAAAATTCCTACTTGGACCGTATTGCCCTTAGAAATATCTGGAACCTCGAATTTTTTTTGTTTTTTACAAGTAAAATTATACTAATAGTTCATTGGAAACAGCCTACTTTTTAACACAGGGGTTGTATGGGAAGTAGATGAAAAAGGGCCCATTCTGGAAAAAGAACACTGAAGGGCTTATTTTTATGATGAATAAAAGCTGTGTGCAAAGTTTCATGAAAATCCAGGTCACAAAGGACAGACCATCCTTGTAAGTTGAATTTGAATTGTTCAATACGTTATTTATATCTTAACTAAACTAATTTTATGTAGATGTAGTAAAATTTACTGATGTTGTCAGGTCCTAAAAATTAAAACGAATAAGATAAATTAAAATGAAAAGAAAAAATTATAAATCTTTTAGTTCCTTGATTAAATACGAGCTTAAAAACTAATGCTAAATGAAAAACGTTTTATGGCCAGGATAAAAAATGACGGACTATAAAATTAGAAACCTAACCACAAAATAAATATAGTATATTATTCCCGCAGGCGAGATGGTTCGATTTGGCCTCCGAGAGGTTTGCGACCCGAGCCGAAGGCGAGGGTTGCAACGAGGAGGCTAAATCGAACCCTCGAGCCTAAGGGAAATATACTATTTTTCGTCCTTCTAACCGAAAACAAGGGGCGAAGTTCCGATTTTGAGGTTAGAGGGACGAAAAAATTATTTAAATTATTTATTTTGAAGTTAGGTTACTTATCTTATTCGTATGTATTCTTAGGAGCTGACACCATTTGTAATTTTATCATAAAATGTCTAACCTTCATAAAATTAGTTTAGTGAGATACAAAGAACGTATAAAATTCAACTTACTCCAAAATATGCTGGTAGCTGAGTGGATCAAGAAGTAACTTACACCCTACATTACTGTTGTTACGTAGGGTGTGAGGGTTCAAATTCTACTGGAAATCCAGCTAGAAATCCAGCCGTCATATTGGAAACGAGATCCAGCTCGATTTTAGGGATAGGGTCAGGTGTATATCTCAGAAGCCTCTTAATTAGTACTAAGAATTTAATAATATTGTACATGTTTTTATTTATTTATTTTTTTTTTTAGGATGAATTACTGCTTGCTGAAGCTTGATTTCAAGTCATTTTAAAATTATCCCAAACTCAAAATTAAAAAATACTATTCGACGCAGAATACTACATCGACGCAGAATTTAATCGCGCGTCTTTTTTACGTTCAAAGTCAAAAGAGACTTTTTTTCGTTTTTGAGTGAAAAATAAAAAACCACGTTTTTTTACTAACCTCAAAAACAAAAAAAATTTGTCTTTACCTCACAATATCTTGGGAACCAGTCAATGTTTTTTCACAGAGTTTTGACATTACGTCTGTTGAACTCTCTCCACTTCTAATGAGCCGTTTCAAAAGCCACCAAAATTATTTTGGCCTAAAGTATGATTTTTTGAAAAAAAAAAGTTTTCTATTTTTAACGATCGACTTCGGATTAAAAAAGTGTGCAAGGAAATTTCGAGTTGGTCAAACTTGACCACATAAATTCGTTCCTGAACTATGAATGAAGTTTTTTGGAAAGTTTCAGATTAAAATATTCCCTAGAAACGAAATGACAGTAATATTAAGATTTTGTGTAGGCGTGCAAGACGCTGCACTATAGTCAAAAGTGAGTTTATTTGTGTCAAAACCTGATTTGAAAAAACAGAGTAGACCAATCTGAATAACTTTTGTGGGAAAAGAAGCCCAATTAGACGTACTTTAGAGGAAAAATAATTTGAATTATGAAAAAATTTTAAAAAAGTAATATTTACGGTGATTGGTTTTTTAAAAAGGAATCTAAATAAAAAATTATACGCTAAGTATGATTTAAAAAAAATACTTTTAAAAAAGTAATATTTACGGTGATTGGTTTTTTTAAAAGGAGTCTAAATAAAAAGTTATACGCTAAATATAATAATCTTTTTTTGAAAATGAATTAATGAAAGAAGTGAAATCAAAAAATTTATTACGGACGACTTGAGGTCGAATTACTTATTATTTAAAAATAATTTCTCTTCTAAAAGATGATCATATTATGTTGAATCACCTTCAATATACGTAAAGTTAACAATTTTTCAATTATAGCACATACATGGGAAAACACATGCAAATTGCACACAACTCAAACACTTTTTAAAATTAAAAATTAAAATATGTTGTTAAGAAACACACTGAGCATTCAAAATATAATTTAAAAAATACAGGTATCAATGATTTTTTTCGAGATAATTTAGTTCAAAGAATATTAAATTTTTACAGGTCAAGTATAGCCATACATTGTGATTTAGTCGATTTCTAACTTAATTACAACATATTTTAATTTCAAAAAGTGTTTGAATTGTGTGCAATTTGCATGTGTTTTCCCATGTATGTGCTATAATTGAAAAATTGTTAACTTTACGTATATTGAAGGTGATTCAACATAATATGATCATCTTTTAGAAGAGAAATTATTTTTAAATAATAAGTAATTCGACCTCAAGTCGTCCGTAATAAATTTTTTGATTTCACTTCTTTCATTAAATCATTTTCAAAAAAAGATTATTATATTTAGCGTATAACTTTTTATTTAGACTCCTTTTAAAAAAACCAATCACCGTAAATATTAATTTTTTAAAAGTATTTTTTAAAAATCATACTTAGCGTATAATTTTTTATTTAGATTCCTTTTTAAAAAACCAATCGCCGTAAATATTACTTTTTTAAAAGAATTTTTCAAAGATTTTATTGCGTAAATTCGGTAAATATTTAAATGTATTTCCTTTTTGTCCACAAGTTCAAAAAACCAAACTCCATAAATAAATCATTAATATTGTTGAAATATGTCTTAATAAATTATTTCACGAACTTAACAAATTCTAAATAATTTAACAATAACTAAGATATATTCAAATATTCTGATGTAAAACCACGACATAAACCAGAACCTATAAAAGTCCTAGAGAAATCAATTTTATATGTAAAAAAAAAAATTCAATTTAGTATTTACCTATTTTTTAAATGTACATTGCATAACTTTATTTAACGATTAAACGAACTTACTTGTAAGTGAAGTTCTATCGTAATTGTATGTAGAGCCTCTTCCGAAGAGATCACATGGTAGTGTCCACTCTATGCCGATTAATCCACAAGTTTAAAGTATATAAAAAACAATAGATAGCGGTGTCATGTAACCTCTGCATTCACATTAGCTTCATTCTTCAAAGTACATCATTTGTCGTAACTTCCAAAAGGGGGCTGACATCAGCAGGGTAAAACTTCTTTGGGTGGGCCTGATCTCTTCGGAAGAGGCTCTACATACAATTACGATAGAACTTCACTTACAAGTAAGTTCGTCTAATCGTTAAATTGTATTTCGAGCCTCTTCCTCGAGATCACATGGTAGACGTTTAAAGTAAAGTTACGGCAAAATATAAATAAGATATAAATTTCATCAAAAAAAATTTTTTTTTTTTTTTTTTAATTTTTTGCATTTGTAACATTTTTATTTTCATAAATTCATTACAAAATTTAGTAAAGCCCAACTATCAGCTTAAAATCTTAAATTATGTTCATTAACAATTAAACTTAATTTTTTTTTTTTTTTTTTTTTTTTTTTTTTTTTTTTTTTTTTATAAATTCAAAATAGTATTTGCATAAACATTAGGATCATCAATTATATCTAAGTCATAAAAATTAGCAAAAGTCTGTGAATTTTTAGACCAACCAGTTGTCGCTCTTATACGATCAATGTTTATACCTTTGCGTTTTGCGGTCGAAGTCGACGCATGTTTGACACTGTACCCAGAGAAATAGTTTGTATCAATGCCACTTTCATTCATAACCTCTTTAATCTACCTGCTCAAACTCTCACTTTTAACTGCTTTGTACGGCTTTTTAAAAGAGATGAAAAGGTTAACAATATCTTTTCGAATACTCGCTGTTCTTTTGAGATATTCAATCAACGCGTGTGCAGGACAAATTTCTTTCTTTGGGAAAAAAGGTAAATTTAAAAGTGGCTGTTTTCTTTTCGGACCTGAAGTTTTGATTTGAGCGACTATTTTAATTTGAATTTTATCTTTAAATACGTGAATATTATTAATATCTATTAAAGAAAAAGTTTGTAATCTGTGAGCTGTCACTAAACCAAATAATGTTATTAGCTTGTATGTTAATTTCTTCATAGAAATTTTGTCATTTGGAGCCCACTCTGATAAAAAATCTAAAACAATTTTTGGGTCCCAAGTTACATTGTACTTCGCAACCGGAGGACGCAATTTTGACGCAGCTTTACAGATGCGTTTTATACCTGGGTCTTGGGAAATTTCTGGTCCCAGTATTAAAGCTAAAGCTGATCTATAAGAATTTATTGTTCCGTAAGAAGCACCAGATAAAAAAACTGATGTAAGAAAATTTTAAATTTCTATAATATTAATTACTAGAGGGTCAATATTTCTTTCGGAACAATAAAAATTCCATTTTTTTAATGGAGCTTGATACTGTTTTAAAGTAGACTCTGTAACTGAAGACATTGCAAGGTCTATTGCTGCCTTTGTCATTCCTTTCTTTGCAAATGCCTTCCTGATACAATCCCGGCCATCAAAGTCAGTTGCGGCCACAGCGGATGAGGTTCTCTATTCGAAGATTTCAAAAGATTAATCTCAGGTTTGAATTTCAGTAATTTTGATACGAGTAAATCTTTAAAAACTGGGTACCAAGGTTGAGACGGCCAGTCGGGTACTACAAGAATTCCTTGAGAACCTTCTTGGCCTATTTTGGATAATACTTTTAACAATAAAGAAAAAGGTGGGAACGCATAGAAAAAATCATCCTTCCAATTTAAAGTAAAAGCGTCTACTGCAATTGAGCCAGGGTCTTTTTTCCATGAAACGTATCGATTACATTTTTTGTTAGATCTGCTTGCAAATAAATCGATTTCAGGGTTACCAAAATTTTGACAAATTTTATAAAAAGCTTCATTTGAAATTTCAAACTCTGTTTCTGGTTCTAATTTACGTGATTCAGAATCTGCAACTATGTTGTCTTTTGACCGAATGTACGATGCGAAAATCCAAATTTTTCGACTCTCGCACCATTTCCAAATTAATTTTGATATTGAACTTGACTTTTTACTATGCGTACCGCCCATATGATTAATATATGTGATAGCTGTTGTATTATCTAGTCTCAGTAAAACATTACAATTACGTAAATTCTTGGCAAAACTTTTTAAAGCAAAAAAAGCAGCTAAAATTTCTAAGCAGTTAATATGCATTTTTCTTTCATCATAAGACCAAAATCCGTGAATTTTTTCACCGTTACAGCATGCTCCCCAACCAGTCAACGATGAATCAGAAAAAATTTCTACCATAAAATTTGAATTAATAATGATTGGTTTAATAATTCGAAAAATATTATTTTCCCACCAATTAAAATCTTCTCTTAAGCAAGAATTCAATTCCATTATACTTTCGAAATCATCGTTGTTATTCCTAAGAGCTTTAATTTTTTCTCTTTCAAATTCTTTCATGTAAACCCAACCATATGTTGAGCCTTGGCAACAAAAACCGAGAGTGCCAATAAAAGCTGCAAAATCTCGAATTTTACATTTTTTAATTTTGCTATACTTTTCTATAATTTTGAAAGCTTTGTCCCTTTTTCCAGGGGAAGTTCAATTGACATTTTTTCAGAATTGTAAGTGAGACCCAAAAAAGTACAAGTTCTTTTGGGAATTAATTTACTTTTTTGATAATTAATTATAAATCCTAAACTTTCGAGAAGCAGTATGGTTTGATTGACATTTTTTAAACAACATTCAAAATTTTTTCCCAGTAGAAACCAATCATCTAAATAAATGACTGATAAATAACCTCGCTTTCTTAAATGAGCACTAGCAGGTTTCATAATTTTTGTAAAAACATTAGGTGCACAATTAAGACCGAATGGAAGAACAGTAAATTCGAAAATTTGATTTTTAAAACAAAATCTAAGGTAACGTCTGTGTTTTTTAGCAATTGGAATCGCGTAATAAGCATCTTTTAAATCTAAAGTGGCCATGTAACACCCTGAGTGCATCAATTTTTGAGCTGTTCTACTATCTTCTAATTTGAAATGATTTGTGTTTATGAGTTTGTTAAGAGGTTTTAAATTTAGAATTAAACGACTAGAACCATCCGGCTTGGGTCTCAAAAAAATTTTTGAAATAAATTGATCTTTAGAATGTTTAGATTTTACGATCACACCTTTGTGTAATAATTCATCGATTTGGGAAGAAATAGCTGCTATTTCAACCTCAGACCAAGATTGTTCCCGAGGAATTTGATCTTGGTACACAGGAGAATTGAAGGGTATCTCAAAACCTTTTACCCAATTCAAAATAACCTCATCAGAGGTGATTTTTTTCCAATTACTCAAGAAGAATTTTGTTTTTCCCGATAAGGTACTTACAATTTCTTGTTGCTTTTTTTCGAATAATTCTCCGTTGACATTTGAGACTTGTTGTTGTTGTAATGACGATGATTCTGGCGAGATTTCGTCTGCCCGCTCCAACCCTTGTTGCGATGATGTCGGTGTGATTGATGGTTCTTGTGCTGGGGCGGGCCCTTCGATCAGTAGATCTTTTTTGGGACCTCGATCGAGTGCGTCTCCCTTCAGTAGAGCTACAACTGTGCAAAACTCGACTGTCATGGTTTCTCTTACGATACCTATTACGAGGAGAACGAGAACCTCGAGATTTTTCTTTTGAATATGATCGTCTACTTCTTTTATTTACATGACGATCCTTCGAACGAGAACGTCTTGTTGTACTCGGTGACCTGCTGTAGCGCGACGAGCCTGCAGTTGATAAACTGTACGAACCTGTGCGAAAAAATTTTATTTCTAGAGAACCCGTAGTTTTCCTTATTTTTCAAGGGAAAAAGAAATTGTTATCATTTCTTTTGAGTTTCAAGTACATTATATTACAGTCCTAAACTGTATAAGTGAGCCAAACTCACTTTTATAAAAAGAGCAATAACCTCTTTATCATGCCTGACATGAAATAATAGATTTTCACAGTAGTCTAACTTCTGGAAATCGCAAGAGGTTATTGAAAAAAAAAATTCTCAAATGTTGATATGGTCAACTGATTTTTTTTTTTTTTTTTTTTTTAACTTTGCACAGATCCGATTTTTCCATAAATTGCTTTCACTGAAAAATAAAAATATAACCGTTAAAAAAAAAACTTACGTTGTCTTTCTTTGTGATGCTTTCGCTTTCTCTTCTCTTGACATTTATTTTTTGAATGACTTCTGCGTTTATAATTCTTCCTCTCATCATCATAAGAATCATAATCATATTTTTTCTTTCCCATTTCAACTACAAAGAAAAAATACTTGTGGCTTTTCCGGCACAAAAATGGAGAATGAAGCTAATGTGAATGCAGAGGTTACATGACACCGCTATCTATTGTTTTTTATATACTTTAAACTTGTGGATTAATCGGCATAGAGTGGACACTACCATGTGATCTCGAGGAAGAGGCTCGAAATACAATTTTAATGTAAATTTACATTGAAATGTAGCAAATACTCATTTGTAACCTTAAAATGATTAAAAAAAAGATAAAAATTTTCAATGATTGGTTCATGTTAACTTAGATATATCTAGTTCTTCTGTTTAAAATTACTTTTATATAATTTTATCATTATCCAGAACCCATAAAAATCATAGACATAATTTATTGTTATGAACTACTTTTGAATTCGTTTTGCATACATAATAGATGGACAAACTAAATCCACTTTAAAAATAATGGAGCAAATGCTCATCCGTACTTTAAAAATCCATGCCAAATAGAATTCATAATTTTTGGTCCACTGGATACCTAGACCCAAAACTATCTATTTCTATTGTACTTTTTAATTCTTGTAAAAAAAAATTAACCAATTTTAAAATTTAAAATCACTTTGGCCGCATAACTTAAGGTGGTTTTCTACCAAATGCATGACAATAGAGAATGAGCCCGAATTTTCTGGAGGTGTTTATTGGATATTAATAAACATTTCTACGAAGTCTGATCAAAATTGACCATATAATTTAAAAGTTACAGCAAGTTAAAGATTGAATTTTTTTCATTACACGTATGGTCGCTACGCTGAAAAAGTGTACTAAATTATTGATATCTGTTTTCTTACAATAGAGATCCTTTAGAAAAACCACATACATATAGTTTCACTATCAAAGAATTCATTTCTTGAAACTGCAAAAAATTGACCTTTTGCAAATTTTACAATAATTTTACAAAAATAATTTTCACGTGAATAACCTCCAAAACTGCGGCATTCAAAGGTGAGGTTGAAAGTTTTAAAAAATGTTTTGTTGTGATTGTCAATGTTTTTTTGGTAGAAAATAATTTCAGATACTATAAAAAGTTAAAAAATAAATTTAAATAACCAATTGTTGTATAATAATTTTTTTTTAGTCTTTAATTTGACTAGCTCTGGTAGAACCACCTTAAGCTTGCTTACAGAAAACAAAAAAGATAAAAATTTTTAATAATTGATTCATGTTGACTTGGATATATCTAGTTCTTTAGGTTTAAATTTCTTTTATATAAATTTTATCATTAGTCAGAACACATAAAAATCATAGACATAATTTACTGTTATGAAGTACTTTTGAATTTATTTTGCATACATAATTGATGGACAAACTAAATCCACTTTGAAAATAATGAAGCAAATGCTCATCCGTACTTTAAAAATCCATGCCAAATAGAATTCATAATTTCTGGTCCACTGGATACCTAAACCCAAAACTATCTATTTCTTTTGTACTTCTTAATTAACCAATTTCAAAATGTAAAATCACTTTGGCCGCATAACTTAAGCTTGCATACAGACAACAAAAATGATAAAAATTTTTAATAATTGATTCATGTTGACTTAAATATACTTATCATTAACACCCTGAGTAAATGTAACAGTTACAATCAAAATTAAAATTCATTGTCAGACATCAAGTTTATTTTAGAAAAAAGGTGGGATTACAAAACTTTCAGACATCAAGTTTATTTTTGAAAAAGGGTAGGATTACAAAACTTTAACAGTTCAAGTGTATTGGCTCAGAGCATATACATTTCTATGATGATTCTATGAAATTAAGCGATAATGCGTATGACAATGACATTATGTGCTGCAATTGCACCTTTTGCAATTTGCAAGTTGGTTAGATTATAAAAAAGTAATTTGCAAGTTCAACCTGACACACACACACACACGCACAAACACACTCATTCAGAAAAAACTTTATTTTTAATATTGCCAATATGCACCTCCAGCCATCAGGTCCCCAACACAACCACAGCACAATTATTATCAACTCACAGGGCACACCACAATAATTGAAAAATCTTTGAAGATGATGATCATAGAAAGATTGTAGAGATTATTTATTTCATACTCTTTTATTGAAATTAAACAAATAAATAATTATAAATTCTACCACTTATTTGATATATAATGAAAATAAGGGTCTTCAGTACTGTTTTTTCTATGACAATCAATTATTCATAAAAAAGTTATTGCTCATAACACATTACAAGCGGCTCCGCAGTCAGCTGTAGTCTGTAGTCAGCTCACGAGTCAGCTGTAGGGACTTGGGAGCTGCTAATTGATACAGCGCCACCAGTCGCCTCATGGCTACAGGCTCGGGCCTACATGCCCCCGTCTGCCGCTGTAGGTAAGCAGTAAAAGTGAGATAGCAAAAATAGACACGCCCACCGCATACGTCACGTCCGGTTAAGTCTACAGAGAGCGCAGGCAGAGAGACCGGATGCTCTAAACTGAAATCGAATGTCCCCTGACTACCGTGAGCCAAAGGAAATCAGCGTTTCGAAAAATGAAACGTTCATAACTTTTCAATGCGGGCTTTGTTCGGGATAATTTTTTTTTTAAATTACTCAGGGGATCATCAGCTACGCGCGGGATGTATAATATAAATGAAATAATCATCCTAAAATAGTTCTTCTTTGAAACGTCCTAACCTAAAACCAAAAATCAAAGTATATAAAGCCCTGCAGGCTTTCACGGCAGTCGGTAAAAAAAAAACCAAATCGCCGTTAAAGCCCGATTGAGCTTTAGGATTGTTTAAAAAATTCATGATATTGGACTTTTCTACGTTTTTTGTATGGTTCTGAATTAAAAAAATGCTCAATTTCGTGTTTTTTGCAACTTATTGACCCTAGTGCAATTGTTTAAACAATTTTTTTATATAATTCCAAAAAAATTTTCTTCATATCTGACTCAAAAAAAAAAAACATTAAAGAAAAAAAAAAATCTTTGAGTTTTTGAAATGTCTTGGTTGATATAGATCCACCCATAATGAGCTTGAACTTTTTATCTAAGCGGTTTTTAAAATAATTTTTGTCATTGACATCGAGCTCTTTAAACACAATTTTGAAGGTTGAGAACCAAAACTTTTACATAGCCTTCGCCAATAGCCAGCTGCATGTGACTGTTATATACTGGGCTTCTCTGAGTAAAATAATATACAATAAAAATCTAAAAAATTGCAATTTTTACAGAAGATAGCTAAAAACTAAACCTAGATATCAGGTCTTTCTATACATCGATGTTCTACTCGTCGTCGTTTCGCTGTTTGTTTTGTTGAACAGATTTTCCAATCTTACAAATTGACTACATTTTCAGCTTTCATAGCTGATCAATTATATTTTTCTCGTTCCCGTTGTTGACTTCGTCCGTGTTGGCCGCCTACATTTTTGAGCTGGCATTTCAATTGAATTATCTTCTTCGATTGAATTTTCAAAATTAGGTACTAAGAAAATATGAAACTTTATTAGCCATACTAGTTTGACACAAGAAAAATCAACGGAGCATCTAAGCAGTGCTTCCCAAGGCGTTAGTTATTTGCCGCTACGTACACTCACGTAAATAATCATTGGTTTGGTAGAAGAGAAAGAGAAGATAAGTGAAACAATATTTATAAATTAAAAAAACAAAATTAGGCATGAAGCGACAGTTTAGTTACAAAAACTTCACAGGAAGTAAGGAAAAATATCGATGAGTTTAAGTTTTTAATTTACAGGGGCTTTATGGAGGTAAGGATATCGAACTCGAATATCGAGATTTTTTTTATTTTTCTCCATAGGTGCTAATGGTAAAAAAAAAAAAAATTTCGAGATTCGAGTTCGATATCTGTTACCTCCATAAGGCCCCAGTTCCGTGCAAATTTTTGTTTTTCTCTCTCAAAAGTTTTTTTTTCCCGAGCAAAAGATTTTTTTCCGTTCACTAGTATACCGTGCAGATGTTTTTTTTTTCCCGTGCAAATAAATATAATTCCCCAAAAAATTATTAACCTTTGTTCCCACCCATCAAAAAAATCGAGAAGTTCAAATGGTTTTTCTCAAAAAATATCTTGGTGATCACATTTTTTTTTGCACGAATCCATTCAGGGAAGTGTCATACAAAATGATTATTTAAATTTCTCATAGTTAGAAACAAAATTTATCATTTGAAGGTTTAGGACTATAGGCAAAAAGAACTCAGGTCTGTCACAGGTTTATTTAGTAAACTCTAATGTTTCTGATAGTGTTAATAAATTAGTTGAAATAAATATTTCCTAACATGACTTTTTTTTTTTAAACTGACTAGTCTCAATCGGTGCGCAAGTGCGCTCAATTTTTAATCTTGAAAGTAAATAAACGATAATTTTTACTTTCATTTTCACAAAAACGAAGTTAAAAAAAATTTTTAACACTAAATTCCGAGCTAAATTCATCACATATCGTATGGAACTTCCAATTAAGCTCAGTTTGATATTTTTGTGATTATAGCTTTAAAAAGTTGTTTTTAAAATAATAAAGATTCTCATTTTATTTTATAGAAAAGAAATTTAATTTATTAAAACAAAGTATTCAATAGGGTTGGCAAGTTTTTGAAATTTATAATATTTTTTTGCTTATTTAGTTAAAATATCGAAACATAATCGACACGTATTCTTTCTTTATTAAAAAAAAAAAAACTAAAATTAAAGCAACTATAACTGTTTAAACTTTTTAAAATTTAAAAATATATAGATATACTTCTAATGGGATTTCGAGATAATGACGTCATCAGCCCGTAGTTTCAAAAACTTTTCTTAATTTTTTTCTTGCTCAATTTTGATTTAAAAATTCTAAAAAAAATGTTAAAATTCATTAAAAATCAAGTACTTTTAAAAAAGTGTATTTTTAAAGTACCGGTTGCCAGCCCTATTATTCAAAAAATTATTGCAAAAAATTCTTAACGTTCTTAACCAATCAAATCAATTACATAACTAAGACATTCGAACATGCTTCATCATTATAAAGAGGGATATTTAAATTTTGTATAAATTTCTTTACAAAAAATTGAAAAATAAGCAAATTTAGAATTTTTTAGGTGTTTTTCTACCAGAGCTAGACAATTTTTTTTTTTAGTCCAAGACTAAAAAAAATGAATCTGCCAAATTACTAAAAATCATTTATTATAATTTAATTTTCAACTTTTTATGACTTCGGAAACTCTTTCTCTTCCAAAAAAACATTAGCTATCACATCAAAACATTTTTCTTAAAGGTTGAACTATCCATTGAATACAGTGTTGGAAACGATTATTCTTATGGAGCCCCCGACCGCAAACTTCAGAGGATTCCTTCACGAAAAATAAAGGCTATGATTAATCGAACGTTACCGAAAGTGCAAATCAGAAAAAGTATGAAAAAAAAAATCTTTGATTTATTTCCATATGATTCAAATAGTTATTCATCAATGAAAAGTAAATGTAAAATAACTCCAAAAATATAAAAACGATTGTAAATTGATAAAATTACAAAAACTAATCAAGTATAAGTCCCAAGCTCTTGAACTAAAGTACAGAAATTGCATAGTTTATTTTAAGTAAGAGAATTTTTTATTCTCTAATTAAATACACGACTGAATCGCGCCTGAAACCCTAAGTTGATTCCACAAAACTCTAGACGTTTAGTTTAACGACAAGAGTTTTTTTTTTTCTTTTATAGGCAAGATATTGCATTAAACAAACTCTTGAATCCAGAAAACTCGGGTTTTTTGGGTTTAAGCACTTGGGGTTTCAGATACGATTCAGCCATGTACTTGATTTGGGTATAAAAAATTCTCTTACTTAAAATGAACTACGCGCCTTCTGTACTTTAGTTCAAGAACTTGGGACTTATATTTAATCAGTTTTTGTAATTTTATTAAATTACGATCATCTTTATATTGATGTAAAGAAAATAATGGCTATGTTAAGGAGGCTTCAGCGGATATCGAAAAATCCACTAAAACAGCTTGAAAAAAATCCAGTAGATTCCTTGAATCAAGACCTTCAACTTTTATATGAAACAAAATTGAGGCCATCGAGGTCATTTTTGAGAAAAAAATCATTTTATAAATTTTCCATTTAACACGGGCTCTCATGGGAAAAAAGTGAAAAAAACTTCTTACGTGGTCAAAATCCAATATTTTAAGATGAAACTTTGCAATCAGACGCAAAAAAGTATGAGGATTCGTTTGAAATAAAAAAATATTGGGAAAACGGACTGGTTTTTGAGAAAATATATGATTTTAGACTAAAAAATTCCGAAACCGCTGGATGTCAGCAGCTGTAAAACGTTTTGCGCATGTGTCGGTAAGAAGTGGCAACGTCGAGGCCCGAGTAAACATTATGATTCGGCGCGACTTCGGCCCGAATTCGTATCCGTATTAGCCGAAGTGCTGCCGAATTCGGCCATAGTTCGGTGGGGGGCGCGGCGACGCTTTTCGCCCGAACTAGGTCGAAAACAAAACAGTGCAAAGCTGCTCTGCTAGCTGACGATAAACTTTATCGATGTGCCTTTATACATTGATATTCTTATACAAAAACTGAATTTTTATATAAATAATTACTTCTAGAGCCCTGAGAGAAGTAATTATTTAGAAGCTATTCCTAAAATATTACAAAAGTTAGTTCTACTACACTAAATGCAATATTTTTTTGAGGTTATATTTGGCTCACTGGTATCAAAATTTTTTTAAATACGCTGAAAATTTAGCTTTTTATCCCTAAAAACATTTGATATTTTTAGAATGGGCTAGATTCTCTACAGAGAAAGAGAATTGATTTTAAATACACTACGGTGGAGCACATTTCGCACCAGATAGTATCCACAGGTTTCATACCACAATCTAAAGTACTTTATAAATAAAAAATGAAGGATTCAAGCTGTTTCAAAACTGAAAATCTATCAGGATCATTTTACCACCTGTGTTATGTTTATTTTGTCAGTTTTAGCTTTTTTGCTTAGGCCGTACTTAGTCTGCACCTTCCACTATATTGAAACTATGACTTACCCAAGTTGTTTCATGTTTTTCACTTAAGATACAATAAAGTTGATAAAAATATTTTATGAAACATGCTCAAAATGATAATTATTTTTTTCTATACCAACAGTTTTCAATTATTTAGGTAAGTGTAAACAAAAAATAAAATCATTTATAATTATTAACTAAAACCTATTAGATATAAATTAAGTATGTTTTGAAACATCAATTTTACTGTGTCCTGTGTGAAAAACAAAAATCAAGTAACTTGAATATATATTAACTAAAAAGAATCAGTTGAAAGCATTGAAGTGTCTGTTTGGAAAAAATAAAAAAATGCAAAAAATTTGATAAGTTTCAGTTACATGATGTTGGGTGGTGCAGACTAATTTAAGCAAAAAAAGCTAAAATTGACACAATAAATTCACCTAAAATAGTTTTGTGGGCTTATTCACTTTGAAATAGCATACATTTTTCATATTTTCTTTTATAAAATAAATAAAAAATAATCTAAATACCCGTGATATAGAAGCAGCTATTGATAATCTTAACCCACACTCCAGTTCAGGACCGGATGGGATACATCCCTTGCTTATTAAAAATTGCAAAAGCTTTTTCATCCCATTGCTTCTACATATATTTAATTATTCCCTATCTCACGGAGTTGTGCCCTCGTGCCTGAAACATAGCTACATCACCCCGCTATTTAAGAGTGGCGACAAAGCTAATGTAAACAACTATCGACCAATTTGCAAACCCCCTCTCTTTTTAAAAATGTTGGATGATATTGTCTGTCTTAAACTTACTCCATTCTTTCGTAAATTCATTATAACAGAGCAGCATGGATTTATAAGTGATCGCTCCACCACAACCAATCTGAGTGTATACACCGACTATCTTTCACTAGCACTTGACAATAGCCAATATGTTGACTCGGTTTATACGGATTTTTCCCGTGCTTTCGACAAAGTCAATATCAACTTACTCATGAGAAAGCTCTCTGCCTACGGAATCACTGGTCCACTTTATCACTGGTTTATATCATTCTTATTCGTATGACGGGAATGTAGTCGCGACAGGGGAGCTCAATTACCAAAAAGAAGACACAAAACGACCAAGCCCTCTGGGCCACAAAATCGTCTCCCCGGTCACTACTACTCCTCGAAATAACAAACGCGAGGGCCGTAATTTTTCTGGGCGCCAAGGCCCCGTTAGCTCGCCGGCGGGCTGGTCCGCGCCGTCGTCGCTCGACGATCCACTGCTCTGCTGCTGACTCCTCGTTGCGCGAGATCGGCCGCGATAATTCCCGAGGGCTGCCGCCCGTGTAACGTAGTCAGAAATCCTGGGCACAAGAGCTCTACCCTAACAACAAAAAAAAACAGCCGGCCCAGGGAAAATACACGACCACCGATAAAAGAATAAATATCTATCTATATACGCGCACTCGCCGGAACAAGGAAAATCGATTCGACACGGCCGATCTTCACGGTCGTCGCTGCGCCTGCCGCCGATGTCGCCTTTACCCGCAATCCGGCCTCCTAAAAATCATCGGTCGAACTCCGCAGGTTGCTAAGAAATAAGAAAGAAAACACAACACACAAAAGATCTCTAGAAAACTAAGAATTTTATTCCAAAAAGATTCGACGGGTGGCAAGGGGCGCGTCTTAAACTAATTAAAACTAATAGGGCCAATCTGGCCGCCACGCACCTCACAGTTGACAATCTGAATAACCCAAGAACTCGACGCGTTGACTCCTGCTCGTCGTCGGACCCACTTCGTCGAGCTGCTGCGTGGGTGGCTGGGCTGCCTGAAGCTGCGCTGGCGTCCGCGGTTCTCGCTCCAGTGTCACCTGCTTTTCGTGGTCCTTCACCTCGATACACTCACACGACAGGACCGCGTGGTCGTCCTGAGTCAACCGGGAGATTTTATAACGTAAAATATACGTGGTCACGGCAATCAAAAAAAGAACGCGTCAGGCTAGTATCGCGCTCCAGACTCGAGTGAGAAGATGGCCGCGGCTCGGGCTTGGAGAGCCGGTAACCGGCGGGAGGGGAAGAAGGCGGGCGGCTCCTCGGCAGCTACTGCCCTCTACAGACGCCGCCGAACTTCCTCCTCTCTCCCGCCGCCTAGCAATTCTCCACGCCACATTCGATAGAAGTCAATCAGTGAAAATAGGAGATTATTCGTCATATATTTTTGACGTTCCTTCAGGTGTTGGTCAAGGCTCTCATTTAGGCCCACTTCTATTTTTCCTGTTTATTAACGACATCAAATTTGTAATAAAATTTTGTCTCTCTTTACTTTTCGCAGACGATCTTAAACTCTTTAGAATGACCACTGCCCCGCTAGATAGATTATTGTTCCAAGCTGATCTAGATAGAGTATACCTTTGGTCTATACAAAATGGTCTCCAACTAAATATTAATAAATGTTTTGCTATCACCTTTGGGACTAAATCTCCTTCTGACTTTTTCTACAAAATTGGTACTTCCGACCTTGCATTCGTTAATCATATTAAAGACTTAGGTATTATCTTTGACACCCAGCTAACCTTCAATTTTCACATCCAACATATCACTACTCAAGTAACTAGAAAGATCAACTTTATTAAGCGTTTTTCCTATAAATTTAAGCTCCCAGCTACCTACCGCACTCTTTATTTTTCTTTTGTTTACCCTCTCTTAATGTACTGCCCTACCATCTGGGACCCTATCACGGACTATCAAACTATCGCAATTGAAAGGCTAAACCACAAGTTTCTTAGATACGCCTCTTTTAAACTTGGATCGCCTATGCACTTCTCGTGTCATGACTATTCTCCAATTCAACGAAAGTTACAAATATCTACGCTACAGTCTGCTAGGCGAAGTGCCCTTGCAATTTTTGCTTTCAAGATTATCTCTGGAATTACTGACTGCCCTGATTTACTTGGCTCTTTACAATTTTATGTGCCACCACGGATTTTAAGGAACAACAATAAGTGCTTTCATATTGGAATTTGCAGTAAAAACATCATGCTTCACTCGCCGACTCACCGATCATCGTTATTGTGCAATGAATTAAGTTCAGTGTTAGACTTTTATTCAATTTCTTATAATCCATTTATTACGCATAGCTTTAATTTACTTGTTTTTGATTAAATTATAATTTTTGATTATATTTATTTGTGATTTATATAATTTATATTTTTATTTATATTTACATAGTTATATACTTAATGATTATATGCCACCTACCCTGAGACTAATATTATATTATACTTGTTATGTAATAATGGGAAACTTTCCCGTGTATTTTGAATAAATAAATAAATAAAATACTTTAAGTTGTGGTATCGAGTACCAATGGATACTACCTTGAGTTAAATATGATATATTTTTTGCTCATTATATAGTTTAAAATTTATTCTCTTGCTCTATAAAGCACCCGAATGAATAAATTTGATCCAATGTTAGAAAGATTTGGGTGGCTAAATCTGAGTGCTCCTTGACAAGCCAATATAAAACTTTTATTGTAATAAATATCTGACTTTTGTTTTACATTTTTTTTTTTTTGATTAATTCTGAATGCAACTACATTATCAATTTTCTTTTCACACCTTCAACTACAATCATAATAAATTTTTATTTATACAGTTGGTTTATTATAAATAACAACTCACTTTTATTCTAAAAAGTTTTTTTTTTAATTCCACAAATTGATAACAAAGATTTAATCCATTGATAAAGTTTGATCAAAAATTATCTACTGCATTTATTAGACCAAATTTTCTAGTAGTTTGTTTATAACTGAATAAAAAAATGAAGTTTTTAATTCATTGCAATACTAAATTTTTTTATTAAATTTTACTTAGATGCCACCAAAAAAAACCTTTTTTCATATTTTTTTTAAGCATTTTCAGTAGGATCAACTTGTTCATCAATTACCACATTTTCACTTGGTTGACTTAATTCACAAAAACTTTCAACACTTCTAGGTTCCTGCTCATCTAAATAACTGCTATCAGACTCCTTTTTTAAACGTTTACTTTGATTTACTTTTTTTAAATTTAACCTTCTCTTTTCTGTTGAAAACATTTTGTGTGTTACAGATAGCTAAAACTTTTTTTGTCAAATACTTACATCTCAAGTTTCAGCTAATTCTATGGATTATATTTACACTCACTAACAAAGTTGTTTATTTATTTTAAATAGCAGAAGAAATATAATGTGCATACTTTATAATAACATAACCTTTAAATACCTACAGTAATCCATCGGCCGAGTTCGGACCGAGATCACTACCGCGCCCCCAACCGACCTCGGGCCGAGCTCGGCTGCCGAACTCGGCCCGAATTCGCGGCTTCGGCAGCCGCATTATAATGTTTACTCGGGGGGTGAAGGCTCGACTCTCGAGCTGCTCGGAGCCACTCCGGCACTCCCGAACGACGCGGTGTTGCCAAGTCTTGAGAAGTACAGGAGCGTACCGATGTAGGTATAAAGCAAGGAATTTTTTTCACAAAAAAAAATTTCATTTTTTTTTGTGTTGTTTTTTCATAATTATGCTCGAAATGTTTATTTAAGATTATAAGTTAAGCATAACAGTATTAAAACGAATGAAAACAATCATTTCAACTCGTTTTAAAACATGCACCCGCGGGAGCCCTCACTTGATACGGTGCAAGTCGCTGAAGCCTCCTTAAGCATACCATCATTTTCTTAATTTTGAATCTGTCATGTTACTGACAGAGAAACCGGCAGTTGATAATTTACCGTCAAAGTAATTAATCATCCGCTAATTAATCGCGGACGTGTATACCAGCCGGACACCATATCGTTCCGAGGTTTGAATTAGGCGCTCGAAATTTGACCGTCAACCCAAAGTTTTTGCTAAAGTGCCAACCTTTGGGATGGGTAAAAAATTATTTTTTATAAAGTAGGGTTAGAGAGTTGATGTCAATGATCAGCATTTATTTATTTCAGACTTGTCAAGCTTTTTATTGAAAAAATTAATGATTTATCGCTGCGGTCTACTTGTTTTGAATGTGTGCCGTATTTAAAAAATCTAATATAAATTATTTTTAAAATTTTATCCATTTACAAAAACCTTCTCTCAAAATGAAAGTAAAATATTAAAAACAATTACGTAATTACGTAATAATAGTTATTCAACAAAAAAGTTTGGTCAGGTAGTTGATGTCAATGATCAACATTGATTTATTTCTGACGTTGATCATTGACATCGACTCTCTAACCCTACTTTATGAAAAATAATTTTTTAACCGTCCCACGGTGAATTAATTAAATTAATTAAGTTAATCGAATCTTTAATCGACGGTCGAATCTGTTTTCGAGCGTTTAAAAAATGTTCGACCCTCGAATATAGATATAAAATCCCACTGCCGTCCCAAAGGTTGGCACTTTTGCAAAAACTTTGGGATGACGGTCATATTTCGAGCGCCTAATTCAAACCTCGGAACGATATGGTGTCCGGCTGGTGTACATGATGACTTTAATAATTGAAGGGAGAAGAGAGAAGACAAAGATGTGTTAATTTGTGTTTAAGAAAAATATATTTAATTTTAAAGAATACCTGAAGTAAGAACTTTGAATATTGTTTTCTGTTTTTATTACAGGTAATACAAAATCTTATTCTACTGGATTTAAACTGGACAAACTACCACCAATTGAAGCAGCTGCAGTTCAACACAATTATAGGGTTTATCATCAAGTTCAAAAGTGTTTAGGAGCTCAAAAATCTGCAACAGAATGGGGCTGGAAATACGATGGCGACAATAATTTGACTCCAAAATTTAGTGCCGGAAAATTAATACCAGATGATTTACTAAAGAAAATTTCCTGTAGTTGTGAAACTGGTTGTGACAAACAATGTGGATATCGAAAGCATGGACTCAAATGTACAAATTTATGTATTAAATGTGATTTTGAGTCCTGTAAAAATTTTGAAGAAGAAGCAGAAAAGGCACCAGATTTCAATGATTCTTTCGATGTTCACGATCCATACGATGTGGTAAGTTGCGTTTATAAAGAACAAGAAGAAGAAGAAGAAGAGCAAGAAGAAGAAAGAGATCAAGAAGAAGAAGAAAGTGAACAGGAAGCTGCTAGACCGACTCCGCGTAAGAGAAGAAGAAAGCTTTAATGTATAAAATGTATAAAATGTATATATTCATTTTTATCTAAGTATTTATAAAAGTAGTATGGCTAAGAGAGTTTTGCGCCATGGCGCGAAACTCTCATACTTTTTTTGAGGTGGCGCGAAACTCTCATACTTTTTTTGAGGTGGCGCGAAACTCTCATACTTTTTTGAGGTGGCGCGAAACTCTCATACTTTTTTGAGGTGGCGCGAAACTCTCATACTTTTTTGAGGTGGCGCCTAACTCCCATACTTTTTGGAGGTGGCGTCACTCTCTCGTACTTTGTACCCCCTCCCCGCTCTCGTACCTTTTGCGTGGTACAGCTGGTGCTAGCGGGTAGCCACTGCTGGCTAGCCGCTAGCTCTTATCATTTTTAATTGATAAATTTTTAATTATTAGAATTCAATTAAATTTTTTTCTTTCTCTTTAATTTTTTCATATTTAATCTTTTTTTCATTTTTCTTTTCATAAGTTTTTTGTTCTTCTTGAAGCTTTTTAAAACTTTTATGTTGCTCATCTTGACGCTTTTTTTCCTCAGAATAACTTTTAAAACCTGAAGATTTTTCATCTTTCATTTTTTCATAGCCAGAGGAGCTCTGTTCTTGTCCCATGATGAGTGAGTAATGACAAATTTGATGAAAACTCCTGCTTTTATTTTCAAAATATTTTGTGAATTGTTTTTCTGGAAACTATTTACTTATGTAAGTTCGCGATTGATAACCGTCACAGGTACTTGATGAATAACCATCGTTCTTCATCTTCTCGTAACTATAATTTTTTTCATCTTTTTTGTTATTTGATGACTTATAATTATTATGATCCTTGTGTTTATATTTTTTATCATCATATTTTGGAATAAATGACTCTTTTTCTGAAGGATCGTGCACGTCGTATTTGTTGTAACGTTTTTTGCTCTGATCCATCTTGCTCGTACAAAGGATAGATTAAGACTGAATCTCTTCCCACTCCATATCTTGCCACTCCAAATTTTCCAAAATTACTTTTTTCATGATTCGAACGTTTTGCAGTGCGCATGTAGTTTTTCTGAGAAATTTATGATTCAAGCACACCGTGGCAACTTTAGTCGGTTTCTCAAAATAATCAATGGACGTCACTTCACAAACAGGTAAGTTGAATCTTTCTAACCAGTTCTTTTTCATTTCACCTCTTACATAAATTTTTTTGGCATCCGATAAGTATTCCTTGAGCACGTTGACCACCAGTGTGTAGGGTACTTTTCCGGAACTCCACGACAAACCATGCTTGGTGGTTTCTAGTAAACGATTGATATTTCTGTACTTATTCGATAATCTCTGCCAAGGAAAAGGTTCTCGGAACAAGAATACCTTTGCGTCAGAATCATCATGCAATGAAATTATTGCAAGTTCTTTGACAACAAAGTCATTTCCCGGTTGCAGAAATCCTTGCATGTCTACGGCGTACTCCATCATATATTTAATTGCTTGTACATACAAGTTGAATCGTGTGTAAACTTGCCTGAGCCTTTTTCCGTGTATATTTTATTACGACTCAATATTTGAACACTGTAATGTTTTGGACAGCGAGTATCGTATTTAGAGAAACTGTAATCTCTCAAATGTTTATTGGATATACCAAATCTAATGTTAAAAACCTTATGTTTGATGATTATCTCTACGAGTTCTGACACTGTTATATCCTCAAAAACTTTTTCATCATAAAAGTCACCATATTCATGATGAGGACTTGAACATTTTAAATCATGACAATTTTTCCAACTACTTCGAAGGTAGCCACCAGGTGGATATAAACATTCACGTTCTGTGAAACGTCCGTATATTGCAACATAAAATTTTAAACTATTTTTATCTTTGTATAAATTAACGATTTCTAGAACTTCTTTGATTTCTCGCTGAACTGCAGCTGTTTGAATTTGTAGATTCAATTGTACTAACGTTTGAAGTATTTTATACCAAGTTAAACCCTCCAATGATTTTTTGTATTCTGGATAATATTCGCAACTAGGAATATTGCAACTGGTTTCTCTGCAGCACTTGGAGACTACTTGACTCTTCGGCATCTTGGAGTATACTAAGCGATCTTTCTGACGTCTCCGCTGACAGGATTGTACTCGACTATTCGATCATGTATGATCAATAGACTGTTCGTGAGTTCCCGAATTGAATTTTCGACTGATTCCACCCCCGCAAATGTTTATTTAGAGCATAAAAATAACTTTCCCCACAAAAAAAAAAATTTTTCCCCAATTTAAACCGTGCCTCTCGAGCCTTGAAAGTATTTAAAAACAGTTTAAAAGTTAAAAAAAAACAACACTTGCAAAACAGCCGCAATGAAAACTATTACACGGTGACTCCTACTTATTTTATATCGTTCGAAAGATATTGAAAAAAGGAAGCTTTCTGCGAAAACCGGAGATTTTTATCTTCAAAATTGTTCCCACGCGATACAAAAAACCAAACTTTTTACGGCTTTTTTTGCATTATTTTATAAATTTTTTATCTTTAACCCTAAAATTTGACTATTTAAAGTCATTTTTGAGTAAAAACTCCCTACAAATTATAACTTTGTTTTTTCTTAAAGTTTTCAAAAACATTTTACTTTTTGAGCATAACCTCGATATGTAGGTCTTAGGCTTGGATAATCGAAAATCTTTTACTTTATTTACAGTAAAAATCTGCTTTTGAAGCTCTTTAGTGACCACTAAATTTTTTTTACACATTTTTGAATTGCATCAAATTAAAGTTTGATTAAAGAGCTTTCCAACGATATATAATTTTATGCATAAATTGTTATTAGAAGTGAAGTTATGTATATTTGAATAAAAAAAAAGTGGTTTTTTCTATTAATCTAAAAATCCTTTTATTGTACCAAACACGTTTTCTTTATCCAAACCTTCATAACCAGAAGTAAAAAAAAATTATGGATTTATTTTAAGATTAATATCAAAAAGACAGAGATGAACTTTGAAAAAAACATTTGCATGTAGTCTTTAAATGAAAAAATACATATAAAAAGTAACAAAGCTCATGTTAAAAAAATATATATATAAACAAAAAGCTCTTATAAGTATAAATGAAGCTGTTACTAAAAACCAATGATTTCGTGATCATCAAGGTAATTATTAACTTAAATTAAAGAATTATTTGAAAAATAACAATTGATGGATTGAAATTGAGGCCAAAAGTATTAAATCGCTAAATAAAAAAACATGTTAGTGAAAAATAATCGAAGATATTTTGTGTTTACATTTATCATTAAGACCATGCTAAAAAATCGATAATAAGCAGATTTAAATAAAAAATTCTGATTTTTTAAAAGTAAAATTCAATGTTTACGACTTGCCATTATTTCGAAAACGACATTTAAAAAAATTGTAAATTTTGAAAAATTAATACCTTATTTTAACACGTTCTAAGAAGTGGCGCGCTCTTGAGAAAAAGCGCTCTCTGCCGGAATTGATTGAGAGTACAAGGACTGATTTATGATTAATTCTTTAACCAAGCACTCGCAGTCGCAGTTTTAATTTTGATCAATTTGCATTGCCAATTAGATTATTGTGATCGCAATCTCTATATAGTGAGTGTTTGAGTGATTAATTATTATATTCTGGCAGTATTGTATCATCAAACAATTACTTACGTGGTTTTTTGAAAAATGCGTAAACGTTAAAATTAACTGTTGGGTTATTTTTGAGTAAAAAACCTGTTCCCAGCTTCTAATAAAGTCATCGAGCAATATTTATTATTGGTAAGTAATTAATGCAAGATTATAGCAGAGAAAAGCTATTATTTACAAAACAACTAGTTAATAATTAACGGGCGTTGAAGCTCTTCTCGAGGCTCTAATTTTTTTTCTCGACATCTTATTATTGCAGCCGCAGCTATATCTCGCGGTACTGTTCTACTCCTTTTCGTCTTTACTTATAAGTAACATAGATTATTTTACTGCCTTTTTCTTATCTTTTGAATAAATGTTTTATGTATTTATTTATTTTTTATTCAGTGCTTTCGTAGCGAACCATAAATGTTATAAGTTCCACTTAAAACGAGAATGTAAACTTAAAGCATTTATTGAAAAAATGATATATAATGAAGTTAAGTATCGTATAAAAATCAAAATTAGTCTTTTTTTATATTTTTTGATTAATAAAAAGATTGCATAAATTTATAAGCTACATTTTTGTCAAAAAGATGAAATTTTTGAGCTTCTTACTTAATTCTTTAGAATTAATTTGGTTGTTAAATTCATAGTTATTATATATTATTGGTTATTAAATCCTCTATTATAAATTTAAAATTTTTTAAAATTTACAACTGTTTTAATTTCCAGTACATACATCTAATTTTTTTTTTTTGCTAATTATTTTATAGATCTAGTTATTAAAAAATGGCTTCCACATCAGCTGAAACCATTAATATTGAAGTAGAATTACAAGAACTGAATGAAGGCAGCTTACCAACAAACTTGCAAATTTTACAACATCTGTTTTATTACACGAGACATTTGGATACAAAACTAAGTATTAGGAATGCTTGCAAGTTAATTTCAGAAAAACTCGTAACTATTTGGCAAAAATCAGAAATAAAAACTCAAAATTATTATAGAATAGCAGAAAAAATTGAAAAACTTCACGAGCGGTACCGAAATTTTCATAAATCTAATAACTGCAATAAGACACAAACTGAGTTTTACAAAAACTTGAATTCAGTTTTCGATGTTTCTCATCAAGAATTTAATGCATTAATTTCGGTGACCGATAAGCTTTTATTACTGACTCTTCCAGTTAATGAAATCTCACGGCAATTGAGCAGCTTAAATCCTCAACCATCAGGTATAAATTAAGCTCTTATGAAACGTTTGTATCAAACATCAATTATTTTTTCATTGTTTAATTAAGTAATTTTTTAATTTTCATAGAAGAACCTAAAGAAAACCCGATCAAGAGTGATTGTACTCGATTAACTAACGTGATTCAGAATGATCCAAAAAATATCAATACCGAACAAATCATATCACATAGTAAGTTTTTTTTCTTAATTATGTATTTTTATAATTTTTATTTTAATTTAAAATAAAAAAAGTGAAATATTTTTAAAAATGTATAACAAAATTTTTACAACATAAATTTTGTATTTATACAAAACAACAGTCTAAAATAAATATTTATTGGCAATGATTATTAATATTAATAAAGAAATTCTGACAGTTTTCAAATTTTTTAATTTTATTTAGTTCCAGGACAGATTAAAAATTTATTTGCTTATAAAAAAAAATCATTTGATTCAAACCAAGAAAATTCTGAAGAAATTAATGAATCTTCTCAAGGTTCTTTATATAATCCGACTAAAGGACGTAATTATGATAAACTTGGCGTTGGCACCAAAGCCACTATTAATGTCCTGACTGAAAAAGTTGTGGAAGTGCTTGATAATTGTAGAATAAGTATTAGAGAATCTATTCAGATAATAGCTGTCATTGCTGATGCTTTGGGACACGATTTGGAAACTTTGATTTTAAATGTAGCTTCATTTCAGAAAATAAGAAATGAAGTGAGAAAAAAAAAAGCAGAAAATATTCAAAAATTATTTGATGTTGATGACATTGATTTTGCTACAGCGCATTGGGACGGTAAACTACTTCCAGATTCACCTTGTAAAAGAGAAAAGGTAGACAGAGTACCAGTTCTTGTCACTGCACCAAATGATCTTGTACAAATCATAGACGTTCCCAAATTAGATCAGGGCACAGGTGTACTTCAAGCCGATTCCATTTTTAAAGCTCTCGTAAAATGGAATTTAACAAGTAAAGTAGAAGCCGTGTGTTGTGACACGACAAATTCCAACTTGGGTTCTAAGGCTGGAGCTGCTGTCCTATTGGAAAAATTACTACAAAAAGATCTCTTATATCTTCCGTGTCGTCATCATATTATGGAGGTGGTTCTTCGAGCGTGTTTTACCTCACAAATTGGAGCTTCCACTGAACCAGATGTTCCGATTTTTAAAAATTTTCAAAAAGCATGGGACTCGATAGATCAAACTAATTTTAAGAGTGGATTGGCTGATCTTCATCCTGCGTTGCTTTTAGAAGTAGACAGCAAAGTTATATTTATTAACAATCATTTAGAAAAGAAAATGCCCAGAAATGATTATAAAGAGTTTTTAGAATTGAGTCTGGTATTTCTTGGGAAACAAAAAGAAATTAAATTCAAAAAACCTGGGGCATGCCATCATGCACGATGGATGTCAAAAGCTTTGTATTGTTTAAAAATGTATTTATTTCGAGCAGCGTATAGTTTAGGAGAAAAAGAATCTTCGTTTTTTCAAGTATGCCAATTTATTGTATTTATTTATCTGGAAGCTTGGTTCACGGTAACTAACGCTGCAGAAGCTCCATGTAACGATATTTTATTAATTCGGAAAGTTAATAACTATAAGTTAATTAACGAGAAAATTGCTACAGCTGCGATCGATAAAATATCAAACCACCTCTGGTATATTTCACCAGAATGCAGTGCATTATCTTTCTTCGACAAAAATGTTACAGTGGCAGTGAAAAAAAAAATGGTTGAAGCTCTAAGCAAAGATAATGTAATTCCAAATTCTTCTAAAAAAATTCCCAAAACCAAAATTAATATCGCACTGACTGAAGATATAGATTATTTTATAAACAGTGAATCATTGAATATTTTTGATAGATTTAAATTGAAAAAAGAGTTTCTCCAATTACACCCATCTTGCTGGTCTACAGATGCAGGTTATTTGGAAAATAAAAAAATAATCAATTCTTTAAGAATTGTCAATGACGTTGCTGAAAGATCAATAAAATTAGTCAGTGATTACAATAATATTTTAACAATGGATGAAAAGCAGAAGCAATTTTTGTGGATGAATGTATCTAACTACAAGCGGACAAATCCTGATTTCAAAAAAAGTACATTAGTCAGGAAGTACAAAAGATCAAAAAAAGAAACTTAGCGTACCTGCCAATTTTTTTACTTATTCAAAATTTTGAAGCAGTTTAGTAAAATGTCAAAAATTTAATTAAAATATCGAGTGTTCTTTAAAGTTTTGCACACACATAAGATAGAATGAGTAGCTTAATATTTAGTCAAAAATATGTTGGTTCAAAAGTAAAATTTCAAGTATCATATAATTTTTCTATTATCTAAATTTTAATTCTGATTTTCTTTTTTTTTTTTTTTTAATAAAAACTACTATTCAGTGAAATAAGAGCTTTGTTAATTTTTATATATGCTTACTTAAAAGACTTCATAAAAAATTTTTTTTCAAAGTTTATCTCTACTAGTACCACTCAGCGCGCTGCAAGCGCGCATAGGAAAAAAACAATGATTGTAACCTCAAAAGGCACTTTTCGAATATTTTAAAAACTGCTCCACCAATTAGCTCACGAATAAATCTTACATTGAAAATCTTACAAAATGGCGCTAGCTCTCTTTTATAGATAGACCTTTTTGATATTAAACTTAAAATAAATCCATAATTTTTTTTTACTTCTGGTTATGAAGGTTTGGATAAAGAAAACGTGTTTGGTACAATAAAAGGATTTTTAGATTAATAGAAAAAACCACTTTTTTTTTATTCAAATATACATAACTTCACTTCTAATAACAATTTATGCATAAAATTATATATCGTTGGAAAGCTCTTTAATCAAACTTTAATTTGATGCAATTCAAAAATGTGTAAAAAAAATTTAGTGGTCACTAAAGAGCTTCAAAAGCAGATTTTTACTGTAAATAAAGTAAAAGATTTTCGATTATCCAAGCCTAAGACCTACATATCGAGGTTATGCTCAAAAAGTAAAATGTTTTTGAAAACTTTAAGAAAAAACAAAGTTATAATTTGTAGGGAGTTTTTACTCAAAAATGACTTTAAATAGTCAAATTTTAGGGTTAAAGATAAAAAATTTATAAAATAATGCAAAAAAAGCCGTAAAAAGTTTGGTTTTTTGTATCGCGTGGGAACAATTTTGAAGATAAAAATCTCCGGTTTTCGCAGAAAGCTTCCTTTTTTCAATATCTTTCGAACGATATAAAATAAGTAGGAGTCACCGTGTAATAGTTTTCATTGCGGCTGTTTTGCAAGTGTTGTTTTTTTTTAACTTTTAAACTGTTTTTAAATACTTTCAAGGCTCGAGAGGCACGGTTTAAATTGGGGAAAAATTTTTTTTTTTGTGGGGAAAGTTATTTTTATGCTCTAAATAAACATTTGCGGGGGTGGAATCAGTCGAAAATTCAATTCGGGAACTCACGAACAGTCTAATGATCAAGCAGTAAGCAGTTGTGATTCCTGGAAAATTGTCACTTGATTCAAATTCCAAACGAACATCTACCGGAGCGTTTTTCAGAGATTCGTTCTGTTTGGAGCAGTCCAGAACAATCAGTGGAATTTTCTTGATAAAATTTTCCTTGCTCAACAACGGTTCTGACTCTTTACCATAGTACGAATTCTGAAAATTGACGTACATGTCGTAAAGCATAGCATACTGGTTCTGACCAATATCCAAATTCAGATTACTGTAAGGATAATACTGAGAATTGAGGAACAGTTTAGCATTTCTGATATTACAATGATCAAATTGACTCAAGTTTTTGTCTTTTTGATTTTTGCGATTGGTCTGAAATGCTAGAATAACAAAGCGGGGTTTTTCCAATTGATTGGATGTTTTCACTGTCCATACATGTTTCGAAGTACTAGGAAGCATAGGATACTCAAATAATTCCCAGGATCGAAAACTCATGACCACTGGTTTACCCCTTTGCAGATGATTCAACATGTTAATTTTATTTTCGTTGGAGAGAAACACGTACGGCATGAGCCATTCGATTTTAAATAATTGAATTTTCCAATTTTCCCATTTATCTTCTCCCCCCTCTTTATAAGATGATGATTTGATCGCATTGACATCTGTATTGGATCTTCGAAGAATCAATTCATGTTTTGTATTGACCACAATCTTTCGATAATCCTCTGCAAAACCCAGAAGCATGCTGAGAGGGATAAATATATCGAAATAACCATTATCAGTGATCTTGATTTTTTCGTCTACATCGACCCATCCAGCATTTTCCAAGGTTTGTCTGGGATTGAAAGATAACCAACCTTTTATGAGTGATGTAAGTCCAACGTTTTTGCAACGATCGATCTCGATTGCATTGATCTCGTATCTAATTTCATCAAACAAGTGACAAATTCCATTGTTGACAAAATCAGTATGAGCTAATACACTATTGTCTTCTTTTACTAATTTTCCACAAATATGCAGCGAACTTTTAGATGGTAACAAACACAAGTCTTGGTGTTGAATCGATATACGGATTTCATCACTGTTGTTGAAATGAGCACCTGTGTATGGCTGATGAGCGTGTACTTCGTAATGTGAAATACTGTCATCGAACACTACAGGTGTCTCTATACTTAGAATTTCTTCCATTTTTCTTGTAGCAGCAGAAGAATATGCAAGTTATTTTCCACCAGGTTTTACTCGGAAACCGAGACTTTTCAGAAATTTTATGTTTTGTCGTGTTAACGCTTTCAGAGTTCGTTGACGACTGGTGGTCGAGCGACATGGTGTAGGCCTTTTATACCCTCGCCCGTAAAAAACGATCCCCATCACGTGACTGATTTTATGTGTAATCTAACAGTAATCGTTTCTCCACGAAAATTAACCAAGTCACCGTCCTGATCAACTATACGCAGTTGAATGTAATCTATACACTTGTTTGAAACTGGCAAATAAATTACTTGAGAAGGAGCTTCGATAATTTTATATCCGGGAGGGACTGCAGGAAAAAATTGATGAATTGTGTGAACGCTTTGATTATTTATGTAAGCACCAGTCGTTATATTACACTCGATTCTCAAAGAGTTAACTTTAAGAATTTTAACTGGTAAATCAGAGGTGTGTTCGATGTTAGCAGGAAGTTTTCTTTGAGTAAAACCTAGTAATCGACCTACAGAATCCTTAGATTTCAAAATGACCTCTTCACTACACTTGATCACGCTTGTTAAAGTGTTATTGTTAGGTTTCAAACTGAATGTTATGTCATCACTAAGGTGATTTTTTATATATTTTTCAATATCTTCAATTTCGTAGCTGCCTGTAGGTATTTTTATCACTTTATTACCAACTTTGATTTTATTATTTTTTTCATCAATATTAGGTATTGAATGAAATGACAAAAATTCTACCAAACCAAGCACGTAGTTTTTGTTTGATGAAAGTTCCAAAGGAGGAAAGTAATGAGCTTCAAGTGAAGAAGTATTACCTGATAAAGTTAAGGTTATTGACTCCATGACAGCTCAAAGTAGACTGAGGTCTTAAGCTTAAACTTTCTCTTTATATACCTTTGGATAAAAATTGTAAACACAGATGACCACAATTATACGTTCCAAAGTCTTGGTATCTTTGAGGATTATATTTGACTTTGTCCACACCTAAATATAAAATCAAATCAAGGGGTGGTCTGAGGTCGCCAAAACTATCAAAGTAGATCACGTCTTTTCCTATTTTGCGGTAAGCCACCCAGTGAGTTCCGAGACCTTTATCATCGTCAAGATTTACTATCGCTGATTCGTGATAAAGAGGGCCACTTGATGGCAAAGAATTTCTCATGAATACACCACGAAAATCAGGTATTTTTAATTTTTTAGCATATTTAATCAAATCAAAGTTAGACAACGCTCTTTTGGGTAAACTTATTTCGAGCTTTTTTTTTTTTTTAAGCTCCCACCCATATAAGGTTTGAGGTACAGACCATAACCCGTTTTATATGGTTTCAAGTATAATCCTTTCCCGAGAGCTATAGCTTCCATGGTTTGATTATGTCTACGATTTTCTTCCAATTGTTCTTTCGATGACTTTGCTTGATTGATTGCCTTGGCTACTCCAGCTGCTCCACCAGCAAGGGCACCTGTTGCACTTAATCCAGCAAAAAGAGGAATCAGATACGGCAAAACCCCACCGATTTTCTTGGAAACTGGAAGAATTCTTGGAATTATAACATTTTTCTTACCACCAGCTTTTTTGATGGCTTCTCTTGCATTCTTTATTGCTGAGCTTATAGCTTTTTTAGCGCATTTTCCTGAAGCATTTGGTTTTGCAGCCTTGATTATTTGCTTCAAAGTTGCCTTTTTTGTTTTTCTTTTCATTGTTTTTCTTTTCTTGATTTTTCTATTGGTCTTTTTCAGACCCTGTCCGAGTTTGGTTTTTAAATTCATAGCGTTAGTAATAGCGTACGCTGCAGCTCTTTCACCGATACTTGCGTCTTTTGAAAGTACTCTACCCCAGGCTTTATTCGCGAGGTCTCTGTCTGCTGCGTGTCTAGCCTGTAAATCTTCTCGATTCTGAGAATAAGCTATGTCGTGATCCTTGCAAGCTGAGTCTAATAGATTTATTCCTGGATCACCACGGGCCAAACGCTTAGCCAATTTTGTTCCAGGTCCACAATACTGATATCCTGGGATATGGACTTCAACTGGGAGTTTATTGATTAGCTTGTTTACCAGACCACGACCTTTCTTCTCGTGAATGATCATTGCTGTTCAGAAGTTCATGAATGACTGAGTTGAAAACTATATAAGCCCTGTATTTATACCTCCTTGGACCAGTCTTTGTTCAGAATTTAAATGATCAACATGGATTTCCTACCGAGTTCCAAGAAACTTCCCGTGATGAATTTCGACACAATAGTCGAAGAGGAAAAAAAGATCAAGAGACATGGTGATTTACTTCCGGATACGATAAGAGCAGTATTCTGCGGACCTTCCAACTGTGGAAAGACCAATAGTTTATTGGCTCTCATTACGCAAGAAAATGGTCTCAGATTCGAGAATGTGTATGTTTATTCGAAATCTCTCAACCAACCGAAATATAAATTTCTGAAAGATCTTTTAGAACCCATAGATGGTGTAAAATATTTTCCATTTAGTGAGCACGAAGATGTAATATCACCAAAAGACGCTCTCCCGAATTCATTAATGATTTTCGATGACGTTGCTTGTGAAAAAATGGACAACGTGAAAGCCTTCTTCTGCATGGGTAGACATGCTAAAGTGGATTCTTTCTATCTTTGTCAGTCATATGCTCAAGTGCCAAAACATCTTGTACGAGATAACGTTAATCTACTCGTACTCTTCAGACAAGATGATGTAAATTTGAAACATGTGTACGACGATCACGTCAACACTGACATGCCTTACACGAGTTTCAGGAATTTCTGTTCGGAATGTTGGAAAGATAATCATACATTTGTTGTCATAGATAAGGACAGACCGATAAATTCTGGTCGATATCGCAAATGCTTTGATAATTTTGCTATAAATATAACTAACTAAATGACTGTGTCATCAGTCTACAGTTAGATTTAAAGAGGTCAACATGTCTCATATAGAAAGAGAAAAAAATATGCTGCAGCAGCTTGTCAAAGCACGCCAAGCTGTAAAGCAGAAATACAATTTGGTTAAATCTCAAAGAGATGATACAGAACAAACCTTGAATGAAATGTTCAAACCCATCATTACTCCTCTCCAAGAACTCGTGAATCATAAAAAATCAGATTCTACGATAAAAGAAGAAAAATTAGAGGATTTTAAGAGTGATTTGATTAAATTTGAGGATAATTTTCAGAGTGATGAAGACTTAATTGATGACTCTGTGAGAATTCCAAACAAAACAAGTTTAAATCAATCTATTGAAAAAGACTCTTTTGGAGAAGAAATCGAACTCGTTGCAGCAGAGCAAGATAAACTATATGGAATTAAGAAAAAAACAAACCATGGGTATGAGCTTGGGAATGCAATTTTACGATTTTCGAAAGATAAGATTTTCGTAAACAATAAGTCATTTCCAAGAACTCAAGGGTTGCAAGATCTTATTGTAAAAAAGAATCCTAAAAATTTTTCAATGAAGGATGAATCAAACTATCTAAAAATTCTTGAGGAATCAAATGCTCATAAAAATACCAACGGTCAATTAAAAAAACATATTTCCAGTTGGAAATACAATAATATAATTAAACGCATGTTCGAATCGACCGGGAGTGGACTCTTACCTCGATACAAAGTTGCCAAGCGTATTACCCGTATGGACCTTGTTTACTGGGATAATCCTAATGAGCTCGTGGAACGTCTTCAACTTTTGGTTGCCGAAAGATCAGCTGGTAATTATAATCATGAGAACGAAATTCACTCAATCATCGAAGAACTCCGAGAAGCTGGCTATATATTGATCTGATTTCGATGATTCTTCATCATTATCAAAATGAGTGTTGACGTGTTCGGACGTGCTTTAAAAAAGAATACAGAGGGCGTTCGAGGTGCTCCGGGTATAGGTTATAAATTAACCGAAACTGGTCAGTTTGATGTAGAAGGCAAACGACTTTGCAACCTAGCTGCACCTGTGGAATCTAACGACGCCGTTAATTTAGAAACTATCAAAAACCTGATTGGATTGGAACTTCAAAGTCTGTACGAGATTACGAAAAAATTGAGAAGTGACGTGGATGATTTGAGTGCTATTCTAAACAATCACAAAACTGAGATAAACGACAACGTTCAGAAGAAAGTTGATGAACTATTTGAATTAATTGAAGGTCACAGAGACGACATTGACAAGAGTATCCTGCAAATAAACGCTAAGATTGTTAAAAAAGATGAATAAAAAAGAGGCGGTGGTCGAAGAACTTCACAAGCCTGCTCGTCGTAATTATCCTCGAAGAAAATTCGATGTTCGAGGTATTGATGAAACCTGGCAAGCTGATCTCGTAGAGATGCAACCCTACTCAAGGGAGAACAAAGGATTCAGATACTTGCTTACCGCGATAGATGTTTTTTCAAAGTATGCCTGGGGTGTGCCTGTAAAAACAAAATCTGGTAAGGACGTTACCGAAGCCATGAATTCTATTCTTAATGAGAAGCGAATTCCAAAGAACCTTCATGTTGATCGTGGAAAGGAATTTTACAACAAAGACTTTCAAGCTCTAATGAAAAATCATAAAATCAACATGTATTCAACTTACAGTAATCTCAAAGCATCCATTGTTGAGCGATTTAATCGAACTTTAAAAAACAAGATGTGGAAGCAATTCAGTTTACAAGGAAGTTATCAGTGGCTCGATCTATTACCTGAGTTGATTGAAAAATACAACAATACCAAACATCGAACAATTGGCATGAAACCCAAGGACATCACTGCTGCCAACGAAGCTGAAGTTCTCAAGCGCTTTATGGACAATAGAAAGCTTTCAATTAAGATAAAATTTAAAGTTAATGATAAAGTTAGAGTTAGCAAAATAAAACACTTGTTTGAAAAAGGTTATACACCTAATTGGACAACGGAAATTTTCACGGTTACCAGAGTACTCAAGACTAAACCAGTTACCTATCATTTGAAGGATCACAAAGGTGAACCAATTTCTGGCTGCTTTTACGAACAAGAACTTTTAAGAGTTAAACATCCGGATGTTTTTTTAGTTGAAAAAGTAATTAAAAAACAAGGTGATAAATTATATGTTAAATGGTTAGGTTTTGACAAAAGTCAAAACAGCTGGATACATAAGAATGATTTATAATTTGTATTATATTTGAATAAATAAATTTGTATTATATTTGAATAAATAAAAACACGATTAATTAAAATAAATTTGTTGGTTTATTAACTAATATTTACATGAATTTCAATTTACTATTTCCCAAATTCAAAATGAATAATTCTAATTTATTCGCTTTAGCTGCTAAATTATTATACATAGTATCATTCTCGTAGAGAGCATCAGAGATGCGGGTCGGAACAAAAATTTGGAACTGACTGGAACCTTCGGTGATGACGAAGACCATCTTTTGTCCGTAGCGTGTGGTGACCTTTTTGATCTCGGTGACCATGTAGCTCTCATTCAGGGCCAAGTCGTTCCAGGACTTCCTGGGGAGGTATGAGTTGGAGGCCAGGTTGTTGAGACTGTTTAGATCCATTTTCCTGGAAAATAAATAAGATATATAATTAATTTTTGAAAATCTCATTAAAGAATAAAAGTGAAAACTGAAAACCATACTTACTCAGGATAGACGGGGTCTCTTGGCTGGTGGCGAGTCTTCGTAGAAGTCAAGGTTCAACGGGATGTCCAGGAAGTCGTCGTCGTCTGGATACTCTGCTGCTGGAGGTCGGCTATTTGCTGCTGGAAGTAGTGGAGCTGCTCCGTCGTCGTCTGGAAGTGCTGGAGATCTGCTGTCTGCTGCTGGAAGTCTGCTGTTTGGCTCGTTCACAACTGGAATGACTTCGAGAGCCTGGGGTGCCTCTATAAGTACAGCTGTCCCCACTCCTTCTACCACCTCCATTGGCTCTGCCACTTGTAATTCTTTCTCCAATTCTTGGTACTTCTCAATGTCCTTGTGGCCCCATGGTAAAGTGTCTGTACTTCCAGGAATCAAGTACCGCTTGTCATCGTAAGGACTCAAAGCCACTTTTTCTTGATACACCGTAGTGACCTGATGTTTCTTGGAACGGATCAAGTGTTGCTGGCATTTTACAATGGATTTCTCGAAAAGGCACTCCCTGTAATCCTCAAAAGTCAATCTTCTGAGTGCTGTTGACTTGACCCCTTTGGCTTTCATCACAGGTGCCTCATTTTCCACCAGAAAGCTGTATAATTTACTGCGTAATCCGATGAAATGAGTCATGATTTCGCCATTGCACTCGTCTTTCATGAGGCCCACCTTCTTCTCGTTGTCAGGTTTTATTCCGAAACGATTGTCTGGAGGGTAAGCGGAAGTGTCGAAGTACTCCGGATGCTCTCTCATGACCTTGTATACGTCGGTTCCTTCAATTTCATAGATGAAACTGTCCGTGTCCGTGTACAACAATTTGCACTTGGAACCGACCCACTTCTTCATTTTGTTGTAGTGGAAGTCATACATCAAGGTCTTCGAGATGTCAAGCACACTTAACCCTATGTAGAGCGGCTTATCGATCTTCATCTTGCTCTGTTTCATCTGAACCAGCACAGCGTCCTCAGCAAGTTCCACGAGGCTATGGAAATTGGGATCGGCGATGCAAGCCTCAGCTCCATACCGATCAGGCCAAATTGTTACCACTCTTGCGTCCACGTGATCTCGCTGCGACTCCATAGTCTTACCATATATTATATTGTTGAGCAGCTTGAAGAAGTCACGTTCAAACTTGTTTCTCGCCAGTCTTCTTTTCTCAGTGTTGAAATCGATGTATTTTTTCAACCACTGAGACTGGTTAAATTGAACTGCTCGGTGAATTTTCTTAACCTTGAGACCGTGTTCCCGTGCTTGAATCAAGGCCCTGTAATGGATCACGTACTTCTCCTTGTGTAACATGGTCGTGAGCAGCTTTTTCTGCTTGGAGTTAGGTGGTGCCATATGTTCAGCACAGAAGGGGAGATCCTGTTGCTCCAGGTGAAGTTCCTCTGGGTACTCAATGTCCACTTCCAGAAAGTAGCCGATGTCATTGTCCTCCGGTACGACATAGAAGTCAGGATCGCTCAAATCATCCACCCACTTGAGCCCACCGTACGGAAGATACTGACACATAGCCCAACTGTAAAACAAAACATCAGAAATTAAAAAAATGAATAATTAATTGATAATAACGTCATAATTACCCGTATAAATTGTTGGCATCTAGGTAAACGAGGTATTTCTCGTCCTTGTCAGGGTTATAACCTTCTTTCATGTAGGGGTTGTTTGCTTCCGAGTATCGGTTGGAGCACTGGCTGATACCTCCTCTGATTCCCTTCTCAATGAAAAGAAGCATATCGATGTCCGTTATCAGTTCCAACTCCACCTCTGTTTGTTTAAGCATGGCATCCCACGATAGGCCAGCTGTGGTGTAGTAGCAGGCAGGATCCAGGCTGTAGGCTTCCAAACACGTCGAACGGAAGTTTTCAAAAACGTTGCAGAGTAACAAGACATCTGACCTTAGATAGATGTCCGAGTACTCTCCAAGAGTTTGCACGTTGAGTTTGGACCATACATCCTTGGCGTGGGTGTACTCATCTTCTCCAATAAAGGTGTCGGTCAAGCTGCTGTAGAATTTTTCTCGTTCAGGAAGCTCCGTCTCATTGAGTTTCTCAAAAGAGTCAGTGTACTCGTAAGGGTAATGACCTTTCACGGTGAGCAACTCAATTTGATCGTCTTCCAAGCCAGCTTGACGGAGATTTCCAACGGCAATGTCCTTGTCGGGGAGGTTTTTGACCAGCTGGTCCAAAGATGACGCCATAAACCGGAACGAGTCCAAGAATCGGAAGTTGATCACACAATCCTTGATGTATTTCGTGAATGAAATGTAACGGTCTTTATTTTGAGCAATTACAGTCATATCACCATCAAGGATTTTCTTTGATGCAATTTCCTTGATCAAAAAGTGAGCGTCATATCCCGAAAGGTTGTGGAAAATCACAGGAACAAATTTAGCTGCCTTGAACTTCAAATTACACGACCTGAAAGAAAAATTTTATTTGAAAACTGTTTTACCGACCCAAAATTATTTTATTAACTTACCTGTGGGCTGCACCTCTGTATTTGCCTGTAAAATGGCAGTGGTCCTTCACTTTAGGGTCTGACCTATTGAAAAACCCTCTGTTACACAAATAACATGACGCGGCTTGATTGAAGTTATTCCAATCACGTTGAGTGAGAATAATTTCTCTGGGATTTTTATGCAACTGCTCAATCTCAGACGCAATCCTATTCAGCTCCTTTGCAAACCATTCCGCAGGTGTCTGCTGACCGTCTTCAGATTGCCGGTAACTTCTGTAGTACGATTGACTATCGTCGTAGCTATTTTTCAAGTAGTAACCAACGCTGAAGGCTTGATGTTGTTGTGGGCTGCGAGGATCGCCTGTGGGCTTCAGCAAACTTTCGAAATCGGCATAAATCACATGACTCACTTTGTCCATGTTCTTGAAATTTTTAAACTTTAGTTTATTGTCTTTTTCACTAGGCAGTTCAATTTTACAAGTGTTGAACTGTTGACAAATGACTCTGTGGTCAATAACTTTCTGTTCTGTGTCCCAGTAGTGTAAGCACCTGTCACAGAAAAACTTTTTACCGTTATGGTCGGTCAATTGCTTACTTACCAACATACTCAAATTCTTGATCCAAACGTAGTGACACTTGGGGATGTTGTCCATGACTTCATTTTCATCAGGGTAGTGGTCTTGCACATAAAGCAAATTCACATGTCTCGGTTTGTAGCAGTCGGTGAGGTGAGCTGTACACACTTCATACTGATTACCACGCTTTTTTAGAACAAAGACGTTGACCGAGACATCGTTTTGTTTCTCAAACACTTTCACTTGCTTCAGTTTAACGGGAAATGATATGCCAGTAAAATTGAGTTCATTTGAGTATGGTATATAGTGACTTACACGATCAGCATGATTCTTTCTTGATACCGGATGTAAAGCAGAAAGAATCGCCCAACGGAAACACTCATCGTCTTCATTGTCCACATTCACACAAGCACGTTTCTTCTGAATTGACTCTGGTAGACGAAAGTGAGAGCCTGCATGCATTGGTTGGTAGTGTTTCATGCTGAGCACCATACTCAGAATCTGCCGCAAGGTCCAACCTGAGCCGCAACCTTCAAACTCTTCTATTTGGTGTAGCACAGGTGTAACAACGTTTTGATCATACCACTCACTCAAATTGGTTGTCTGGAATATAGGTTGACTGGCGGTGTTGAAATGTTTCACTTCATTGGTTTCAATGTCACTTTTCAAAATCACATACTCTGATGAGAGTTCAACACTAACCATTAAAGCACTATGTTCTCGCAGAGACTCACCAACTTTTTCTTCGAATAGAGCTCTGGAATTCTCGAGAAAGGACCTCACATCTTTATGTACAATGTTTATTATGATTCCAGATTTAATGTGATTCTGGAAAACACTAGGCAATTCTTCCCACTTCACAGAGTCTTTGGATACTTCTGGAACAGGCTGCACTTCATCAGGAACCACCAGCTCTCCTTCAGCAACAGGTTGAATTTTGTCAGGAACCACTAGCTCTCCTTCGGCAACAGGTTCCACTTCACCAGGAACCACTAGCTCTCCTCCAGTAACCACCAACAAATTTTCCAGTCTTTTTTCAATGTTGGTAAGTTGAAAGACGTAGGCTGCACACTTTCGCTTCTGGTGAATGGTTAAATCCCCAGAAACAAGCAAATTCCGGAGAATACCTTTCATCTCCTTCACCGTGTCCATCCACCGCTGCAGCTCACTGTGTTCTGCAGAGCCAGCATGCACTTGAAGAGAATTCAGTAGAGCCTTAATGCTCACGCCAAAATACTCGAGGGAAGCCATAATGTTGCCAAAATTAATAAATAATATAGTCAGAGCTGTAATTAAAGCAGAGTAAAATATAAAGCAATGAATTCAAACTGGAGCACTGAACAAGATGATCCGATCGAATTGAAGCACTGGAATGAAATGATTGAAGAGAATTGAGAGGCCTCAGCTTTATACACTTTAGACTAGTGGAGGGGGAGAGCCAAATCGATGAATTTTCCCAAAATCTCAGGAACTGGTGGTGACAAGAACTGACGTCAAATTCTAGGAATCCCAGTGAAGCTTTGATTCGTTCCGACAGAAACTCTTGCCATATAAGATGAATCCAAACTGGAGCAGTGAGCAAGATGATCCGATCGACTTGAAGCACTGGAATGAAGTGATTGAAGACGGTTGAGAGGCCTCAGCTTTATACACTTTAGACTAGTGGAGGGGGAGAGCCAAATCGATGAATTTTTTCCTAAAATTTCGGGAACTGGTGGTGACAAGAACTGACGTCAAATTTCTAGGAATCCTAGTGCAGCTTTGATTCGTTCCGACAAACTCTTGCTATATAAGCCGCGAGCCACTTTGCTGTAACCATCATTTCGACTTGGACAACCGACATGGCTGAATACGTGGTGGACATCCAGTGCTTCAAGAGGTCCTCCAACATACTCCAGGTGAAGGAGTTGGCCGTCATCCCCGTGGACAATTGGAGGTTGCCGACCATCTGCCTGATCCAGTCACCATGCCGCTTTGAAAAACTCCTGGTGGAGGAGCAGAGGACGAACCGCTGGTTGGAGAGGCGTCACCACGGCATCCCTTGGAGTTCCGGCTTCGTCCCGTTCACAGCCTGCACCAGGGTGATTCAGGATGCCCTCCGAGACGCTACCCGGGTCTATACCAAGGGTTCCGAGAAGACGAAGCTGCTCCAGTCGATGCTCCCCGGGAAGTAAGTACTTTTCTACCCTAAACTAACCTAAACTTACCTTAACTAACCTAAACTTACCTTAACTAACCTAAACTAACCTATATTTTACTTACCTTCCGCAGACTTGTTGTTGACATGGATGAAATTCGGTGTCCTTCGTTGAAGACCCTGGAGAAGACTTGCCCGTTTTCCTGCCGCTACCACGTTCGGGCAGGAGCAGTCTGCGCCGTGGACAACGCCTACGCCTTGAAAAGCTGGTTGGTGAGACGTCGGGCCTGGTTGATCGAAGCTCGAGAAGGTCAAGACGAAGTGGATATGAATAATCGAGAAACTATGGGCGAATCGGAACAAACCAGCAGATCTTTATAATTAATTTAAATGTCTATTTTATTAAGGATACTGTATTATGATGCTTAAAATATATATTTATTTAAATTTAAAAAAGACTTTTTTTTTTTATTCCAACTGTAGGAATTGATTAATAAAAATAAATAAATAAATAAAAAAAATTCAATTAACACATTTACAGATAAGGTTTGATAAAAATAATTACTCATACAGTATTAAGTTTTTTTTTTTTATATTTTAGAAATTTTTAACATTTTATTTTACATTTTTATTTTTAATTTTTATTTTAACATTTTATTATTTTACATTTACTTTTAACATTTTATTTTAAATTATATTTTTACCTTTTATTTAACATTTTATTTTTACACTATATTTTGTTAATTTTATTTCTACATTTTACATTTTTTTTTTTTACTTAAAATTATTTTTAAAAAGAACAAAAATTACAAAAAGAATAAAATAAAAAATTAAAATTAAAAAATTAATATTTTTTAAAAATTTTCGCTCTGGGGAGCGTTGAGCTCGTAGGCAGCGGCCTACCCCCGCAAATGGACCGGGTAGGAATCCTTACCCACGGCTCGTAGGGACGGTTTCTCGCCCACTCCTCCACCTCCTCATCCGTCATTTTACCACGGGTAGGAGTGGGCCTCTCTTCATCATTTGGTTTCTCCCAGCTCCAAACGACCCCCAAAGGATGCTCCTTTGAGTTCTTCTGTTGCACCTCGCAAATCTCGGTTGCATCCCACCGTCATTTGCGTCGAGGTTCAACAGGAGAACTCAAAGGAGCCAATGAGGGCGCTGATGGATCTGGGAGAACCAAATATGAAAAGTCGCACTCCGTACCTTCCAAAATTTCTTGATGAGAAGGAAGAGGAGGGGGAGGAACTGTCAGAGCCCTGGGTAAGTTATACTGGGCCCTTTGCGAGGTTCCCGAGAGCCCAAGCATCCCCTCCACTGCCGCCGCGATCTCAGCCAATGCCGCATCATTATATGAGGGCGGCTCATCCCTCGCTTCAGCGAGCATACACAGCGCTGATGCTGCTGCAACCTCCTCGTATGATGGTGGTGGAGGTGATGATAACTGCAGCAGTCCTGCTGCTGCTGCTGCTTCTGGCGACGGCGGTGGCGACGGTGGTGGTGACGGCGACGGCGGTGGCGGCGGCGGCAATGGTGACGGCTTCAATTTAGTCAGTGGTCCCGGCATCCAACACATCCACTCCAAAATCTCCCCAGTTGTCAGAGGAGATTTTGGAGGTGTCGGGGTCACTGCTGGTTCCCCCGCCACCACTGGAGGGGGTCGCCGCTTGAAGCGGAACTCATTCCCAACTTTCTTCACCACCAAATTGAGGTTTTGGACTGAAAAAAAAAAAAAAAAAAAAAAAAAAAAAAAGAAAAAAAAATTAATTAGCTGTCAAAAAAAAAAAAAAAAAAAAAAAACTCACCATTTTTTATTTTGGGTTTGGACCCTGATGGAGCTGGTGGTGATGGAGCTGGTGGTGGCGATGGAGCTGGTGGTGGTGATGGAGCTAGTGGTGGCGATGGAGCTGGTGGTGAAGGAGGACACACTGGGGCCGATGGAGCTGGTGGTGGTGAAGGAGACACCCGCAACTAAAAATAAAAAAAAATTTTTTGAAATTAAATACAGACACACAAACACGCACAAATTTAAATTTCACATACACACTGTGCGCATGCAACCACCCATACATACACTCATTCACACACAGACACACAAACAAGCACAAATTTAAATTTCGCAATCACACTGTACGCATACATTCAGCCATACGTTCATTCACACACACGCGCACACAAATTTAAATTTCGCATTCACACAAACACATTGAAAAAAAAAAAAAAAAAAAAAAAAAAAAAAAAAACTTACGTCCTCCAAAAGCCGCTGATGGTAGCCCTCCTCCTGCTCCAGCAGCTGGCTCAGAGGCTGCGGGTTGAGAGCGTGCAGCTCCCCCAGGAGGCTAGTGAGAAACAGCTCTGGGTCCCAGAAGAATATGGCGTTGGTGTCAATCTTCTCGACCCAGAGCTGATCTCGAAGATATGACACCGCCTCCATCAGGGACTCATCATCCTCTTCCTCAAAGCGCTGCTGCTCCATGGTGTCCTGGAGGAGCTCGTCGCCGTCACCAATCTCTTCCTCCATCCGCTGCTGCACGGGAGTGTGCAGGGGCTGCTGCTGCAGGGCGTCAAACTCCTGGAGGAGCTCGTCGCCGTCACCAATCTCTTCCTCCATCCGCTGCTGCATGGGAGTGTGCAGGGGCTGCTGCTGCAGGGCGTCAAACTCCTGGAGGAGCTCGTCGCCGTCATCCACCTCCAACGTGGGGTCGTTGCCAGCAGCAGCGCGGAAGTCCAAAAACTCCTCGAGCTCCTCTCGCACGTCGTCCTCTGCGTAGCCCATCTTCTCAGGTCAAGGGTGGCTTGATAACTGATGAACTCGCAGAGGACTACACGTATTTATATGGTTTTTACAGTCGGTTAGAACATTGTTGTCAAAACAACAATATTCTAACCGACTGTAAACCCAAGAGAGCCGAAGAGTTTCTTGGAACCGTGTTGCTGCGTGATCAAATGGGGTAGCGACAGCGGCGTAAAATAAAAGGGTGCAAGCGGCACGGCGGTGTATTACAAATGAGCCGCCGCCGCGTATGATCTCGTAAACTCCATTAGTGAAAAAATAAACAATATATTGATTTCGCTAATGGAGTTTATGTACTTCTAAAACCACAACTTCATAGAGGCAGTGACCGGCATTGCACATCAAAGGGTTGCAAGGTCCTGCCGTGACCTATTTTCAAACAGGCCGCCGCCGCGTATGATCTCGCGAGCCTTGTACCTGTAGTTTAACTTTACAGATGATCATAAATGGGGGGCCAGTGGCTCAGGCGGTAGAGAGTCCGCCTGGCATTTCTGGGGTCGTGGGTTCGAATCCCAGTGAATGAGATTTTTTTTTTTTTTTTTTTTTTTTTTTTTTGAAATTTTACTAAAATAATTTTCAATTCACCGTCAATGAATTGTAAAATTAATTAATTAAATAAAAAATTAAAAATGATAAGAGCTAGCGGCTAGCCAGCAGTGGCTACCCGCTAGCACCAGCTGTACCACGCAAAAGGTACGAGAGCGGGGAGGGGGTACAAAGTACGAGAGAGTGACGCCACCTCCAAAAAGTATGGGAGTTAGGCGCCACCTCAAAAAAGTATGAGAGTTTCGCGCCACCTCAAAAAAGTATGAGAGTTTCGCGCCACCTCAAAAAAGTATGAGAGTTTCGCGCCACCTCAAAAAAAGTATGAGAGTTTCGCGCCACCTCAAAAAAAGTATGAGAGTTTCGCGCCATGGCGCGAAACTCTCTTAGCCATACTACTTATAAAATTTTAAAATTTGTTTCAACAAAAAGAAATAAGAAATAAATTTTTTTCACAGCAACTTTGAACTATTCAATAATTTTATACCTATAACTTTTTTTAAAGTAAAATATTAAAAAAATTAAATTGATAAGTCTCTAGTAACATCATTGTTTGACTGTTTAAATGTTTTAATATTATTTCATTTTTGAGCGCAAATATTTATTCAAGAATGATTACATTAATTGATTTTATAATTCTCGGTTTATGAATTTTAATACTTTAAATGATTTAAAAAAAAAAATTTTTTAATAGTATAAATTTAATAGTGATACCATCGTTCATGTCAAACTAAACTCAACTTTTGAAATAAATTTTTACTAAAAATATTGATAAATAATGAAAAATTTATAACAATCACAGACAATTTAAGCCAATTGTCTATTTTCACACATCAATTTTTCGGTTTTTCGTGATTTTCTCAATATTTTTCTCTAGTAGTGATATATAAATTTTTTTTTTCAAAAACTGCCAGATTTGACGAAAAAAAAGAGCCCAACCAGAATTTTCTATCAATATTTCGTCAAGGTAAAGTTTCATATCTGTAAAAAAAATTTTTTGCTTATTTTCTTAATAACTTGACAGTGGTAGACGAAAAGTAAAAACTGCATTAAAAAAGGCTAAATATCATGATTTTTCGAATTTAATTCACTGTAACTTGCGAAAATGTGTTGAAAATTTTTTTTTTAATAAGGTTTTTCTAAAAATTCTTACCCACTGAATCTAAATTCATAGTCAGATTATAATATTTTCAAGTTCAAATCATTAAAATGACAAAAAAAAGATGGATTATACAGGGTGGTCCAAATTAATGTATCGGTGCATTTATCTCGAAATCAAAGCCTCGTGTGAAAAATTTTTTCAGGTAAAAGTTGTTTGGTTAGGAGGGGGAAGAAAAATGGGCCCAACAGAATTGGGCCCGGGGCCTTAGGTTGGGCCCTACGGACCCAAAGTCCGTTTTTTTAAATGGGAACCCCTATTTTTTACCCCGGATTCGGAAAGAGCGGAAAATTTTACGATTTTTAGGTATTTTTTGAAATTTTTTTGGGCCTTTTCTGAGACCCCATAAGCCCCGATAAAGTCCCCGTATGTTTTGTGGCTTTATTACCGGGAAAAAAGCATTTTTAGTACAGCACATGCACGGGAAAAGTTATTTCATTTTAAATTTACAAGAAAATGGACCCGAAAAAATTGGGCCCGGGGCCTTAGGTTGGGCCCTACGGACCCAAAGTCCGTTTTTTTAAATGGGAACCCCTATTTTTTACCCCGGATTCGGAAAGAGCGGAAAATTTTACGATTTTTAGGTATTTTTTGAAATTTTTTTGGGCCTTTTCTGAGGCCCCATAAGCCCCGATAAAGTCCCCGTATGTTTTGTGGCTTTATTACCGGGAAAAAAGCATTTTTAGTACAGCACATGCACGGGAAAAGTTATTTCATTTTAAATTTACAAGAAAATGGACCCGAAAAAATTGGGCCCGGGGCCTTAGGTTGGGCCCTACGGACCCAAAGTCCGTTTTTTTAAATGGGAACCCTTATTTTTTACCCCAATTTTTTTGGGCCCTATGAAGACAATACGTGGGGCTTGTGACCCTGCTTCTGTGGCCTCGTTCAACACTGAAGCCTTTTCTACATTTTTTTCTGATAAATGAGTAATCAGAAGGTCAATTAATTTATTATGAAGAGTTTATTAAATTTAAAAAAAAACAAAACATGTACATATGTACATGAATAAGCAATAAAAAATCTCAAACAAAGAATAAACAATAAACAATTATTAAATAATCTGAACTCTATGTACATGTTTTGTTTTTTTTTAAATTTAATAAACTCTTCATAATAAATTAATTGACCTTCTGATTACTCATTTATCAGAAAAAAATGTAGAAAAGGCTTCAGTGTTGAACGAGGCCACAGAAGCAGGGTCACAAGCCCCACGTGTTGTCTTCATAGGGCCCAAAAAAATTGGGGTAAAAAATAAGGGTTCCCATTTTAAAAAACGGACTTTGGGTCCGTAGGGCCCAACCTAAGGCCCCGGGCCCAATTTTTTCGGGTCCATTTTCTTGTAAATTTAAAATGAAATAACTTTTCCCGTGCATGTGCTGTACTAAAAATGCTTTTTTCCCGGTAATAAAGCCACAAAACATACGGGGACTTTATCGGGGCTTATGGGGCCTCAGAAAAGGCCCAAAAAAATTTCAAAAAATACCTAAAAATCGTAAAATTTTCCGCTCTTTCCGAATCCGGGGTAAAAAATATGGGTTCCCATTTAAAAAAACGGACTTTGGGTCCGTAGGGCCCAACCTAAGGCCCCGGGCCCAACCTAAGGCCCCGGGCCCAATTCTGTTGGGCCCATTTTTCTTCCCCCTCCTAACCAAACAACTTTTACCTGAAAAAATTTTTCACACGAGGCTTTGATTTCGAGATAAATGCACCGATACATTAATTTGGACCACCCTGTATAAGTGTGAAAATAACGTTTTTTAGATTTTTTTCATATAAAAGCCTGTAAATCTCATAACCTGATTATTTGTTAGGATTCAACGAGTAGAAACACATCAAAAAATAATCTTTTCATAGAAATATTATCACATATTCGCAAGTTACTGTCACCGGAATCATTAAAATGGCCAAAAAAAAGGAAAAATTGGTAAAAATCACGTTTTTTTCAGTGCGCATGCCCTGAAAGTGCAAACTTTCCTCCTGCTAGGTTAGGAGGAATTTGCATTTTTGAGGCTTTTGCAATGAAAAATATAGTACACATTATGGGAGCGATTAAAGAATTCCTCAGAGTATATTTTTATCCCCCTCGCCTGCAGCGAGGGTGATAAAAATGATATGATTTAACGAGTTAAAAAATTCGATAATTGAACGTGCTTTGAGACATTCTTTACCTACGCTCCCTAGATGTGTAATATACTTCCGCGTACCACTGGTAAGATTACACTTGAATTATAATATTACACATCTACAAATAGTATACTACACAAACAAATAAATTTTCCCCCAAGCTTCAAACTCACATAACCCTAGGCGTCAAAGTTCAATTTTTAAATAAATAAATGCTCCTCCAAGCTTCAAACACACAATACCCTGGGCGTCCGAGTTCAGATTTTAAATAAACAAACAATCCCCCAAGCTTCAAATCCACAATACCCTGGGCACCCGAGTTCAATTTTTAAATAAACAAAGAATCCCCCAAGTCTCAAGCAGACAATACCCTGGGCGTCCGAGTTCAATTTTATAATGGATAAATGTTCCTCAAAGCTTCAAACTCACAGTACCCTGGGCGTTCAAGTTCAACTTTAAATGAATAAACGATCCCTCAAGCTTCAACCCACTATACCCTGGGGGCCCGAGTTCAGTTTTTGAATAAACAAACAATCCCCCAAGCTTCAAACCCACAAAACCCTGGGCGTCCGAGTTAAATTTTTGAATAAATAAACAATCCCCTAAGCTCCAAACCCACAATACCCAGGGCGTACGAGTTCAATTTTTAAATAAATACATGATCCCCCAAGCTTAAAACCCACCCTCAGCGTCCGAGTTCGATTTTTAAATGAATAAATGATTCCCCAAGCTTAAAGCCCACCCTCAGCGTCCAAGTTCAATTTTTAAATAAACAAATAATCTCCCAAGCTCAAAACCCACAATACCCAGGGCGTACGAGTTCAATTTTTAAATCAATAAATGATCCCTTAAGCTTCAAACTCACTATACCCTGGGAGTCCAAGTTCAATTTTAAAAAAAAAAACAATCCCTCAAGCTTCAAATCCTCAATACCCTGGGCCTCCGAGTTCAATTTTTAAATAAACAAAGAATCCCCCAAGTCTCAAACACACAATACCCTGGGCGTCCGAGTTCAATTTTATAATAGATAAATGCTCCTCAAAGCTTCAAACTCACAGTACCCTGGGCGTTCAAATTCAACTTTAAATGAATAAATGATCCCTCAAGCTTCAACCCACTATACCCTGTGGGCCCGAGTTCAGTTTTTAAATAAACAAACGATCCCTCAAGCTTCAAACCCACTAAACCCTGGGTGCCCGAGTTCAATTTTTAAATAAATAAATGATCCCCCAAACTTAAAACCCGAAATACCCGCAGCGTTCAAGTTCGATTTGAGGCCCAGGGTACTGAGGATTTGAATCTTGAGGGATTGTTTGTTTTTTTAAAAATTGAACTCGGACTCCCAGGGTATGGTGAGTTTGAAGCTTAAGGGATCATTTATTTATTTAAATATTGAACTCGAACGCCCTGGGTATTGTGGGTTTGGAGCTCTGGAGATTATTTGTTTATTTAAAAACTTAACTTGGACGCTGAGGGTGGGTTTTAAGCTTGGGGAATCATTTATTTATTTAAAATTTAAACTCGGGCGCCCAGGGTATTATGGGTTTGAAGCTTGGGGGATTTTTTGTATATTTAAAAATTGAACTCAGGTGCCCAGGGTATTGTGGATTTGAGGGTTGGGGGATTGTTTATTTATTTAAAAATTAAACTCGGACGCCCAGGGTATTGTGGGTTTTAAGCCTCGGGGATCATTTATTTACTTAAAAATTGAACTCGGATGCCCAGGGTATTGTGGGTTTGAAACTTGGGGGATTGTTTGTTTATTTGGACAGTGAACTCGGTCGCCAAGGGTATTGTGGATTTGAGGCTTGAAGGATTGTTCGTTTATTTAAAAATCAAACTCGTACGCCCTGGGTATTGTGGGTTTGGAGCTTAGGGGATTGTTTGTTTATTTAAAAATTGAACGTGGACGCTCAGGGTATTGTGGGTTTGAAGCTTGGGGGATCATTTATTTATTTAAAAATTAAACTCGGACGCCCAGGGTATGCAATTGTCGACCTGAAATGATAAAACGGGGAAATCGCGTCCGCGAAAATTACTACACTTCGCGACGCGGTTGGCAAGTTCATTTTTCGATAGCGGGTGTGAGTGTTAAATTAGCAACTTTAAAAACCGCACAATTGGGGCAACCGCAGAATTACATAGGAGCCCTTACCCTAGGTTAACTTTTACAAACTATCAATTTTTTTTTAAATACTAGTTCTTCTGAGCGCGCTTCAAGCGCGCATAGGAAAAAACAATAAGAGTAACCTCAAAATGCACTTTTTGAATATTTTAAAAACTTGTTCACCAATCAGCTCACGAATAAAAATCTTACACAACATGGCGATAGCTCTCTTTTATAAAGGGAAAATTAAATTTTAACTTTCGGGTTAATAAAATTCAAAAAAGAAGATAAAATTATATTCAATAAATTTAAAATCTCGATTTCGAACATTTATGCAGTTTGCAGTTACCTACTCTTTTCCTTATGGCCGCAGTATAGTAGTTAAAAAAAAAAAAAAAAAAAAAATTTTTAAGACACGCTTTTCTTTAACTAGTTTTAAACAACTAAAAAAAATGTACTAAAAACAAATAAAAAAAATGTACTAAAAACAAATAAAAAAAATGTACTAAAAACAAATAAAAAAAAATGAACTAAAAAGTAAAAAATAAATTTTTTTTCCAAAGAAATATTTCTGAAATATTTATTTCTTTAAATAAAAAAATAGTTTGAAAGATTAAGAATAGCTTGAGCAAATATAAAATTTGGTTGGGACTCAAAAGAAAAGCATGGGGCACCTGATAAAATAGTGTCAAACAAATTTTTTCAGGTAATGTTTTGTATAATTATTTTTTATAATATATTTAGTACATTCAATTGATTGTAAATGCAACTATTTATTTATTTATAAATTAGTGCGTATTTCAAATATTTTTATACACGAGTGTTATTGTTAATTACAGTTATTAAATTTTAATGTCTAATTTTATTTTCTTGCAATATAAATGTTTGTTTTAGTAAATTTTTTATATTCGGTTTTTTTTGTAATCCTCTTTTTCTAATTATTATTATATAAAAGTATATGTGTATTTTATCAGATGCCCCATGCTTTTCTTTTGAGTCCCAACCAAATTTTATATTTGCTCAAGCTATTCTTAATCTTTCAAACTATTTTTTTATTTAAAGAAATAAATATTTCAGAAATATTTCTTTGGAAAAAAAATTTATTTTTTACTTTTTAGTACATTTTTTTTTATTTGTTTTAAGTACATTTTTTTTATTTGTTTTTAGTACATTTTTTTTATTTGTTTAAAACTAGTTAAAGAAAAGCGTGTCTTAAAATTTTTTTTTTTTTTTTTTTTTTTTTATTTAATACGTTTTGTAGTTGTTATCATTCTTGTTATTGTTATTATTATTATTAATATTACGACAATGATTGTTATTATCATTATTGTTATTGTTATTATTGTTACTACTATTATTATAATTTTGTTTTTACTTTTTTATTTTTTTTTTTTCTATAACATGTTCAAAACCTCTTTAACTAAGTCATTTCCGAAAAATTCAACTCTTATTCCCGGAGATGATCCCCAGGTACCCCAGGTGCCCCCGTCATCGGCGATCTGGATGTTTAGGTTCGAAGTGCCTCTTTAAATTCTCTAAAATACTCCTCAAAGTTATTGTCGAAAAATTTGGCCCAAAGTCTCGGAGATGATCCCCAGGTATCCCAGGTACCCCCGTCATCGGCTACCTGGCCGACCAGGTTCTAAGTGCCTCTTTCAATACTCTTAAATACCCCCCAATGTCATCGTCGGAGAATTTGGCCCAAAGTCTCGGAGATGATCCCCAGGTACCCTAGGTACCCCCGTCATCGGCGACCTGGATGTCCAGGTCGAAAAATGACTACGGATTAATGTATTGTCATCCGATCCTAGACCCTCTGCAAAATTTCAGACCTCTAGGTCAACTAGGCTCAAAGTTATAAAGCTTCGCCATTTTGAACATACCGTGAAAGAAACTTTGTGAGTTAAAGAAAAGCATGTAAAAAAAAATAAAGTTGTTATATAAAAAAAGCTTAAAGAGAGTTGTTTTAAAAAATTTTTTTTGGTTTTTAAATAAGGAAATGAAAAGATAATTAATGAATTAATAATCTTTGGAGTGCGTTTTTTTTCTTTTTAGGTAAATCTCTTTAAAAATAAAGAATTAATCGTGTAAGTTTAACCTTTAGAGTACCGGGATTTCAAGCAGAAAATAACCATAAAAAAATGTATTTAAAAAGTATCTTATATAGTATATTAACCATCGGCAAGATGTCGACCATGGGTTGTTTCCGTATACGGAAACTCCGGCCCGTAACGTCACGCACCATATTGAGTATTTTTTGAAATCATAAAGTATGATTTTAATTACTTAAAACAAATTGACAAGGCAAAAAATAAGCATAATACGTCAAATTCAATCATAATTTAATAAGCTAAGGTTATTTAGAGCCTCCATAATCAGGTCGCCGATGACAAGTATACCCGGGGGTCATCTTCAGGGAAAAAGACTGATTTTTCTAGAAATTTATTTGATCAGTTTTTTTTTTATAATCAGGGTGATAACTTCGACTTAGACGCATAATTTTCCGATGTCGGGTACTCAGAGCTCATTTCCGAGGAGCTAGACCCCCAGGTCATTCAAAACAAGCGTATTCGAGAGAAAAAAAAAAAAAAAGATACAAAATGAAACAATTTGAAGACTTTTGGGACTGAGAACTTTTATACTCGAAAATACAAAAAAATAACGGACCTAAGTGGTAACCAGGTCGTTCAAACATTACTTCCCAGAAATTATTTTCAAAAATTTTAACTTTAAAAAATTACTTATTTTCCATTTGCAGTATACGGAAAACCCGGTACTCTAAAGGTTAACATACAAAGTTTATTTTATCGTTTGTTTACCTATTTGTATAATACTAAAAAAAAAAATTGTGAAATGAGTCCATAAAGATTTTAAAATGTTTCAAAGTTTAACAAAAATCTATTAAAAAAAAAAAAAAAAAAAATTGTGCCGAGATTCGAACCGACGACGGCAAAATGAAAAGCGATGTCTGAAGCCACCAGACCAACAATATAAATAACAATAAATTGTTTGGAACTTATATTTTAATTGTGCCCCTTCGGAGCTTGATTATAGAAGCTCAATTAAATTGAATAATTGTTTAGGTACGATTATCTTCATTTAATATTTTTATCATTTATTTCTAAGCATAAGTATATTTTTATTCACATACATTTGCATGAAAAAACTTTTTATAATTAAACTCGCCGTTCAACCGCTACCGCAGTTTACGACATGTTATACGAATTTGTCTTCCAAATATGATCAAGTTAAATCCAAAGAAAATAATAAAATTACAATTAAGAACTCAAAAACATATAAAGTATGTCTTTTCAAGTACTTATTTGTTATTTTTTTCCTTTTAACGTCGAGTGGCTGACGGCTCTCGACGCTATCGATATATCGAGAGTCTCGACTTCAGTCTGCTACACCGCAGCGATAGACGGCGGACTCCCGCCTTATAACCCGCGATCATTAAAACATTTTTTATAATTTTTATATTGACCTCATCGAAAAACTGGATAGTACCACACTTGAGGGCCGATTTTATGAATTTTTAAAGATTTTTTTTAATTTAATCGGATAATTATCAAAGCCGTAAAACGAAAATTTGCCATCCAGAGTAATGCATCACCAGATAGCGCGAGGGGGGTAGGCAGCAGTCAGCGACTCAGCACTCACGTCTTAGTCGGCTGAAACATCAGCGTGCCGAGGGACGCCAGATCGAATCTCCGCTGACTCGATTTTTCGAGCCTGGTGGCGAGGCAAGGTGTGCGAGTCTAAAGATGTGAAGAGTCTTAGTCTCAGATTTTGCGACGTCCTAGGACATGTCGCAGGACCAGTCCCCGACCATTGCAAAAATTAGGACGGTCTTAATTTTTTTCAACTTTAAAAATATTTCAAATTTTGAGACGAAAACTGAGACCGCACAAGCTATGACCGTCCTATCACATCTATATAGACGAAAGCGTAATCTTATTAAAAACAATAAATTTATCTTAATTTATTCACTTTAACTTCTGAGACAAATACTGAGACCTCACAAGCTATGACCGTCCCATCACATCTATATAGATGGAGAGATAATTTTATTAAAAACGGTAAATGTATTTTAATTCATTTATTTAAGTTTTGACACAGTTTCGGTAACCATAATAAGGCAGGACTGTTCTATTACATCTATTTAAAAGATATAATTTAATAGAGTCAAAAAATATTTGAGACGTCTTGTCGCAAGACCTTCCAAAAATAAGACCGTCTAATCACATACAGAAATTTAAAAAACTTTTAAGACAAGTCCCTGACGTCTCAAGACGTCCCAGTTGTCTGTCCCAGGACAAATTTTTGTTGGGACGGTCATATCACATCTCTATGTGCGACCTGCCTTGGACGAGACAGAAATTCTTGGTCAAATACTGATTTATTCTGTGGAACAAAGGAGATGGCTACCGAAGAATGAATTAATGTTCACTGGTAATTATAAAAAATCACACCAGATATGGTTAAGACCTGTTAGCCCTTCATTGCTAACCATCTAATGCTGATGGAATATCTAACGGCATCTACACCTTATCAAGTGAAGCATTTTAGGATTAAAACTGATGCACCCGACGAACGTCATGAAACTAACAGTTAAACCCTATTGTTACCCTTCTGTAATTGAATGTATAATGTGATTTGTATCGAATAACCTTAATAAGGTAATAAAGATTAATGAAAAAAAAAAAAAAAAAAAAACCAATCACATTAATTTGAAATGCTGACATTCTTTTTGGCCTCAGTCATTTGTGAGGGGATTTTATTTAATTATCGATATTTTTATTTGTATAAGTTTTTAAAAAGAATATATTTTTTTCTAAATCTTTTTATTTTATATTCATGATGATTATAACTGGGGATTGGTGGGCGGTTCGATCAGGTACCCTTATGGAAAAAATCGGTGTAAACACCGAAAAAAAACACTGAAAATAACACCGAACTTCTACACCGCATTGGGTGTGATTTCGCACACTCAATGCGGTGTTACACTCAATGCGGTGTTACACTCAAATGGAGTGTAACACCCAAAGGAGTGTTACACTAAACCGAAAAAAAAAAAATTAGCCTCATGGGGATTCGAACCATCGATCTTCAAGTTGACGAAAGTTTACCGACCACTTTATCCACTTAGCCACGCTCTTGATTGAAAATACTATGTTTAAAATAATATATAAACATTGAAACAAACTTTTTTTGATTATTTAGTTTACATATGATTAAAAAACATTACTTTTAACTTGTTTATAAAAACTATATTAACAATTATTAAAATATAAAATTTCAGTGTTAACACCCAAAATTCGGGTGTTTTTCATAAAAATTCATTTTTTTATTTTTTTTGGCAGAAATTAAAACAATTAAACCACCTTATTTCTTTTTTGATAAATTGATTTGAACTTTTTATTATTAATTATATTTATTCTCATGATTTCCTTTAACTCACAAAGTTTCGATCGCGTCATCAACGTCGTATGTCCTAATCTGCTAATAGCACTATAGTTTTGAGCCTACGAGACTTAGAGGTCTAAAATTTTATAGACGGTATAAGTTTGAATGTCGATACGTTAATGTGCAGTCTTGGCCATCCAGGTTACCGATGCCGGGGGTACCTGGGGGTCTTCTCCGAGCAATCGGGTCTTATTCTTTGGATGTGATTTTTGGATGTGAATTTTTAATAAGTACGTCAAAATATAGTACTTTTTAAATAAAAGCATGTTAAAAAATTATTATTATTTTTGTCATAATTGCATTACTATTGATCGGTTTCAAAAAATTTCAAATATTTTCATTTTTTTGTCTGTTACTATTTTTTTCTAAAATAATCATTTTTACTGCTCCTTTGGCCGAATATATACTTTTAGTTCTTAACTTAAAGGTTCATGTATTTTTTACAAGGGTTTTTTCATTATTTCAGTTCGGACGTAATTTTCTAAATAAAAAAATGAATTTTGAACAAATTACTTTAAAAAAAAAAACTTAAATGTTTAACGATAAAAATTTAATGAGTTATTCGAATTCTGGAATAATTTTTAGTAATTAATTTCATTTTTTTGTATTTCAATTACTGTCTCAGACGTTTTGTACTTACTTTATAGTACACGACGAACTCACGATATATCTGTGCAATAATAAAGAATTTCCAGTTATGGTATTTATTTTTGATCCTAGTGATTAAGCATATCATCATCTATTGAATTCTTCATTAATTTTTTATTAAAAACGGATTGAGCGTCAAAATTCCATTTTGAGTGTAACATTCCAACTAACTTTTAACTTTGGTGTAAACACTAATTATTTTAGGTGTAATACCCATAATTATTATAACTTAACTTTGGTGTTAGCACTAAACCTTTTATGTATAAACTCGCAATAGTGTGGGTGTTGACACCCAAAACTTAAGTGTTAACACTTAACTTCGGTGTTAACGCTGAACATATTGGGTGTAAACTCCCATTGCGAGTGTCAACACCCAACAGTCGAGTGTCAACGCTTAACTTTGGTGTTAACACTGAACCTTTTGGGTTTAAACTCCCAATTGTGGGTGTCAACCCCCAACAGTTGAGTGTCAACACTTAACTTTGGTGTTAACACTGAACCTATTGGGTGTAAACTCCCAATTATGGGTGTCAACACCCAACAGTGGAGTGTCAACACCGAACTTTCGGTGTTAACACTCAAAATCTAGTGTTTACACCGAAAAATCAGTGTTAACACTGAAAATTCGGTGTTTACACCGGTTTTTTCCATAAGGGTACACCCTAATATATTTATAATCTCAGTTGGGTTTTTACATGCGAAACCGATAATGAGCCAAGCAGATGCATTATCAAAAACCCAATATTTTCATACACCAGAAACCATGAAAAAAAAATTAAATGTTAATTAAATGGATCAGTTGAAGGCATTTATGTTTTCAAACGGCAAACCAAACGTTTCGCTGAGTTGTTTTGTCAGCCTCATCAGAGTTACTTCATTTGAAAAAAATATGTACAGATTATATATAAAAATTCAAAGTAATATTAATTAACAAATACACATAAATAATTAATAAACTCACTTCCAAAAAAATTGTTTTCAATCACTTAATAAAATTACTTTTTAGTATGGTCGTAAATTCTTGAATTCTTGTAAAATTCTTTTACAGCATTTCCCTTTATAAAAGAGAGCTATCGCCATCTTGCGCAAGTGTAAGATTTTTATTCATGAGCCGACTGGTGAAGAAGTTTTCAAAATATTCGAAAAGTGCATTTTGAGGTTACTCTTATTGTTTTTTCCTATGCGCGCTTGCAGCGCCTTCAGAAGAGCTAGTTATATTTAAAACTAGAGTTCTCAATTTCGTTATCTCAAGCGTGAATATTTTTATTTCTACGCCTTTTACTAAATTAAATTTATTCCTATTTTTCATCTTCACGTATAATTCAAACAATCAATAAATCAATAAATCAAACAAAATGAATGTTGTTTAATTTATTGGGTATGAAACTCAAAAATAATAAACGGAATGAACTCTGTTATTATCTTACAATCAATAAAAAAATATGAATAGTTACAAGGGTAATAGCCTAAAGTAAATTATAACCTCAAATACGTGTAAACAATATAGTCTGACCTCATAGTGTAATGCATATTATTAAGCGTAAGTACAGGTATGATGTTCACTCGCTCAAGGGATGTCAGGGGTGGCAGATGTTAGAGAGTAAGCATGAAGCCACAGCTGCAGAGAAGTTACAACAGTGACGTAAAAAAGCCGAAACAGAAAGATATGAAAGCACAAAAAGCGAGAGTAAAATTATGAGAAATTCGGGGAAAAAACAAATAAATATATTTTTTTAATAAAAAAAAAAAAAAAACAAAAACAAAACAAAGTTTTCCGAAAACTTTTTTTTTGACATCTGCTATATAAAACCATGAAACAGTCTGTCGGATGGTCAGATAATGTACATATATAATGTATACATATGAGTGCGTACGCGCGCGCGTGTGTGTAAAAGAGAGAAACAGGGATGATTTTATAGACGCAACCGTAACATCGGAAGGACCAAAAACAGTGCTGCATACAACGGTGGTTACAGCAGAGTTACCAAACTCCAGCGAAGCTCTCACTCTGTAGTTAGAAGAGCCAATATGGCTGATTCGGGGGCGCAAGCGCTCTGAAGGTAGGCTCCGCCCAGACTTTTTGAGCCCAACCCCAAGGGCTATATAGCTATCTATCGTACTCCAGAATCTCTGTTGAGACGCGCCCCCTCCCGAGGGGATAGCTAAAAAGCCTGAGTGGGGGTCCAACCAACCCCAATCTCTGTGGTGGGGTGGCTCGATATGCCGCCAACATCATCGGCAACAACATTGCACGGGGTGCGCGCGCGCTTGCTCGTTCGACATACTTATCAGAACACGATACATTACCGCTGCAGAAGATGTCGCGCGCCACAGCTACAAACTCTGCTACCGCTCTTGCGGGCTTATTGTTGTTTTTGAACCCACGCTCTTGGTCTTATTGATACGAGAGGCTTGGATTTTATTTACTAGTTTTTGTGACGCTTATCGTTATTTTATTTACACCAGATAATATCAGTCTTTGATGTTCTAATTATTAATTACGTGATCACTGCAATGTTGCTTACTTGAAGTATTATCTCAGATAGATTCATGGTGAGTTCATTATAGGTACTAGATCTTATTTCTCACATCAAGATGATCATTCTGCAAAATAAGCAACCAATGCAGCAAAATACCCTTTTTTTTGAAACGATAACAAGGTTTTTTTTTAAAAAGTGTTCAAACACTATCATAAATTTTAACCAATTTTCAAAGTGAACTAATAATTTTTACAAAAACAATTACTGTTGGAATAACAACAGTTTACGTGATACAACTGACATTATTTTGGTGGTAGCTACAATTGAACAAATGGTGGTAGTGGTTAAGTGGTAGTGGTAGTGGTGATGTAGTTTCAGTGAAAAGTTTATAACTACTTATGGTAGTTTATAGAATTGTGAAACTGTACGAAGCAATCGGTAGATAAAAGAAAAATGAGATCAAGTTTGTAAAACTGGCTCCGTTTAAGCAGTAACGGTATGGTAAGCTTGGTAAGCTTCTGGCTGTAGTCGTGAGGGACAATTTTAATTGGTGACAAAATAAATCTTGCACATTCGAAGCTATCAATCAGCAGCCTCCCTTGATTGGGTGAACTTTAAAAAATGATGTATTCGCCGGATAAAATGATGAGCGGTAAGGGTCTCCATGGTACCCCAATATCGGCACCAGCCTGTTTTCCCTCGGCTAGGTATTCGCCGCCCCCGTATCGTGCGGCCCCCGATCCCATGGCGCCTCCGCCGAGACGCTGCATGCCAAATCCTACAGTAAGTTCTTTTCATACTTGAATAAACCTCTTTTTCATTCTGTTTACTTATATTACTTTTAATTTTTTTTATATATATGTAATTATGATATTTTTGCAATCTAGACTTTCATAAAAAAAACTCTCAGGAAAGGTTTAAGAATTCAAATATCACTCGATAATTAAAAGTTATTAGTCAAACAAACAAAAATCTGTATTATTCTTTAGCTGATCTTGAAGATTAAATGTAAATTTTTAAACATTTCTTAACAACTACTACCTCATAAATGCTGATCGTTTTTAAATACAAATGTGAAAAAAATTTTTAATCATTACAATTGTTAATTTTAAATATCGAAATGCATTGTCCGATTGTCCAGTACAGCAGCACCAGAATTTCGAGATTCACGCGACTATTTTTACTCCAGGTGTCTTCAGATGATGTTATTCTAGCAGCCTGTCGGAAAAAAAAATTTCTCCGCTTCGAAGTTATTAAAAAGTTGATATCACTAACTTGTTTTTCCATATAATGAATAAATAAGTTATTAAAATAAATTTTTTATCATTTAAACAAGGCTTTTCATAGTAATTGAATGAAGAAACTAAGTAAAAAACTTTTGATTTGGAGTATATTTGCCCTAACCAGTACTAATTGATTTAAAACATCCGTCACTTTAATTTTTTAAATGTCTAAAGTAAAGTTTTAAACTAAATTTTTAGCCTGAATAGCCAAAATTGGTTATTTTAATTTTAAGGTGGTTTTCTACCAAATGCATGACAATAGAGAAACAGCTCAAATCTTCTAGACGTGTTTATTAGAGATTAATAAACATTTCTACGAAGTCTGATCAAAATTGACCATATAGTTTAAAAGTTACAGCAAGTTAAAGATTGAATTTTTTTTCATTACGCGTATGGACACTACGCTGAAAAAGTGTACTAAATTATTGATATTCGCTTTCTTACAATAGAGATCCTTTAGAAAAACCACATACATATAGTTTCACTATCGAAGAATTCATTTCATGAAACTGCAAAAAATTGACCTTTTACAAATTTTACAATATTTTTACAAATATAATTTTCACTTGAATAACCTCCAAAACTGCGGTATTCAAAGGTGAGGTTAAAAGTTTAAAAAAATGTTTTGTTGTGATTGTCAATGTTTTTTTAATAGAAAATAATTTCAGAAGCCATTAAAAGTTAAAAAATAAATTTTAGTAACCAATTGTTAGTAATTTGGTGTAATAATTTTTTTTTAGTCTTGAACTTGACTAGCTCTGGTAGAAAACCACCTTAAAGTAACGTAAAAAACTAACATTATTATTTTCTCTTATAAATAAAAAAGCTCTCCCAAACTCTCAATTAGAAGTATTAGACGACCGGGACAATACCGAAAAATTTCACTTGAGCGACTACATTGTATTAAATCACTTATTTAAGTAGTTTCTTATGTTTTCGAGGTCACTGAATAAAAATATGGCATTTATTTTAACAAAAAAAACCTAACCTTGAAGCTGATTAAACTTGCAATATGAAATTCTTGGTTTTTTTATGTTCAACTTACGATATCTCCACAATTATTCACATTTATTTTTGAAATTTGAAGGGTGTAATATTTGATTTATCCTCAATAAAGAAAGACCGACCTTAAATATTGAAAATTTTTTTAGTGGTACTATAAAATTTTAAAAACAACTTATTTTGACTATCGCTTCTCCATATTTTATTAAAAATTATGTAATGAATTTCATAAATTATATTTTGCAAATATTAAATGGATAAAAATTTGATGAATACACAAGTTTCAAAAAATATTTTAAACCATAAAATACGATAGAAATAAAATATGCCTGTTTCAAAGTTGGTACACTTATAGCGAATTTTTATTGCAGTTTTTAAAGGGAGATATTTTTTTATTGTTCACTCTCGTTGCAGATTATATTGTGCTCATATTCAAATACTAATAGTTGATGTATCTTATTTGAGTAATTTAAAGTATACTTATAAATCTAAAAGTCGTTTTTGAAAAATAAATAGAGAAAGGTAATTTTTGAATTTTGTCAGTTAAAATCTGTTGGTTTTGCATGAATTGAATTTAATTCAGGTAGTCTTCACAAATTTAAAAAACATTACCTCTAAATGCAATTGCATTCATAAATACCGTACATAGATCAATATTTTGAAATTGATTATTTTTTGATACACTGAGAGAAAGAATTGGTAACTGTAACCGAATTATTCGGCAACGAGATCTGCAAAGGACGAGAGCAACTGTTGGTGAATATACGGTAATTGTTACCGCATGGGACATTGTCGCAGGTTTGCAATTTCAACTTCATTTTACGTCAACTGTAAAGAATGTATTTTATTTTTGCAAAACGCTCATCCTCTTTAAAATGAATATAAATATTTCATTTTCAAAAAGATGCTTTTGATATTTATAGTTAAGGTAGATAAGTTGTGTCAAGATCTAAAAAAATTTAATTTTTAACCTCAAATTGCTTACGCTTTAAAAGCAGAATTCAATTTACTGGTACACTCATAGTTACCGAATTTTCACTGACAATTAGTTGGTGATTTTTCAAGCCTTCATAAGATAATATTCGGTATCCATATAAACTCACGATGGTAACAGTTACCGTTTCTTTCTCTCTGTTTATGATTTAAAAAACCAATCTATTTTAAAAATTGTCGGTAAAGGCGATCACAGAAACTTTGCGTCGTCGCAGAATCGCACATCGCCACGGCGGTTTGTATATCAATATATTCTGAGCAGACAGGCGAGTGCGATTTGCGATGCTGCGACAATCGCCGACTACGCCAACCTAAAAATCTATTGTTTTTGTTATTGTAACCTAAATATGTGTTAAACTTGTATTCATTAGATGCTTGCTATATCCCTTTAGCCTTTGGATAGCCTCGCAGAAGATTTAATACCAGTTAAATATAATTTTTATCAAAACTTTTAGCCAGTTGAGGTTAGTGCGATGCTGCGACGACGCAAAGTTTCTGTGATCGCCTTAACCTCGCAATTTCTGATTTCGTACCATGACTTTAAAAAAACTTTTAGCTGATTCATTTAGATTATTTATTCGAAGTAAATATAAGAAAAAAAATTAATATCAATGTGATAATATTTCACTAAAAAACATTGAATTCCCATTATAAATGAGAGCTATCGCCATCTTGCGTAAACTTTTTATTCGTGAGCTGATTGGTTCCCATTATAAATGAGAGCTATCGCCATCTTGTATAAACTTATTATTCGTGAGATGATTAGTGGAGAAGTTTTTGAAATATTCGAAAAGTGCATTTTGAGGTTACTGTTGTTGTTGTTTTCCTATGCGCGCTTGCAGCGCGCTGAGAAAAACTAGTAGGTTTTTAAAAAAGGAAATAAAAAACTGATTCGTGCAGTTGAAAACCTGCATGTTAATCGACTGTATGTCCTTATATAAAATCTAACTTACAAGGAGTTGTTATGACATTCAGAATGCTGATTTTAATGAAACTTCGGGGATCATTATTTTCTTGAGTCAAATGATGAATCAAATCACTAATATCTCGTGGTTCTAAATGGACCGTACTGAACAGTTACCTCAGAGCCGAAAGGGCAATTTTAGCCCCCTTATTAAAAAAAAAACGATCTTTGGCATATTTTTAAAAAATTTCTTGATCAAAGCCTACTGCACTGTAACAATTTTTTCCTAAAAATTCATGAAAAAACAAAAAAAATGTGATATTAAAATACTCTCCAAGTGCAATAGGCTTCGAGCAGAAATGTAAAAAAAATAGGCTTAAAACCGTTTTTTTTTCGAAAAATGTACTAAATCCATTGTGTAAGGCCCAATCGGAAACAAAAGATATTCGTGTTTTGGTCCATCATTTGGCGTAAAAAAACAATTGCTAAACATCTCCTTATTAGTGTGTTGTGATCTTTGTACATGTAGAGATACTTGCAGAACTGTTGAGATGATAGTTACAGAAATAAATGAATAAGAGAAAAGTTCACTATTAAAGTATGCTGTATGTATCTTGATCTTATAAATTAAATCGGTTTTTTTTTTTTTTTTTTAATACTCACAATAATAGTATTTTTCATGAAAGTTCCATAAAAACAGGTAGAAGTAGAGTTCAGCTGCAGACGGTTATTGTGGCAAGAGGGCTCGCGAAGCGGGCGAAGTGAGTATTTTTTAAATGGCTGAAATGAAAATTCAGATTTCGTAACGAGCAGTGTACCAACTTTGAAAGATTCATATTTTTTTCTATCATTTTTATGAACTGAAATTGTTTAAAAAAAACTTGTGTATACACTTGTGTATTTTTTCAAACTTCAAGAACGGGGTTTTTGGGTTGCTGATGATTAATCGACGTTCATTTTTAAAATTGACCTATGTAAGGGCTATAAAAACAATATATTTCTTACAAAAATTTTAAAATTTAGAAAATATTTCGGTATGAATTATTTTTAATACGTATTTTATTTTAGATACTTTAAATAACAATATTTTTAAACTTTTTGTTTTAATTTGAAAATAAAATAAAAATAATTAAATTCTCAACCGAGCAAGCATTAGCGCAGCGAGGTATAGAAGCTAGTTGGAATTACTTTGTTGATGATATATCAATTATCAAATTTCAAAAAGAGATGTGCATAATTGTAGAAGATATCGTAAGTTGAACATAAAAAAATAAAAAATTTCATGGTGCAAGATTTCAGCTTCGAGGATAATTTGTTCAATGCCCCCATTATTTTTGGTTAAGGTTGTTGGGTCGGTCCATGATCTGACAAGTAGATTCTAACAAAAAAGTACTCATTTTGTAGATAATTGCTTCTTATTGATGCCACTAAATTTTTAGGGCAAAATGAACCTTGGGAGAAAAGATATTGCCAAATTTGTTTAACTCGTAAGCTTATGGGAATCACTGTTTTCTTGAAAGTTTAATAGGACCTGACAAGTATATTTTAATGAAAAAATTCAGGGTAAAAGAAAAAATTTTTTGAAACACTTGTCAATTAAAAGCAATTACCAGTGTACCTTATGAGCTGAAAAAAAAAATAATCAAACACTAAAATCTTAGGTTAGGTGCTATGTTGTGCCACGACTGCGAGCTGTGGTGGGTACGTCAAAAACTTGAAGTCATTTATGACGTTTCTGACACGTCAGAAACGTCATAAATGTCATGTCAGATAGAGCGTGTCATATATATATTTTTGACGTTTATGACATTCTATTGGCGCGATGCCTAGTCTCGACAGACTAAACGCTATATGCCTAGAAAAAAGTGCGGAGGGAGCGGAGAGGAGCGAAAAAAAGTCTAAGTGCTCAGTCATGCGCACAACAGCGTGGGGGCCCACGTGACCAAGTTCAAACCATTTTATTCATCCCAAATCAACAACCCAATATCCTGATGAATAAATAAATAAATAAATGATACCCCAAGATCCTACAACTCAATAACGCTGGGCGTCTAGTTTATTTTATTGATAAATAAATAAATAAATAACACCCCAAGCTCCTACAACTCAATAACGCTGGGCGTCTAGTTTTTTTTAATAAATAAATAAATAATTAATACCCCAAGCTCCAACAACTCAATAACGCTGGGCGTCTAGTTTTTATTTAACAAATAAACAAATAAATAATACCCCAGGCTCTAACAACTCAGTAACGCTGGGCGTCTGGTTTATTATTATTATTTTTTTAAATAATAAATAATACCCCAAGCTCCTACAACTCAATAACGCTGGGCGTCCAGTTTTTTTTTTTATAAATAAATAAACAAATAAATGATATCCCAAGCTCCTACAACTCAGTATCGCTGGGCGTCTAGTTTGTTTTATTGATAAATAAATAAATAATACCCAAGCTCTTACAACTCAATATCGCTGGGCGTCTAGTTTTTTTTTAACAAATAAACAAATAAATGATACCCCAGGCTCCAACAACTCAGTAACGCTGGGCGTCTGGTTTATTTTAATTATTTTTTTAAATAGATAAATAAATAATACCCCAAGCTCCTACAACTCAATAACGCTGGACGTCCAGTTTATTATTATTATTTTTTTAAATAAATGAATTTTAAATAAATAATACCCCAAGCTCCTATAACTCAATAACTCTGGGCGTCTAGTTTTTTTTTTTATCAATAAATAAATATAGAAACAATCTTCGAGCACCTACAACTCAATAACGCTGGACGTCTAGTTTTTTTATGAATAATTAAACAAATAAATGATACCCCAAGCTCCTGCAACTCAATATCGCTGGGCGTCCAGTTTTTTCATAAATAAACAAATAAATGAATCATACCCCAAACTCCTAAAACTCAATAACGCTGGGTGTCTGGGTTTTTTTTATAAATAAATAATTAAGTAATACCCCAAACTCCAACAACTCAAAAAGGCTGGGAGACTAGTTTTTTTTTTTATTTATTTGTTTAAAAAAAAAAAAAAACTTGAACAATTTTTCGAATAGAGTGAACTTCTTTGGAAATATATCTAGACAAAATTTTTTTGTGAATAATTTTTTTTTAATTAAGTGTTCAGATGCAGTTATAAAGACCATCAGGGTTTTTACTACTTTATTCTTTAAGAAAGTGTAATCATTTTTTATAATTTAAGGTAATTTTATGCTTGAAGGGTCAGGGAGATGTTTCTTTCTGCTATACATTTTTAAAAAGAGAGCTAGCGCCATTATGGTGAGATTTTTAATGTAAGATTTTGAGCTGATTGGTGGAGAAGTTTTTACGATACATACAAGTATTCGAAAAGTGCCTTTTGAGTTTACAATAATTGTTTTTTCTTATTTGCGCTTGCAGCGCGCTGAGTGGTAGTATTACATTTTTGTTTTGAGTAAAAGGTCATAAACCTATTTGTTTAATTTTTTTTTGGTACTTCAATAATTTTTCGGGCGTAGCCCGCTGTATTCGCTAGTTAAAAATTAAAAGTCATGCAATTTCATTTGTTTTTTAGTTTCAACAAAACTTTGATTACCGCTTTGTGAGTTAAACCCACTATACGCGACGGAGATTTTTGCTGCAACAGGCGGTTGCTGGTTTTCGGTCTTTTCTAGAGGTTACATATACAATTAAATCTAAGCTAGATATTAAGGAGGTGCTAGTCATTTTGATTTAACTGCTCGATTTGTTTGAAAAAATTCCAGAAGATTCCTTGAACAAAAAACAACAACTTTTGTATTCAATGTTTATTAGGAAGCCAGGCAAATTTTCGAGAAAAAATTCATTGAAATTTTTTATTTTTAACACAAGGTCTAATGGGGAAAAATCGAAAAAACAAATAACAATTTTTTGAACCGCTTGTTTTAAAAAAAAAAACCCAAAAACGTGAAATTCATCAAAGATCATTTCAAATATAATAATAGTGGGGAGCCAGACAACTTTTTACGTAAAAAGTAACATTCGGCACCTTATGTCTGCTACAATATCATGCTGACTTCGTGCGCGCATGCATCCGCTAGAACACACGCTCTCAGTAGAGATGTGATATGACCGTCCCAACAAAAATTTGTCCTGGGACAGACAACTGGGACGTCTTGAGACGTCAGGGACTTGTCTTAAAAGTTTTTCAAATTTCTGTATGTGATAGGACGGTCTTATTTTTGGAAGGTCTTGCGACAAGACGTCTCAAATATTTCTTGACTCTATTAAATTATACATTTTATATAGATGTAATAGAACGGTCCTGCCTTATTATGGTTACCGAAACTGTGTCAAAACTTAAATAAATGAATTAAAATAAATTTACTGTTTTTAATAAAACTAGGACCCTTCAGCGCGCTGCAAGCGCGCATAGGAAAAAAACAACAATTGTAACCTTAAATTGCACTTTTCGAATATTTTAAAAAACCTTCTCCACTAATCAGCTCACGAATAAAAAGTTTACGCAATATGGCGCTAGCTCTTATTTAATAGTGGATTATCTCTCCATTTATAGATGTGATGGGACGGTCATAGCTTGTGCGGTCTTAGTTTTCGTCTCAAAATTTTAAATATTTTTAAAGTTGAAAAAAAATTAAGACCATCCTAATTTTTGCAATGGTCAGGGACTGGTCCTGGGACATGTCCTAGGACGTCGCAAACTCTGAGACTAAGACGCTTCATATCTAGCTCTCAGGTGACTCTTGCTCGATCTCTAAACTTTCTATCTTTGTTACGGAAGAGTTTCAATCTGTTAATTGAATCTTCCCTTTTTCTTTTTACAAATTGTCCTTTTCTTTTTCCAAATAAGACTCTGTCTTTCACTCCTGACTCCACTTGACATTTTTATTTTCATTACATTTCAGAGCAGCAATAATACCAGGCACCAGCCACCAGCTGTCTGCACAGCGTTGCCATATTTCAAAAATGCACACTCGTACTAAGTTTCTGAGCAGTGTGGGTGTCTTTTTTTTGATTATTTAGTAATTTGTTTTCGTTTACATATTATCAATACAATTTAATAAATAATCAAATAAAACAACAAAGCACCTTCAAAAACGCAAAAAAAATCGTTTTTATTACTTTTCACTTTCAAAATTTCGAAACATTATCGAACCTACCAGTTTTTATCTATCAGAAATAAGATAAATGTTGAGGATTATTGGACAGTAGAGTTAATGTCCAGTACAGTGGCACCCCCGACCCCCTAATTTACGATAAAAACCTACTTTACACCCCGAAAAAATATTCTAAATTTAAGTAAACCACTAAACTTCACTGTGGAAAAAATAAAATTTCGATTAAAACCTTAAAACTAGCCCAAAAATCACTCCCAAGCGAGCTCTTCAAAACGTCCAAAAGTGGTTTGGCACTCCCAAGAAAATCTCGAGTTATCATCAAAAGAAGTACTTTTGTTTTATCGATTGCTAAGCAAAGAATTCATTCAATTAAAACTTTTTCTTTATCACTTAAAAACTTAAACAAAATATTTATACCAATTTTTACCATGAATTTATTTCATTATTTATCAAGGAAGCGCCGCTCAGGGACACATTTTAGACTACCTAATAGCACGTAGAAAAGCTCAACTTTGTCTCCTAGGTGGCACCTTTTTTATTAACTGTTTTTTCGAGTTCAACTTGATAATTTCACTGGTGTTTATAATTAAAAAAGCTCGAACATCAGCTATAAAAAGTTTGGTCTGTTAAAATGAGGCAGAAAATTCACATCTGAGCCTTCAAATGTTAGCCTATAGTTATTACGAAAAAAACAATCGACGGCTGGACTGGCGGAGATAACCTCAGTTCAGTTATTCGGTCATGATCTTCTGTTGCAGAGCTGATGTTGAGTGCAGTTTTTAGTGATATTGAACTAAAATAAAATGACTTTAACCATGCACAGTAATGAGCAAGTGATTTTAATTAATTTTCAATTAAAGTTAGAGAGTTAAATACGAAAACGCATATTTTTCGTATTAACAGGGGCATTGGAAAAAAAATCCGCAAGGGGCGCTACTGTCAAGACCCTCTTCTTCGAAATTCAGTAAATATAAGAAAGTGCGTTTGGTACCAGTATACCGTGGCACCTGTATTTAATTTATTTAAAAATTGATTAAAAAATTATCTCCTAAGCTGTAAACTCACAAAACTCTTTACAGTTGAGTTTAAATAAATAAACGTATGTATGTACTATATTTCGATGTTTCAATCAAATCGAATATATTTTTAAGTTTATTTTTAAAAAGAAATTAAGGAAACAAAATTAAATTTAAAATCTCGCTACTGCACCATCTGGTTAAGATTCTGTGAAGTGCCGAATGTCGATCGGCGTTTGAATGTTCAAACACTGTGGAAAGTCCGAAAAAAAGGCCGAATTCAAAAACGCGAGTTAATAAATAAAAAAATTTAAAAAATATACGATGCGAAAATAGTCCTCATCTCTTCGATAGTGAAAAATAGGCGTACTCTAGAGGTTTAATGATGCAGGTAACTTGTTTTAATTTTTAAATAATAAATTAATTATAGTTAGTAGGGTTAAGGTAGCTGTAAATAAAGCACGGCAGCTGACTGCTATTTTGGCGCGAAAAACTCCCCCAGCTCTCGATTTTTTATGTGCTGCGCTCGGCTACGCTGCGCTCCGCCTCCTGCAGCAGATCAAACTCTCGACGGCCATGTAGAACTTCTCACTCAAGTTGAGTAATATACCATTTTTCAATTGAACCATGTATTAGGGTACTTTTCGATTGAGAAAACGATGGGACAAGTTGTACAATGCCGTTGAGTATTTCAGCTCGACAGCCTTGTATGCTTTTCTCGACGGGCTTGTATGCTTTTCTCCACGGAAAATAAGGCCGTCGATCTAGCTCAGCCACATGTACGCCAAGTGCGTGTTAGAATCAAATTTTCGAAGTCATTAAAAAAACCCATAAAAATTTAACGACCTGCAACCAAAGTTTTTCTTAGTCTTTACACTTGCTTTACAGTAGGCGTCATTATGACGTCATGAACGAGTCCCCTATTTTTGAAATTCGAAGCGTTTTCGCAGATGGACCTGCTCGACGATCGTAAAAAGACGTCACCAGTTTTTCCTACTAACGAAGTTGAAATATTCTAAAATTAAAATGAAAATAAAATTTTATAATTTTTATATTTTTTATGTGTGTAATTCTAAAAAAAAACAATTTATTAATAAATTTAATCATCGTATGTAATAAAAACAAAAATATTTTTAAATTTATTTGTTATAACAATTTTTATGGATTCTCAAAGTACCCAAATACATGGTCCTATTGAAAAAAATATGGTACCTAACGTGAGTGAGAAGTTCTATTGGCCCTCTCGAATTTTATGTGATCACATAAAATTCTCGACGGCCATGTAGAACTTCTCACTCATGTTGGGTAATATACCATTCCTGAATAAGCACGAGAATGGCGTCGTTTCCTCGACCTTCGGTCTCGTACTGAAACATCCAACTCTCGAAGGAACGACGCCGTTCTCGTGCTTATACAGGAATGTGCTTTCCCAGCTGAAAAAATCCATATGGAAATCCGTAAGGAAACCCGTACGGGGACCCATAAGGGTACCCGTAAAGGACCCCATACGGGTTTCCGATACTGATATTTGGTCAGGGTTTCCGTACGGGTTTCCATAAGGGTTTTTTTTTTTTTTTTCTTTTAATTTTATTTCCACATTATTTTTTTATTTATTTAATTTAATATTATTATTAGATATTGATATATTACTCTTTATAAGATTTTATTATTAATAATAAAATTAAGTGAATAAAATTATCGAAGAAAAAAATTTTGTTCGACTGAGATTCGAACCCACGACCCCAGGCATGGCAGGCAGTCACTCTACCAACTGAGCCATTAAGCTATAGCTTGCTCGAAGACTTTAATTAAACTACTTTAACAACTGTTTTATATTTGATTTTTAACTAGTCTCTCTCAGCGCGCAAACACGAGCAATTGTATTATATTATCTAAATCTAAAACAAATTTTGTCGAAGCTTCATCTAAATTAAAGGGCTTAACCGACAATAAGTTGTATATTAAAGGAGTTTAATTGAGGTCTTGATGCATGCTAGCTCAATGGCTCAGGTGGTAGAGTGTCTGGCTGTGATGCCTGGGGTCATGGGTTCGAATCTCAGTCGAACAAAATTTTTTTCTTCGATAATTTTATTCAAAATAATTTCATTATTAATAATTAAATCTTATAAAGAATAATATATCAATATCTAATAATAATATAAAATAAATAAAAAGAAAGTGTAAAAATAAAATTAAAAGAAAAAAAAAAAAAAAAAAAACCCGTATGGAAACCCGTACGGAAACCCTGACCAAATATCAGTATCGGAAACCCGTATGGGATCCTTTACAGGAACCCTTATGGGTCCCCGTACGGGTTTCCTTACGGATTTCCATATGGATTTTTTCAGCTGGGTTCTCAAATGTGATGGATAATCTTGTTAATTTTTACAAAATAATACTAAGAGAGTCTATAGTGATTCTATTTTTAACTAATCAGTACTCTGGCCATAATAAATGAATCATTTTGAAAATTTTACACAACACAGTTCAAAGTCTCTAGTCTCATTTAGTATTCATTGTATGTTTAAAAAATTTTTTGAAAATTTTTTAAAAATCACGAAAACATATTTTTTAATTGACAAAACTCTGCGACAAAAGTTTGAAAACGTTAACTTTTTTAATCTCACATTAAAAATTAAGACCTCAAGATAAAAATCTTAAAATCTTCTTTTAGCTGAAACTTATAAATTCTCATTATTATTTTTTTAACGATCTCTGTAGTTTTGAAAAAGTGACATACGATCAAAGAATAAAAATTGCTTGATTGCCATAAGACTTTCGGTTGAATTATTTAAAAAAAAATACATTCTTTTTTGAAAAAACTAAATCGAACAAGAAAAAAGAAAAAATTCAATGATTGCTTTGATATTAATCATAAATCGATCCGATCAAAATTGATTTTCTATGATGTTTTGAAAGTACAGTTAGCGGACATCTTAACTGTCCCAAGTTTGAATTTGCCGCAGAAAAATGATGGCCGCTAAAGTCGCAGTTTTTGTGGCCTACCAACCCAGCGAGGGGAAAAAAAATTTTCTCAAACAGAAGCGTAAGTAAGGTTAGAAGACACATGAGTTTACAAACAAGGTGTTTATCATTTATAAAATGCATTTTTTTTAAATTAATCGATACCGCTCACACGTGATATTTAAATGATTGGTGATCTTGAAAATTCACTCAATTTTTTCTATTTTATTTCATGAAAAATAAATTTCAAAATAAATTTTACAAGAATTTAGGAAATTAAAAATTTATAAGCAGCCAGTTAAAAAATAAAAAATTAGATAAAATTACCTTTCTAATTACACTCGAACTTCACTTTAACACCAAGATCACCAATCATTTAAATATCACGTGTGAGCGGTATCGATTAATTTAAAAAAAATGCATTTTATAAATGATAAACACCTTGTTTGTAAACTCATGTGTCTTCTAACCTTACTTACGCTTCTGTTTGAGAAAATTATTTTCCCCTTGCTGGGTTGGTAGGCCACAATAATTGCGACTTTAGCGGCCATCATTTTTCTGCGGCAAATTCAAACTTGGGACAGTTAAGATGTCCGCTAACTGTACAGTAAAATGTTTTAAATTTATTTAATTTAAAAATTAATGTAATGGACATCTCACATGTGAAAATTAATAAATTATGTATTGATAAAAAACAATATTTGCACTACAAGTGCAACTCTATTCAGACACAGGGCCTCGTACTAGCAGCCGCGCGTTCGTATTATTAGTCGCAGTAAATTTTTCAATTAAAATAAACTTTTTCATGCATAAAATGAAAATTTTAGATCGGATCAAAAAGATTAATCTTTCTCATAAGTTCAATAGGGAAGATGCATAAAAAACATTTTTTTTTTTGTTTGACTTCATTAGATAGTATATCAAAAAATAATTGACGCGTATTTTTTCTTTTTGAAAAAAAACGAAAATTGAAGGAGTTATAGACTTTGGAAGTTTCCAAAATAATCATATACATAAATATACTTCCAATGTAAAATGGTACTGATGACGTCACGAGTATCAATTTTCAAAAATTTATTTCTTCGGTAATATTGATAGAAAAATTATTCAAAAAAATCTTAAAATTCATTAAAAATCAAGAACTTTCAGAAAAAATATAGTTAGAAAGTTTGCATCTTCCCTATCTAACATTAAAAGTCAAATATTTCAAGTCGTTTCTTTTTTATGATTATTTGAAAGTGTCGAAACTCTTTTAGTTCGTACTAACGCTCTCCCTTATCCTATTAATTAAATTAGGCTGTTCCAAGATTTAAAGCAAGGTAAAAAATGTTCAACGCTACACGGGAAACATCTTATTGTGCTTTTGTGTGAAAGTCAAAAGTTACACGGAAAAGGAGACACACTATGAAACACAATGTTTGCACGGTGTTTTCCAGTGTACGCATTTGACGCATGCTTTTTTCTCGGTTACTCAAGTTCTGCTGAATCTCTGACCTCGAAACTTTAAAATCGTATAAATATAAATATCAAGTTCGAAATCATAATTGAAGTTTATAAATTTGTTAGGAAAGATAGCAAGAACATTTCAAAGTAAGAATCGTACACAATTTTTAGTGTAAAACTTTGAAAAACTGGTTACGTGGGTGTTCCGAGCGCCGTCGTCTGCTCTATTGAAATTGTCTCTCTAAAAATTTTGCACTTAAAACACGGTGCATGCACTTGAAATACGAAGTGTGACTTGGAATCACGCTGCACCACGCACACTGAGGATACTTTAAAAAGAATATTTTCTTATATATTTTCATCAGATATGTCTGTTTTTAATAATTCAATATTCTTTTTAAAGTATCCAGAATTAAACAACTACAATTAAAAAGATGCATAAAAAAAATTATTTATTTTATTTGACTTCATTAGGTAGTACATCAAAAAATAATTGACGAGTATTTTTTCTTTTTGAAAAAAAATGAAAATTGAAGGAGTTATAAACTTTGGAAGTTTCCAAAATAATCATATAGATAAATATACTTCCAATGTAAAATGGTACTGATGACGTCACGTCTTTCAAAAAATTTTTCTCCAGTAATATTGATAGAAAAATTATCAAAAAAATCTTTATATTACTTAAAAATCGGGAACTTTCGGAAAAAAAAGTATTAAAAAGTGTGCATCTTCCCTATTGAAAAACCGGGAGCTGATCGTGCTCTCTTTTAAAGATGATATGCTGACATGGTGACTGATGATAGCAGCAGAAAATGCAATTGCATTTTGAACTTGTGGTGTACAGTACCCTACTAAAAAAGTTCACATGTAAATCTACGTGGATACCCACGTGATTCATCCACTCTATAAATCCACTTGACCAAATTAAAAAAAAAAAACTAAGTTCAACATGTAATAATTTTATAATTTTTGTACTTTTTTATAAACAAAAAAGTTTTTTCAGTTGAATGAAATATCCCAAGTTGAATTGAGTATTTTGATTTTTTCTACACTTTCAGGAAATTAAAAATTTTGACACTTGTAAATTCTTCGGGACTTGATAAAATTATAAGCCTTGAACTTTTTTCGAAAATTTCCAGCATTTAGAATTTTTTAGGAATTTGGAATTTTCATAGGCTTATAATATTGTTGTTGACTTAAAAATTTTAAGGTTTGTGGGACTTAAAAATTTATCTATTCTATAAGACTTAGAAATTTTTTGAACCGCAGACACTTGGAATTTTTTCAGTCTCTGGAACTTAGAAATTTATTTTGTTTTCGGACATAGAAATTTTTCAAACCGTAGATACTTTTAAAGTGAGTTAAGTCTGTGAAATATAAAAATTTTTTGAACGGCAGACACTTAGAATTTTTTTAGTCTGTGGGACTTAGAAATTTATTTTGTATTTAGACTTTGAAATTTTTCAAACTGCATAAAAAAAATTAAGATCTTAAAAAGATCTGTTGAAGACATATCTTAACTATGGCTGTTTTTGAGACATTTTAAGACGAAAAAAATGTTTTATTTTTTATATGTATCATTTCAAAAATGTTTGAAAAAGTTCTTTTAAAGATAAAAATTACTGATTTTTTCGTTAATTTTCATATGATACTAAGATGATTTTTAGATCTTTGATCATTTTGAGATAAATTTTAGATATTTTTAATTACGTAACCTTTTCTCTTAAAGATATTAATAATAGTTTTTAGAAATGATAATCAGGCAAGTGATAATAATTGAAAGATTAATTTCGTGTATTTAAGATTTTTTTTAAGATCATTTTGTGATGAACTTTCGATATTATTTATGCGTGTTTTTTTAAAGATATATATTAATATATTTTTAAAGATAGCAAGATTCTTTAAAATAAATTTTGTACGATTTTAAAAAAATTTTCAACCAGCATTTTAAATATTTCAAGACCTCTTTTTGAAACTAATTAAATTTCATTATTTTTACAAATTAAAAAGTTTACCGTGAATTACTTTCGTAGAGCACTGAGGACTCGGGTACAATTTGTGCATGTTCGCGGCTAACCTTTATTTTTCTTTAATCGAGTTTCTGAAAAAGAAAAAAAAATTGCCACAAAGTATCATTCAAACATTAAACACCAAATTTAAATTACTGCTTAATATTTAAGACTTATCTGATCGGATGTTCTCCGGTAGAAGTTCAAACGGCTGACCAACTTTTATTCACTCTCTTGACTTATTTCGCTACTTTGTATCATTTGTCTGTCAATTCTGTATTTTTTCTAGGTATTGAACACATTTTTATTATTATTTTATATAATTGACATTAAAAAAATATATCTTGAAAAATTAGTAATATTGGTTAAACTTCGTCATCTCGGTATGCTGAAATTTAACCAATATTATCACCAACAATGACGTGTGCACAGGTCGTTGTTATGAATACGTTCGATTCGATCGATCGTCTTGGCAGCCAAATTCATTTTGTTTATTTTCGTATTTTTTCTAACCATACAAAGACGGTAAAATATCACCAATATATTTTTTGAGTATTCAAGATATATTTTTTTAATGTAAATTATATAAAATAAAAATAAAAATGTGTTCAATACCTAGAAAAAATACAGAATTGACAGACAAATGATACAAAGTAGCGAAAGAAGTCAAGAGAGTGAATAAAAGTTGGTCAGCCGTTTGAACTTCTACCGGAGAACATCCGATCAGATAAGTCTTAAATATTAAGCAGTAATTTAAATTTGGTGTTTAATGTTTGAATGATACTTTGTGGCAATTTTTTTTTCTTTTTCAGAAACTCGATTAAAGAAAAATAAAGGTTAGCCGCGAACATGCACAAATTGTACCCGAGTCCTCAGTGCTCTACGAAAGTAATTCACGGTAAACTCTTTAATTTGTAAAAATAATGAAATTTAATTAGTTTCAAAAAGAGGTCTTGAAATATTTAAAATGCTGGTTGAAAATTTTTTTAAAATCGTACAAAATTTATTTTAAAGAATCTTGCTATCTTTAAAAATATATTAATATATATCTTTAAAAAAACACGCATAAATAATATCGAAAGTTCATCACAAAATGATCTTAAAAAAAATCTTAAATACACGAAATTAATCTTTCAATTATTATCACTTGCCTGATTATCATTTCTAAAAACTATTATTAATATCTTTAAGAGAAAAGGTTACGTAATTAAAAATATCTAAAATTTATCTCAAAATGATCAAAGATCTAAAAATCATCTTAGTATCATATGAAAATTAACGAAAAAATCAGTAATTTTTATCTTTAAAAGAACTTTTTCAAACATTTTTGAAATGATACATATAAAAAATAAAACATTTTTTTCGTCTTAAAATGTCTCAAAAACAGCCATAGTTAAGATATGTCTTCAACAGATCTTTTTAAGATCTTAATTTTTTTTATGCAGTTTGAAAAATTTCAAAGTCTAAATACAAAATAAATTTCTAAGTCCCACAGACTAAAAAAATTCTAAGTGTCTGCCGTTCAAAAAATTTTTATATTTCACAGACTTAACTCACTTTAAAAGTATCTACGGTTTGAAAAATTTCTATGTCCGAAAACAAAATAAATTTCTAAGTTCCAGAGACTGAAAAAATTCCAAGTGTCTGCGGTTCAAAAAATTTCTAAGTCTTATAGAATAGATAAATTTTTAAGTCCCACAGACCTTAAAATTTTTAAGTCAACAACAATATTATAAGCCTATGAAAATTCCAAATTCCTAAAAAATTCTAAATGCTGGAAATTTTCGAAAAAAGTTCAAGGCTTATAATTTTATCAAGTCCCGAAGAATTTACAAGTGTCAAAATTTTTAATTTCCTGAAAGTGTAGAAAAAATCAAAATACTCAATTCAACTTGGGATATTTCATTCAACTGAAAAAACTTTTTTGTTTATAAAAAAGTACAAAAATTATAAAATTATTACATGTTGAACTTAGTTTTTTTTTTTTAATTTGGTCAAGTGGATTTATAGAGTGGATGAATCACGTGGGTATCCACGTGGATTTACATGTGAACTTTTTTAGTAGGGTAGCTTTTCTTCATCTTCATACAGAATTAACCTTGTTTTTGCAAAATGCTCATTATTCCGTTTGAAATAATTCAAACTACATTATTTTCAAAAGGATGCTATTGATATTTATAGATAAGGCATACTTATAGTTACCGAATTTCCTCTAACTACTGGTGAATGATTTTTCAAACTCTTATAAGTGAATCCTCGGTAAATAAATTCTTGTGTAGGTTAGCAGTTACTTTTTCTTTCTATCAGTATTAATATTATTATCAAATTTTTTTAATTATAAAATTATTAAAGTGAAAGGCTTTACGAAACTACTAAAATAATCAATTGAGTGTGAGCCTTAGTACTGAATTATTTTATTAATAGAAATCGTATTGTTTAATAAAGCATTATTAATGTGTTTCATACTGTATTTTCATACAAAATTATACTGAATTATATAGTTTTCGTTAATATATATATATTCCAAGTTGGAAACAGTTGTTGGTATGCAAATTTAAAAATGAAATTTATTTTGCAAATAATTGAACAAACTCAACTATTTATGTTCAGATTTATTGAAGTAAAAAAGCACCTCTTAAAGACCCAGGTGCGCCAGGTTGAAAAAAAACTCATCGGTGATGATTTCCCCAGAAAGTTCTATTAAATGTCGATTTTTAGTAAGTAAACAAGATTGGGGGTCATTTTTCCGTATCCGCTTTTACGCACGACCATAAATCCTCGTTCGGAAATACCGAAAATATTTATCGTAAGAAAGAGTGCAGTGCTCGTGCGATAACCAATCGGCCGCTAGTAGGTGAAGCAATAGTTGTTGTGAAAGGCCCCAAGCAGTCTTGGCCCCGAGAGTCGTGCATGGTTCTTGGATTGCACTTTTAAAGTTAGTTTGAAAGCAGCTCTTCAAAAAAAATGGATGGACACACAAGCGCGGTTGCGTCGAGTGGTGGAAACCTACGAGGAGCATGCCGAAGACGGAAATCAGCTGAAATATCTAACTGACATTGCTCTTAATGTTTAAATGTAGTTATGAAATAAATTGCAAGTAACAAAAGAATTATTTCTAAGAAATTTTTTGAAGCGTAGCTTCTATACGGACGTTATCACTCCCTACTATACCTACACTACTCCACGGTCGGAGTAAAACGAAAAAAGTGATCGACACGCGACCGGCACGCTGAGGCCTGAGCGTAGGGAATGATTCATCCGGCTACCTACAGCGGCAGTTGAGCACCTCTCTCTCTGTCTCACTCTTTCTTTCCTTCCCTGTTCTTCATTCCTTTTTCTAAACAGCGCTAGCTGCCATACAGCCGAAGCGTGTTCAATTTTATGCAGGATATTATATGTACATTTACAGTGCGTTTTATTGGTGCGTATTATTGTGAGTTATGATATGTGTAAAATAATATCTTTCAGTTCAACCTCTATCGCAAAAATAATAAGCACAAGAAATGTAGATTTGTTATCCCCATACAACGCGGATAAGTTTAAATAAATCGTAATGATCGAGAAAAATAAATCGTGGCTCAGAATTAAGAATCTTAAATACTTAATTTCTGTTTAAATACAGAAATTTACTGTGGAGGACACGAGAAACTTGTGTGCTGCTAAAGCACGTAAATTTTCTGCGAGCGCCACACATAAAAATCGTGTGTTAGCTTTACGCAGAAAAAATCTTAAGCGCACTGTATTGGAGCCAATCAAAATCACTCCGGTCGCACCTGATTGGTTCCGCTACAGTGCCGCTTAAGATTTTTTCTGCGTAAAGCTAACACACGATTTTTATGTGTGGCGCTCGCAGAAAATTTACGTGTTAGCTTAACACAGTAAATTTCTGTATTTTTTCTCTCCGTGTATGCGTGGCAAATGCAATTTAAATCTTCTGTCTGTACTAAATGACTGAAGCTATTTAGGAAATGTGTCGTTAAGAAGAATTCATGACAAAAACCAGGAACCAAATCCGGTCTCGTTAGACGGTTTTGATGAGCTTCCCTCTCGGTATACGCGTACTCTTACTGACGAAAAATTCTTGTTGTTTGATTCAGGAAAATCAGCGGAAGGACGAGTTCTAGTATTTGGCACGCAGCGGAATCAACAGCTCCTAAATAAGAGTCGTGCATGGTTCTTGGATGGCACTTTTAAAGTTAATTTGGAAGCAGCTCCTCAAAAAAAAGGATTCACTGTAAAAAAAAATCAGGGTAAATTTACCTCGCTCAGCAATGTAAATTTACTCTGCGTTCGTAAATTTACACCATTGAGCTATGTAATTTTACAAATATTTGTAAATATACACTGCTCAGCGATGTAAAAAATAGGAACGTGGTCAAGCGAAGTAATTTTACCAAGATTTGTAAGTTTACCGCTCGAACTTAAAGTTACAAATTTTTGGTAAATCTACATCACTCAGCTTCGTATTTTTACGCCAGGTTTCGGAAATATGTTTTGGTAGTTGTGAGTGAGGTTATGTTGTCGTTGATATCAGTCGACTCGCAGGCATCACTGGTTTGAAACGTAGCAATGTAATATTTTATCATGTTTTTTTATTCAAGCAATCTAAATTAAAGAGAACGATGTAAAAGATTACAGAGAGTTTTTATTTTCACCTAGTAGAACTTGTTGGCTTTAAGTATAGTGGGATTAATCGGATTTACCCTCGATATTCTAAGACAACAAAAGTGAAAATTAAGTGTCCGGTTGAACAAATTTTTCCTCGAAGTTTTCAATAAAATTGACGTTGATTAAACTCATTTAGATTTCAAGATTCTAACATCATAAAATTTGAAGTTTTAATTTAATTACTTATCTGAAAAAATAGCCAAATTAGTACATAGATTTTAAGACTTTCTGATATGTGAGGTTAGGATCAGTGTGAATTTACGAAAAAAAATCATTTGCTTAACGAACAAATAAATAAATATTTTTAATTTAGCTACTTTGTTGTTTTTCATCTTTGCCCTTTAGTATATATTGATTAATTTTTATCAATAATTTTTTTTTCTGAATAGCAGAAGGTAAAATTACCAGAGATTTGTAAATTTACAAAATATTTGTAAATTTACCATCGGCGCGTAAATTTACTGCGCAGGTCATTGTAATTTTACCTCGCAGAGCGAGGTTCCCATTTTTTACATTGCTGAGCGAGGTAAATTTACCCCGATTTTTTTTGACAGTGTGGACACACAAGCGCGGTTGCGTCGACTGGTGGAAACCTACGAGGAGTATGCCGAAGATGGAAATCAGCTGAAATATCTAGCTCATAATGTTTAAATGTAGTTATGAAATAAATTGCAAGTAACAAAAGAATTATTTTTAAGAAATTTTTTTGGAAATGTGTGCGGAATGTTGTCTTTGCGGAAAATCCGTCGACGGAAAAATGGATGCGGAAAAATGGTCGTATACCAGTAAACAAACATACCTTTCTATTAACGGTTCCTATGACAGGTGCGGCTTTTTTAAAATCACTCTAAATTTTTAGAGAGATTTTCAACAAAATAGCGGCCGTAACTGGTGGAGCATGAAGTAGAACTGATTTTTATTTTGCTCAATGGCGATTTTTTTTTGAAGCGTAGCTTCTATACGGACGTTATCACTCCCTACTATACCTACACTACTCCACGGTCAGAGTAAAATGAAAAAAGTGATCGTCACGTTACACGGGACCGACACGCTGAGCGGAGGGAATGATTCATCCGGCTACAGCGACACTGCGACAGTTGAGCGCCTCTCTCTCTGTGTCTCACTCTTTCTTTCCTTCCCTCTTCTTCATTCCTTTTTCTAAACAGTGCTAGCTGCCATGCAGCCAAAGCGTGTTCAATTTTATGCAGGATATTATATGTACATTTACAGTGCGTTTTATTGTTAGTTATGATATGTGTAAAATAATAACTTTCAGTTCAACGTATATCGCAATAATAATAAGCACAAGAGATGTAGATTTGATATCCCCATACAACGCGGATAAGTGGAAATAAATCGTAATATTCGAGAAAATTAAATCGTGGATCAGAATTAAGAATCTCAATTACTTAATTTCTGTTTAAATGCGATTTTACTAAATTCCTATGCGCGCAAATGCAATTTAAATCCTCTGTCTGTACTAAAAGACTAAAGCAACGCTTCTATCGGCCGTGCCGTGACGGGCGCGCTTTTTTTATGATAATTTACAGATAGAAGCTACATTGAAAAAAAAATACGCTTGTAAAAGCGGTGCATCTCAAACTAGCATCACAAGAGAGCGTGCAGTATTGTATTTTTGTGCATGCTTAACCTTACCTCGCGAAAGTGAGATGATACCCGGTGAAACTCGGCGCACATTATACTCAGTTTTTTCGAGGCATACACGACGAAATTCAGTGCATGCACGCTGTTTATTAGATCAGATGTATAAAACTGTTCACAGCGCATTCTGCATCATTTTTTCTTGTGAATCTTTTTTTCAGTTAAGATCTTAACGTTTAAGTTAAAAAAAAAAAAAGCACGCTCGTCACGGGACGTGACGCGTTGCTTCAGTCTTTTAGTACAGACAGAGGATTTAAATTGCATTTGCGCGCATAGGAATTTAGTAAAATCGCATTTAAACAGAAATTAAGTAATTGAGATTCTTAATTCTGATCCACGATTTAATTTTCTCGAATATTACGATTTATTTCCACTTATCCGCGTTGTATGGGGATATCAAATCTACATCTCTTGTGCTTATTATTATTGCGATATACGTTGAACTGAAAGTTATTATTTTACACATATCATAACTAACAATAAAACGCACTGTAAATGTACATATAATATCCTGCATAAAATTGAACACGCTTTGGCTGCATGGCAGCTAGCACTGTTTAGAAAAAGGAATGAAGAAGAGGGAAGGAAAGAAAGAGTGAGACACAGAGAGAGAGGCGCCCAACTGTCGCAGTGTCGCTGTAGCCGGATGAATCATTCCCTCCGCTCAGCGTGTCGGTCCCGTGTAACGTGACGATCACTTTTTTCATTTTACTCTGACCGTGGAGTAGTGTAGGTATAGTAGGGACTGATAACGTCCGTATAGAAGCTACGCTTCAAAAAAGGGTAGTGAGAGAAGAAAATATATCTTTTTTTCTTGGAAAAAATCTAATTTTTGGTGTCTTTTATTCGCAAATAATGAAAGTAAGGCATCTTTAAAGGTGATCTTCATGGACTCTAGATTATTCATGTGACGGTAATGGGATAAAAAGCCGTCACGCTAAAAAAAAGGAGAGCGCCAAAATGAGATTACGTGGCTCAAGCTCGCGCTCTTGTAGTACATCCGATAACGATGGACTCGATGCGTAATCGCATGTCACTCCCAATTTCTTACTTAAGACATGGATGGTTTCTATATCAGGTACTTAACTACTAAGAGGGTTTTCATTCTGCAGCTGAACAAGACTTATCAAAATAAAGATTTTTCTTAAAATTTGAATCTATTCTTAGACATAATTCAATTTGAAAAACTCAACTGTATTTTAATAATTACTTAAGTTACTTTCTTTACGAAGATTTTCTTAATTTTCAGCATGTATAAAGGTATATTGATACATTGATTATTAAAGCTGATACAAGCTTATTTCCTTAAAATGATTTTTGAAACTATACTTAGTTATTTGTTATTATTTTACATTAATTTGCCAATACACTTTATAAAAGCTAAGGTTTCGAGAGCCTTTTTCAGTTTTACCCCTACCTGTAGAGAGCCAACAACCACGAAAACGGTCGCAGAGTAAATTTTAAAGGTTAGATTCTAGTCTCTCGCAGCGCACAAGCAAGCTCTAATAACATTACTTGAATTATTTGATATAACTAAAAAATATAATTCAAAATGGTTTCACAAAAAGTTACTTTGAAGCTATTTTTAGCTAGGCAAACATAATTAATAATCATAAATAGTGATTATCGATGATGGATAATAACAAATTTTTTAAGCTTTAAACTAATTAAAAAATATTTATTATGGGAAAAAAAAATTTATTTAATATTAGGTAAATTAAGTACCAGATTGTAAACGTTAATATCACTACTTTTGAACATTTTGAATTTTAGTGAAAGAACAAAGCGTTTGCATGTCAATTTTTTCACGTACTTAACTTTAAGGTTCTTGGGAATCAAAATAAATTTTTTTTAACCTCGTGCATCGCAAGTAATAACTTGAGTCCCTCCGATGAGAGCCAAAAGAACGGCGGGGGCTCGCTGCGCAATCGACCAGCGTGCATAGCAGATCAGCTGTGTCTCCACGAGCCGCAGGCGAGGGGAGACACACACTCATCTGCTGAAGTGTATATATCACTCGGCACATTTTAGTCTCTCGGTGAATAATATACTATTTTACTCAAAATATTTGTTTATTTATAGAGTAATTAATGTTTAAAGTAAAGGCATTTTAGACCGTGTTTTTAAGACTGTTTGTAAAATTACTCCAATTAATGGTCCTTTTTTACACGTGAAATCCCATCTGCATTAACGTACCCCAATTAATGAACCCTCTGATTATTTGTAAATTTTATTTCAAACTATCGAGAATTGAGGTTATAATTCTTGTTGACATTGAAGATAAATAAAGTAGTACTCACAGTTAAAATTTTTAGTCGTAACACCCCGGGTGCTTCAAAATTGACAATAATTTTCCGACTGTTTTGTTGCACAGCATCGAGGGGGGCAAGTTTGGCCGCTTAAAAATCACGAGCACGAAGCGTGAGTGATTTTTTTGTCAAACTTGCCCCGCGAGTTACGAACGATTGATTGCCCGACTTTTTGACTTTTACCCATATAATATAGTTCGTCTGCGTGTCTGTCTGTGGGTTTGAAATAATTGCATCAGTTCCGAACAAATGCATATTTTTTATGGAGTTTGCGCTTTTATCTTTCAAATTACTCTAGAATTAACATAAAATATATAAGATTTGATAAAAAATTGATTAAGTTTGTTAAATTTTAGTAACTCTTGAAAATATATATTTTTCTATGCAGTTTTCGCCATTATCTTTTTTTTGACTGTTGAAAAAACATAAGATATGAACTTAAAAAATTCAAAGAGCTAAAAAAATTTGGGAAAACAAATTTAAAAAAATAATTTTTGTTATCCTAAAGCCCAATCGGGCTTTAACGGCGATTTGGTTTTTTTTAAACCGACTGCCGTGAAAGCCTGCAGGGCTTTATATACTTTGAATTTTTGGTTTTAGGTTAGGACACTTCAAAGAAAAACTATTTTAGCATGATTATTTCATTTATATTATACATCCCGCGCGTAGCTGATGATCCCCTGAGTAATTTAAAAAAAAAATTATCCTGAACAAAGCCCGCATTGAAAAGTTATGAACGTTTCATTTTTCGAAACGCTGATTTCCTTTGGCTCAAGGTAGTCAGGGGACATTCGATTTCAGTTTCGAGCATCCGGTCTCTCTGCCTGCGCTCTCTGTAGACTTAACCGGACGTGACGTATGCGGTGGGCGTGTCTATTTTTGCTGTCTCACTCTTACTGCTTACCTACAGCGGCAGACGGGGGCAGGTAGGCCCGAGCCTGTAGCCATGAAGCGACATGGTGGCGCTGTATCAATTAGCAGCTCCCTACAGCTGACTCGTGAGCTGACTACAGCTAACTGCGGAGTCGCTGAGCACAGCAGCTTGTAATGTGTTATGAGCAATAACTTTTTTACAAATAATTGATTGTCATAGAAAAAAAACAGTACTGAAGACCCTTATTTTCATTATATATTAAATAAGTGGTAGAATTTATAATTATTAATTTGTTTAATTTCAATAAAAGAGTATGAAATAAATAATCTCTACAGTCTTTCTATGATCATCATCATCAAAGATTTTTCAATTATTGTGGTGTGCCCTGTGAGTTGATAATAATTGTGCTGTGGTTGTGTTGGGGACCTGATGACTGGAGGTGCATATTGGCAATATTAAAAATAAAGTTTTTTCTGAATGAGTGTGTTTGTGTGTGTGTGTCAGGTTGAACTTGCAAATTACTTTTTTATAATCCACCCAACTTGCAAATTGCAAAAGGTGCAATTGCAGCACATAATGTCATTGTCATACGCATTATCGCTTAATTTCATAGAATCATCATAGAAATGTATATGCTCTGAGCCAATACACTTGAACTGTTAAAGTTTTGTAATCCTATACCCTTTTTCAAAAATAAACTTGATGTCTGAAAGTTTTGTAATCCCACCTTTTTTCTAAAATAAACTTGATGTCTAACAATGAATTTTAATTTTGATTGTAACTGTTACATTCACTCAGGGTGTTAATGATAAGTATATTTAAGTCAACATGAATCAATTGTTAAAATTTTTTATCTTTTTTGTTGTCTGTATGCAAGCTTAAGTTATGCGGTCAAAGTGATTTTACATTTTAAAATTGGTTAATTAAGAAGTACAAAAGAAATAGATAGTTTTGGGTCTAGGTATCCAGTGGACCAGAAATTATGAATTCTATTTGGCATGGATTTTTAAAGTACGGATGAGCATTTGCTTCATTATTTTCAAAGTGGATTTAGTTTGTCCATCGATTATGTATGCAAAATGAATTCAAAAGTACTTCATAACAGTAAATTATGTCTATGATTTTTATGTGTTCTGACTAATGATAAAATTTATATAAAAGAAATTTAAACCTAAAGAACTAGATATATCCAAGTCAACATGAATCAATTATTAAAAATTTTTATCTTTTTTGTTTTCTGTAAGCAAGCTTAAGTTATGCGGCCAAAGTGATTTTAAATTTTAAGATTGGTTAATTTTTTTTTACAAGAATTAAAAAGTACAATAGAAATAGATAGTTTTGGGTTTAGGTATCCAGTGGACCAAAAATTATGAATTCTACTTGGCATGGATTTTTAAAGTACGGATGAGCATTTGCTCCATTATTTTTAAAGTGGATTTAGTTTGTCCATCTATTATGTATGCAAAACGAATTCAAAAGTAGTTCATAACAATAAATTATGTCTATGATTTTTATGGGTTCTGGATAATGATAAAATTATATAAAAGTAATTTTAAACAGAAGAACTAGATATATCTAAGTTAACATGAACCAATCATTGAAAATTTTTATTTTTTTTTTAATCATTTTAAGGTTACAAATGAGTATTAGCTACATTTCAATGTAAATTTACATTAAAATTATTTTTTAATATAATAGATAATTCTGATTGTGTTAAACTGCAAAATGATCTCAACACTATTTTTAATTGGTCAATACAAAACAAGATTAATCTTAATATTAATAAATGCAAAATTATTTCTTTTTATAATACTAAGCAAAAAATAAATTATTGTTACTCAATTGGTGATACTTTATTAGATAGAGTTGAATATATTAATGATCTAGGTGTTATTTTTGATTGTAAGTTAAAATTTGAGACTCATATTAATGCTGTGATATCTAAGGCTTCTAGACTGTTAAATTTTATAATTAGATCTTCTAAAGAATTTAAGAAACCAGAAACTATGATTTCTTTATATAAATCTATTATACTACCTCATATGTTATATTGTTCTCAAATATGGACTCCATATACTGAGACTCTTATAAATAGACTAGAACGTATTAACCATCGATTTTTGAGATATCTATCTTTTAAGAATGGTACTCCAATGAGTTTCCTAGATCATGATTATAAAAATATAGCTAATTTATTCAAAATTCCTAGTATCAAGTCTCAACATTGCTATTACGACTTATATTTCGTCTATAAAGTATTGAATGGACTCTTATTAGAATCCGATTTGGTTGATTTGTTTCCTTATCGCTCGTTGAGATTTGATCTTAGAGGTGCGAGAGTTCTAATTGAGAGGAATTCAAAATCTTCTTTTGATTTCTTCTCATCTCTTAATAGATTACGTAGATGTTGGAATACCTCCCCAATAAATTTAAGAAATTGTGATAATAATTTAAGCGTATTTAAGAAACAATGCAAAGCTTTTACTTTTATATATAATTAAATAGTAGGTTAATCCTACTTGTAAAGGACTTTATGTCCGTTGATGATGTTGTAAATAAATAAATAAGTAAATAAAAAAATAAAGTTATGCAATGAACATTTAAAAAATAGGTAAATACTAAATTGAATTTTTTTTTTTTACATATAAAATTGATTTCCCTTGGACTTTTATAGGTTCTGGTTTATGTCGTGGTTTTACATCAGAATAATTGGATATATCTTAGTTATTGTTAAATTATTTAGAATTTGTTAAGTTCGTGAAATAATTTACCAAGATATATTTCAACAATATTAATGATTTATTTATGGAGTTTGGTTTTTTGAACTTGTGGACAAAAAGGAAATACATTTAAATATTTACCGAATTTACGCAATAAAATCTTTAAAAAATACTTTTAAAAAAGTAATATTTACGGCGATTGGTTTTTTTAAAAGAAGTCTAAATTAAAAAGTTATACGCTAAATATAATAATCTTTTTTTGAAAATGAATTAATGAAAGAAGTGAAATCAAAAAATTTATTACGGACGACTTGAGGCCGAATTACTTATATTTAAAAATAATTTCTCTTCTAAAAGATGATCATATTATGTTGAATCACCTTCAACATACGTAAAGCTAACAATTTTTCAATTATCCTAAAGTGCGGTAGCACTTTGACGGCGAGTAGGTTTTTTTAACCGACTGCCGTTAAAGCGTACGCTTTATATACATTGAAATTCGGTTTTAGGTTAGGTCGTTCATGAAAAAAACACTATTAGGATGATTATTTTTCCTTGACCATATATTCTACGCATAGCCTAAGATCCCCTGAGAAGATTAAAAAAAAAATCATCCTGAAAAATTTCTGCGTAAAGAAGTTATGACCGTCTCAAAATTCGAAACGGTGATTTCCTTTAGAAATTTTTTCGTTTCCAGTCCCTGAGCATCCGGTTTCTCTACATGCGCTGCATGTGGCTTAAACCGGATCTTACGTAACGCTGTCTCACTCTTGCAGCCTGCAGCAAGGCATGCGAGCAGGCTGCGCAGGTGAGGTGCGCGCACGCAAGAGGCCGAGCCGCCGAGACCCGAGCAGCTGAGCAAAAGACAGCGGTCATAATTATTATTATTTTATTACATGATTTAGAAATAATTAAGTAATTAAAAAAGTAGGATATAATAAAATATACAGCGGCATCACGCTAAATTCACTATTAACATAATTTAATTAATAAATATTATGACCGTTAACCATCAATAATTATAGAAAAATATTTGGCTATAATTTTTCAAAACAAAATATCTAAAGTCTCCCTATGATAATCATCTATGAGTTAGAGTGAGTTGAACTTGTGAAACCTTCTGCTGGTGCTGTAGAGATTTATTTATCCAGTGAAAATTGCTGCAACAAATGTCAATGACCAAGTTGAGGTAGTTTAAATGTGAATGGTGATCAATGTCTCATGGGGTTATTCAAATTGTCAGACAAGTAAATACATTTAAATCATCATTGGAATTTATAAATTCTGAGACAATACACCAACATGGATAAGGTTTACTGCTCTCAGTTTATTTTCCAAGATGAATTTGTCTGACTATCAAGTTTAATTTTAGTTTTATCCGCTATATACCAACTACCTTAACTTGCTGCAGCAAATGTCAATGACCAAGTTGAGGTAGTTTAAGTGTGATCAATGTCTCATGGAATTATTCAAATTGTCAGGCAAGTAAATACATTTAAATCATCACTGGAACTTATAAATTCTGAATCAATACACCAACACGGATAAGGTTTATTGTTCTCAGTTTATTTTCCAAGATGAATTTGTCTGACTATCATGACCAAGTTAAGGTAGTTTAAATGTGATCAATGTCTCATGAAATTATTCAAATTGTCAGACAAGTAAATACATTTCAATCATCACTGAAATTTATAAATTCTGAATCAATACACCAACATGGATAAGGTTTATTGTTCTCAGTTTATTTTCCAAGCTGAATTTGTCTGACTATCAAGTTTAATTTTAGTTTTATCCGCTATATACCAACTACCTTAACTTGCTGCAGCAAATGTCAATGACCAAGTTGAGGTAGTTTAAGTGTGATCAATGTCTCATGGAACTATTCAAATTGTCAGGCAAGTAAATACATTTAAATCATCACTGGAACTTATAAATTCTGAGTCAATACACCAACACGGATAAGGTTTATTGTTCTCAGTTTATTTTCCAAGATGAATTTGTCTGACTATCATGACCAAGTTAAGGTAGTTTAAATGTGATCAATGTCTCATGAAATTATTCAAATTGTCAGACAAGTAAATACATTTAAATCATCACTGAAATTTATAAATTCTGAATCAATACACCAACATGGATAAGGTTTATTGTTCTCAGTTTATTTTCCAAGCTGAATTTGTCTGACTATCAAGTTTAATTTTAGTTTTATCCGCTATATACCAACTACCTTAACTTGCTGCAGCAAATGTCAATGACCAAGTTGAGGTAGTTTAAGTGTGATCAAAGTCTCATGGAACTATTCAAATTGTCAGGCAAGTAAATACATTTAAATCATCACTGGAACTTATAAATTCTGAGTCAATACACCAACATGGATAAGGTTTATTGTTCTCAGTTTATTTTCCAAGATGAATTTGTCTGACTATCAAGTTTAATTTTAGTTTTATCCGCTATATACCAACTACCTTAACTTGCTGCAGCAAATGTCAATGACCAAGTTGGGGTAGTTTAAGTGGGATCAATGTCTCATGGAATTATTCAAATTGTCAGGCAAGTAAATACATTTAGATCATTACTGGAACTTATAAATTCTGAGTCAATACACCAACACGGATAAGGTTTATTGTTCTCAGTTTATTTTCCAAGATGAATTTGTCTGACTATCAAGTTTAATTTTAGTTTTATCCGCTGTGTACCAACTACCTCAACTTGGTCATTGACATTTGCTGCATTCAAATGTGATGGTGATCAATGTTTCATGGGGTTATTCAAATTGTCAGACAAGTAAATACATTTAAATCATCACTGGAACTTATAAATTCTGAGTCAATACACCAACACGGATAAGGTTTATTGTTCTCAGTTTATTTTCCAAGATGAATTTGTCTGACTATCAAGTTTAATTTTAGTTTTATCCGCTATATACCAACTACCTTAACTTGCTGCAGCAAATGTCAATGACCAAGTTGAGGTAGTTTAAGTGTGATCAATGTCTCAAGGAATTATTCAAATTGTCAGGCAAGTAAATACATTTAAATCATTACTGGAACTTATAAATTCTGAATCAATACACCAACACGGATAAGGTTTATTGTTCTCAGTTTATTTTCCAAGATAAATTTGTCTGACTATCAAGTTTAATTTTAGTTTTATCCGCTATATACCAACTACCTTAACTTGCTGCAGCAAACGTCAATGACCAAGTTGAGGTAGTTTAAGTGTGATCAATGTCTCATGGAACTATTCAAATTGTCAGGCAAGTAAATACATTTAAATCATCACTGGAACTTATAAATTCTGAGTCAATACACCAACACGGATAAGGTTTATTGTTCTCAGTTTATTTTCCAAGATGAATTTGTCTGACTATCAAGTTTAATTTCAGTTTAATCCGCTGTGTACCAACTACCTCAACTTGGTCATTGACATTTGCTGCATTCAAATGTGATGGTGATCAATGTTTCATGGGGTTATTCAAATTGTCAGACAAGTAAATACATTTAAATCATCACTGGAACTTATAAATTCTGAGTCAATACACCAACACGGATAAGGTTTATTGTTCTCAGTTTATTTTCCAAGATGAATTTGTCTGACTATCAAGTTTAATTTCAGTTTTATCCGCTATATACCAACTACCTTAACTTGCTGCAGCAAATGTCAATGACCAAGTTGGGGTAGTTTAAGTGGGATCAATGTCTCATGGAATTATTCAAATTGTCAGGCAAGTAAATACATTTAGATCATTACTGGAACTTATAAATTCTGAGTCAATACACCAACACGGATAAGGTTTATTGTTCTCAGTTTATTTTCCAAGATGAATTTGTCTGACTATCAAGTTTAATTTTAGTTTTATCCGCTGTGTACCAACTACCTCAACTTGGTCATTGACATTTGCCGCATTCAAATGTGATGGTGATCATAAGTTGTTTGTTCTAGTCAGGAATCAATTGGTAAATTTTACCAATTTTTTTAGTTTCACCTTATACCTAGTTATTAAATAGTTTGAAAAATAAAAAATTAATAGTTATTAAAATATCATTTTTTTTTTAAAGCCTGGAGATAAATAAAACTAAAAAAAAAAAAAAACATTTAAAAATGTAAGATACCAACGGCAACTTAGGTTTTTACTGCTATAGTTGCTATAACAGAATTATCAAAATAAAAATTTTTTTTTATACTTGATGTTTAAAAATCAGTAAAAAAAGTTTACAATAAAATCAATTCATTTTAATTGTCCTTCAATATCGATAAAATCATTCATCTCAATGGAGTCATAAGTTTTTTGTTCTACTCAGGTATCAATTGGTAAATTTTACCATTTTTTTTTTAGTTTCACCTTATACCTAGCGAAAGAAATGAAATCTTTAAAAAGAAAGACCTTTAAAAAGGTAAGAATTTACGGCGAGTGGTTTTTTTTTGGACAGAACTAAAACAAAAGTATATATGTTGTTACTTTCAGATCTATGTTAATATTAATGAATTTATCCCGAAAGATACGAACAGATGAATAAAATAAAAAAATAAAATAAAAAACCATCTTTCAGTAGAGTTACAGTGAATTCTGTTCATTTTTTAAAACTTTAATTATAAATTAATTCGAGTATCTACTCTGATTTTGATATTATGTTTTCGGGGATACGAACAGATGAATGAAATGAAATCAAAAATCATTTTCCGGACGAGTTTTTAATAAATTTTTTTCAGTTTTATTTCTTTAATTAATTTTTACTCAAATTGTTTAAAATTCCTACTCTGATTCTGTTGATATTTTTTTGGAATATGAACAGATGAAGGAGATGAAATCAAAGAATCATCTTCCGGACGAGTTTTAAGTAAATTTTTCTTTTCTTTTTTACGCATCTTTTTTCTTTTTTTTTTTTTTAAACTTGAATTCAATTTTTTTTTAGTAAAAGTTTACTATCAATTTATTCAATTTAGGTGTCGTTCAATATCGTTAAAATCATTCGGACTCGACGGAGCCGCAGATTTATTAATTAGAATAATATTACTTTTCAAAGAATCAATTAAAAAAAAAAGCTCTTAGATTTTTAAGTCTTTTTATTTTTAGTTACCCTAATACAGTTTCTGCTTTTCGGTGATGCATGAATATCTTTGGTCGACTGTTAATCGTTAATCTGCGGCTCCGTCGAGTTCGAATGATTTTAACGATATTGAACGACACCTAAATTGAATAATTGATAGTAAACTTTTACTAAAAAAAAATTGAATTCAAGTTTAAAAAAAAAAAAAAGAAAAAAGATGCGTAAAAAAGAAAAGAAAAATTTACTTAAAACTCGTCCGGAAGATGATTCTTTGATTTCATCTCCTTCATCTGTTCATATTCCAAAAAAATATCAACAGAATCAGAGTAGGAATTTGAGTAAAAATTAATTAAAGAAATAAAACTGAAAAAAATTTATTAAAAACTCGTCCGGAAAATGATTTTTGATTTCATTTCATTCATCTGTTCGTATCCCCGAAAACATAATATCAAAATCAGAGTAGATACTCGAATTAATTTATAATTAAAGTTTAAAAAAATGAACAGAATTCACTGTAACTCTACTGAAAGATGGTTTTTTATTTTATTTTTTTATTTTATTCATCTGTTCGTATCTTTCGGGATAAATTCATTAATATTAACATAGATCTGAAAGTAACAACATATATACTTTTGTTTTAGTTCTGTCCAAAAAAAATAGCACATACATGGGAAAACACATGCAAATTGCACACAATTCAAACACTTTTTGAAATTAAAATATGTTGTAATTAAGTTAGAAATCATCTAAATCACAATGTATGGCTATATTTGACCTGTAAAAATTTAATATTCTTTAAACTAAATTATCTCGAAAAAAATCATTGATACCTGTATTTTTTAAATTATATTTTGAATGCTCAGTGTGTTTCTTAACAACATATTTTAATTTTTAATTTTAAAAAGTGTCTGAGTTGTGTGCAATTTGCATGTGTTTTCCCATGTATGTGCTATAATTGAAAAATTGTTAACTTTACGTATGTTGAAGGTGATTCAACATAATATGATCATCTTTTAGAAGAGAAATTATTTTTAAATAATAAGTAATTCGGCCTCAAGTCGTCCGTAATAAATTTTTTGATTTCACTTCTTTCATTAATTCATTTTCAAAAAAAGATTATTATATTTAGCGTATAACTTTTTAATTTAGACTTCTTTTAAAAAAACCAATCGCCGTAAATATTACTTTTTTAAAAGTATTTTTTAAAGATCATACTTAGCGTATAATTTTTTATTTAGATTCCTTTTTAAAAAACCAATCGCCGTAAATATTACTTTTTTAAATTTAATTTACCATAAATTTTGAACAAATATATCTATTTCCACCTGAGTTTCACTATTATCTTTTTTCAAAATTTTAAATGAATTCCTTTTACTCTTCTAAAAAATAAGCTTGAAATAATCAACAAAAATTAGAGTTCTCTAAAAATTTTTTTTTTTTTTTACAAAAAAAATTATTTTAGAATAGTTAATTGGTATTAAAAGTAGAGCTGGAATCTACGATAGTTGTAGTTTTATGAGAATCATTGGCAACAGTATTCGATCCGGTAATAGGAGCATAGACTGCGCTCATAATTGTGGCTTTTCTTTTTTTTTTTTTAATAATTTTATCTTCTATCAAAGCTAGCTCAGCTGTAACTTCTCCCAAAAAGTTCATCTTTCAATGGTATTTCTAGTGCAGAATCTTTTTTTTTTCCTTTTATGTTTGAAAGCTCTGAACAAATATATTGCTTAAAGTCTTAATCGTCTCTACCAACTCATCTTTTTTAGGCTGAGCTTGTTTTGTAAAACAGAATGTTGGATTAGATGTAACAGATTTAGCAAAAATCCAAGGTAAAGGAATTGTTGAAACAGGTTGATTAAGCTGATAATTTTCTTTTCCAGTCTTGTTTAAAAAAGATTTTTGTGAACTAGCAGCACTTGAAGAAGTGACTCTATCACTGCCCTTGCAGAAAACTTTGGTACTTACAAAAAATACATTACATGGTTTTTTTTTTCGTAGGTTTACAAGTAACATAAAACGCTGTCAAAAGTATTTTTTTCTTTTTTTATAAATGTCAACAATTGTTTTCATATGCTTCCGGAATGTCGGAGTAATATCGGTCCTATTCTGTATTTTGTAAAAAAACTCATCATTTTTTTTTTTTGATGGAGGCTTTTTTGTTGGACACAATTACACAAAGCAGTACATTTTAGGTAAGATTTATTAGCTTAAATTGCAGGCAAAATAGATTTTTATAAGCGTTTTTTTCGCGTACCTTTATTAATGTTACGTCGGACCCGTGGTGTTGAAAAGCATACACGTAATTAATCGTAAAATTATCAGCAAAAATGGATTCTACAAGGTTTTTACTTTCAGATTTTATCCATCCGAGATCTTGTTTTAAACTGTGGAAAAAATAATAAGCAAATTATAAAATTTTTATGCGAGAAATAAGTGTCACGGTCAGGACAGAGATAAAATTATAAGCGGTTGTGCATCTGTGCGCAACCAAAAATTCACAAAGATTCGAAAAAATTCATAAAAATTCACAAAGATATTTTCTGCAAGGATATCCATACGTGAAGTCACTCAAATTTAAAAATTGTGTACTGCAAAATTAATTTTTTTAACCAAATAGGATTTTTCTGTTAAAATGAAATTTTTGTTTTGTTTTTTGATTATTTTCCTACTTACCATCAAAGTTTCGTAAACTTTTTATCAATTATTTTTCAAGTTATGGCTGATTGAAAAAAAGAGTATTACAAATTTAGATTGTTTATAAATCAAAAATTGAAATTTTTCAAACATATTTTTGGGATTAAATTTTGACGTATAAGCAATGTATATAAGCATCAACTATATGTAAAAAAAAAGTTTGAAAATCGAATAGTTGATTTTTAGTGGCCACTTTAGGAATTTTGGCTCTTAAATGTGTAGTAGCTATTTCCTCGTGCATTGAAATTCTACAAAAGGTCAACTTGGTTTGACGATATAAAAACCAATAGAACTGTTCTATTTTGAGAGGTGTGCATATCGGGTAAAAGGTTAAATGGTATCGATCTTCACTCTTATAAATATGCAAGTCATGCATATTAATTCCCGGGCAATACTAACCATTTCGTTAACCAGATTCGAAATTAAAACAGTAAAGGAACTGATAACAAAATAAAATAATTTTTTTTTTTTTTTTTTTTTTTTATGAAACAACAAACTGGTAATTTGCTTTCATTTTCAACTTTTTTTTTATAAATAAATGATGATTTTTTTCCAAAAATTTATATCTTTTAAAAAGCAATTATTGGACATTAAAATTTAGGACTTGAGCTAAATCATGATATTTTTTATAAATATTTTCGCTTATTATTCCCCCGAAAGTGAATCCCCTTAGTGATCATTCCACCGAAAACGTCCCCGAAAATCAATCACCCGAAAATTAAATCTCCCGAAAATGTCGACCCCGAAAATAAATTAACCCCGAATTTTCCCCGAAAATTTTCAATTGTTTGTAGAATATTCAGTTCGAACATTGGTAACCTCTTGTAAAAAATTCTCATCTAAATTACAAGAGTATATACAGGGTGGCGTAAATTAATCGTCCGGTGCGATTCCTCTCTTAAAAAAGAGACCCCAAATAAGTGAAGCCTCATCGCATGCGCATTATGATCTCGATATCACGCAGTTTTCCACGCGGTAACTTTCAAATTTATATTTTGATTTCTATTTTCTATAAATGTAAATTAAATAAAAGTAAAAATTTTAGTTTTTAATATGTGGCGCGAGAAGAGCGTTGATTTTTTTTATTTTTGAAAATATTACATACATGATAATTAATTTTATTTGAAAAGTGAATCAATGGGGAGGATAAATAACTTTAAAACTGTATCAATAGGGAGGATGAATAAAAAAAAAGGTTTTCTACTTAATGCAAGGCAATAGAGAATCAATTTAAATTTTCTGAAGATGTTTATTACACGGAGAGAAAAAATGCAGAAATTGTTGTGGTAAGCTAACACGAAAAAATTGTGTGTTAACCTTACGCAGAAAAAATCCTAAGCGCTACTGTAGGAGAGCCAATCAAAATCACTCTGGTCACACCTGATTGCCTGATTGGTTCGGCTACAGTAGCGCTTAGGATTTTTTCTGCGTAAGGTTAACACACAATTTTTTCGTGTTAGCTTACCACAACAATTTCTGCATTTTTTCTCTCCGTGTAGATATTATTGAACATTTTTGCTTTCATTACGCGCAAGGCCGGAATGCTGAAAACTAGGTTTCAAAAATTATTGATATTTAATCAATCTAAACTTTCTGAAGATGTTTATTAGATATTATTGAACCTTTTTGCTTCCATTACGCGCAAAGCCGGAATGCTGAAAAGGCTTAATAAATTATTGATATTTAATTTCCTAAAATTTAGAGATACTGTAGAAGAATACTAAGAAAAAATTTTCACGGGTATAACCTCTAAAACTGTGGTATTCAACGGACAGTAAAGTTTAAAAAAATGTTTTAAGATGATGCTCATTGTTTTTTTTTAAGAATCAATTTTTAGTAATTTGGGATTACAATTTTTTTTAGTCTTGATTAACTCTGGTAAAAATCACCTGAGTAATCAAAATTTTAAAAATTCGTGCTCAGATGGTATCGAAAATGTAAGCCCCTCTCACTTAGTGGAAGGAAAAGTTGCGTTTTCAGGGCCTGCACGATGAAAATTTTTTGTTAATAATTAAAAATTTAATACTTGAATAATTTTGATTAAAGTTCATTTCAAATATTTTAAGGTAATCTATTCACTCTCATGAAGTGAAAATAGATATAGTTTGTGTTACTTTAACATCATATTCAAAGAATTTAAAATTGGTTATTTTTATGAAAAAAAGAAAAGGTCATTTTTTCCCGCTGATCTTAAAAGAAAAAACAAAAATTATAAACTTAATTACAAAACAATGACTTTAATTAGACAATATTTTAAATTTCATCATTTTAGACTTTAAGGTGGTTTTCTACCAGAGCTAGTCAAGTTCAAGACTAAAAAAAAATTATTTCACCAAATTACTAACAATTGGTTATTAAAATTTATTTTTTAACTTTTTATGGCTTCTGAAATTATTTTCTACCAAAAAAACATTGACAATCGTAACAAAACATTTTTTTTAACTTTTAACCTCACCTTTGAATACCGCAGTTTTGGAGGTTATTCACGTGAAAATTATTTTTGTAAAATCATCGTAAAATTTGTAAAAGGTCAATTTTTTGCAGTTTCAAGAAACCAAAAAAACATTGACAATCGTAACAAAACATTTTTTTTAACTTCTAACCTCACCTTTGAATACCGCAGTTTTGGAGGTTATTCACGTGAAAATTATTTTTGTAAAATCATCGTAAAATTTGTAAAAGGTCAATTTTTTGCAGTTTCAAGAAATGAATTCTTCGATAGTAAAACTATATGTATGTGGTTTTTCTAAAGGATCTCTATTGTAAGAAGACAACCATCAATAATTTAGTACACTTTTTCAGCGTAGCGGTCATACGCGTAATGAAAAAAATTCAATCTTTAACTTGTTGTAACTTTTAAACTATATGGTCAATTTTGATCAGACTTCATAGAAATGTTTATTAATATCTAATAAACACCTCCAGAAAATTTGAGCTGATTCTCTATTGTCATGCATTTGGTAGAAAACCACCTTAAGTAACAAAAAAATTTTTAAATATCAATAATAAGATAAGATCTGGATTTGGACGCGGGGTAGTTGGCCCTAGTATCTCAAAATTGAAACCTCGTACGAACAAAACTCAAGAGACAAAAGTTGTTTTGATTGGAAGGGGAAGTAAAATGGGCCAAAAAAAATGGGCCTGGCCAAAAATTTTTTTGTGGCCCCATGAGGCCCTGCAGGGCTTACAAGGCTTTCATAAGGCCCATTTCTTTTAAACATTTTTTTTGGCCCATTATGTTGAAAACTTTAAGACAAGAAACTTTCTTTGTGTATGTGCAATACAAAAAATGCGTTTTTTCCGAGTTAATTCGCATTCAATCAAAACAACTTTTGTCTCTTGAGTTTTGTTCGTACGATGCTTCAATTTTGAGATAATCGCACCGAACGATTAATTTACGCCACCCTGTATATTTGCATGCATGTTTTAAACGCCTAAAAAAATAATGTTTCCCGAGTAAACATTATGATTCGGCGCGACTTCGGCCCGAATTCGTATCCGAACTATCCGAAGTGCTGCCGAATTCGGCCATAGTTTGGTGGGGGGCGCGGCGACGCCTTCGGCCCGAACTCGGCCGAAAACAAAACAGTGCAAAGCTGCTCAGCTAGCTGACGATAAACTTTATCGATGTGCATTTATACATTGATATTCTTATACAAAAACTGAATTTTTATATAAATAATTACTTCTAGAGCCCTGAGAGAAGTAATTATTTAGAAGCTATTCCTAAAATATTACAAAAGTTAGTTCTACTACACTAAATGCAATATTTTTTTGAGGTTATATTTGGCTCACTGGTATCAAAATTTTTTTAAATACGCTGAAAATTTAGCTTTTTATTCCTAAAAACATTTGATATTTTTAGAATGGGCCAGATTCTCTACAGAGAAAGAGAATTGATTTTAAATACACTACAGTGGAGCACATTTCTCACCGGATAGTATCCACAGGTTTCATACCACAATCTAAAGTAGTTTATAAATAAAAAATGAAGGATTCATGCTGTTTCAAAACTGAAAATCTATTAGGATCATTTTACCACCTGTGTTATATTTATTTTGTCAGTTTTAGCTTTTTTGCTTAAGCCGTACTTAGTCTGCACCTTCCACTATATTGAAACTATGACTTACCCAAGTTGTTTCAAGTATTTCACTTAAGATACAATAAAGTTGATAAAAATATTTTATGAAACATGCTCAAAATGATAATTATTTTTTTCTATACCAACAGTTTTCAATTATTTAGGTAAGTGTAAACAAAAAATAAAATCATTTAAAATTATTGACTAAAACCTATTAGATATAAATTAAGTATGTTTTGAAACATCAATTTTACTGTGTCCTGTGTGAAAAACAAGAATCAAGTAACTTTTATATATATTAACTAAAAAGAATCAGTTGAAAGCATTGAAGTGTCTGTTTGGAAAAAATAAAAAAATGCAAAAAATTTGATAAGTTTCAGTTACATGATGTTGGGTGGTACAGACTAATTTAAGCAAAAAAAGCTAAAATTGACACAATAAATTCACCTAAAATAGTTTTGTGGGCTTATTCACTTTGAAATAGCATACATTTTTCATATTTTCTTTATAAAATACTTTAAGTTGTGGTATCCAGTACCTATGGATACTATCTTGAGTTAAATATGGTATATTTTTTGCTCATTATATAGTTTAAAATTTATTCTCTTGCTCTATAAAGCACCCGAATGAGTAAATTTGATCCAATGTTAGAAAGATTTGAGTGGCTAAATCTGACTGCTCCTTGACAAGCCAATATAAAACTTTTATTGTCATAAATATCTGACTTTTGTTTTACATTTTTTTTTTTATTAATTCTGAATGCAACTACATTATCAATTTTTTTTTTTAAACCTTCAACTACAATCATAATAAATTTTTATTTCTACAGTTGGTTTATTATAAGTTTAAGTTTTTATCAAGCTTAAGTTTTTTAAACTTAAGTGGGTTATTTGGAATAAATTATAGGATCTAAAGTAAAAAGCTACCGTGTACCGTGTACGGTACACGGCGATGGTACCTAGACACAACCTTTTTTTTTATAAAAATAATCAATTATAAATTCTTTGAATATGATTTTAAAGTAAGACAAACTATATCTACTTTCACTTCATGAGAGTGAACAAATTACCTTGAAATATTTGAAATGAACTTTAACCCTTAAACTACACACGGAGTGTAAAATACCCCACATAACTGTCAGTGTGGCAGTTCTGGATTTGGGTGTGTACTTTAAGGGTTAATCAAAATTATTCAAGTATTTAATTTTAATTGACTTCTATGTATTTATAAAAAACTATTCGTCAATTATTTTTGAAACATCAATATTATTTTTATAGATGAGTTATAAAATTTATCAGAGTACATCAAATTTTATAACAATGCGTATTGGCTATTAATTATTTTAAACAATTATACTGAGTAGATTATATTTGTGAAAGTCAAAGATTATTTAAATCTTAACATAAAAAATTATAGAACGAATTATTAAAATTTTCATTTTTCAGGATATTTTGCCAGTTCAAGACTAAAAAAAATTGTAATCCCTAATCACTAAAAAAACAATGAGTATCATCTCAAAACATTTTTTTAAACTTTAATATCCGTTGAATTCCGCAGTCTTACAGGTTATTGGGAAGAAAAGTGCAGTCGTGGTGGGGATGAGGTCACGTGGTTCACGCGCTGTTCTAGTGGATTTAAATAGTTATGGGCAGCCATATTGAATTTAGGGTTACGTAGTCATGCGCGTTGATCGCACTGAAAATAGTTATGGACAGCCATATTGCTTCCCTCTCTATGACTGCACTTTTCCTCCCAATACCCGTGAAAATTTTTTCTTAGAATTTTTCTAAAGTATCTCTTAATTCTATGAAATTAAATATCAATAGTTTATTAAACCTTTTCCGGCCATGCGCGTCATGGAAATAATGCAATCTTTTACTTATTTCATCTTTTGTACTTTAATTTTGATCAGGCTTGGCAAAAATGTTCAATAATATCTAACAAACATCTTCAGAAAATTAAGATCGATTCTCTATTGCTTTGCATTTAGTAAAAAACCATCTTTTTTTTTTATTTATCCTCCCTATTGATACACTTTTAAAGTTATTTATCCTCCCCATTGATTCACTTTGCAAATAAAATTAAGTATCATGTATGTAATATTTTTAAAAATAAAAAAAAATTAACGCTCTTCTCGCGCCACAGATTAACTAATATTTTTACTTTTATTTACATTTATAGAAATCAAAATATAAATTTAAAAGTTACCGCGTGATAACTGCGTGATATCGCGATCATAATGCGCATGCGATAGCCAGAGTTTAATGTTGAATCAACCAATCCAACATCTGATATCGCGATCATACTGCGCATGCGATGAGGCTTCACTTATTTGGGGACTCTTTTTTAAGAGAGGATAATAAATAAATATTTTTTTTACGAATGTATAGAAGTCAATTATTAATACTTTTGATAACTACAATATTGGCCATAAAAATTTCGTTAGTAATGAAAAATCTAGTACTTGATTAAATTTTATTAAAGTTCATCTCAAATATTTAAAGTTCACACTCATCAAAGTAAAAATAGTTTGTCTCATTTTAAAAATCGTATTCAAAGAATTTAAAATTGATTATTCTATATAAAAATATTTTATATAAAAAATAAAGAGTAAGCAATTTTTTTCGCGTTGATTTAAACGGAAAAAAAACTATAAACCTAATTACGAAACAATGACTTTAGAATAAAAAGTTTGATGGCAATTTTTAAAGTCTGAATCTATTTTAACTCAATTTAAAAGATTATTTTTGAGTTCAAGTAAAAAAAATAAAAAAATATTAATAATAAAATAAGATCTGGATTTGAACGCGCGAAGCGCGACTCCGTTCAGCAAAAGCGTGACACCAAAGGGATGGTTACAAAAAAATCCAGTAGGGGCGCTAGCCCTGTGTTAAAATTTTTTAACCCATCAATAATAAATATTTATTGAGTAAATCAACTTTTTATGTAAATATTTGGACTTGTCAGGTCTAGAAACCTGGGGTAGAAAAAAAATTTGGTTAGATTTCGTCCAATATTAAGCTAGATATAAAAATTCAATATATTTGCCACACTCACCAGGGTTCGAACATGCGGCAGTAGTACAGTAGTTTTACTTACCAACTCTTTGTACTAGTAAATCAACTCTAGAGAAAAAGAAACGATTTAAAATATGTACTTATTATCTTTCGCTATGAATTTATAATTTTAATTTTAATTTTTTGATTGTATTGTTTACATTTTCAAAAAAATTTATAAGATAATAACTGAAAAAAAACATTATTTATAAATTGATAAACAAAATCTTTAAACAAATTTAATTTATACCTAAACGAATCTTCTAGGTGATTAAGCTTTTATAATCAAGCCCCGAAGGGGCACAATTTAAATATTACTTCCAAATCGTAAATTATAAAATCATCGTGTGGTCTAGTGGCTACAGTACTCGCGTATCGCTTTGCTGGCGCAGATTCGAATCTCGGCCGATTTCATTATTTATTTTTTTTTTTTCTTCGTAACTTTGAACTGTTTCACCGTTTTATGAAATTTTTTCGCTCTTAAATTTTTTTTTAATTATTTTCAAATTTATTGGTGAATAAAAAAAAAGTCATTTTTTTTTTTTTAATGTAAAGTAAATGGGGAAAAATCTTTTTACACACATAAAAGTATAATCAACGGTGATCATAACGTTTAAAGTTTTCACATCTTTTCGACCTTTTTTCTTCTGTGACTTTTTTTTATGCATTTCAAATTTTGAGCCGTAGAATAAAAAAACACCATTTTTTAATCTTTGTTTAGTTCAATTAAAAAAAAATTTTTTAAGACTTATATATTTTTTTCATATAAAACTAAACTTATCTTAAAGCTAAAACTTTCGTCAAAAAATGTAATTAAAAAATTCAATCGAATAAAATGGCAGTATTTCTCAAATAGAAATAAAATTAAAAAATTTATAAAATAAAATAATTATGAATATAGAAGAATTTTATTATAGTAATTAAAACAAACAAGATAAATAAATTGGATTGTACAAAGTAAAGATTGAAAAATGGGGGCTTTGAAGTGCTGTAAATGTATTTAAAAACAGGCGGAAAAAAAATCACCAAGCATATTTCGATTCTTTGATTAAAGTAAAAAAATATAATTTCTTGGTCGATTTTGTTAAAAGTGCATAAAAAAAAAGTTACATTGAAAAAATATCGGAAAGTGCTAAGTATTTTTCCTGAGATAATTAATTAACTAAATGAAGAAAAAAGACACGCCTTTAAGAAGTTCTCTCTTCACGTATTTATCTTTCGTTTGTTAAAATGTGATGGTGTTAAATGTTGTACTAAGTTAATAAAATTAAAGTCTTTACAAAAGATAAATTGTTATACACTTGCTTTTCGAAGTTTTTTGGCTGCTATTTTGTTTAGGAAAATCGCAGCTTGAATCTTCAAGAAGATTTGAAAACTTTAAACGTTATGATCACCGTTGATTATACTTTTATGTGTGTAAAAAGATTTTTCCCAATTTACTTTACATTAAAAAAAAAAAAAATGACTTTTTTTTTATTCACCAATAAATTTAAAAATAATTAAAAAAAAATTTAAGAGCGAAAAAATTTCATAAAACGGTGAAACAGTTCAAAGTTACGAAGAAGAAGAAAAAAAAAAAAAAAAAAAAAAAAAATCGGCTGAGACTCGAATCTGCGCCAGCAAAGTGATACGCGAGTACTGTAGCCACTAGACCACACGATGATTTTATAATTTACGATTTGGAAGCAATATTTAAATTGTGCCCCTTCGGGGCTTGATTATAAAAGCTTAATCACCTAGAAGATTCGTTTAGGTATAAATTAAATTTGTTTAAAGTTTGAAAGTGTCTAGGTACCATCGCCGTGTACCGTATTCGGTGCACGGTGCACGGTACACGGTACCAAATAAGAGTTACTTTAGACACTCTGTGAATTTAAGTGGGTTATTTAGGATGGGTAATTAGATTTAAAGTAAAAACTAGTAGTTTTTTAAACTTAAGTGGGTTATTTGGAATAAATTATAGGATCTAAAGTAAAAAGCTACCGTGTACCGTGTACCGTGTACGGTACACGGCGATGGTACCTAGACACAACCAAAAAAAAAGGTCATTTTTTCCCGTTGATCTTAGAAGAAAAAACAGAAATTATAAACTTAACTACAAAACAATGACTTTTATGAGACAATAACTTCATTCAAATGAAACATCATTTTCGAATTTCGACTTTAAGTAACAAAAAAATTTTTAAATATCAATCGTTAGATAATATCTGGATTTGGACACGCGAAGCGCGTTAGTTGGTCCTAGTTTCTTTAAAACATCAGGATTATTTTTAGTTAAGTAAAAAAAATTTACTAGAGTACATCAAATTTTAACCATGCGTATTGGCTATTAATTACTTTAAACAACAAGACTGTCTAGCTTAATTTTGTGGAAGTCGAAGAGTATTAGACTCTTAATATAAAAAAAATTTGGAATGAATATTTAATAGTATATTATTATACAAGTGCGCTAAAATAATTTCCTCCTCGTGGAGCTGTTTTTGCACGAGCGAAGCGAGTGCAGAATGCTCATACAATACTATATTTTATTACACTAATGCTTGGAGGCGTGTTTTTATGTACCCCGTTTGAGGTTGGCGTGCGTAAAATCGAGCCTCCACGCATTAGTGTAATAAAATTTTGATTATTATAAAAATCCTGTATCCTTCGCGTGCAATAGATTAAAAATTAATATTTTTACTTACTTTTATAGAAATCAAAATAACCTTTTAGAATCAACTGAACTGGCTTAAGCAGTCGACCCGCTGTTTCAAAAATGCCGTCATTTTTTAACTATTCAGTATATCGGTTTGAAACTTTCCAGAAGTATTCATCAAAGTTTAATGTTAAACATTTTTCAGCTCTTATCTTTTATCCGTTTTTTTTTTTTTTTTTTTTTAATCCAAAGTTATAGGTTAGAAACATTTAATTTTCGATTATTTACAGTTCATTATTTGCCTCTTAAACGTTTTACTTTTTCCGCTGCCAATAAAACTATTCAGATATTTTTAAAACGTTTAAGAGCCGTATAATTAATAATTGAAAATAAAAAATTCACTGTTTCTAACTTAAAACTTTGGATTAAAAGAAACGCACAAAAATTAAGAGTGAAAAAATTTCTTGCAAGGAAGTTTTTAATTTAAGCTTTGATGAATATTTCTAGAAAGTTTCAAACCAATATACTGAATAGTTAAAAAAATGACAGCATATTTGAAACAGTGGATTAGGCTGCCTGAGTGCGATCTCGAGCGTCTCGAGTGCTGTATCTTACACTGAAAAAGATTAAATTGTTATAAAAAAATAAACCAAAATAAATAAATAAATAATAATAATAATAAAAATAATAAAAAATCAAAAAAAAATTATTTACTTTTTTTTTTTATTTATTTATTTATTTATAGTCACGAATTTTATGCTCCATATGTGCTAATTGACGACTCTTCCCTACACTGCTTTGCATTAGCCCATGGTCCAAATAAACCATGTGGAGTACGGGAAACCCAGGGTATATGCCCCATTCGAGTTAGTCGAAAGACCAGCGCTGAACCGGCAGGCTCATGGGGAACTTGTCCCATAAATATTGCCCCCAATCAAATAGTCTTGGATTGGACCAGCGCTGAACCAGGTTGAGCTCATTGGGAAATTATGCCCCAAATATTGCCCCTGGTCGAGATAATCTCCAACCAGCGCTGCAATGAAAGCCCCTGGTAAAACCGACTCCAAAGCAGTCGGGGTGTATGGGTACGTAGGGGTCGATGGTACCGACGCAACTAACGAAGAAAAAATTCTAAGTTGGTTGCGCCGAGGATCGAACCCAATTATTTACTTATGCAAGTATTTTATATTCATTGTCTAATTGAAAAAAAATGTCAGTTATTGTTATTATAATTAATTCAGGGGTTACAATTGAATTGTAACTATTCGAAAATTACCGCGAGTATCGCGCATGCGAGAATTACTGTAGAGTCGTGAGGGGTAATTGGAGCGATTTCTCTGCGACACCGATCTTTTTATAAAATATCATGAAGAATATTATTGTTATTCATCTGGAAAAAATTTTAGTAAATAAGTGAATAACTTCAGAATACGCCTAAAAAATTTCAACATGCTAAATTTAATGTAACATGTTTAAAAATTTAAAATCTACAAAAAAGTTAAACGGTTAGAAAAAGGGGCAATTGGAGCGGACTGTTAGGGGCAATTGGAACGGTTATATTTGATTAATTTAAACAAATACTTCCAACATAAGTTTACTCAAATATTATTAGTTTATAATCTACCACTAATCTACTGATTATTCAAGTGGTTTATTGTACTTTTTTAAAAATTTTAATCCGATAAATCATATTCTGAGCTGAATTAATTAATATCACTAAATAATTAGAGTTTTGAGTATGCACACAAGGCATTTGGCACGTGAAAAGCCGCTCCAATTACCTCCAAAGTTCGTTCCAATTACTCCTCTTCATTTTTTTATTAGATCAGTAATTTTTAAGTAACAAATGTATAATTCATTAGGTTTTTTGCACGAAATTAAAGCTTATGACTGATACTAAGTTGTCATGATTTATTTTTTAATTCGTGATACTATAGCGCATTTTTAGTGGTGACAAGATCCGATGAAAAATCATTTTTTGAAGAGTACCAAGAATTGAAGCTTATACTTCAAAGAAAACAGAAAACCGCGTGAGAGAATGCACTTATTTTTTGTTACAAAATTTTTATAGACTAGGAGTCGAGTGGGCGCGCGTACGGGCGCCGTATAATTTGACAAAATTACAACCTCTAAAATTTATTATTGATTAATGACCAAGTTCACGATGAAGAACTCGATAGATGACGGCATGCTTAGCCAATAGGATCAAAAATAAAAGTTTTAAACTCAGAAATCGATATCGCTAACTCAATTTTAAGAGTGGATCAGTGATGGAAAATTCTCTAATCACCCCTCCACTCCAATTACCCCTTACTATCTTATAGATCAGCCAATAGCGTTGATCATCACGTTAGATTCAACCAATGCTAGTTCGGCTTCAACCTCCATCTTGCTTCACTGGTTACTCAATTCTTTTTTGAATAAAGGATACATCTAGAAGAGCTGTGAAAACAGCAGTTAGTAGCATGAAAAAAATTTTTCCTCTTTCTAACCTCAAAATCGGACCTTCACCCCTTGCTTTCGGTATCTCTGGAGGAAAAATATTTTTCAAAACATGGTCGAGAAGGGTTCTTTGGCCACCTCGTTGCCCCCCTCGCCTTCGGCTCGGGTCACAAACCTCTCGGAGGCCAAATAAACCCTTCCCCGACCTGTTATGAAAAATACTATTAATGAAAATACTAAAAAATCTTTATAGAAGTACTCATTTATATAACATTTAGTCATACTCATACAAGTTTATAGCTAAAAGTATTGAAAAATCATACTTTAAGCGTTTTCTTTACAGTTCAACTTTACGAATTTTATCTATCTTTTTTTTTAATACTTCTCGAATGAACGAGATTTTTTCTCAAAACAATTTTTTTATCCATCAAAAAAAGATTTTAAAAATTAACGTATTATTGAACCTTTTTCAGAGTCTAAAAACTTTTTTCCTGAAACTGCAGCTAAACTGTTTTTATCAAAATTTTCGTATCTGCTGAGCTCTAAAATTTAAACTATTTGATCATAAGATGGTAGATTTTTATGAGATGCTAATCCACAGTCCTTGATTGCTCGAGTATTAAATATAGGTTTAAATATCAATCGTTAGATAATATCTGGATTTGGACACGCGAAGCGCGTTAGTTGGCCCTAGTTTCTTTAAAACATCAGGATTATTTTTAGTTAAGTAAAAAAAATTTACTAGAGTACATCAAATTTTAACCATGCGTATTGGCTATTAATTACTTTAAACAACAAGACTGTCTAGCTTAATTTTGTGGAAGTCGAAGAGTATTAGACTCTTAATATAAAAAAAATTTGGAATGAATATTTAATAGTATATTATTATACAAGTGCGCTAAAATAATTTCCTCCTCGTGGAGCTGTTTTTGCACGAGCGAAGCGAGTGCAGAATGCTCATACAATACTATATTTTATTACACTAATGCTTGGAGGCGTGTTTTTATGTACCCCGTTTGAGGTTGGCGTGCGTAAAATCGAGCCTCCACGCATTAGTGTAATAAAATTTTGATTATTATAAAAATCCTGTATCCTTCGCGTGCAATAGATTAAAAATTAATATTTTTACTTACTTTTATAGAAATCAAAATAACCTTTTAGAATCAACTGAACTGGCTTAAGCAGTCGACCCGCTGTTTCAAAAATGCCGTCATTTTTTAACTATTCAGTATATCGGTTTGAAACTTTCCAGAAGTATTCATCAAAGTTTAATGTTAAACATTTTTCAGCTCTTATCTTTTATCCGTTTTTTTTTTTTTTTTTTTTTAATCCAAAGTTATAGGTTAGAAACATTTAATTTTCGATTATTTACAGTTCATTATTTGCCTCTTAAACGTTTTACTTTTTCCGCTGCCAATAAAACTATTCAGATAATTTTAAAACGTTTAAGAGCCGTATAATTAATAATTGATCTCATTTATATAACATTTAGTCATACTCATACAAGTTTATAGCTAAAAGTATTGAAAAATCATACTTTAAGCGTTTTCTTTACAGTTCAACTTTACGAATTTTATCTAACTTTTTTTTTAATACTTCTCGAATGAACGAGATTTTTTCTCAAAACAATTTTTTTATCCATCAAAAAAAGATTTTAAAAATTAACGTATTATTGAACCTTTTTCAGAGTCTAAAAATTTTTTTCCTGAAACTGCAGCTAAACTGTTTTTATCAAAATTTTCGTATCTGCTGAGCTCTAAAATTTAAACTATTTGATCATAAGATAGTAGATTTTTATGAGATGCTAATCCACAATCCTTGATTGCTCGAGTATTAAATATAGGTTTATAATAGTGCTGATGAAAATTTCGTTTTAAGATAAATGTGGATTCATCGCACACAGTGTCATAAAAATGATAATTCTTCATTATTATGTAGGTAGTTGAAAGAATAATCAAACTGTAGTAGTAATAATGTGAGACAACGTTAAATTATATGTTATCCTTACACGCGATGCAGATTTTTCAGCCCTGCTATTGAAATGAAAGTTACTTCAGTTTTTTTCAAATTCTAGCTTGCAGTCAAAAGCTTATATATATATAGAGCAAATTTAAAAAACAAATCATTTCTGCACTCCGGCTGGGAAGCACCTCTTCCACTGCCCTGGCGTTGCCGCAAACAAAAAAGGCATCCCGGCTGCACGGTACAGAAAAATAGCATATGTACCTACATATTTTGGCCACAAAATGATAAAACCTCAGATCACATGTTTATTGACCTCAGCTTCGCCTCGGCTTACAATGGCATGTGATATGAGAAATTTCTCACTTTTGCGGATTAGGTATGAAATCTACTATTTCATTACGTCTGTATTTATTCGATTATACACTTTAAATCCCATTAATTTATGTGAGTTAATCAGATTCAAAGTTTAAAAGCAAGTAAGGAATTTCTAAAAAATACAAACAAATTTGTAAAATTAAATAGCTCTTGTAAAAAATATTGGTAACAAGCCTCAGTTTTAGTAAATGCAGCCTCCAGAATAACCGTAGCGGTGCATTGCGGTAAATAGAAAGAGACAGAGAGAGACGCAGGTGCAGAGACCGCCCTGACGATGTATCGATTATATAATCCGACGATGTGTCCACACAAACTTACACATGCGCACTCGCACGGGCGCTCTTGCACGCACGCAACTCGGGCTTATGTGTTTGCATTGTGCCTACCCCTTTAATGGGTCCTGTCAAAGAGTGGAGAGTGGCGGGAAAGTGGGGAATCAAGCAAGTAAGAGGAAGGGGGCAAACAGCTCTCAACGTTAATTATATATGGGATAAAACTACTTGTAGTAGCGGCAGTTGTCCACTCTATCCGCTTCGTTTTGGATTTTACTTATACTCTTCTATCCCACCACTCTGACGCTGACAATACAGCAATCTTTTTTCCATTGTTTTTCACTTAGCTATTCTTTTTACCTTCTTTCGTTGTTGTTAGTTGCAGTAGTATTGAGGATTACAAGTTCTTTATAAGTGCTACTGTCAACATTGATAGATTCTGCTTTTTTCTATTTATTATTATGATTTTTTTTAATACAGAGTTGACGGGATAGGCAATGCGACTTATTGTTTCTGCACAAACGGTAAAAGGCTTAGAAAATCTCTCGAAAAAAAAAAAAAATAGGTTAGTGTGGACAAACGAGAAATGAGTTTTTAAGTGTGCTTTAAATTGGAGAGTTGATGATTCTGGAAAAAGAAAAATGACTTTTTTTATTTTTTGTCAGATTACAGAACTATTATAAGGTCTAAGGTCTTTTCGAGTACAATTATCACGAATGCGTCATAACTTTTTGTATTTGACCTGGGTTAAGTTTGAAACTAAAAAACATTTTATTGGAAAAATTTCGATTTTTCAAAACGTTATAAACGAATAAATTTTTATCAAGCTTTTTTTTTTAAATTCACGTATTTCGATCAAATTTTGATGAAAGTTAAGTTATTAAAAAAAAATAATAATAATATTTTTAATTTTTATCACTAAATAATTAATTTTGCAACAAACAATTGACGATTTAATCGACTTCTCCCAGTTTTAAATGAAAAATTTTTTCATGATATCTTTCCTTTAAAGTTCTTCCCAAGACAACTGCGTAAAAAAATTTTTGTATACTTAGGAAAAATGTTATGAATGTTTAAATATTGCCACGCGAGCACTTGACGGCTGCCGCGTTGCACGTGCCTTACTAGTCCGGGAACAGGGGCTGATTTTGTAGAATTTTGAGAGTAGCTAATTTTTTTATTTTATTTTATTTTATTTTATTTGAATCAACGGGCTGAATAACCCTTTTAAATTTTATAAAATATATAAAATATATCATTGAATTTACAGTAAGAGGTAAAATATATCAATATAAAACAACATCATTAAGATTTCATTATAAAATTAACAAAAATTAAATAAATATAAATTAGTTTATAATAAATAATTAATCAACCAATTAATAGTTAGCAACATGATTAAAAGCAGAATCCTTAAAGCTACCAAGATTTTCACAAGATTTTATATCAGACTTTAACTTATTCCATGATCTCTTCTCAATCTGAACGTTGTCGAATAAAATATATAGTCTTTAATAAGTTTCAACTAAATCACGTTTTGTTCTTAATTCAATATGACAATCTCTAGCAGTAAACAAATTGGACAGTGACTTATCCATTCTAATATTCTCACAAGGAAATAAGATTTTACGCACGAATAATAAATCATAATAGTCAACTTAATAGTGCACAGATTCACTGATTTATCTATATTGGAATATATTGGTTCGAAAATAGACATAGGACTCCCAACTTTAAATGATAAAAATCTCAAAAATTTATGTTGTACCGATTCCAACTTCCTGACTCTGACGTCATAATGCGGTGACCAGATTTGAGAATTATAGAGCAATATAGGTCTTATAAGTGATTTGAACATATAGATCACAGTATCTTTCCTAAATTTTGCTGTATTCCTTATCAAAAAGCCCAGTATTTTCATTGATTTACAAACTAAAGATTGTAGATGCTTATCAAATTCAAAATCATCTTGGAAAATAACACCCAGATCTCTCTGCTCAGAAACTTTCTTTAAAGAGACACCATTCAACAAATACTCAGTTTCAAAAAAATCACCCCTATGTATACTCATTACGGCACATTTATCAATATTAAATTTTAATTTATTCGAAGAGGCCCAATCAATAATAGAATTCAAGTCTTTTTGAAGGTTACTCTGGTCAAGTGGAGATTTTATAGTTAAGAACAATTTAATATCGTCCGCAAACAAAAGGATTCTAGAATATTTCAATTTTGAGCTAATATCATTTATGAACAAGATAAACAATAATGGACCCAAATGGGATCCTTGAGGGACTCCAGATTCCACTATAAGTGGATCCGATAAGTTACCCTTTATTTTAATAATTTGAATGCGGTTAGTTAGATAGGATTTAAACCATTTTAAAATTAAGCCACTTATACCTAATTTGTATAATTTATCCACCAATATAGAATGATCAACAGTGTCAAAAGCTTTAATAAAATCCAAATATAAGGAATCAACTTGATAACCAGAGTTCAAAGAATCAGCAATATAATCGCAATAAAGCAACAAATTAGTCAAAGTTGATTTTCCCTTAACAAAACCATGTTGATCATTAATAATGGAAGATATAAAATAATTAGTTAATTTAGTTGCCATAATGGAGTCAAAAATTTTAGCAAAAGTTCGCAATAAAGAAATTGGTCTATAATTCTCAACATCTAATTTATCGCCTGACTTAAAAATAGGTGTGACAAAAGACCTCTTCCGTATAATTGGAAATGTACCAGTAGACAACGATTTATTAAACATTAACAATCAAGGATCCAACAAGCACTGACCACACTTCCTAACAAAAATTTCGGGAATATCGTCAGTACCTGGTGAAACACTATCACCCAATTTGTTTAATGCAAGGCTTATGTCATATTTAGTGACAGTAAAATCGAAAAAAATTTCACAGCAATTATCACTACACAATTCACTTATATCACAGTTCATAGTATTATCGCTAGACTTCGAATATGTTGATTTGAAATATGTGGCGAATAAATTGCAGGTGTCGATGACTGAGGCAGAAGTATAGCCCTTGTAGCTAACAAATTCAGGAATACCATTTGATTTCGAGAGACTATTAACGTATTTCCTAAACTCTTTTGTGTTTTTTGAAGTTTTCTTCTCAATTTCATCAAAGTATTTCCTTTGATCTATGCGAGAAAGTCTAATGCAAAAAGCTCTAGCTTTCTTAAATTCTATGTGGTCATCATCCGAATTGCTAGATAACCATATTTTATGTAATTTTTTCTTTCAAATAATATTTTTTATGAGATCAAAAGAAAACCACTTCGGATAAGTGGATTTATTAGAACTAACTAGTTTGAGCACATTATTGTCTATAATATTTTTAATTCCAGAGTAAAAGTCTAAAATATCAGCCTCGATATCATTATTGACCAAAATTGAAGACCAATCTAATTTGTTTAATTCACATTTAATAAGGTCGAAATTGGCTTTATAAAAATTTCTAATATTTGATGTAGGTTTTATTATGTCTTTCTTGCTTAAATTTATTTTGAAATAACCTATTTCATGATGTCTGTCAGGTTGTATCAAGATTTCATTAGAATTAAAGTTTTCTAATTCATAATGTTCAAGAGATGTGAAACTTAGGTCCAGAGTATAATCTTTCTGCGAGTGCACATTAAATCTTTGAAATAAATTTAAGTAATTAAAGCTATTTAGACAAATGAAAGCATTATCTTTTATTAAATTATCATGATGAGTACAAATAGCATTTAAAGGTTCATCAAAATCTTTATTGTTTATCCACTTAGTTTTTGGTAAATTATAATCTCCTAGCAAAATAATATCACAATTTTTATTCACTTGGCATATATTTTCTATAGTGTTTACATGATAAGTATAAGTTTCACTAGATGATTTAGGTGGTAAATAGACAAGTCCAATAATAATCTCTCTATTATCCAGAAAATTTTTTACAAATAATTGCTCACAATCATAATCATAGTTACAATATATTATTCTAAGTTGTAAATTATTTTTAATAGCTATCAAAATTCCACCACCTTTTTGGCTTATAATATCAGAATGTCTATCTCTTCTAAATATAGAATAACCATTCAGATCAAGCTCACTGTCTTGAATGTTATTGTTAAAATTAGTCTCAACGAATGAAATGATATCTGGTTTTATGGCAAGTATTTGAAAATTTAATCTAAAATTATCAAGTTTTGATTTTAGACCATTTACATTTTGGTAGTAGATGAGTGGGTTATTCAGCAAGTTATTTTATTGATTTAGATCAACCATGGTAACATTGGAATCAATGCGCTTACTATTATTTTTATTATTTTTCTTCTCAATAATGAATGGTTTACCTAACTCTCTATATCTAACTACCTTGTAAACTAATGCATCTGGATTTTCAAGGTTAAATTGATTAGTCTGTTCTTTGAGTTTTTTGTATTGGGTTCTTTGATCAAGGGTGAGATCAAATGATACATATAATTCTTTAGGTAAAGCTTGCCAGTTAGAAATGATCTTGGTCGCATCAGATCTCGCATCTATTTTATTCAAGAGAGGCCTTGTTTTATCAGTACTCAATTTACCAATTCTTTTAATATTATTTGTATCAAATTTAGTTTTCAAGTTAAATTTAATAAGTAAATCAGAGACTTTAGAAACATTAATATGATAATATTAATAGATAATATTAATGAGACATTAATAATAATAACTTTATGAACACACTAATATGCATATAACTACCACTATGATCCATGTTTTCAGGAAAGTTATATAAAATAATATTATTCAATCTATTTTGCCTATCAGTATATTCTTTATAAATTTTATAGTTAGTATTGAATGAATTATTATTGGATGATACGCCAAGAGAAACATTTTCTGTGCTACCAGAATTTAATTTGCTGATTAAAGTTTCCAATTCATTTACTTTTACTTGAAGAGTTTTGAATTTATTGCTATTGAGTTCACTTTTTGTACTCTAAAGATATATATCACTTACAATCTTTGGAAGAGTTTCGCTTTCAATACTTTGAAGTTTATCTTTAAATTCTTCAAGGCCTTCAATTTTATTTTTCATTTCTGAAAGGAGATTATAAATAGGATTGTCCTTGCCATCAGATTTACACTTTTCACATTTGTAAAATAGTAAAGGATCCCTCCTTTTTAATTCAAGAACTTTGATCTCTGCAGCAGTTAGTCCAGAATAATTTTTGGCAGAAACATTAGAAACATGAAAAAGATCATTGCAAATATTGCAAACAGTAATAACTTCACCAGAAAATCCTTGATTGCACTTTGCACATTTAGACATTTTTGAAAAGTTTAAAACAGAGGTGGGCACTATTCGGACGCTAACAATTTCGAATAAATTTTTTAAAAAATGAATTTTTCGACCGGATTTTTATGGATAAATCCGTTTTAGAACTTTTCTAACTCAACTGTATAAAAAACCGGAAGTATTCGAAATTTTGTTTATTTTTTATTTTTAGGCCTTCTTAGGCGCATCAGAAGTATTACTTCCCATAATTAAGACCAATTAAACATATTTAAATAATTGAAATTAATTTGCATAAATTATTTGTCAATAAAAATTTAAATGATCGCAGACTGAAATTTTTTTTCAGGCTTGCATCTTACGATGACCTTTCCGATTGGATCGGTAGTTGCTTAAAAACATGCAGAAGGTTCCATGTTACATACTGAATTTTTAATTGATCTGATTATATATCATTTCTGAGTGATTATTGAAATAATATCTAAAAGTAAATCATACTTTACGTTAATTTTAAACCACGTTAACACTTTGTAATGTACTTGATGCCAGAGGTGGGCACTATTCGGACGCTAAGAATTTCGAATAAATTTTTTAAAAAACGAATTTTTCGACCGGATTTTTATGGATAAATCCGTTTTAGAACTTTTCTAACTCAACTGTATAAAAAACCGGAAGTATTCGAAATTTTGTTTATTTTTTATTTTTAGGCCTTCTTAGGCGCATCAGAAGTATTACTTCCCATAATTAAGACCAATTAAACATATTTAAATAATTGAAATTAATTTGCATAAATTATTTGTCAATAAAAATTTAAATGATCGCAGACTGAAATTTTTTTTCAGGCTTGCATCTTACGATGACCTTTCCGATTGGATCGGTAGTTGCTTAAAAACATGCAGAAGGTTCCATGTTACATACTGAATTTTTAATTGATCTGATTATATATCATTTCTGAGTGATTATTGAAATAATATCTAAAAGTAAATCATACTTTACGTTAATTTTAAACCACGTTAACACTTTGTAATGTACTTGATGCCAGAGGTGGGCACTATTCGGACGCTAAGAATTTCGAATAAATTTTTTAAAAAACGAATTTTTCGACCGGATTTTTATGGATAAATCCGTTTTAGAACTTTTCTAACTCAACTGTATAAAAAACCGGAAGTATTCGAAATTTTATTCGTCGAATAAATTTTCGAATACTTCCGTTATTATTCGACGAATAAAATTTCGAATAATCGTTTTATTCGAAAATTTATTCGACGAATAAAATTTCGAACACTTCCGGTTTTTTATACAGTTGAGTTAGAAAAGTTCTGAAACGGATTTATCCATAAAAATCCGGTCGAAAAATTCATTTTTTAAAAAATTTATTCGAAATTCTTAGCGTCCGAATAGTGCCCACCTCTGGTTTAAAGTCTCAATTCAATACAAAGAGACCATTAGAGGTCACTTAACCTTAAAATAGAAATTGCAGATTTTTAATAAGGTTTTAAATTATTTATCGCTTCTAAATTATTAGTCGCCACTATTCAAAACACATCAACAATAACAATTGTGAAAGTTGCTTGTAGTAATTATAATTATAATAAAATTAACTCTTTGAGAAAAATATCAAGAGTGTACATATTATGATCGATACATCTACTCCGTGCGCGCGCGATATTGATTTGATGATTTTATAGTGATTTCTTTGTACTTTGACCCACTGAACATTAATTTCCAGTTCAGAGGTATTAAAAGTTGCAAGGTAATTTAGTATTAACAATTTTTAATAACAATTATACAAATTACATTTTTGTGCAAAATAATTTTTTTTTTTCGAATTTACGGGGTCAAAATAAAGACAAAATGAAAATAGCATAAATTCCAAGTTAAAAATCGTCAAAATTTCTAAAATAGCTTTTTTCACGATTTTTAATGCCGAAAATCTACGTAAAAAAACAATGTTTTTTGTGCTAACAATAGTTTTGACCATTGTTTACTATATGTTTAATAAATTCTATAACAAATATTGGGTCTTTTTCAATTTTAAGCACTTTGTTTTGATTGTCAAAAAAGTGTGCGCTAAACTCTGAGCTCATCTATCTGTTTCTGTCACTCTCATTAGTAATGACTAATGCATACGCTTTGTATTACACATCAACTTTTTACTAGCACATTCATCAGATTTAAAGTTTCTAGTAAAAACAACATGGTCCAGTGCTTCTCAACACTGCAATAGTATAGTGGTACGGTCGATCACTTTTATTTCGATTATCAATGATGAAATCGTAACATTAATTAGTGTTACGAGTTAAGATATGAACCACGCTTTCAAAAAAATAGTGAGGACAAAAATAAATAAAATAATTTAAATATAAAGATAAAAATCAAGTATAATAAAGCAAACAGTGCCATCTGGTGGAATACAAAAAAGGAACAATAAGAAATCAACAAGAGCCAAAAATAGCCGCTGACCAGAAAATTCCGTAGCTACCATCAAGATGCCCGCTAATCGCTAGCCCATTGACAGATAATTAAAGAAATGAGAAGTCATTTTTCTGGACCCCCCCCCCCCAATGTCACGGTTCCGACGTGACCACGACTCGCTGCGCTGAAAAAGCAGCGAGTGATAAAACTCTTGCTTCTAGGATGTGCAGCGCACTAATTTGTAGGACTTTTCACGTGTTAATCTTTATGGAAATATTAGTTTCAGTGGCCGCCACCAGAACTATTCCATTTGAAGACGGTCCTACAAAAGTGGCGTTAGTAGTAGACTCCTAAAAGCGAATAAACATTATAAGGTATTCTCAACAATGACCTTTTAAGTAAAAAATTGACGAACGCTGGAGTAAAACAAATTGTAAATATACACATTGTGAGCACTGAAGCTGAGCAGTTTGTTTTTAGTACAACGTTCATCAATTTTTTATTTATGACGTCATAATTAAGAATACTTTATTGGCTGCAAGTTGACGAATTAAACTCAGTTTTTTTATTTATAATATTATTGAAAAAAAGGAATTTATAATAATCTATGAATGTAGAAATGAAAAAACGGGTTTAAACAATTTCATGCTGAGCGTCGTGAGCTGAATAGTGGTCCGAAATGGCTTGACAAAATTCGATGAAAAAAAATTAATTTATCGTATTTTCCCACGCACGGCCTGAATTTGTCGTGTTGATTTCTTAAACTTGATTCGATTAAGCACATATTAATACAAGTACATAAACAAGACAATTCGTTATCACATTCACTCCGCTCGTGCGATAACTTCGTGCCGTATGAAAAAACTTTGCCTTTTTTTAGGGACTAGTGTCGATAGTTACTATTGTTCTCGATAGAATGATGGTCATCAGAACCATTGATTAAAATTTTTCTCGAATAATGTCTCAGCCAATAAAGTCGATCTCGCTATGTGAAATTTAACACCAGCCATAATCATTATTAGCCCTTTACTGGAACTTGTTGCGGGACTTCTAGCCTTACCAGAAATATTGCAAACTGACAGAACTTTGAACGCAAATTCGTCAATTAGAATTATAAATAGCATAAAGATGGTGACTTTAAATAATAATAGTTATTATAATAGTGACAGTAATTATAATATTAATAATTTATTTCCCTGATAATTATAAACATAATTTTGTTTTTATTCTGGACAGTTATTGGGTGCTTTGCAAACATATTTATGAGGAAATAGAAAGATGGAATAAGATACAAGATAAATTAAAATTAAATTTTTAAAATTATTCTTATTTAGCCAATATTACTTTCATTTATGCCATTATTATCAGATGAAGTATTCAAGACTGATACATCTTACAGACACCATGAAACCTACAGGAAAACCCTATTGTACCCAACTGTAATTAAATGTAATTGTATTGTATCTAATAACCTTGAAAGGTAATAAAGATGAATAAAAAAATTAAAAAAAAAAAATCTTGCTTACAAGGAGATGACTAGGCCTTTGGGTCACCGTTTTAAATGAAATTTTGGGAGTAACTTTCTGGTACCCAATGATGACTGAAATCATCAATATTTTCTCTGAATGGACCTTTCTACCAGTTTGCCATGCAAATTTATGCAATTTGTAATATTTTCTTTTATTTTTTAGCTAATTTTCAACAAATTATTGTTCAAAGTCTAATGTACTTACGGAGAGGCGGGACCTCGCATTTTTTCGTCTTTCTAAGAACTTACACTAAATCACCAAATCGAGGTTCCTTACCCTATTTTACTATTCTCTTTTTAAACCAAAGTCGCATGAGCCTGTTTAAAGTAACAGGATTGTTGCTCCGAGACGCATTTGGTCCTCTAAATAAGCACTAGTGAAGATGCTGCACCCGCGTACTATTTAACGGATATTGGGCCGTTTCGTAATAGTATATTTCATTTATCCGAGGCTAAGACGTGCGTTTTTGACACTGCGAAATTTTTATCGCCGGAGCGAAGCGAGGGTGATAATTTTGCACAGTGACAAAAGTTAAGAACAGTAGAGTTATACTTATTTTATTCTTCGGTTTTCAAAAGTTCCATAAAAATTATAGAATATGTGTGCCCGTTAGGTTAGTTGTAAAGGACTGGGCGTTATTTGTAGGGTCTAGTAACGAGAATACTAGTTGAATTAGAAAATATCGTTCTAAGTGATAAATGACATGTGACCGGCAGATTGGTATTTGTCCGATGTTCCCCAGAGAGAGACACAACAGAGAAACGAGAGAGAGAGAGAGACAGGGTGGGAGGGGGAAGAGAATTGTTTGCTTAAAAAAGAATAAATCTAAAATTACCTAACTTTAATTGCTTAATCTTTTGTACGTTATTTTTTGAAAAAGATTACGCATTCAGGGTAATCAACTTCAATGTTTTTTATTGTTATTTTAATCAAGAATACAGTACTATCACTGAAAAAAATACAGTACCAGTCTAAGAAGTTACACTTTTGTCAGGCGCAATGTGAGATGATTCTGGTACGACCTAAAAATTCTGTACGAATAGAGCTTGTGTAGCATGTAAGTGATAGAATAAATTTTTTTTTCTTTCCCCCAGTGTAAAACTAAATAGCAAGTACAACACGCAAGGTATGGAGAGCCAAAAAATTGGCAGGCAGTAGGCCGCATACGGGGCGCAGGGGACACATAACGCTCCCCTCTGCTTCCTAACCTTCTTCCTTCTTCTCCTTCTGCTTTTTTTTTCCTTTGCTTACATCCAATCACTCCTGATTTATATTTACTACTTGCTCGCTTGGGTCGTCGTGCGGCGGGCTCCTCCCTCTTTATTTATCGAGTTTCACGAGCTAGAGATGCCAAGCACCCGATGTGGGACCGTTAATTCGGGCAAAATTGAAAATTATGGGCTTGTGCGTAAGAAGATCAGAAAAGAAGGATGTTTTGAGGTGACGCTGACAGAAGGGCAAAAGCAAGAAAGAGAAAAGGTTGATATGGTATTCCCTTTAAATGTACTTTATAAATTACTTGTTTGTAATACTAAAACTAATTTCTTTAAGTTTTTTTTTTTTTTTTTTCTTTTTTTTCTTTTGGTTACAAGTTTTTTATCAATTATAATTGTATTCGGATGTTTATATGTAACATTAAGACCGTTTGAAGTCAAAGCGTGTAGACCGCTGAGGAAATTCATTCTTTGATTGTTGAGTATAGTCAGGGGCCAAGAGGGATACAGCTACCTTTCATAGAGACGAGGGCTAGTTAAGGTGATTTTCTCGACATTTCTGTACCTTATTACTTTATCGTTAATATTTTTAAGTTATCATTATTTTTTTAACGGTAAATATCATATTGAGTTCAAATTAAAATGAGTTTAAACATTGGGAGACATTATCAAACTTTTTATTCTAAAGTCATGATTTTGTAATTGAGTTTGTAATTATTTTTGTAAGATTTTGAAATAGTATATTATCATACAAATGCTTAAAATTAATACCTGCGCAAAATGGTCACGTAAGGATAAATGGTATACCACACACCAGAAGAATTTCAAACTTAGCTAGCCCTTAGCAAAGCCAAATTGACGCTCGAGCCGAAAGCGAGGGTGACAAGGGTTAGCCTATTTATGCACTCCCTCGCGTGTAATGTATTTTTCAGTTCAAGGCTTCAAAAGTACAAACTCCCTGCTTGGAACAAGGAAGAAAGTTTGAACTTTCAGGGCCATGCGTTGAAAATTACTCTTTCACATATGTCCAATACTATATTTTATAGTACTCCTGGTCACTCTAACCACAAAATCAAATCTTTGATGCGTGTTTTCGGTGACTCGTACTATAAAATAGTATATAGTACGAGTGCAGTACGTCACCAGGGCTTATTATAAGGACCTCGTGCTCCGCTTCGCTACGCACTCGGGTCCTTAAAACTACCCCGGTGACGATACTGCACCCGTACTATAATATACTATTATCGAACTAAATGCGTTTAGCACGATTTTACGTTCACCGTTTGAGGTTATTGTGCGTAAAATCGATTCTGAATTTCTATGTATGCAGTTCTATGAATTGACTATTCAATATCTGAACTAAATATTATCACTCATTCCTAGGTAAAAATCATGTGGTTTCTTATATAAAGCAATCAATTTTAAATTTTTTACAATATAATATTCAGAGTAAAATGCAAACTATTTAGTTTCTTACAAACGAAGGAGTTAAGGGTCTGTCCGTATAAAAACGAACCTCAGAGTAAAAAATTAAATTATGAAAAAAAAAATATATAAACCGTTTTTTCTGGTCAGAAATTATATGTAGTTTCTGAGCGGTCGTTGGGTCAGTGGTTAGCGTGCTCGCTTCTGAAACAACGTCGTTCGAGGGGCCTTGGGTTCGATTCTCCGCGCAACTAACTTGGAATTATTTTCTTCGTTCGTTGCGTCGGTAACATCGATCCCTACGTTCACCCCGACTGCTTTGGAGTCGGTTTTACCGGGGGCCATCATTTCAGCGCTGGTCGTAAGTTTATCTCGACTGGGGGCAATATTTGGGGCATAATTTCCCAATGAGCTAAACTCGGTTCGGCACTGGTCTAATCCAAGACTATCTGATTGGGGGCGATATGTGGGATAAAAAGTCCCAATGAGCCTGCCGGTTCAGCGCTGGTCTTACGATTGACTCGAATGAGGCACATACCCTGGGTTTCCCGTACTCCACATGGTCCATATGGGCCATGGGCTAATGCGAAGCAGTGTAGGGACAAAGTCGTCAATAAGCCCATACGGAGCATAAAAAGTCGCGACTATAAATAAGTATAAAAAAAAAAAAAAAAAAAAATATATGTAGTTTCTGGAACTATACTGGTTCTACCACTTTTTTTTTTAATTTAAAATTTTTTAGCCTGTTGATGAATCTATGAACACCACCGCCCTGACTTGTGTGATTCTAGTGCAAAGTTGGTAGCACTGTAAATCGTTCGATATCAACAAAGATTTATAAGTTATGTTTCAATCTTTAGAATGCAGTGTGATTGAGCTCTCAGCAAAGTTTCAATTTGTTTCGGTAATTACAGAAAATTTTGTGCTGTGGTAAAGATTCTTATTTCTCTGTAACACCCGGAACGCTAAAAAAGGGTATTGTTTGTATAGTGACTTGAGTTTTTAATATTTTTACTCAGCTTCTTGTTTACAAAGCTATCTTAAGATAACTAATCCCCCCCCCCCCTACTGTAGAAAAAAATTTTGAGACTCCTCTTTCCGAAAAAATGCGTTCCGGGTGTTACATATCACAGACGTCGCTGTTAAAGTGCACTTGAATCTTTAAGAATTAATAAATTATTTAAGCAGAAAAAACTATAATATTACTAAAGCATTAAAAAGAAACAATACAGATATCTTTTTTTTTTTTTCACTTTTAAACGTATTTTAGAGCATTGGTCTTTTTGCCTCCGTTCAATCTTTTGGACTCATGTTTTCGATAAAAAAAAAATTTTTTTAATATTTTTCAGCTAAAAATAAGTCGAAAATGTAAGTGGACTTTTTTTCGTAAAGTCAATAGTTTTCGAGAAAAAAATCATCAAAGTTTTAAAGAACTTATACTCCGGCCGCCATAATAGGCTCGACTGATTCTCTACAGATGCACGGTTTTTTTAAACTTTGATGATTTTTTTCTCGAAAACTATTGACTTTACAAATAAAAGTCCGCTTACATTTTCAACTTATTTTTAGCTGAAAAATATAAAAAAAAATTTTCTCATCGAAAAAATGACTTTTACTTTGTTATTTGTTTAAATAATTGTAAACAAATTTTTCCGTCCACCCTCGAAATTCTTCATTAGGATGTCAAAATACATCTTTTAAGCCTGGGTGGATCGCTGACCGCTATCGGGTCACAAAAACCCCTACGGCGCGGCGCCCAGACTATACTTAAAGAAAGAATCAGAGATAAAAAAAGACGAAAAAAGAAAAAATTACTTTTAAAAAAAGATTCCGTTGAATTAAATGAGATAAAATATTAAAAAATATATTCATGGTGATCAATTTGACTATTAGATCTTATATTATCAAAGATTTTAATTTAAGTAGTATTATATAACAATGTTTAAATTATACACCCGTTAAAAATGTAAAATCTTCAAAAAATATTTTTTCTTAAATAAACTGCTTCAGAGTTTTTCAATAGATGATTTTTAATCTAATATTAGTATCAAATATGTATCAGAAATCATTTTTTCAGTGTTCTACAAGAAATTTATTCGTACGCGTAACACCCGGAACAAATTCGTGTAACACCCGGAACATAAAGATAAATTTTTATTTAGTAAAAAAAAATGAAAAATACAAAAACTTTTATATGAGCGTAAAAGTTTCAAGACTTAACTTTAACATGAATTTTTTTCAGAACTACATCATTTCATAATTCGCTGAGTTCTTGTATTCTTACCGGTAACATCAGAACCACTTCTGTTTTCAGTAACGCCCGGAACGGACTTTGCATTAAATTTTTAGAAAAATGAAAGATGTGAAAAATTTTTGAATGCCATGAAAATTTTCTAAAAAAAAAGTACTTCCCTTTAGTATCAATTTTTTTTTTTTTTTAGTATTCTATGTTCATAAATATTTGAAAAACTGTGTACGATGTAACACCCGTCACATACGGACAGACCCTTAAAAAGATTTTATTTAATTACATCAAAATGAACTTTAAGCACATTTAATGATTTATTAAATTTTTCATTATTGTTAACAAAATTGTTACTTTCCAGACCAATATCATTTCTTGACTTCCACTGATAACTAGCGCACCCCCCCCCCCCCCCCCCCTCCCTCTCGCTACGTTCAAGAGGAGACTAATTGCCTGCTCCAGTCTTTTTGCCCAAAACATCGTTACGCCTCCCGCGATGCATTAAGGCACTACTGTAAAGTTAATTATTTATAAGTTTTATTTTAACAATTAACTACACTAGTCTAAATTGGCACTCAAGCACGCTTAATTTTTAATACGATATCAAATTTTTAATCTTGAAAGTGAATAAACGATAATTTCAGTTTCAGTTTAAAAAAAAAAGAAGTAGAAAAAAAAAAATTTCTAAGAGTTTTCTAAATTTACTTCTAAATTTACTCAATTTATCACATATCGTTTGCAATCTGCAACTAAGTTCAGCTCGATATTTTTGTGGCCATAGCTTTAAAAATTCGTTTTTTGTAAATAATAAAGATTCTAATTTTATTTTATAGAACTCTACAAAAAGGTTTTTTCATTTTATTTAAATTAAGTACTTAATTATTTTTAAAAATTGTTGCAAAAAAATTCTTATCAACAAAGTATTAAACATTTCAAGTTCAACACTATTCAAATTTTAAATTTGACATTCTCGACCAATCATATCAATTATAAATCCAGGACGTTCGATCATCGTTCATCATTATTAAGGGAGGGGTCTAAGGTAAAAGGTAAAAAAAAAAAAAGTGATTTTTTGTGAATTTTTTTTGAAGATCCAGTAAGAGTTATGGTATTTATTTTTTCTGTACATAATAAAGTAAAGTTTAAACTATAATTCATAATTTTTTCGTCGAAAAATATCAATAAACAAACTGCTGACAGACTGTTGCTTGAAGTGCTTTGAAAAGAAGGAGCTCTGCGGTAGACATTGGAGCTGTTTACAGCTTTATCTAAAATCAAAAAATGAGAAGGATTTCTTCAGCTGAGGGCAATACCTAGTGCTTATGACTTTTTTTTTTTTTTTTGCGGTTTTGACAGACAAAAGTTCAAAAAAGTCATTTTTTTGACCAAAAAATCGGCCATTTTTTAGTGGTAAAACAAAAAAAAAACAAAAAACAAAAAACAAAAGCCGTTGCACACTTAAGAAATATATAGAAAAAAAGTGTGCCAAATCGCAGAAAGATCGGTTAATTATTTTTCAAGTTCAGTGTCCACTGGCTTTAAAAAGTATAGTTTCGAAAAAAACGTGTTTAAAGTTTTAAAAGAGGAAAAATCATAGAAAACTTTTTTATTTTTTAACTTACACTGAATCATCAATGCCAGCCCCATAAAGGATGTTGCCTTCAGCTATTTTATCATCCATCATAGCTTGTTTTTCATGTCGCATATTTTTTGAAACCGCTTACTCTAGACTCCTCCCTTTAGAAGGATCTCATATCAATTGATATGAAGTAATCAAGAATCATTCTTTTCTTTGAAAGGTTTTTGTATTTCAACATGATTTCATAACATAGATTTTATTAAATTTCTAATTTTTTTGCTTATTAGTCGTAGCAACTCTACCCTTAAAATCCAGCTATATATCCAACTAGAACTTCTGCTGAGTTTAAAAAAAAAAATTTATTGTTAAAATTGCTGAAAGTCAAGTTATTATTCATTTTACAATTATTTTAAAAAAATTGAACTTAGTTTTTTTTCAAAATTTTCCATCTGAATTTGTCCAGCAGGACGGCTGAATATCCAGCAGGAAATCTAGCCGTCAAATTGGAAATCCAGCTAGATTTTAGGAGTAGGGAAAACCAGAAGTAATATACTTTTTTAAAGTAAATTTATTTATTTTAGTTATAAATAAATTAGTCAAGAATAACTCAAAAACTTTGTAAGTGAGAAAAAATTAAAAATTTGAATAAAAGTTCTGCTTTTTGCTGCGTAGAAAGCGTTCCAGTTATACATACAAGCATTAGATCGATTAATAGAACCACACTGTAGTAAATTGTTTTAATAACTTTTGTAACATAGAAAAAATGCATTTTTATTTAAAATTTCTTATTTACTCAAAAACTAATAATGCAATAATTTTAGACAAATAGTATATTTTGCAACGGGTTGCAGTATCGTCGCGAGGGCGGTTTTAAAAGTACTACAGTCAAAATTTCTGAAATCGGACAGAAAAACAAAACTTTCGAAATTCGATAGCCTTTGTACACAAAAGTTAAGAGTTATGCTTAAAAAAAAAGCTAGTAAAGTTTTTTTTTTAAATAATAATTTTTCTAAAAGTTATAAACAATTAAACTTTTGGGTGACTATTTTTTTAAATCGCCATTTCTAGAGAACTGTTGAATAAAACTTTACAAAATTTTAACAACGACTTCACAAATCAGTAAAGTATTGAATGATAAAAAAATTTAAAAAAAAATTTAATTTGTTTATAAAAAATCAATTTTTTAATAAACAATTGAAAATTTAATAAACTTCTCATATGGGTAGGGCAAAATTTTTTCAACGATATTGTTCCTTAAAAGTTACCTAGAAGTACGTGAAAAAAAATTTTGGTAATATTCATAAGAACAAAAGTTGTGACTTTTTAAAGACCGCAAAACGAGCGCTGCGACGAGCGTGGCGAGGTGACGGAGCCACGGCGCGCACTGAGGTAATTTTTCGGTATCTGCAGAAAAGTAATCCTCTCTTAAAAAAGAGACCTCCAAATAAGTGAAGCCTCATCGCATGCGCAGTATGATCGCGATATCAGATGTTGGATTGGTTGATTCAACATTCAACTCTGGCTATCGCATGCGCATTATGATCACGATATCACGCAGTTATCATGCGGTTACTTTTAAATTTATATTTTGATTTCTATAAATGTTATCCTCTCTTAAAAAAGAGACCCCCAAATAAGTGAAGGCTCATCGCATGCGCAGTATGATCGCGATATCGGATGTTGGATTGGTTGATTTAACATCCAACTCTGGCTATCGCATGCGCATTATGATCGCGATATCACGCAGTTATCACGCGGTAACTTTTAAATTTATATTTTGATTTCTATAAATGTAAATAAAAAAAAAATTTGTTTTTCATCTGTGGCGCGAGAAGAGCGTTAATTTTTTTTTTTTTTTTTTTTTTTTTTTTTTCATCACATTCATGATAATTAATTTTGTTTGAAAAGTGAATCAATGAGGAGGATAAATAACTTTAAAAGTGTATCAGTAGGGAGGATAAATAAAAAAAAAAGATGGTTTTCTACTAAATGCAAGGCAATAGAGAATCAATCCAAATTTTCCAAATTTTCTGAAGATGTTTATTAGATATTATTGAACATTTTTGCCAAGCTTGATCAAAATTGAAATACAAAAGATAAAATAAGTTAAAGATTGCATTATTTTCATTACACGCATGGCCGGAATGCTGAAAAGGTTTGATAAATTATTGATATTTAATTTCCAAGAATGAGATACTTTAAAAAAATTCAAAGAAAAAATTTTCGCGGGTGTAACCTCTAAAACTGCGGTATTCAACGGAGAGTTAAGTTTAAAAAAATGTTTTGAGATGATACTCATTGTTTTTTTAGTGATTTGGGATTACAATTTTTTTTAGTCTTGAACTTGATTAACTCTGGTAAAAACCACCTGAGAAATGAAAATTTTAAAAATTCGTTCTATAATTTTTTATGTTAAGATTTAAATACTGTTTGACTTTCAAAAAATTAAGCTACTCATTATAATTATTTAAAATAGCCAATACGCATTGTTATAAAATTTGATGTTCTCTGATAAATTTTTGTATTCATCTATAAAAATAATTTTGATTTTTCAAAAATAATTGACGAATAGTTTTTTATAAATACATAGAAGTCAATTAATAATACTTTTGATAACTATAATATTGGCCATAATAGTATATTACACACCGGGCGGTGAAAAGTACGAGCCAAAGTTGAGGGTCTCAAGGTTTTGCCAAGGGTTGGCTAATTCTTTTGTAGCTTTAAGTCCAAAGATAATTAAAGTGTGCACAGATGGTTTTTTTTCAACCAATATTTTAATCCGATTGTGCTCAGTCGGTATGCATCCGTAATGATTTACTCATTGTAAAGGCCTCGAAAATGCAAGTCCCTCACACGTAGTGGAAGAAAAAATTGCGTTTTCGGGTCCTGCAAAATGAAAAATTTTTGTTAATATTTAAAAATTTAATACTTGAATAATTTTGATTAAAGTTCATTTCAAATATTTCAAGGTAATCTGTTCACTCTTATGAAGCGAAAGTAGATATATTTTGTCTTACTTTAAAAACATATTAAAAGAATTTATTATTGATTATTTTTATAAATAAAAGAAAAGGTCGTTTTTTCCCATTGATCTTAGAAGAAAAAACAAAAATTATAAACTTAACTAAAAAACAATGACTTTAATTAAGCAATAATTTCATTCAAATGAAACATCATTTTGAACTTTAAGTAACAAAAAAATTTAAAAATATCAATAGTAAGATAAGATCTGGATTTGGACGCACGAAGCGCGTTAGTTGGCCCTAGTTATATAAAAAAGGGACGTGCTAAAAGCATGCGGTTTGGTGGAAATTGAAGAAAAGGGATGAAACTTTTCTGGAAAAGTCAAAAAGTGCATGATATTTTCTTATTTCGTGGCTAAAATTAATTTTGAAAAAAAGGTTATGTTTGACAATAATGCTATCGGCTTGATAACTATCCTAGACACTTTTTATGAGTTTTTCCAGATTATTTTAATCATATTTCGTCAATATTCAACTTATAATTATTTTTCAAATATCTATAATCTCTTAATTATTTAAAAAGAATCCATGAATTTCCCAACTCTATAAGTAATATGAAAACTGAAAGAATTACTTCCATTAATAGATTTTTTTTTTGCTGAGAATTCATCATTAAATTGAATAATTATATTCACTTGATAAAATATCAATAGAACTAATAAAACTAAAGTTAAGAATTTTGGATCACACAGAGAGAATATTTTATCATCTGGTGAGTAACAAAAAAAAAAAAAAAAAAAAAAAGAAGAAGAAGAAAGGAAAACAATGACAGTATGATTAAGTTAACTATTTTAAATGAAATATTCATACTTTTTTTTTAGTTATGATTATTTAGCTTCAAGCTTAGTAAATAATGTGTAAAAATGTATATACCCTACAAAAGTAAGATCATTGTTATCAGTTTCCATAATAAATGTTGTTAGAGTTACGATAAAACAATGTTATGCCTGATGTCAAATTGAATTATTTGTCATCTTTATTTTTTTTAAATATATATAAATTATTTTTAATAAATACAAAAATAATCATAACTAAAAAAAAAACGTATGAATATTTAATCTAAAATAGTTAACTTAATCATACTGTCATTTTTTCCTTTCTTATTCATTTTTTTTTTTTTTTTTTTTTTTTTTTTTTTTTTGTTACTCACGAGATGATAAAATATTGTCTCTGTGTGATCTAAAGTTCTTAACTTTAGTTTTATTGGTTCTATTGATATTTTATCAAGTAAATATAATTGTTCAATTTAAAGATGAATTCTCAGCAAAAAAAAGTCTATTAATGGAAATAATTCTTTCAGTTTTCATAATACTTATTGATTTGTGAAATTCATGGATTTTTTAAAATAATTAAGAGTTTAGATATTTGAAAAATAATTATAAGTTAAATATTGACGAAATATGATTAAAATAAACTGGAAAAACTCATAAAAAGTGTCTAGGATAGTTATCAAGCCGATTGCATTATTGTCAAACATAACATTTTTTCAAAATTGATTTTAACCACGAAATAAGAAAATATCATGCACTTTTTGACTTTTCCCAAATAGTATTATCCCTCTTCTTCAATTTCCACCGAACTGCATGTTTCTAGCACGTCTCTTTTTTATATAATTACTTTTCTGCAGATCCCAAAAAATTACCTCAGTGCGCGCCGTGGCTCCGTCACCTCGCCACGCTCGTCGTAGCGCTCGTTTTGCGGTCTTTAAAAATTCACAACTTTTGTTCTTATGAATATTACCAAAATTTTTTTTCACGTACTTCTAGGTAACACTTTCAGGAACAATATCGTTGAAAAAATTTTGCCCTACCCATATGAGAAGTTTATTAAATTTTCAATTGCTTCTTAAAAAATTAATTTTTTATAAACAAATTAAATTTTTTTTTTTAATTTATTTATCATTCGATACTTTACTTATTTGTGAAGTCGTTGTTAAAATTTTGTAAAGTTTTATTCAACAGTTCTCTAGAAATGGCGATTTAAAAAAATAGTCACCCAAAAGTTTAATTGTTTATAACTTTTAGAAAAATTATTATTTAAAAAAAAAACTTTACTAGCTTTTTTTTTAAGCATAACTCTTAACTTTTGTGTACAAAGGCTATCGAATTTCGAAAGTTTTGTTTTTCTGTCCGATTTCAGAAATTTTGACTCTGACATACCGAGTGCGAAGCGAAGCGTAGCACGACTAGCTTTAAGAAGCCCTGGTGACGTGCTGCACCCGTTGTATATACTATTTTATATTACCCGTACTCTAAAATGCGTATTTTACGCATTCAAAAGAGCTATTTTGAGTGTGTAAAATAGCACATTATTATTGTGCTCATGTTGATAGAGCTGCCATTTATTGATTTAAATTCAAAACTGAGCAGCAGGCACATTTGGTTTTAGCTGCTTTTGCTTGTTGCAAGTGTCTTGCTGCGGCCTGCGGCTCATATCATTAGTCGTCCATGTATTTTACAAAATAATACTTTTTTATAAAAATTAAACGTCAAGTAGGTATAGGTAGTTATTAAAAGTTTGATTTTTTTCTTTTTATAAAAAGTCTACTTAGTTAAAAAGAAAACGTACATAACCTCGGCCATCAAGTTGTGTTGCGTGCAGCGGTGAGGCTACGTAGATTTTGCTAATCATATTTTACAAAATTATAATCAGCAGTTGAAATATATTTACTTAAATAAAAATCTGCTTATAGTTGAAAGTGTAATAATAATAGTATCAAATGTTATAAACTTAGGAAGAACAGTGTGTTTGATTTCAAAAATATATTTTATTTTAAAACACATTAGACTATATTACGAAGGATCAAATGTTTTTAAACACGAGCAACTACCTCAGTTTTTGGCTTGAGCACCGGCGGAGACCGCGACTTCAAAACATTAACGTCGGGAAAAATTAGGTGTAGGTACTTCTATAAACAGTCAACACAACACCGAGACAGCGGCTGGCGGCGGCAGCGTGGAGAAAGCAGACGACACTGGCAGCAGCTGTGTTTTGATGACCGAGCTTATATACTTATATGAATGATTATTTCGGGATCATTTTTGTGCACCAGTTTCAACGTTAGCATTCCTAAGTAAACAAATCAAGCGACGCTAAATCGTGAAATCTTTTCTCCTTACAAGTTTACAACGCGCTGTTGTGAGTTCGAGATCGAGGCCGCGGTGTGAAACGTACACTATAGCAAACCCATGTATATTATATAGTGTACAGCTAAAACCAAAGTACCCATGCTAGCAAGAACAATTATGGCAGTCTGCTAGCAGGATCTAACCTATCAATCTAAAAATTTAAAAGTTTAGCCAAATTCTGTCAATAAATTCACACTTTTGACGCATTTTCGAGTACTCGTAATATAAAATAGTATACATAATGCGTGCGTAAACTGCATTGTTCACACACTTGTGCTATTGGCAAAGCCAACGCCAGCACGCGTGCGTGAATGATGCATTTTACGCACTTATTATATAATATATTATTATACCACTGGTGCGCCGGGCGAGTTTTTAAATTTCGATGCGAGCGTAAAATCGAGTACCTACGCACTAGTGGTATAAAAAATATAAAGTTAAGTTAGATTTTAGGTATTTTATCAAATTACATAATTGAAAGATTTTTAGCACCAGAACATGAATAAAAGATTTTTTTAACCACAACTCGTTATATCAAACAAGGAGTTTAGCGATTCTAAAAATACGATATTTATCTACCGTATTTACCCATGTATAGGCCGCACCCCAGGTTTTAGAAGGTCGAAAAATAAGAATCTTTAGATAAGCCGCACCTCGTAGATAGGCCGCATCTCACTATTTAAAGTTTGGGAATCAAAGGAAAAAAAGAAAGAGAGAGAAATTAGAAAACAACTTTAAATTAATAAAAAAAAAAAAAAAACCGCAACTGAGCCATCTGGTGGGAATTCTGTTAAGTGCCGATCGGCATTTGAATGCTTTTCGAGCACTGTAGAAACTCCAAAAAGGCCGAATTTTTAGGGATTCCACGGTGTGGAATCAAGCCTTTTTTTAAACTCATATTTCAACAAAATTACTATTTTTTATATCGTGTTTTTAAACGGGTGGAGTTCGACTAGTGTGTCGCCTAGCAACAAATTATTAGAAACAACCTTTCTACGAATTAATTTAAACATTAGAAGTTTACTTCGTGATGTCTCAGCCAAAGGATCACGCTTGTGCTCATGAAGAAAATCATGGTAAAATTTGTTTGTTTTGTCGTAAAAAACGATGTCGCAATGGTTCGAATAACATAGTAGTAATAACTAAAGATGGTGGAATTGAATCATTAGTTAATATTATTTTTCATTACGAAGCCAACAATCAAGGCTTGCCGAATAGTATTTGTCGTACCTGCTTAAATAAGTTATATGCGTCAAAAAATGAGAAGCTTTTGCAACCTCTGAAGTTAAACTTCAACCATAAGAGTGTAAATACTAGATGTTCTGCTGAGAAATCATTGTGTGACTGCTTTATATGTGAATTAGCTCGAAAAATTCTAGAATCGTTAGCTAAGAATGAAAAAATCAAAGGCATGGGATCGAAATTGAAAAGTTTACCAAGTAGTGTTTTATTTTTCACTCATGTATCTATTTCTAAATATGTTACATGCTTCATGATTCTCATTTATCAATCTAGGCAATTCTGTGAATGAAAATGTTCATGTTTGAAAAGCCAGCGCTGCAATCTTGCTTTCTGATCTTAGGTAAAGGTTTGAAACATGCATGCAATTCTTCCACGTGAATTAAAAATGTTCAAGCATTGATGTTGGATTCTGCACCTGAAGTTCAAAATCAAATTATCTCTTCAGCATTAAAAAAAAAGTATCCAATGAAAATGAAGGTGTCACCAACAATTTGGTGACAATGAATCAATTTCATGGTAAGCCATTAAAAATTAATATAACTCCAAAAAAAACAGAAGAAAAAAATCTGAACCAACCCCTCATAAAATCAATTGACATGCAAAAAATACAAACAAAATTTAGTCTTTCTCAAAATGTAGTAACCGGAATTGCATCAATGCTTAGCGTAGCATCAAAAAAGGGTAATATTATCAAACCTCAATTAAAAAAAAATCTTTCAGATAATATTCACTCTTTAGATACATTTTTTGAGGTAAAAATTTTTGATTTCAAAGTTACCAAAGATAAAAAAACTGTTGACATCAAACTACCTTCTGTGTGATGCAATAACTTAGTGAGCTTGATTGAGTATTTGAAAGTTAAACGTAACGTTACTGATGTAAGATTGAAATTTAGTATCGATGGTGGAGGGGGCTCTTTGAAAATTTGTTTATCAATCTAATCCACTGAAAATAAGCTGTCTATTGTTGAGAGTGAAGAGTAATCAACCTCAAAAAAACGACAAAAATATGAAGAAGGCGTTGCCTTCAAATCTTTTTGAGATTCTGGAGTAAAAAAACGTATCATACTTGGTTTAGCTCCAAATGTACAAGAAAGTTACGACAATGTGAAACTACTGTGGATTGTGATAGGAATCAACTGTGTGAATGGGAATACTTCAGCTCATATAAAATTGTGTAATATTATGGTTGGTATTATGCCATCAATTAGCTCATATCCTTGAACGCAATGTCATGTTTCTAAAGGAAAACTCCATGAATCTTCCGATTTGAGGACAATAAAAAATATTGAAGAAAACTGTGCTCTATGGCAAGATGCTGGAGCAAAAAAAGAGTTAGCAAAAAATTGTAAGTGCTACATTTCACCTCCAATTTTAAATGCTGATGAAGATAAAACCATTCTTGACATATTAGCACCTCCACAAAAGTCAAAAGAGTTTGTGGAAACAGCCTCGTCATGGGCAAAAATCTGTAGTGTAGAACGGCAAGTGATTTATGATCGAGGTAGATCATTTAATGGCAACAATTGTAAAAAATTATTAGACAAAATCGACGATTTACAGAAAATCTCCCCTTTAGGATGTCTCAAATATGTTCAAGTCTTTCGTGATTTCCGAAAAGTGGTATACTCCTGTTTTAGTAATACTCTAGATCCAGAATTTTATAAGCATATTGATAATTTTAAACAAAGTTATTTGGATCTAGGAATTTCGATAACGCCTAAAGTGCACTGTATTTTTGTTCACGTAAAAGAGTATTGTGAAAAACATAAAGTAGGATTAGGTATTTATAGTGAACAAGCTTTTGAATCTGTTCATTTTGAATTCCTGAATATCTGGAAAAAACATAAAGATCACCCTAGTCATTTGGAATACAATAAACATTTATTACGAGCTGTTTGTGAATTTAATGGTCTCCATGTATAGTTTATTTATATGTATTTGCTTTTTTTACTGATTAGATGTAAGTTAAAGAATTTTTGTATTTATTGTAAATAAAATTTATTGTAACTGTACATAAATCAATTTATTATTTATAAGCTCTCTTATTTTTTCACTCAAAATTTTTTGAGCGTTCATTTAACTTCAACTTGTATCATTGACGAAAATTATTAACTATTTTAATATTTCTTTAAAAATACAGTGAATGAAGCTAAAAATTTCAGAGCCTAATTGTAAGCATAAATTTAGAAAAAAACATTTAGTATCTATCAATCTTAAAAAATACTTTTATAAGACAAAGTTTCGACCTTTTTTGTCGAAAATCCTTAGCTTTGCCTTCAGAAAATCTAGGATGAAAAACACGACAAATAGTTGAAGTTAGAACTTTGAATTTCATTGCAACGGAACTTTTAATGAAGAATATAAAATAAAATGAATAATATAACACCGAAGCTGCGAGCCTCTTTAAAGTCGGACGCAAAGTTTGGGCATTGATAACAAGCTTATGATACTTTAGTAAAAAAATTTAAATTTTTGAAATGTTTTTAATTACTCATTTTATCTCAGCAATGAAATTTTTTCACAGAATTCCACAATACTCTGCCAAAAGTCGATAAAATAGAACCAATAAAATGGTTTCACAGAATTTTGCAGAAAAATCATACTATAATAAATTGCAAATCTCTTTTTGCTGTATCTGATTTTATAATTTATATCAATAAATTGAAAAATTTTTTATAAAATCTTTTAAATGATATCACTCTTTTTTGCCAATTGACTATGACAAAAACTCTCCCAAGCTTGTTTACCTTGGCTAGGTTTTTTTGGGGGATATCACTCATTTTTGTTAGAAAATTTTTATTTTGACAAGTTTCAAATCTTTCAACATTATTGCATCAAGTGTCCATCCTGAACCCTCCGAAATCCCGAATAACTTACGATTAGTTACGATTCTTTTTTGAGTTCAAAACATTTAATTTCAGCAAAATAAGTTTTTTCAAAATTAAATCTGCCATTCAGCACTTTTCTGAATAAATTCTTATTTAAGATGTTTATGCTTCCGTGTTATATACTTTACCTACGGGCCGGACGCGCACAACTTATTTTGCTGAACGATGCCTGGTTGAAGATGATGTCTCCTGGCATTTTCGACTCGAAAGGTGACAGTATAAACATCTGGTGCTCTAGATATGATTTCTCCGGGATGTTTTAACTTCAGAAAGATCAGAGTAGAGATATCTGGTGCACCTAGTGATTATTAAGTTCTGCAGACAATTTCTTGAAAATATTTCAACTTCTAGGTGATCAGTATGAAAAACCAGTGCCCTTAGAGACGATTATCCCCTAAAAATGAGTATCACCTGCAGAGTCAAAACTTCCTGAAGAAATTATTTCTAAGGCATAGTCATCTTTAGGAATACCAGCTGTGCACACTGATTTCTGCAGAGTTGAAACATCTTAGAGAAATCATCTCCAGGGCGTATTTCAGTAAACTATAAAATAATTTGAAAAATGCACGTGCACCTCCGGGCTGTAAGCGCAGCCGCACCCCCGACCGATATCGAGTTGGGCCCGGCAGACGAATTCGACCCGAATTCGTGGCATCGGTAGCCGCATCAAAACGTTCGCTCGGAATAGGCCGGTTTTACGAATAAAAGAACTCTTTTAGATCCGGTCACAAAAATTTATATTCAAACTTCTGTTTCAAATTTTTTTCTTCAATAAGATAAACACATCTTCATTGAAAATATTTATAATTTTAATTTTGAATTAAAGCGCTAGCGTTCTCACGTCATCTGTCGGAATCCGTTTGAAATGCCGAATATTAAAAAAAAAATCGAACGTTGAAGGGTGGAAAGTGCGGAGAATTTTTTCGGCTGTTTTCGAGAACGCGTAATTTTAATTAATTATTGCAGGAAGTGAGATCACAAAAATGAACAGCACAATCAATGTTATGCATAAGTAAAGGTTTTTAAAGAATTTTAAATTGTGAAAAGTTAAAAAAATTTCAGAAAAACTATAAGAAAAGTATTAAGTAAGGTTACGGGAACTTCTGTTCTTATAAATAAATCGTGGTCGCACTGGCTACTTTTTTTTTTAGAGAACTCTCTCAAGCCAGCTACCGCTGGCTTTGATTTTTTAAATCATTCATCGAAAATTTGTTTGATCAAAAAGTAAAGGAGAACGTTGATTTTTTCGTCAGCAATAACTCAAAAACAATATCTTTTTCGTCTTGAAATTTTAAACACAGGTTCATGAAAAGATGAAACAACTTTTGGTAGAATCACACGAAATAACGTGTTTCTTTAAAAGCAATTAATGAGTTATAATGTAGAATGAACTTTGTATTGCCTAGTGGAGAATAATAATGTAGGTCGACTTTGTTTTGATGATCCAGGCAGAATGAACAAGATGTTTTTTGTTTGAAAATATTTATACAACGTTTCGAGGGTATAAATATATATTTACATATGTGTAACTCCTTTTCGTATGACACCTGAAGAGGAGGGTTCATACCCTCGAAACGTTGAGCAATAAATATATTCAAACAAATAACAGCTTGTTCATTCTGGCTGGATCATCAAAACAAAGTCATCCTATATTAACAAGTAATGAGTCTTTGGTGACAAGCTTAAATTGCAACATGTGGTTTTCTTTGACACTCTGTCGCATAGCATATTTTAACTCGGAAGTAATTAGTTTGTATAACTAGAGTTATTGTTTTTCTTATGGTAATTACCTGTTAAGGATGTTGTCTCGCGTTACAAAATCTATAAGAATCGTTTCAAAACTATTGAAATCTTTAAGTTTAGGGCTAAAGAATAACGTGTCAAAATTTCAAAATGTTTTGTAATACAGTTTCTTGAGATATTTTAATTCAAAGTTTACCTAAGATTGCTCGAAATCGGTTGCTTTAATACGGGTGGCTCTTATGGGAAAATCATGTCATTTTCATTTTGCTGTAGCTTTTGAACCAGATTGTAAAATATTTGGAAATTTGAATGTAATAAAACTTCCGGTCGGAAGTTCTTTCACCTAAAATGATAAATGGTGCCACCAGAACTTGACGACATGGGACCTAAAGTTTTTCTTACATGAAATACTCTATTTTTCAAAATGTTTCCAGAGTATTCGAATAACACCTAGTGATTTGGAGCTAGCTTGGGATCTATATGTTTGAACTATAAGAACAACTTAAAATTTTGCACACGCTTTTTATACATGAAATGACTGGGGTTCACAAAAAGTTTTTTCAGATTTTTCAATTTTTAACAAAATGGTGGCCCTAAAACGGCTAGATTTTGAGGTCATAATCGATGATTTTGCTTCAAATCGTCACTAAAATGAAAAAGTTAAAAAAATTTTAAAAATGGCTCTTCAACCCCGAGAGACTCTATACGCTGCCCTTAAAATATTCTGTGCCCTATGGTAATATTGCAAAACTCAATAAGCGTTTTTGAATAACACCAAACGAACGTTTTATTTAAGATATTTTCAGCGATGCACAATTTTACCTCGAAGTTTTTTTCTCATAACTAAAGTTATGAAGTTTAAAAAAAAAAAAAAATTATGCTTGTAAATTTTACTTGGTTATTTTACTAACATCAATGCGATATTGTATCACTACATCACGACCAGAAACAATTGTCTTCTTTTAAGTATAATAACAAAAAATATTGTACAAGTATTAAATTCCAGGTAGCTTGAAATTAATTTTTTTCAATCCAATAATTTTATCGAGGGGGTTGACAAGCTCAGCAAACAGGGACAGGGTTCTTATTTAGTAAGTATTTATATATATTTTAATTTTTGGAATTTGCCGTGAATTCTTGGTAAAATCATCATTTTTTACGTAATATTTTTGGTTTTTATTTTATTTTGTAAAAAAACTTTTCAAATACACTTGAGAATTGCTTCTGCATCAAGTACCGCTATTGGCTGAAGTTACTTTGACTATTCTCATGCTAAAACTGTGTTGTGTTTTGAACCAATTAACTTTACTTCGTATTAAACCAACAGTAAATTTTTTCATAACTTTGAGTAACTATCTTAACTTATGTGATAATATTGTATTAGTTTTATGAGTTGCAGCAAAAATTTTTGCATATTTTGAGCAGGAGATGCTAGACTAAATGAAGGGGGGGGGGGTGGGGGTTGGCTGAAAGGCAAAGAGGAAGCTGTTGAACCTTTAGCTCACAAGCTGGGCTTTGGCTCTTTGGATCCCCGCCCAGGGATCCTGCTCCCACAATCAGGTTCATATTTCCCAAATCCCCTTTCATCTTCTCTGTTTTTCCACCGTCTCTTCTCTTCTCTTCGCTTAGCTTCACATGAACCATAAAGTACTTAAAATACCACGTGTAAAAACAGCAAAGAATGTTCACTTTCTCAGACTTTTCGTTATTGTTGTTACCTTATTACCTTTTTTGTATCAATTCGAGTATCAACAACTCTAGATGTAAATATAATGAGTAATATATCATTTTTCTAGCTTTTAGAAGTTTTAACTCTAATCGAAATTCTGGCATCCTAACCAAGTATAATGTTGATCTCTGAACTCCGTACATACTTGAAATAATAAAATTTGGAATCAGAATTATTTTTGCTTAAAAATTTACAAATGAACGAAAAAAATGTGAGATTTCAGAACTCCGCAAAAGTTTTGAGCATGAACTTTTTGAAAATTGTCTAAATATTCAAGTTTTTTGGGCATTTTTTCGGTAATTTCGAGATAACAATATTCAATATCACTAAATTCTACACTCAACATCAGCTCCTCAGCAGAAGATCATGAACGAAAAACTCAATCGAGGTTATCTTCGCCGGCCCGGCCGTCGAGTGGTTTTTCGTAAAAATTAGGTTAACTTTGAAAGCTCAGATATAAACATTCTGCACATTTCAACTCACCACACTTCTTTTAAACTGTATGTAGATGATATTCAAACATTTTTATGCGTGAACACCATTGAGGGGACGAGTAGTCTCAATTGTCCCCCAGAACGGCATCCCCTCAATAAATAAATAAAAGAGATAAATTATTGATAAAAATTGACATAAATATTTTGTTCAAGGTCTTGAGTAATAGAAAAAAAGTTTTCGAGTTTTTTAATCAATTGTACTCTTTGCGATCGATAAAACAAAAGTGCATCTTTTGATGATAATTCGAGATTTTCCTGGGGGTGCCAAACAACTTTTGGAGGTTTTGAAGGGCTCACTTGGAAATGATTTTTAAGCTAGTTTTAAGGGTATAATCCAAGTTTTTTTTATACTGTCTTTATACTTAAGGTACTGTCCAATAATTCTGGACATTTACCTTAACTTCCATTGTAATCTTTATTTCCTCATAAAAATATATATCATTGAATAGTTCTTAAAGGTGGCTAAGTTTAATATCAATAAGAAAATGTTTTGCTTATTTTTAACGCTAAATTAACGAATTAATCATAAAATGTTCCACCTTGACGTAATTGATATTCTATTTTTTTATTTTTCCTGATCGTATAACCGATTAATGTTTTTTTTTGTTTTTTAGTGAAATTTTTTCAAACATTTTTCGAATATTGATCGATAAAGTGTCGCGTGTACTATAGAATAAATTTTGGATCTCTGAATTATCTCAAAAACTCCTAATTTTGGAACTATTTAAGAAATTTTCGATTACAAATTTTCGTAAAAACGGAATTTTTAAGTTTTTAAAAAAATGTGCACATAAAATTCAATTTTGGTGTAATTGAAAAAAGAAAAAATACGTTTCAAATATTTTTAAATTAGTCTTAAACATTTCAATTCCAAATTATTTGGAGAAAGTTACCTTGCCAGCCTGCATGACCCTAGAAATAATCGGTCATAAGTTAAAACCTTTTGCTCTCATCAAAATTTAAGAATAACACTATTTTCACCATCAACTATTGTTAATTTTCTTGTTTAATAAAACTCTTCTTACGAGTTTTGTTTTCTGAGAGTGATTGATTGATTGATTGATTGAAATATTTATTTATGTACATTATGTTGTACAAATAAAAATAGTTAATACAAAAATCAAGAATTCATATACATCTTAGAAATAGTTAATACAAAATAAAATACAATATATCTTAGAATAAGCAAATAGTAGTAACATACAAACGTTGAGTGAATTTATAGCATAACAATATTTATCGATTGTGTAAATTTTAGTTAACAATGACTAGCGCGCAGATTAAAATTAAAATAATAAATGTTAAGACTAAATAACTGGAAATATTGATATGGCTGTCTAGAAAGCAAGGCTAGAAACGTATAAAAAGAGACAAGACAAGTACCAGAAAGAAAAATGAGGAAAAATTATCACAGCTTAATACAATAAATATTTAATGAGTAAAAATTGATTGAAAATTAATGGTTACTGCTCTCCTTGGGGGGTAAAAATGTGGTTTTTGATGGATGTTTTGAAGTGACTAAAAGATGGTGCGGATTGGATGCTTAGGAAATGAGTTCCAGAGGATGGTAGATGAAACATGAAATGAATTCCGGAGAAAGTCCCAGCGACACGCAGGGACGATGAGCTTCCTTGACTTAACAGTCCTTACAGGATGCGAGGCCTGCCTGGTAAAAAAGAAGTCAGCCAAATAAGAAGAGCTGCCGGTGACAATTGTCTTAAAGAGTCGACAGGCCGCAAAGTAGTTTCTACGACCCTCAACCCTGAGCCAGCCAAGTTCACGCCTGTAAGGAGTGATATGATTGCTCCTGCGGAGGCCAAAAATATAACGAATGCCCCTATTGATGACTCGTTGCAGCTTGAGGTTGAGTTCTCCAGAGAGATTACAATAAACAGGGCAACAGTAATCGATCAGGAGGAAAAGAAGCGTCTGCATAAGGTGTTTCCGTAGTTCGAGAGTGGTGCTCCACCAGAAGAAGTTCAGTCTATACATAAGAGAGTTTGCCCTTTTACATATATACAAAATATGCTCTTTCCACTTCAATCTGACATCAAGGACCACTCCAAGACTACGAACCGAAGAAACTACTGGGATAATGGAAAGTGGCACAGAAGTAATGCCTGAGTTCTCGAACAAATCACAATCGTAGCCAGAGCCAAACACAATGGCTTTAGTCTTAGACATTAAGCATAAGACGATTCACAGTAGCCCAGCCCGCAATCCGTTCCGCAGCTCTGCTGAGTCTCATGAGAATTTCAGGCAAGTCCTCAAAGCGGCCCTGGACATAGATCTGTAAATCGTCCGCATAAATGATATGGCTTATCCCGGGGTCGAGACCCTCCATAATGTCATTAACAAACAGTAAAAAAAGCAGCGGCCCTAAAACCAAGTCCTGAGGTACGCCCTTGTTCAGTCGACTAAAGGACGTGTTGGAAAAAGTCTCCATTGCCACAGCCTGCGAACGATCTGACAGATATGACGCGATCCACCTCAAAGCCTTAGAGGAAAGACCCAGAGAGCGGAGTTTCGAGAGCAAAGTGACATGACTAACCGAGTCAAAGGCCTTGCTGAAGTCAAAAAAAACCATGGCCGTTATGAGTTTCCTGTCCATGCCCCGTCGGTTTCAGTAGAGCAGTCTGCGTACTGTGTCCGGGTCGAAAGCCAGTCTGAATGTTGTCCAGGTGTCCTTTACTCTCGACAAACGATGAGAGCTGATTAAAAAACAGTCTCTCAAGCGATTTAGAGAGAAAGCTCAGTAAAGATGTGAGACGAAATTCATTCAAGCACTTAGGAGAGGGGACTTTGTTTAGAGGAATCATCAGTGACAGCTTCCACTGATCGGGAAAAGTTGAGGTGGATAGGGATTTATTAAAAATGGAGCAAATGACAGAGCCAACAGAAGGAAGAGCAGAATTAAGGAAACTCTGCGGAAGACGATCAACGCCAACTGCTTGGGAACTCGAGTGTGATATAGCAGCAACAACCTCCTCCAACGAAACTCGATCAAAATCAAAAAAGCCACCAGTTCTCTGATCACTTAGGTTGTTTAAGTAATCAGAGAGAGACGGGGCTGCAGCATAACAAAAATCGAAGCAAAGTGGGCATTGAGATCCTCCGCAGTAAAGTCAGCCATGTTAATATCAGACTTGACCCGGAAAAAAGTCCCAACGTTATTATTTCCTCGGAAAAATCTCCCTTATCTGATTAAAGTAAGTTTGCATGGATATTGTCAATTTTCCTTAAATAAATATTTTTATATTCGATGATTACCTCAACGTTACACTTTACCCGAAAAAAAGTTCTAATGATACGATCTCCTCGGGAAAAGCTCCCTTAGTCTACTTCAAATAATAAGGCAGTGGTCTTGTTACTTTTTACCTAGAAAAATAATACCTTAATCATCAATTACTTCAACGTAACATTTCAGCCGTAAAAAAGTTCAAACGCTACTATTACCCTGGGAAGATCTCCCTTTTCTGGTTTCAGTAAGTTGGCATGAATATTGTAAGCTTTTATTTAGAAAATATTTTTCTTGCATCAGATGAGAGAAACGAAGTCAACCTTAGTGTACTGATTATTTTTGAATATGAAGCTGGAGCGATAAGTTAATCTTAAGCGACACTGGAATTTCATTCTTAAAACAATTCGATATAAAGTCTCTTAGTATTATTTTGTAAAAATTAACAAGATTATCCGTCAAATTTCAGAAAGCACATTCCAGTAAAAGCACGAAATCGGCGTCGTTTCCGCGAGAGTTGGATATGTTTATACAGGAATATACTATTATATTAGATGATTATCTCAACATTACACTTTACCCGGAAAAAATTCTCAAAGCTCCGATTTTCTTGGGAAAAGCTCTCTGGCCTGCTTTAAACAAGTTAGCATCGGTATTATAGATTCTTACTTGAAAAAACATTATTTTCAATCGTTGACCACTCCAACGTTATACTTTACCCGGAAAAAAGTTTCAAAGTTACGATTCCCTTGGTAAAAATCTCCCATGACTGTTTTTAATAAATTATTTCCGTGTTCGCAACTTTTTTCCTGGAAAAACATGACCTCAACCTCTCATTGTCTAAACGTTACATTTCACCCGGAAAAAAGTATTAATGTTACAATTTTCTCGGGAAAAAGCTCTGGTAACTATATTGTGTTTGCCCTGTTACTTTTATCACGGAAAAATTTCTGGAGACATAAGTTGTTTGGTGCCTCGTGTATCATTATAATGAAGTGTATACACTTTACCTGGAAAAAGTGCACCTGTAATGTTACTCTCGGAAATTTTCCCTTTTTATATTGATTGTTATTATGATCACGGAAAAAATATACTAGTTACTCTTATCTCGGAAAAATGTGGCTTTTATATTGGCCGATTATTTTGTTGTAACAGTTATCTCGAAAAATTGTTAATTAGTTACAGTTTTCTTGTAAAAAAAATTTGTTACGTTTTTCCCGAAAAACTGTTACTGAAGTGGGATTATACAGGGTGGGCAATTTTAATCAATCCAGCGGAATAACTTGCTTGGAAAGGCCCAAATCGAAAAAAATGTAGAGACCAAAGTTTCATGATTTTTTGGGGCTAATAAAATGGCCCAGCCGAAATAGGGCCTTTACCTTTATTTTAGGCCCTACGAGCCTCAACTTCGTTTTTTTAAATAAGAACCCCTATTTTTGACCCCAGATTCGGAAAGAGCGGAAAATTTTACGATTTTTAGGTATTTATTGAAATTTTTTTTGGGCCTATCTGAGCCGAGATAGGGCTTTTATCTTTATTTTGGGCCTTACGGACTCCATCCCCGAGTTTTCAGTGGGAAAACCCTACTGTTGGCCCCAGATTCGGAAAGAGCAGGAAATTTTACGATTTGTAGGTATTTTTCGAAATTTTTTTGGGCCTATCTGAGCCGAGATAGGGCCTTTATCTTTATTTCGGGCCTTACGGACTCTATCCCCGAGTTTTCAGTGGGAAAACTCTACTGTTGGCCCCAGATTCGGAAAGAGCAGGAAATTTTACGATTTCTAGGTATTTTTCGAAATTTTTTTGGGCCTATCTGAGCCGAGATAGAGCCTTTACCTTTATTTCGGGCCTTACGGACTCTATCCCCGAGTTTTCAGTGGGAAAACCCTACTTTTGGCCCCAGATTCGGAAAGAGCGGGAAATTTTACGATTTTTAGGTATTTTTTGGAATTTTTTATGGGCCTTATTGAGGCCCTGCAGGACCCATTTATTAAGAACCTCTGGTAACGCTCACACCTAGGGCCTCAGGTTGGGCCCTACGGAATAAAAGTCCGTTTTTTTAAATGAGAACCCCTATTTTTGACCCCGGATTCGGAAAGAGAGGGAAATTTTACGAATTTTAGGTATTTTTTGAAATTTTTCATGGGCCTATCTGAGCCGAGATAGGGCTTTTATGTTTATTTTGGGCCTTACGGACTCTATCCCCGAGTTTTCAGTGGGAAAACCCTACTTTTGGCCCCGGATTCGGAAAGAGAGGGAAATTTTACGAATTTTAGGTATTTTTTGAAATTTTTCATGGGCCTTGTTGGGGTGCTTGTTTAGCGTGGGTCCCCTTGCCACTCACGTTGGGGTGCTTGCCTTCCTCACAGGCGTCACCCAAATCATGGGACAATACGCACCATTACTAACAGAGCTCGTGGTGGACATCTTACTCGTCAACGCAGACGTCGTGAGTACGACGAAAATGACGTTCGCGTTCCAACAACCTTAGCTGCTACTCATCTCGACCCTCAGGTGAGTAGTCGTCAAATTGAACGTGAAACTGGGATTCCACGCCGAACTGTGTTACACATTTTGAAGAAACTTAAATATCATGCGTACCATATAACATTGGTTCATGAGTTGCAGCCAGTGCATCTTCAAATGAGAGTTCAGTTCTGCAACTGGGCTTTAGCTAGAATTGCACAAGATGCTGACTTTTTTAAGTAAGTGCTTTTCTCCGATGAAGCTACATTTAAAAATGACGGAACATTGAATAGACATAACTGCCACTACTGGTCCAATGAAAACCCCCACTGGTACAGGACTGTGAATAGACAAAATCGTTGGAGCGTCATGGTTTGGTGTGGCATAGTAAATGGCTATTTAATAGGTCCGTATTTTTTTGATGCGATTGTCAACAGACACACGTATTTAGAACTACTGAGAGATCGATTACCAGAGATGCTAGAAGATGTTGATCTTGCTACCAGACAAAGAATGTGGATACAACAAGATGGGGCCCCACCCCATCATTCACAAATTGTAAGGCAGTTTTTGAATCAAAACTACTACGGGAGATGGATTGGACGGGGAGGTCCCTTCAACTGGCCTGCTCGCTCACCTGATTTGACGTCACCTGACTTTTATTTGTGGGGTTACGTAAAAAACGTAGTATACGCTCAACGTCCGACTACAAGAGAGGATATGATACAGCGCATACGTCAAGCATGTAACGTCATTCCAAGAGCAACATTGCTAAAGACTGTTCAAAATTTTCAAAGGCGAATAAATTTATGCCTTCAAGCGCAAGGTGGAAATTTTGAACACTTGCGTCGTGGTTAATGAAACAGAAAATCTCTCAATCGTGAGAGGCAAGGGGACTCACGCTAAGCAAGCACCCCATCGTGAGTGGCAAGGGGACTCAAGTTAAGCAAGCACCCCATCGTGAGTGGCAAGGGGACTCACGCTAAACATGCACCCAATCGTGAGTGGCAAGGGGACTCATGTTAAGCAAGCACCCCATCGTGAGTGGCAAGGGGACTCACGTTAAGCAAGCACCCCATCGTGAGTGGCAAGGGGACTCACGCTAAACAAGCACCCCAACAAGGCCCATGAAAAATTTCAAAAAATACCTTAAATTCGTAAAATTTCCCTCTCTTTCCGAATCCGGGGCCAAAAGTAGGGTTTTCCCACTGAAAACTCGGGGATAGAGTCCGTTAGGCCCACAATAAAGATAAAGGCCCTCTATCGGCTCAGATAGGCCCAAAAAAATTTCGATAAATACCTAAAAATCGTAAAATTACCCGCTCTTTCCGAATCTGGGGCCAACAGTAGGGTTTTCCCACTGAAAACTCGGGGATAGAGTCCGTAGGCCCAAAAAAAAGATAAAAGCCCTATCTCGGCTCAGATAGGCCCATGAAAAATTTCAAAAAATTATCTAAAATTCGTAAAATTTCCCTCTCTTTCCGAATCCGGGGTCAAAAATAGGGGTTCCCATTTGAAAAAACGGACTTTAATTCCGTAGGGCCCAACCTGAGGCCCTAGGTGTGAGCGTTACCAGAGGTTCTTAATAAACGGGTCCTGCAGGGCCTCAATAAGGCCCATAAAAAATTCCAAAAAATACCTAAAAATCATAAAATTTCCCGCTCTTTCCGAATCTGCGGCCAAAAGTAGGGTTTTCCCACTGAAAACTCGGGGGTAGAGTCCGTAAGGCCCGAAATGAAGATAAAGGCCCTATCTCGGTTCAGATAGGCCCAAAAAAATTTCGAAAAATACCTTGAAATCGTAAAATTTCCCGCTCTTTCCGAATCTGGGGTCAAAAATAGAGGTCCCTATTTAAAAAACGAAGTTGAGGCTCGTAGGGCCTAAAATAAAGGTAAAGGCCCTATTTCGGCTGGGCCATTTTATTAGCCCCAAAAAATCATGAAACTTTGGTCTCTACATTTTTTTCGATTTGGGCCTTTCCAAGCAAGTTATTCAACTGGATTGATTAAAATTGCCCACCCTGTATATCTTTTTTCCTGACGGACAAAACTTTTTTGACGTAAAAAACGTCTACGTGATGTAAAATACCTTCACAAAATAATTTTTGAATTTTGATGACTTGAAAAGCAGATTGAGGATCAGTAATAATAAGTTAAATTAAAATAAATTAATTTATAAATATTATTATTCCACTAAAATTGTTTTTTAATATTATTTAAATATCGGTTAATGCTAAGCAAAAAATTTTAATTATCTATGGCTATTTACCTGTTGGAACAATTCGATACAAGCTTTCTATTTACAACAGGTAAATAGCCGTAGATAATTGAAATTTTTTGCTTAACATGTTAAAAAAAGTTCAAAATATATGAATTCTTTCATGATAGCATAGTTCGTTGACCCGTACGATAAGAAACACCTGAGACCGAGAATCCGAGAAAAAAGTACCATTACGTGATTTTCCGGGGAAAGAATAACAAAAAAAAAATTTTACGCGATTAATGAAACGTTGCAATTTTTTCCAAGGAAATTGTCATGATGTAAAATTTATCCGTGAAAAAAGTCCCATTACGTGATTTTCCGGGGAAAGAATAACAAAAAAAAAATTCTACGCGATTAATGAAACGTTGCAATTTTTTCCAAGGAAATTGTCATGATGTAAAATTTATCCGTGAAAAAAGTCCCATTACGTGATTTTCTGGGGAAAGAATAACAAAAAAAAAATTTTACGCGATTAATGTAACGTTGCAATTTTTTCCAAGGAAATTGTCATGATGTAAAATTTATCCGTGAAAAATGTCCCATTACGTGATTTTCCGGGGAAAGAATAACAAAAAAAAAATTTTACGCGATTAATTTAACGTTGCAATTTTTTCCAAGAAAACTGTCATGATGTATAATTTTTCCGAGAAAACTGTCATGTTAAACTTGCTGTGGGTCGGAAGACAACATTCCCCGAGTAAAGTGTAACCAGTGTATTTTTATCCGGGAAAACAATTACATTCACTCAAGACGAAAATATATCCCGGGAAAAAAGTAATCTGCACAACTTATTCCAGGTAAAGTGTAACGTATTGGTAATCAACGATCAAAATAATATTTTTCCAGGTAAAAAGCAATAAGAACAATGACAACTTATTTTAAGCAGGCCAGGGAGCTTTTCCCGAGAGAAACATAACGTTAAAACTTTTTTCCGGGTAAACTGTAATGTTGAAGTTATCGACGATTAAATTTATATATTTTTAAGTCAAAACTTACAATAGCAATTCCAAATTGTATAACTATGTAATAAAAAAAAAACGAATTTTAGTTCTTTATTTCAACGACAGCCCAAAACAAAATATTTTAATAATCTCCCTTTACCCTCATTGGAATTAATTTAACAAGCAAATTCTATAATTGAGCAAACAACTCAATTTTATTTTAAATTAGTTTTTCATATTCACTGTCAAAACAGTGGCAATAAATATAAGAATGAAATAAAAAAATATTTCATTCTTATACTTAAGTTTCAAATATCGATTGCCCGTGCAAAGAAAAACCTTACCCCGAAATCTACCGTGATGAAAGTAAAAATAGAGGTGTTTTTAACTAATAACATGTCTCTAAAAGATTTTAATAAATATTTTAACTGAGGAAAACAAATTTTAAATCACTTTTACTACCAATTCGTTGATACATTACAATAAAAAAAAATTTCTCGACATATTAGCCACGAATAAAATGACTCTTAAGTTTTCCGCTTATAAAAATCACAAAGGTTATTTTATTCGCGGCTGGTGGGTTAGAAAATATTTTTTTATTATAATATATCAACACATTGATAACAAATATTATTTTAAAATTTCTTTCCTCGGCTAAAATAATAAATAAATTAGTCTTTGAGAGACATTTTATTGGTCAAAAGTAGCCCTAGGAATAATAATATTTATAAATTAATTTATTTTAATTTAAGTTATTATTGATCCTCAATCTGCTTTTCAAGTCATCAAAATTCAAAAATTATTTTGTGAAGGTATTTTATATCACGTAGACGTTTTTTACGTCGAAAATGTTTTGTCAACGAATAAAATTTTTTGCTGACGAAAAATTTTTTTCGTCGACAAAAAGTTTCGTCCGTCACGAAAAGGGGAAATATAATCCCACCCCTTTTACTGTTTTACCGGATTTTTTGGAAGGTGTTTTTTTTTCGTCCGGGCCAACGATTTTCACATGATGATTTGATCGAACAATTGTAGTTGGATTTTTTCTATACATACCTGCATATTATAATTCCGTTTTTTTTCACTTTCAAACTGAATAAGTACGTGCCAAAACCTTTTGAAGTCGATTTTTTTAGCAGGATTTATAGTTCATATGATTAAAAACTATTTTATAAATTGTCTTGGTTCAAATTTTTAATTCAAAGTTTAAAAAATTGACGTGCTAGTTTACCCGCCGCGCCGCACCACTTATATCCCGACCTCCCCTACTTCTATCTGGTAAAACAGTACATTACCAGTTCACCAGGAAAAACGTAACAGAGTATTTTTTTACAAGACGACTGTAACGAGTTAACTATTTTCCGAGATAACTGCAACAACAAAATAATCGGCCCATATAAGTCATATTTTTCCGAGAAAAGAGTAACTAGTATGAGGGGGGTTAGAAAAAAATGCCGTGGAGGCGCCACTGGCAAAGGCCCCCTATCCTCCCCAACGGGCTAGACAAGAATGAAATGAATATATCTCTTTCTTCGTTTAACCCGTTGAGCAGATAGGGAGCCATTGCCAGTGGCGCCTCCACGGCATTTTTTCTAACCCCCCTCATATTTTTTCCGTGATAATAATAAGAATCAATATAAAAAGGGGAAAATTCTGAGAATAACCTAACAGGTGCACTTATTCCAGGTAAAGTGTTACGATGCACGAGGTACTAAATAACTTACGTCACCAAAGATTTTTTCTTAAAAAATTAAAGTAACAGGACAAACACAATATACTTAGCGGAGCTTTTTCCCAGGAAATTGTAATGTCGGAAGTTTTTTCCAGGTAAAATGTAAAGTTAAGACAATGAGAGGTTGTGGTCATATTTTTCCAGGAAAAAAGTTGCAAATACGCAGTTAAGTTATTGAAAACAGGTAAGGGAGACTTTTACCAAGGGAATCGTAACTTTGGGACTTTTTCAGTGCGCATGCCCCGAAAGTGCAAACTTTTCTCCCGCCAGGTTAGGAGGAAGTTGGCATTTTCGAGGCTTTTCCAATGAAAAATACAGTATACACATCATGGGAGCGATTCAAGAATCCCTTAGAGCACATTTTTATCATATAATAAACGTGCTCTGAGACATTCTTTACTTTCGCTCCCTAGATTGTAGGACAATTTTCTCAAAACAATTTTCTCAATTGATAATTTTCTCAAAAACTATTTTTCTCAAACAGATTTTTCTCAAAGGTCATTTTTCTCAAAATTTTTTTCTCAAACCCCATTTTTCTTAAAAAATTTTATTTTTCTCAGAGAATGTTTTGTTTGCATACGTAGGTCATTTGTTTGTATCTTACAAAATCTAACAAAATCTAAGGTTTGGTTATATTTTTCAAAATTATTTGTTGTCAGTTGTATCGGATATCTCAAAATTCTCGGTTATCTTATTTGGTTTCTAAACAAAATTGTTAATCATGGCAGAATTAATTCGTGGCAAAAAAAATGATTTCTTACATATTGGCGGTTATCTTTATTATGGACTGATCGGATCGGGTAAAAGGTATTGGCAGTGCCGTCGAAAAGCTGAATGCAAAGCACGAGCAATTACTACTGGCGATAGAGAAAATTTAGTTGTGCTTAAAGGTCCTCTGCAATCACCTCATGAAAATCACGCGCCTAATTATGAGGAGGTAGCCGCTGTGAGAGCTGTCAGAACTATGAAGAGAACCACCGAAGATCATCCTCCAAATTATCAGCAAACTTTAAATGGTTCAAAATTTCTCACCTACGACTCCTTGCAAGACAGTGGCGACGATAGCAGTGATGGGGATGAAGAATTACGTTTCTTCAAAATTTGAATAATCAAAAATAAAAATTAAATTCTTAAAATAATTAATGACCATTTCCAGGAAGATAGCGACTTGGGAAGAATTATTGTATTTGCCTCAGCAGAAAATTTAGTACAGTTATTCAAATGCGATACTTGGTTCGTGGACGGAACCTTCAAAAATCACCATCACTTTTTTATCAATTATTTTCTATCCTCGGAGCCTTACATCAAGTCGGTGTGAATAGGAAACCGCAGCTTGTTAGATTGCATGCTTAGTGCATGCTCTCTTGCAAAATAAGCGGCAAGCAGCATACACAAAAGTTTTAGAAGTTGTTTTAAAAAAAGCCCGTGAACTGAAACTCGTTCTTCCTGTAAATCTGAAAATAATGAGCGAATTCGAGTATGCAATCATAAACGCAACGAAATCCATCTTTGGTTCAAATAAAGTGCGTTGCTGCTATTTTCACATGTGTCAAAATATCTACAGACGCATACAAGAAGAAGGTCTGCAAGAGCTTTACAACGGTGAAGATTGCAGCTACAAAAAAAGTATACAAGCACTCAACCAGGTAAAGTAAGAATGGTTATTCCATCCTCCGAGGTTTCCTCCAGAATTGTGGAGCCAATATGATGCTGTTTTGGATGACACTTCGCGAACCAACAACGTCAGCGAGGGCTGGCACAATCGTTTTCAGCTAGTTGTTGGTAAGCACCACCTCAGCATGTACGCCTTCTTGCATGACGAGTTGCAGAAAGAGCAGGCAGATACGGAAATTATGCTCCGCCAATTGCAATTAAGGCAAAGGATCCGAAAAGCCACAGATAAAAAACGTCGCAAGTTAGAAGAACTCATTTTAAACGTAGTGAGTACCTACCACGAGTACGTTAGAAATGAAGATATTTTAAACTACCTAAAAACTGTTGGATATCATGTAAAATTTTAAGTAAAATGTGTAAAATTTTTTAATTTGTACATGTAAATTTTGTATGATTAAATTTTGTTGTTGTAAAATACATTGTATAAAAAAAAGATCCTTGAGAAAAAAAATCTTGAGAAAAACGGAGTTTGAGAATAAAAAAAAATTGAGAAAACCGAGATTGAGAAAAATTTGTTTTGAGAAAAATAACCTTTAAGAAAATTGATGACTGAGAAAACTGTTTTGAGAAAAATTGTCCCTCTACCGCTCCCTAGATTTGCAATGTACTATTTTTCGGGTAAAGTGTAACGTCGAGATAATTGACGAATAATAATTTTTTCAGGTTAAAAGTATGAAGACTACTGCCAATTGCATGTTTGAAGCAGACCAGGGAGCTTTTTCCAAGGAAACCGTAACGTTGAGAGTTTTGTTTCGGGCAAAGTGTAATGTTGGAGTGGTCAACGATTAAAATAATATTTTTTCAAGTAAAAATTTACAAAATCTTCGCCAACCTATTTAAATCCGACCAGAGAGCTTTTCCCGAGAACACCGTAACTTTTGAAATTTTTTCAAGGTAAAGTGTAACATTGAGTCGAACAACGTTTAATATAATATCCTTTTAAAAAATAAAGGGATTCCTACCAAGGAAAAAGTAACGAGTGAAATTTTTTCGGGTCAAGTGTGACGTCACGTTCCATGGAAAACATAACATGCGTATTTTTTCCTGGGTAGATTGTAACATTACGACCTCTGACAACCATACCACACCAACAATAAGATCAATTCTATCTTGAATAAGACTACAGAGATTTTTTTCTCTAGATAAAATTCCGTATGCTCGTTTGAACAAGAAAATTTTCTTCAAGTCTTTAAAGGATTACATTTTACCGAGGAAAAAGTGAAATCGTTAATTTCCCCATCAGAAAAGCCTCTTTTACTATTTTATACAAGTTAACATCTACAGTAGTGATCAAAATTATAAGGCACCCCCTAAAATTCGTCTGTTTCAAGTTAATATTTTGACTTTGTGCATGCCTGCACGTGTTTAAATATTTTAGTAATTATCTCTAAAATTTTTTTTGTTCAAAACAAGTTCAGTACTTGAAAAAAAAAACGTTTACTTTATATTAATTCGTCTTTCCAATCAATTTTTATCCTCTTTTAAGCTTAAAATGACTTTTTTTAAAAAACAGCTAAATTTAGTTCTTTTATGATCTAGATAGTGTTCTGTAAAATTTCTATAAACACCTAAGTGAATAATATATTTTTTTTCGCGTTTCTCCGATGTTCAAGTTTATCGAAAAAAATTTTCAAGCTGATTAATAGAAAAATTTTCAAGCCAAAAAGAAAAAATACATTTTTTTAAACTTGAAAAAACATTGATTATTTGTACTTTTACATTGTTTTTCGCTTAAATTTGCTTTTTTTTATTGATTTGGGAGGTAAAAATTATATTAAACTGATATTTGATGAATTTTAAACTAATTCAATTTACTATGAATCAAAATCTTACAGAGAATTTTAAAAAAATATGTTAAAAAACAGTTTTTCTAATACAGTTAAATTTCACAAAAATAACTTCAATTTGTATTTAATTGATTACAAGTAATAGTATTAATTTATTATTTAATATAATATGTTTTTTATATATTTAGTAATTAGTTTACCCTTCTTTAGTACTTAGTTGATCCTCCTTTAGCCTCGAAGCAAGCGCGAACTCTTCGGATCATAGATTCTGCAAGTTTTTTACAGTAACTCGGACTCAATTTTTGCCAGGCTACAGCGATCTCTCGTTTTAAATCTTCCAAATTTCTCAGGTGTTTGTCTTTGATCATTATCTCTAATTGATCCCAAGCATTCTCAATTATATTCAAATCTGGAGAACGTGCTGGCCAATCTAGTATAGGTATTTTATTATCATTAAACCATTGCATCGTTTTCTTTGATTTGTGACACGGAGCATTGTCTTGTTGGTAATACCAAATTTTTTGACGTCCATAAACCTTTGTTTTTGATGAAAGCATAAAATTTTCCATAGTCTCGATGTATTTTTCGCTGTTCACTGTACCTTGCACAAATTGAAGTTCTCCTTTTCCTTTTCCTGACAGGCAACCCCAAACCATAATTGATCCACCACCTTTCTGCACTCTTGGAGCAAGTCAATCAGGATTGTATTTTTCACTGCTGGTACGTCTTATTCGCTTTGGTCTGTTTGAAAAAAGTTGGAAGCTAGATTCATCGCTAAAAAGAACTAAATTCCATTTTTCAACTGTCCATGATAGCTTGTCTTTGCACCATTCATACCTAGCTTTTCGGTTTTTTGCAGTTAGAAGGGGCAGCAGATTTTATGTTCTTCTCAAGCAAACTTCTATTAATTGTTACTCGAGACACTTTTACATTAAGTTCTTCATTTATTTGATTTTTGATATTGTTTGCTGTAACTGCACGATTATTCTTTGCCTTATTAATAATAATTCGATCAATCCGGTTACTCGTTATTCTTGGCCTGCCAGCGCCACTTTTAACTTTTTCGGATTTCGTGCTTTCATACGTCTTAATGGTGTTTTGAACGCAACACCTACTAACTTTTAATATTTTTGAAATTTGACTCTGATTTTTTCCTCCTTTCAACAATCCTATAATCTGCCACTTAATTTTATCAGAAACTGCTTTTCTTCCCATGATGAAAGTTATGCAAGCTTATAAACATTTAAAAAACTAATTTATCAATAATGACGGCTCGGTTGGTAATGTAGATAAATTCTTTACCGATCGAACATTCGGTAAAGAAGACTGACATTCGAATTCTACGAATTTGAAAAATTACTTTAAGTTGAATAAACTCTCTGAAACTTCTAACTGAATATTTAAATTAATGAAAAAGTCAATTCGATAAATATATTGCTTGTAATCAATTAAATACAAATTGAAGTTATTTTTGTGAAATTTAATTGTATTAGAAAAACTGTTTTTTAACATATTTTTTTAAAATTCTCTGTAAGATTTTGATTCATAATAAATTGAATTAGTTTGAAATTCATCAAATATTGGTTTAATATAATTTTTACCTCCCAAATTAATAAAAAAAAGCAAATTTAAGCGAAAAACAATGTAAAAGTACAAATAATCAATGTTTTTTCAAGTTTAAAAAAATGTATTTTTTCTTTGTGGCTTGAACATTTTTCTATTAATCAGCTTGAAAATTGTTTTCGATAAACTTAAACATCGGAGAAACGCGAAAAAAAATATATTATTCACTTAGGTGTTTATAGAAATTTTGCAGAACACTATCTAGATCATAAAAGAACTAAATTTAGCTGTTTTTAAAAAAAAGTCATTTTAAGCTTAAAAGAGGATAAAAATTGATTGAAAAGACGAATTAATATAAAGTAAACTTTTTTTTTCAAGTACTGAACTTGTTTTGAACAAAAAAAATTTTAGAGATGAATACTAAAATATTTAAACACGTGCAGGCATGCACAAAGTCAAAATATTAACTTGAAACAGGCGAATTTTAGGGGGTGCCTTATAATTTTGATCACTACTGTACTTTGTTACTATTTTCCCAGAAAAATTTGTCCGTAGCCGTGACGATACACTCTGCTTGGAAAGAAGTGCACTTGTTACCTTTTTCATAAAAAGCTCGACGTATACTTTTTTCATCGATTACTTCGGTTAAGTACAGTAGTTTACACAGGAAAATGTATGCACGTTATGATTCCCTTGAAAAAAGCTCTTTGTCTATTCTAAATAAGTTTGTGCTGATATTGTTACTTTTTACCTAGAAAAATAATACAGTAAAACCTGTCTATAGCGGAAAATTTTTACGGTCCCAGCAAAAAAGCTATCTAAACTTAATAATTTGATGGAGCATTAATTATTGAGCACGCTGAGAGAGACTAGTCTTGGAAAATTTTTAACCTTTTTCTCCAAAAGAAAACTTCTCTCGTTGTTGGCCGAGAAAGGAGATGAAGGTATTCGTGCGTCGGGTGGAGTTTTGTCCGAAAAACCGGCAAATGGTGGCTGGTTTTTTAAGTGAAGGCTATATTTACGATCATGCGCCGGGCTGCGCTTGGATACATATACTTGCTTATATCTGCTGAATATTACGTGCAATGAGCAATGTCTCATTAATATTATTATTATTATTTTTTGTTAAATTTTTTTTTGTTTATGTGCTAATTAAAGAATTCTGTGCAATATTGAGCTTTCTACTGAAGGTTGGATCAGACAGCGCCAGTCGCTTTTTGAAAAAATACTGTGATTTTTTATATGTTTGAAATATTTTATGAAACTTTAAAAAAACATCCTTTAAATCTTAATGAAAAAATTTCTTGCTGACAGTTCTTTTTAGCTCCAAAATTAATTCATGTATGTCATATATACTTTTTAATCGAAAGATTAGATTAAAAACTGCCAATTTTTTATTGTTTCAGTCGTCATACCCCGGGTGCTACAAAATTGCCGATAATTTTCCGACTGTTTTGTTGCATAGCACCGAGGGGGGGGGGGGGGGGGCACGTTTGGCAGGTTAAAATCGCGAAGAGCGAGTGATTTTTTTGTCAAACTTGCCCCACGAATTGCTGAGCTAAAAAACTTGAGAAAATTTTTTTACAATTTTGAAGCACTAGGGATATTTTGTCAGATTATTTCTCCCAGCTGAATTTGAAGTCATAGAAATGCAGTATTTCACATTTTTGCGGAACAACAGACTTTTTATTTTAAATTCAGGGGTTTCAGCTAAAATAATGTATAGTTTTAAATTGTACACAGTTACTTTCACATCGACTAATAAATAAAATAGGCTAATACAGCGATTCCAGTCAATTAAAAGCAACTTTTTTTTTACTTTATTTTTCAAAAACGAGAAAATAAGTTCCTATAAACTCAAAAGGAGTGAATTTTTTGATAGCTAGTAAATGAAAGTGTCAAAATAATGTAAAAAAATGCTAAAAAATATTTTTTTTAATGGCTTCTTTGGATTTTGTTAAATTTGTGTACTGCCGCCATAAGCAAAAGAGTCCGTAACTTCGAAACGTTCGAAATTGAGATTTTTGATTTTTAAAATAAATTTTTTCTTTTTTTTCTAATTTCATTGACCAAAAAGTGACAGGAAAATTTATTTTAAATAAAATATGTAGTTTATTAAAGTTTACCTCATAACCTATGATACCGAATCTCACAATGATTTTTAACTATAATACAAGTTTAAACATGAATTTTTTTAACAAGTATTTTGAAAGATAGATTAAAATGTATAAAAAATTCATTAATTTGTTAAGTTTACATTCGTCATTTATTTTTTATATTGATTTGATAACGTCGAACATTTATGAGACCTCAAACTTTAAACACAAAATACTCGAAATGTGACGGATGAGAATTAAGGACTGTTTAACTTATGGCGGCAGCAGTACTGAGAAATGTTATTCTAGTGTATAGGTTTGAGAAAATAATATATATATTTTTTAAACATTTTTCGATAGTTTTTGATTTATTCTTTAGAATGAAACAAACTGCGTTTAAATCAGTTTATTCGAGTTAATATGGCAATGAAAACAGTGAAAAGAGTGATCAATTTTTATAAAAACTGAACATACAAATTTGTTTTGCTCGGGTGTTAAATACAATTTTTCACGCTAGTAGCCCGAAAGTACAATTTTCGGGCTCGTACTGAAAACGAATATTGTACTTTCTGACTACTAGCGTGAAAAATAGTATACAGCCCTTGGGAGTGCAAAAATGAGCCAACCTTTAGCAAACCTTTGATAACCTCGCCTTCGGCTCGGACATCAATTTGGGTTTGCTAAAGGCTAACTCATTTTTGACTCCCTCAGGACTGTAATATACTATTTTTTAGGACCTGAAAATTTGGGAAACTTCATGTATCGATTCCTAAATTTTCAGAAGATTCGAAAAAAGCCAGAATAAATCCTGCTTTCTTAGCGTGGACAGCCCCTGAACTCAGTATGTATCAGTGTGATATAATTGTAAACAAGGGTTTTTACGACATTTAACTGTAAAATAACACGACAGGTGCCATTTTCCGTAGCACGCACGCGCAACTCTGCTACGATCAATAACATATGCACGCCCACAATGCGTTGTATTGGAGCCTTCTACCTAATTCAAGTATGCATCTACAGATCTACAACTTGTACAAAAGTAAATCTACAACAGTTTGGAAAAAACTTTTGAAGGAGCATTTCAATGGTTACATTTTCATCTTGCGGAAAAGTTACCCTTTTGTATTTCACTTTAATTGACGAATGAAGGCTTAATCAAGTCTATTATTATGTCTGATGAACCTGTGTATATCATTTAGTCCGTTGATCAGGATAAAAATATGGTAACCTTAATGACATTTTGTAAAGAAAAATCTCCGATGAATGTGTTACATGAAATTAATTTTTTTTTAAATGAAAATAAACCGTTAAAGCAAGGGAAGATGTAACTAATAATCGAAGGAACATATTTTAATATGAACACGGACAAGTGTATACTTCTTAACACTATAATCATGAAATCACCAAGAGTACAATATTTGAATGGAGTAAATATTATTGTTTTTGTGTAGCTGAAACAGTAGAAGTCTAGTAAGATCCAAGCATAACTTGAGTATTAAATAATTGTTTTCTATCAAAACAAAGCTTCGGATACCGCTACTCGTGCCACGTGAACTATGACTATTGGAACTTTAATACTATATAATCTTTGACTAAAACCAGCAATTTAAAAGCTGTAATGAACAGTATATTAAATCAATTCATAAATTAATAGTGATTAAAAAAAAAAGAATGACAGAAATAAATAAATTAAATGCGGTGTGTTGAACAAGCAAGGTTGATAAAACACTATTATTTAATAATTTTCAATCAGAATAACTTTTATGATAAGCTGAGAGTTTCCGGTAGCCCATCAAGTTGAAAGTAACAATTATCATTATTACTTTTTACTGCTCCTCCTACTTATACACGTGTACATGAAAGAGGGAGAGAAAAGAGAGGAATAGAGGGAGAGAAGAGCGAGGGTGCTTTTCTTGGACGCTTTCTCGACTGACAATGAAGTAAACCTAAGTGTATAATTACAATGATACTTACCTCTCCTACTTTTAGCGGTTGCTTCGTACTATATGGTGCATTGGGGGTGTACAAGAGGGGGAGTGGCGTATCGTGCGTGCGTGCGGGAAATGTTTGTGTTTATTATCATCGGACCGAGGTGTAATTGTGCTACCTACCACCCTCTTATTCCGGGAGCTTAATATATATACAACAGTACCGACGAGTGGATACTAAATGAGTCCTAAATTTACGGCGAGGGTGTAAACGTTCACCTTGCTTCGAGTGATGCAAACTTTTTTTTTTATACTTGTGTTGAATGTATCATTACCTCTATTATTTTTGTAGCCACTGCTGTTGTATTTATCGTCGTTGTCGTTGGTGATATATGTTTCGTTTTTGGCCTAGTCATGTGAAAGAGCATTTTAACATGTGTCACTGCTCTCTGTCTTTTGCTTTTTTTCCCATCAATTTATCGAATTGCTTGTCAGTTTAAATTAATAAATTAATATTACTGCTCTGTACGAAATGTTTTTCGAAAAATTGTTGTGGGTTTCTTATTTGAATTGATTATTTTTCATTTAAATCCGAATAAGTCTCGGAAATTTTCTTTAAGATTGATAAATTTAATAATAAAAAGAAATTTTTTTAAATCTAATTGGACTATCAACTGCATTCACTCTAAGGTTCCAACAATTTCATTTTTTCTTTGTATTTAATTTTTCTAGCAATACTTCATTGTTTATTATGTTTCTTATTATTTTTATTATGTGATTAACTTTGTGAATCTTTTAATTCGACAAATTTACTCTGCAAACAGCTTTAAACAGCTTCGGCAGCCGCTCAACTGCCGTATTCATTCCTATGGGGATCGTAAGAAAAGTATGTCATTGGAGGACGCCACTGGTAATGTCCTCCTCTCCCAACAGTATGGCATGGAGCAGACGTTTGTTTGTCAGCGCGTACGTGAGAGTCTCACCAACACACACACACACACACTGAAACATCTGCTCCGCGTCAAACTGCTGGGACACAAGGACATTGCCAGTGGCGCCCCTCAATGACAAACTTTTCTTACGATCCCCTTATAATGTTATGCATTTGCTGTTACAAGAAATTTTTCTTATGTACACTACTAAGCTTATTATTTCGCTATTTTCATGTGAGGTTATGAAAAAACGAAAAGATAATACGTTGACCAAGGGTATACGGCTTAAATTGTTACTTCGCTATCTTTAACCTAAGAATTTTTCATTTTATTTCAATGAATCATTTTATTTGCCTCGACAGTTATTTTTTTGTAAGTGCTTAATGCGTAATTCAAACTGAATTACTACGCTTCTTAATTTTTATCAGTCATAAAAGATATTGAAAATTGATTAAAAAGTAGTATAAAGATTCTTAATATAATTTGCATGAAATGATATGATACTCAACTTGTATGTGAAGTTGTACATTTACATCGAGAGTTGTTGATACTCGAAGCGTAAGATAGCTCACTTTCTGGAGCCGAGAGCATCGGCAACTCGAAATGTAAGTGTACAACTTCGGACACAATTTGAGTATTATATTTTATTCAACAAGATCATGTAATTTGGTACTTTGATAAAAATGCGGCTGTAAATTTACCTTATTATTCAACGCTGCGGTAAACAGAAATAAAGATTAAAAGTATCACTTCTACCGCGTATTTTACACGTCAAAATATACCCATTAGATGGTCGAGTTGAATATTAGTACTTTTCATGCTGGTCCCGACAAAAAGTCTTGAAATAATCGATAAAATGTTTTGATACCTGCGTGAATAATACTTTTTTGCTAACTAACTGCTAACTAGCAATCGGTATCAAGTTACAGTTTTGTCAACATTTAACAATAAAAAGTTTTTATACAAAAATAGTAAAAAAAAAAAAAAAGAAATTGTTTGAAAAGAGAAGTGGGTTGTTTTTTCTCTTCCTCCTAATTGTTTTACTAACAAAGAGATAACCTGTCCTTTGGAACCTAGATTTTTATGAAACTATGCACACAACTTCCATTCACCATAAAAACGAGCACTTCAATGTTTTTTTTTCAGAATGGGCTCTTTTTCACCTATTTCCCATACAACCCTGGTGTTAAAAAGTAGGTTTCCAATAAAGAGCCGTTTTTGACATCATTTTCAATAAATTCCTACTTGGACCGTATGTCACTTTGAAGTATCTGGAGCCTCGCATTTTTTGTTTTTCCAAGTACTTATGGAAAAAAATTTTTGCAAAGGTAAAATTTTTGTTGGTCCCAGATATTTTTAAGTGCAATACTGTCCAAGTAGGAATTTTTTGAAAATGAGGTCAAAAACGACTATATATTAGAAACAGCCGACTTTTTAAAACAATGGCTGTGTAGGAAGTAGCTGAAAAAGGTCCCATTGTGGGAAAAGAACAGGTTTTAATGATAAATGGAAGCTGCGTGCAAAGTTTTATGAAAATCCAGGTCCCAAAAGATAGACTATCTCCTTGTCAGTTTACTATGCCGTACTTACTATCGTCAGCCTTACTATCGTGCTCACTTAAGGTCAAATTGAAAAATGGATATTAAATTCGTAATCTACGGCATTGAAAACAATTATATACCAAATTTCAAACCAATCGAATATATGAAAGTCCCTTTTTTAAAAATTGAAAGACGACTTTACGATGACGATGACGGAAAAAAAAAAAAAATAAAATAAATAAACTTATATATATATTATAAAGGATTACACTGTTACAGTTACTCTTGAATCCTATTAAGCGTTGATTCAAAAAGTACACTGAGTATTTGCTCTATAATTTTATCTGAAACTATACATCCACATTTAATTAAATTATGTGTTTCCATTAAGCAAAAAGCGTATAAAAAAAAGAGTATATTTATGTATGTGTGTTTGTTTTTAACAACTCACGCACGAGTGCTTTATTTTTATGTGATTTTTCACTAATATCTTTCAAATTACTCTAGAATTAACACAGGCTAAAAGATTTAGAACAAAATGCACAAAATTTGTAAAATTTGAGAGATTTGAGATGGAAAAACGAGTTTTTTTCATAAAATTTCAATGATTCTTGAAAAATACAAATTTTTTATGCGTCTTAGCTATTATCCCCAAATTACTCCAGATTAACATAAGTTATATGAAGTTTAGTAAAAAATTTCAAAGAGTCTGTAAAATTAAAAAATTTGATATCGGAAAACGAGTTTTTTTTTTTTCTTTAAAATTCAATAATTTTTAACAAATATAAATTGTTTCATGCAATTTTGGCCATTTTTTGTTTTATTTCAGAAATCACAGAGACTACGTTAAGTTCATTAAAACGATCATATAGCGAAAAAAATTTTTTTTTAACTGGTTTCAAAAAATTAATTTTTTTTATTTAATTAGCCATAATTCTTGAACAATCCATATTTTTTCAAGCGGATTTCGCAATTATCTTTTTTGTACTTCGGAAGTAACGAAGGCTATTAAGAGTTGGTTAAAAGTTCATACACTGAGAAAAAGGACTGGTAACAGTTACTCTTTTGAGTTTACTGTTACTGAATATTCATTAATAGGAGTTTGAAAGAAGACTCGTTTATAGTTACCGAATTTTTGTTTATGGTAAGCTCTCTGATCAAATATAAAAATGGGTTTAAATTTAGGCCCGTGGAAAAATCAATGTAATAACGAATATTCAGTAATAAGAAATTGTTACCTCGTATTTGGTAACTGATAATGTAAAATTTTGCTCTCTTATTATCGTGTGATGTGTTAATAGTTATCGTTTCTTTTTCTCTAAAATTAAAAAAAAAAAAAAAAAAAAAACAGAAAAAATAGATTTGAAAAAATGAATTTTAATTTAAATGCGATATGTAACAACTTTTAATTTTAGAAAATTACAGATCTGTATACAAAGGGATACATATATCTATAAATATATATAAATATATTTTCTTGAATTTTAAATGTATTTGTCCAAAACGAATCGTACTTGTCCAAAGCGGATTGAGCTCTCCCAATTAGCGGCAGCGTGTAATCCTAATGGCTCTAAATTGTAGAACATACTTAAATATGAGCATGCGCACGTAAAGCATGTAAGGTTGTGTATCACAGTAGATATTTTATAAAATTATTAGTGATTGCTAACGTAACTGTAAAAAGATCCTTTAAGAAGTTAGTTGCAAAAAAAATATTGCTTATGAAGGTTCCATTCAAAAACAGGTAGAAGCAGAACTTAGCAGCAGACTATTGTGACTCGCTCACCACAATAACCGCCTGCTGCCAAACTCTACTTCTACTGCTTTTATGGAACCTTAAAAAAAAATACTATTTTTTCATAAGGTTTAATTCAATTATCTTTCTTTTTAAGCCATGAGAAACGTATACTTTATAAGTTTTTATTGTTTATTAACAAAGGGATAAGATTTTACACGGTCTTTCTATTTACTCTTATTATTTTCTTACTTTTTAAATTCATTGATTTTAGAAAATTGAAGAATTATGATGCTTAAAAGTAATTGAAAAAAAATGATTTTACAGATGTGACTTTAATATTTAACTCAAGGACAAAAATAAGACTATAATGTTAAAAAAAATTAATTTGTGTTTGATAAAAGATCCTACTCATAATTATTTTACGTTTTCTTTTAGTTCAAATTAAATTAACGAGCCTTCAATGTCAGGGGTAAAAACTCAACCTAAGAGCCAAAATAAAGCCATAAAGAGTTTGGTTTTATTATTTTTTTATTTTCGAATAGCTCATAAAAAAAAAAAAAAAACAAACAAACAAACAAATTTTCTTACAGGGTTGAGGTGTTTTACTTTTTCATTTAGAATTTAAGCAGGCAGTATGAGTTCAATTTAATAAATTAATAAAATTCTAAAACTCGAAAAGTTTATTTATTTTGTTTCTTTTTTTTTTTTAATAACTTACAAATAATATGGATGATTTTTATGCAGTTCAAGTTAATTTCTTTGATTTTTAATGGTTGGTTAGTGCACTGGTGTAGCCAGGGCGATTTGGAGACACTAAGGGGCGTAGCGAAGTAGTATAGCCCGATTATACTGAATAAAATACTAACGTTGCTAGTATTCCTTAAAATTCAAAAGTATAGAATATAAAAATTCAAACAAAATTCAACTTGGTAATTATATGGAAAGATATTTTAATAAAATTTTTCACGATTCTTCTTGTTAAATGCATACTTTAATAAAATTTGTTAAATGCATCATTATTTTAAGCTAGAGCTTTTTTTAAAACTCTGTGACGCAAACATACAATGTCTTGGTTTTTATTTTATAGTTTGATAATATGATGACTATCGAAGATTTATCATAATTATATAAATTAGATTTTCTAAAGTTAACTTTATTTTGAAGTATTGAAAATCCAAGAATTCATGATTCAATTATGTGATTAGAATAAAAATTTAAAATTTACAGTTGGTCTAATCAAAGTTTTTTATAAATTTGTAATGGAGTTTTTTCAAAAGTATCATTATCAGAACTTAATTTCACTATAAAATCTTAAATTTAATTTGCCTTATAATGAATTTATTCAATTTGCTTACCTAAACTGAAATTACTGTCGACAAAAATCTCCATGTATTAAAATTTATTCATCCTTTTGGGTATTTTACACTTAAACGCGAGAAATAAATTATAATGAAAAACAAAAACAGTTAAATGTCTCAACTATAAAAAAAAAGAAAATCTCTTGTTCCGTTTTATATGACTAAACATAGCTATTGTAAAACAGTAGCTAAAAAAAGATAAAGAAGGGATAAGGTCGATTCTCAGGAGATAGAATATAATAGGCATATGGCAATGATGATACAAAGTGGTGAATGAAAAGGACGTAAAAATGTATCGCATGGCACTGGATGAAGGGCAGCGAAATGCTAAGGCTCATCGGGCCAAATCCCCGGAAAAATTGAACATATGCTTGGCTAAGCAGTGGCTTTGCTGAGCAGCAGGCTAGTGTGTTTACTCAACATTCGGCTGCAATGTGCAGGTGCCTTCCCTTGAGTGCAGGACTACCACTACACGGCGACGATGATACGATCGGGGACGTAAACATATGTTCATCATGACGGACTCTTGATTTCCAAGTACTTATTTACTATTCTCGTGATTCTTGCCCCTTTGAAGTTTCTTTTTTTATTTTATTTCATTAGTTTTTTTTTTTTTTCTTTTTTTTTTCTTTTTCTTTTTTTCTGGTCTAAAATTTACAGTGCCAATCTGTCACATATTAATTCACTGCTTTATGAGTCACTATGCAAGCTCTTGATAATATTGACTGTTTTAAAAGGCAAATAGTTTGAGATAAAATGGTTGACTGTAATAACAGCTGTGGTTCTGGTAAATAATAAGAAAAAGATTTTAAAAAATTGCGTAGAGTCTAATTGATAGACTCGATAATCATACTAATTTAACCAGAAGAAGCGCTTCTTTAAATCGACTGCGATATTTCTTTGGATAGTGCTCCACCTGACGCCGACGCTCTGCTAGTGCTTTACTAGCGAGGGTGCAATTTATCTTCTCATTTTGGCAAGCATGGGGCTTTATGCCCTTGTCTCGGCCGCCAACTCCCGGTAATTCGACGTTAACCGAATTACGTGCAGAGTAGCAGCTACGAAACACGAGATCCAGACAAATCGACGTTTCAATTTTCTTAATGCGTGACGAGTGGCTTTATGAAGGTGGCTTGCGCAAAGGGGAAACATATGTAATAGAAGTGTGCGGCTGCCGGATACCAAGTGACGCGTGCCAAGGATTTTTCGTTAATCGTTAGGTTTTATTCTATTGCAACAATCTAATCGGGTTTGAGTTGATATTAGCATTTTCTCTTTTTTCCATTAAACTATACTTGTTTTAATATTAAGACAGTATATTCTTTAGTTTACGTCATAAACGGTTTTTTTCGCTCATAAATCATTAAAGTATTTTTTTTATGAAAAAAAATATCATTCATTCAAAAGTATCTTCAACTTTCATAGAATTTTTCACCCGCTGATTTTAAGAAAATCAAATTTAAATATTCTGCAGAATTCATAAATTTTAAAACATTTAGTTGTGTCAAACAGTGTCACCATTTATTCTAATTACATTAAAAATATATTAAATTACAGTAGGACCTCTTGCATTGTCCACCCATCGGGACTGAGAACCTCGAGAATTGTCCATGGCAGCTCCTTTGATTTTTGGACAGTATCCGATGTTTTACAGGGACAATGCGCGAGGTCTTACTATATTTATAAAAACATAAATATTAAAAAAAATTCAAAACAAGCGTACAGCAATAAATAAAAAAAAAAATTTTAATTTTTGATAAAAATTATCTGACTGCTACCGGTTTCATCCTCGGTGAAAATCATCAGGCAAACATAAGTGAAAGCAAGACTAAATTATACTTATTCATCGAATTAAAAGCATAATTGGTCCAACCATTCTACATATCCTTTGTCAAAACTGGGATGCGCTTTATATAAAAATTCTAATTTAAATATTAATTTTTTTTTTAGATAAGTATTTATATTGACTGTCCTACAACAAATAATCATTAGATATTTATATCACTCGTACAGTCTAACTATATCACTGGTTAAAAGTTTATGGCTTCGTCGAGAACTAGAACTGCAGAAAAGAGAAAAATGGTTTGTTAAATTTTAATGACAAATCAATCGAATAATTTGTCAATTTTATCTTCCAAGAGAAAAGATCGTTTAAACAATCGTTTTTAAACCGCATATATCTCGTGCGTCAGAAATTATTCAATTTTAATTCTTTCAACTGTTCATATTTGAAAATATTTTAACCGTATCAGAATAAAACATTTTATACATTGGGATAATTCATGCGTTTAAATAGTTTCATGTTTTTATTTATTTGTTTTCAATGCTTATCTGAAAATTGTATTTTAGTTTTGTGAGAATTTATCCAAGGAAAAACTGAATTCGCCGTTATCATGACTTTTTTAAAAGTATGTTTTTATTCAGTCACATGATTTTACTTCAGTCACACGGATGAAAATTTTGGTCGCATAGCGCCCGGCCCTTACAGCTCAGAATGCAAACTACATTTGAGACTATCAGCGAACTTCGTTCCGGCCGCTCAACGGCCGAAATAGGGGATTTGATGACCCAAACTCAGTGAATGATTTTTTGTTGAGCTATGTCATGCACCGCCCTTAGCCCCTGTTCGGCCGCCAACAAGCTTAAGGACGTTGCCTCGTCGCGGAAGTAGTGGGGGAAGCCGCCCATAGGTTAGACGCGGGAACAGCTGACATTCGCCTCGAGTCTACCCGGTCGATTAAATATTATTTTATTTTCAACTCGTTGGTACTCGAGACTGAATTAATAAAACTTTCTGAAATTTTTACATAGTATTACTGAAGACTTCTAGTTTTTAACAGTGTGAATCAAAAGTCTAGAGAACTTTTTTAAAAATAAGGAAAAATCAGCAAACTTTTTACTGATTTTTTAATAACAAAACAATGCCGAAATTGTTTAAAAATCCATAAGAAGTTTTCCAAAAACATAGCAATTTGTTTTTTAAGGCTCTAGGAATGACATATCCAAATTTCAAGATGATTGCCAACCTGGTTCGAAAACTACAGCAAAATGAAAACAGCATGGTTTTCCCATAAGAGCCTATGTTAAATCACCCGATTTGGAGCGATTTTAGCCCAACTTTGAATTAAAATTTCTCAACAACTGTATTGTAAATCCTCTTGAAATTTTGACAAGTTATTCCTTAAGCCTAAACTTAAAGATTGCAATAATTTTCAAACGATTCTTATGGATTTTATTTCACGAGGCAACGTCCTTAAACAGGCGCTCCTGCGTCTTAGCTACGAGCAGCAGCTGCCCCATACACGCGAGACCGTGAGTGAACAACTGAAAGTCAAGTAGCGGCCGAAATTTTTTTCCGTGCAACAGTAAAATAATGTAAGCTGCTGCCTTATATAGCTTTAAAATTTTTCAATCACAGTTTCTTTAAAATTTATAAAAGTAATTTTTTTCTTTTTTTAAGTACGCCTCACATAGGTAGATTTCGAAAAAAAGTAAATCATAAATACTTTCTTTATCAGGTTGTTTAAAATCTGCTGCAATATTCTGATCTTATTGATAAAACTGGACTTATGCATGATGAAATTTTTTTTTTTCATCATAACTGGATAATTCTACATCATCTCATATGAAAATTTCGGGATTTTGATGTCAGAATAAGATACCAAATTTTAATTACAATCAGTTTAGTGTAACAATAATATGGATCTTAGCTTTAAAACAAAATTTTGACACTAAATTTTATAAAGTTATCAAATTTATAGCTTTAACTTCATAACTTCAGAGAAAGTTTTAAACGGGTTTATTTAAAAAAATACAACTTGTGGTAAGTAATTGAGTCTTGAATCAATACTGCATTTTTTTTTTAAACCTAAATCTTCTAAAATTTATCACTTGAACTTTAAAACTTTAGAAACGGTTAAAACATATTTATTAAAAAAAAAAAAAAATACATCTTGTGGTAATTAGTAACCAGTTGAATCTTAAGGTTGTTGGGTCGGTGCGAGAGAGAAAGAGATACTAGTGCGAGTCGAACGGAGAGATTCACGGCGCTCTCTGTCTCTCTCGCACTCGTGGCACAACATAGCACCTAACCTAAGATTTTAGTGTTTGATTATTTTTTTCTCAGCTCAGAAGGTCCACTGGTAATTGCTTTTAATTGATAAGTATTTCAAAAATTTTTTTCTTTTACCCTGAATTTTTTCATTAAAATATACTTGTCAGGTCCTATTAAACTTTCAAGAAAACAGTGATTTCCATAAGCTTACGTGTTAAACAAATTTGGCAATATCTTTTCTCCAAAGGTTCATTTTGCCCTAAAAATTTAGTGGCATCAATAAGAAGCAATTACCTACAAAATGAGTACTTTTTTGTTAAAATCTACTTGTCAGATCATGGACCGACCCAACAACCTTAAATTCATATTCAAAAATTGATTCCATACTTAATACTTATAGATTTGTCGGTCTTGACAAATTTACATTAACCTTTGAACCCTTGTTTTAATTTAAATGAAACCTGATGTTGGGCCTGCTACCTAGAATTAAGAAATTCTTAAAGTATCAAATGTCTTAAGAACTTACTGTAAACTAGATTATTAAAAAAACAGAAATGAATTTATCAAGTTATTTAGCATCTATCAAGTTTTTTCACATTAGCATATTTTATATTTCTTCAAAATTGATCAAAAACATTAAAATTGAAAGTTTTAAGTTCGTAAAATTTTATTTAAAAAAAATATATTAATTTTATTACATAGTTCTATTAGTATGAAACAATGACATTAGAAAAATTCTTTTTGTTTTTCATACTAAATATTTATTTCAAAAGTAACAATTATGAACATAGATGAGTAAATCCAAAATCATCCACACATTCAAATTTATCTGCGACATTTATTTTACAATAACCGATCAATTAAATCCAGTTAATTAAATAAATAAATTTTTATTTTTTTTACTTATGGTGATGATGATTAAGTTACATCATACTGCAGCTCTCAAGCGATCTGAATATCCTAGCTAAAGAGAAAAAATTTTTGTCGCTCAAAAAAGGTATTCAATCACGAATTTTGACAAAATTTCATATAAAAAGCTTTTATTGTCATCATAACGATGTCATGATCACATGTTTGTTAATAAGGATCGATTAAAAAACAAAACACAGTTAAGTTTTTAATTTATCCTTATTAATACGGAGCTACATCAAGTAACACAAGTAACATTAAATTTTATTTGTTGATAATTTAATAATGCACAAAAAAAACTTGGGCCGAGAGGCGAGTCACCGGCATGTGTCTTTTACTGCTCGTAGTCGTGGCTACCAGCGCTCAGCTGCCGCTAGTTACTGCCTGCTGCACGCTGCAGTCATCCCATGTGCGAGAATGACTAGTGAGATAGTGACTCCAGCGTTACGTCACGTCCGGATTAAGTCGCGGCGTCTTGAAAGGGAGCATACATAAAAAACTGAAATCTTAATTGAGTGAAAAGAATTTGCGAGATTTGGGGGGTTGAAAAATTGAAACTCTGATAACTTTTTAACGTGGATTTTTTTCGAGACGATTTTTACGTAGGTTATGCGAAGTAGGAAAAATAATCATCTTAATATTTTTTTTTATGAACGTCATAACCTAAAATTGAAAATTTAAATTATATAAAGCGGTACGCTTTCATGGGAGTCGGTAGAAATAATATATTACTTAACTAGGCATCTGGAATGGGAAATGTCTCAGTTAACATGAAATTGTCGTCCGAGGCGAAGCCGAAGTTGACAAACATGTGATCTGAGGCCTTCCCATTCAGCTGCTTAGTTGAGTATACTATTTTTCCGCACGACGGCGCCGGAAAGCGCTACTGACTGTAGTGGCAGTGGCTGGGAAGTAGAGCTTCCCGGCCGGAGTACGGAAAAACCAATTTCCCGTTGAAGTGCTACCGCACTTTAGAATATTGTTAATTTGTTTCCTTATAGTAATGTGAGATTTGAAATAAGGCTTTTTCATAGCAGACGACGTCTAGCAGCCCAAAAACTCGTGGTGAGTGCGAAACCACGTGATCATATTGATTTTTCGTGGGGAAGGGTACTTTTTCTTTTTTAATAAAATTAAAAAAAGTTTATGAGAACTATTGAGACTTGAAAAAAAATAGAAATGATATCTTCAGAACTCATAATAATGTTAAAAAAATAGCCTAGTTCACAAAAAAATTGTATGTCATTGCAGAAATAGTATTTTTGGAGAGCTGCGAGGTTCACCGCGACACTTCAGCACAGGCAGCGCGCAGCCTTTGCTTGCTGTATCGTTGTACCTATTTTTTTTTATCAATAAAACATTAATAAATTATTAGGTTATAAATATATTTTTAATATAAAAAATTTCAAAGTTAATAAAAGTTGGGATTAGAATCTTGCACGTATATCGTTAAGTGTTATTGATCAATTAAATATAATGTGAGAGTGAAATGCATGTGTATATTTATACAGTGGAAACGTTTATCAAGACTGTTTATTATTTGATTTGAATATTGTTATATCTACATACAGGCTTTGCGAAGAAGAAAGAAAGATCTTATAAATTTTATTAGCTTGTGTTTTAATTTTTGAGAAAGAAAGTCTTACCAATTTTTTCACCAGGTAAAAAGCGAAAAATTTTAGTAACCTAAAATACATAATCATTCTCAATGTTTATTTTTAATAAAAATGTACTAAACCTTTATAGATATGAGTGACAATTTCATAAATCTCTCTGCTGATATTCAGCATAAATATGTTCAAAAAATAGCTATTGAAGGATATGATCCTTACACTCTGAATGAAACAAATTTTGCTGAGGCAATTAAAGATTTTCGATTTTTTGGTAAATATCGTTACGATTTTTTGTATTTACACATAATTTTTATACTTCAGATCAAGTAAAAGCTTAGAAGCTTATAAATGTTATGAATCTGGCTTCATTAAAGAAATTAACTTTGTAAAGTTTTCTGAAAACTTTTTTTTTATTGATCTGGTATGTTTAAAATTGAATGTATTGTTAAAATATTTTTAATAAATCATAATAATTATACTAATAATTTAGGTAAACTTTACACAAAGAACGAAAGAACCATCTATAAAGCCTTGGCTAATTTTTTCTTCTACTGGTAGTATTTTTAGTGCACATTGCACTTGTATGGCTAGTTTAGGAGATTAGCATAAAACATAGACAATATATTCAATAATATCAAATATTATGATATTATGATATTACGTAAATGATTAAACTTGATTTAGAGTATAAATTTAATCAAAAATATTTTAAAACAAAAATCTACAACAATATTACTGATGAAAAAAACAAAAAAAGTCTTCCCAATGTCTGGGCTTATTCGAATATAGATACATACATACCTAATATGAGCAACCTTAGACATCCCAGTACAAAAAACTTATTACGGTTTATGGAGCATTTATGGAGCAAAAATTTTAAATTAACTTTATTTGAGTATAGACCTTGTAAGAGTCATTAGATTCAAATTGAAGTTCAGATTCGTAATCTTGACCCTCAAAAGACATCGAAAACAAATTTTCGTACAAATCCAATATATTAGGAGAGAATTATAATTTCACCTTATTTAAATGCACTTTATTTAATACAAATTAAAAATTCAAAGTGGTATTTGTAATCAGCACTCTTGAAAACATACGTGTACGTAATTTTTAAAAAATCGGATGCATTGGAAGAACCATATTAAATTTTTAAAATAAAACTGATGACAAAAATCTATAAAATAGAAATGCTTGTCATTAAAAAAAAAATAGAAACAAAAAAACGGAAGTTAGATTCATAATATACATCTTCAAAAATATGATCCCTGTGGAGTCAAAACTTCCTGGGGAAATCATCAGTCTGAGGCGTTATTACCACCAGGTGCACCAGGTGTCCGTCCTGACCCCTCTGGGATCAAAACTTCCTGGGGAAATCATCTAGAAGGCGTTATTATAACCAGGTGCACCAGGTGTCCATCCTGACCCTCCTGGGATCAAAACTTCCTGGGGAAATCATCTCCGAGGCGTTATTATCACCAGGTGCACCAGGTGTCCATCCTCACCCCCCTGGGATCAAAACTTCCTGGGGAAATCATCTACAAGGCGTTATCATCACCAGGTACACCAGGTGTCCACCCTGACTTCATAATGTTATAATATTTAGCAAAAGAATAAAAGTTTGCTCAAGTCCATTTTACGTGTGGTACACGTGTGGCTATACAGCAGGGCGTTATAAGGATAAATATAGGAATTACTTATGCCTGAAAGAATTTGAAATTTTTGCCTTACTGATCCAATCACACTTCGGACCATCCAATCGCTCGACATGGATCCTTACATTAGCTATAGATCTTGTTTCTTGGAGAGTTAAAGGATCCAGCTGCTTTTTACCTAAAAAGAATTTCAAAAATATAAGTAAACAAACAATTTTAAATAAAATATTTATATATAAAACATTGAATTAAATAAAATACCTTTAGTAAAAGCAGGGATTTGTAGAGTTGCCCCAACAGTCTCAACAAAGTTTTCGATGGGAAAGCCACTGTCTGCCATCACTAGAGCTGCACGATATTCGATAAAAATATCGATATCGTCTTGGTATCGGTACCGAGATCGATACGATACCCGATACGATTTGTAACGACAAATGACGATAACGATACGATAAAAATTTTTGTTTTATCGGCGATACTATCGTATCGACGATTCTTCATTGGCGAGAATATAAAAATTCGAAGTCTTGGCTTTTATAGAGTATACAAGTAATTTAATGTAAACAATAACAAATCATTAAGAATCGTTTCAAAAATCATTCTAAGGCGACAAGCTTGTATTAGCTTATATTAACAATAAATTCAATATGCCTTCACTTGATAAAAATTATTAATTAATATTAAAAATAATTCAAATCTCTTTTCAAAGAGAATTCCTATTTTCACTCGTTTACACAGTAGCGTAAAATTACATGAACTTGTTTCAACATTTTCATCAAGTAAATACATATTAAATTCATTGTTGATATAAGTTGATACAAGCTTATCGCCTTAGAATGATTTTTGAAACGATGATACATTTCCAATATATTGTTTCTCGATTATCGAGGCGAGATCGAGACGATGCCGATAAAATTGCAAAACATTATCGACGATGTCGATTCCGATACGATAACACCGAGTCCACGTCGACACGATATCGATATTTTTTCACACATCGGCATCGTCTCGTATCGTGCAGCTCTAGCCATCACAATATGACCATGGATTAAATTATCTAAAAATCCAGATTTTTCAACAGTAACTTTATCACTAGCTTGTCCACCCCACATTTTTGATATGAAAGAAACTCATCCTTGGAGTGTAATTCCAATTAAAACCTTAGCTGTCATGTGATGCTTGTAATATAACCAGCATTCAGCATTCGAAGCATACTTTGAAGAGACTGAATGCGTACTTCAAAACAATCAATTATAACTGTTATTTTATTTCCAAAAAAAACTTTAGAGCACTCTGGCACAGTGGCATACAATGTACCCCTATCCGGCCAACCAATAAACGGTTGAAATAAATAATAAAGAGCATGCACACATCTTTTGAAATACTTACTCACCATAAAAATGGATATACCAAACCTGAAAAAAATTCATAAATCTTATTATCTGAAACATTATTATTTTGTTTTTAATCATATTAACCTGTAGGATAAGTAAGAGTAAGAAAAATTTAGTCTTAATTTCATAAGGGTTAAAACTATCTGCTGGAAAGTGCTCAGGGATTGATCAGGGAGAAAAAGAATAGGATCTAGTACTGAATGGAGTTCGGATAAGGTTTTACTACTTGACAATCCAGAGAAAAATCTAATTTTTTTATTATCATTGGCAAAAGCACCTACTAAAAGCATAATATGACATTTTTTTTTTCTTAAACACAAAGGTGAACTAAAAAATAAATTTAAAACATAAAAAAAAAATACCATCTATGAAGTGTTTGTCACACACTCTAGAATATTTTACTTTATTATCACGTAGTGGCCCACCCTTTAAGGCTCGCTCCCGTGCTCCTTGCCTTTCCTTTGATAATTCTATCATTTGGGGTAAGTCTTCGTTTTTAAAGATTCTACAAGCACTTGAGATGATTTTAGGAGATGAATAAAAATGTAAGCCCACATCTTTACTAGCACTGTTATAGCAATCAATCACAGCACACCATTTAAAAAAAGTATTTTAATCAATTTATTCTTACTAAGATCTACAACTAATCACTTTTTTATCTAAAAAATTAACCGATTTTACACTTTTATTGATAACAATTACAATAAAAAGATATTTGGATCCACACAAAATAACCTAGATTACAAATAAACAATAAATGATTCAATTTTCTTCACGTTGCCCCTAGCAACGTAAAAAAAAGTTCTAGGGGCAACGTGATGAAAAGTAGTTACAAAAAGTAACCGTTCTCAACTGAGGCGGCGTTTCCAAACACTACGAGGGTGGCGCATGCACGCACGAGCGTAGGAAGCGCTACGCGCGCGCCATCCCAGCATGCGGCATTGCCTAGAAACACACGCCCGTATATGACCCCCATAATCGAACATGTCCAAATAAATACTAAAAAAAAGACCACTTGTAATCTCACACTTTTATCTACGCCCATGATACATAAACTGCACTTCTCACAGAACTTACATCACCTGATAATAAAAAAATAGGTTCTACGATATAGCAAGCGAATGCTGCGCGCTGCCTATGCTAAAGTATCGTGGTGAACCTCGCAGCTCCCTAAAAATACTATTTCCGCTATGACATACAATTTTTTTGTGAACTAGACTATTCTTTATCAATATTATGACTTCTGAACATATCATTCCTATTTTTTTTAAGTCTCAATAGTTCTCATAAACTTTTTTAAATTTTATTTCAAAAAAAAAAAAAAAGTACCCTTGCCCACAAAAAAGCAATATGATTACGTGATTTCGCACTCGTCACGAGTTTTTGGGCTGCTAGATGTTGTCTGCTATGAAACAGCCTTATAAGAAACCCTAGAACATTATTTGAAAGTTGCTCAACTAATAAAACTGAATTTTTCTCTGTAATAAATACAGTACTGCTCAAAAGTTTAAGACACCCTCAAATTTCACTGTACACATCTGTCAAATTTGAGTTTGCGCTTAGCCGTAACGGCTCAAATCGGCGTGTCAAGGTCTTAAACTTTTTTTTTTCATAAATATATTAATTTAAAAGAAAAACCATTATTGTAATAATATTTAATTTAAAAATGAATGTTCTCTCACGTTTCTGTTTAAAAAGTTAATTTTTGAAATACAGCAAATTTCAGCCATTTTTTCACTTTAGGAGCTGTCTTAAAATTTTTTACCAAGATCCTAATGCATACACTATTTTTTTCCAAGTTTTTACAATGTTCAAGTTTAACGAGAAAAAATTTCAAGTCGATCCATACAAAACTGTTCAAGCCACATAAGAAAAATGCATATTTTTAATCAGTTATAAATAACTAGTTTTTTAAAATTTTAATCAATTTTATGCCTAAACCTGTTATTTTTTTCTAATATAAGGGACAAAAATTATATAATAACTCAACTTTTTTCTATTTTTAACTTATTTAATACAAATTACATAGAAAACTTAAAGGATTTCATGAAAAGTTACAATTTTTTATGGTAATAATTGAACTGTTTAACAAGAAGAAAAACGTAAAATTTTTAAATTAATTTATTCGATTAAATTAATAGAACGGACAATTTGATTTTTAACGTGTTTTTTTTAAATAAATTAGTTGTTTGAGCTTGACATATCTCGAACTGACTTCTTGGAATATTATGTTCAAATTATGTGGGCCCCGCTCTGCGAGACCACGGTAGAGTGAGAGAGAGAGCGAATGTAAGCGGTGTACACAACGCTCGCTGCGTCGAGCCGAGCGATAGCACTCAGTGTGCACCGGGCCTCTGCGCCGAGCAGACCTGCAAGGCGCCCGTGCTTTTATCCAACCTAAGCCTAATAAATATTTTATCATTATTTTACACGTCTAGTGTCCTATTATTAATACACCAGACTTGCACCCAGGATTGCTAGGGCCCCTGGTAAATAGATCACCTAAGATCTTAAGACCCTACAGTGGTGACCCCGACGCTGAAGAAGACGCCAAGGATTCTCCTGTTATTTCAACTTGTGCAAGTTCGCGCGTGTTTTGTCAAAATCGCGGTCGATCTCGTCATCCCGCCAACTCTAAACAAGTGTTTTTTAGTCTCGTGTATCAAGATCGGGCTAAGAAATCACCATAGTTCAACACCCAAGCTAAGACGAAGGAAAACCTTGCAACCTTTGTTCTCTGGTGCAAGTTGTACCTGCTGCAGCGGCGATCGAACATTTCTCGCCGGCACCTAAATTACACCGATTTCCTCGTGCGCCAAGAACGAGCGCAAATCACTTCTAATCATCAACAAAGAAAAAAAAAGCCTCCATTTTTTTACACCAACAGGTGAATTTTTTTTTCAAAAAAAAAAAAAAAAGGATCAAAACTTTTTTTATCACCTGAGTCGTCAATAGCTCGGTGATTTTTTTAGAATTTCGTGCACCTTGGGCACGCGTGGCTTCGGTGGAGCTGCAGCGGGAGGCAGGCGTGAAGCCACTCCCCGAAGTGAGTTTCACCTGCGCGAAGCAGGAACTCGAAGACGAGGCCCGGACGTGAAGTCCCCCTCGGCGGCTGGCATTCTTCGACCTTCCGGAGATCGGCATCGGTGCTCGTCGTCCAGGCAATCACCACCGACCAGCTTTCCATCGAGCCTCGGATTTACACCGAACATCTTCAAAAAAAACTTTTATTCGTACCGAGTAAGAAATTTTTGGCGGTTAGTGTGTGTGAGCGAGTGCGTGCACGTTTTGTTTACCTTACCGTGCGTACCCTCCCCCTTTTCCGCGAACCGGCGTACCGGCGTCTCGATTACCGGCGATATATTTTACCTATTCCTCAACTTATTGAGAACTACGCGACACTTCGCAAAACAATTAGTTCCTTGCACCTTAGCATTAGACATAGTTTAAGAATTACCATTGTAAAAGTTAGATTTAGTTTTTTTACTCCCCGCGTTACCTTACCCAATTTTTGGCACACAGAAATTCGCGGTCGCGGCGGGGTGTGCTTGGACGTGTAACTTGTGAGCCATCCATACTTATCGGCGAACTTAGGTCACGTCGCGTGCCTCCGGCCGCTCAATTTTTTCTTTTTTTTCAACTTTCGCGATTGCGGTCGATCTTCCTTATCCCCCGCGAGTTGAAAACCCCCAGTTTTCGCCATGTCCTCCATCCTCGGAGATTTTCAATCCTCGGGAAAAGATTGTTGTCCGACCGCGAACGAGTCCGAAGTCATCGAGCTCTCGCGCAATATCGGCACCTTCGCGAGCAAGTGCCGTGACACCCTTGTCTCCGGCACCTTGTCAACGTTCAAAAATCACGGCATCATCGTAGTTCCTTCCGAGATCGAACAAATCGTGAACCTTAAGCTCTCACAGCTCACTTCGCCTCCAGGCGATGCTGCTACCCACTCTTCACCGGAGGATCCTGATTCTTCAACCCTTGGGGATATTCAGCGCCAGATCGAGGTTCTCCAAAGCCTTTCGTCCCCGGAAGGCCTGGCTCGAATTTTTTCAGAGATCCTCGCCCTATGCACGATCGATTCTTCATCCATCAATTTTCCGCCACCCCCTGGCATAACGACCTCTAGTCTCATGGACCGTAACGCTCCGGATTTCGTGCCTGGTGTAGTGTCTGCGCGTACCCAAACGCCACCATTCGAATCTCAGACTTACCCAGCTTTCGCACACAGCACGTTCGCTAAGAATGGTGCCACTTTAAGCACACCTCCGTGCCCTACTAACGGACCTTATGTCCTCACAGCCCAATTGCTCCCTGGAATTCCTTCGAACACTAACACCCAGCAGCAACACTCTTCGGCTGACCTCTTAACCTCCGGTTCCGTCAAGGTTGACCAAGGCCCTTGCCGTCACATTACGAATGCCGTTTCGGTAGCCAATACCAACGGCGACCTAAGCTCGAACGTTAGTTCGGCTGCCAGTTCTGACGAAATCCACGAAAGCGGAGATCTGTCTGGTCTCGTCCGCGAGCCAACTGATCAAACCCCGCTCCCTAGATCGTCGCCTATTTTGCTGGAAAACCTCACGGAAAGCCCCGTCGCTTCTTCCACCGTCACCATTGGCGGGAATGAACACCTTGTCTCTCTCGTCGCCACCCGTGACAACGAGTCTGAGGAATCTTACGATCACGCGAAAGAGGTCGAGCCCACTCCCTCGATTCGCAAGCCCGACACTCGACATTCTCAACCGGACGACCCAGTTATGTCCTCGTGCATCCTCGAGTGCGCCCAGACAGTCTGGTCGTCCTCCGTCGACTTCTTCAAGGTCGTGAGCCCCAGCTCACCCACACCTCGTAAGACCCCCGTAGTCAACGTTCTCAGGCCGAATACATCTTCGCCCCTCGGACTGACAACTCCGTCTCTTACCTCGTGCCAAACGGTTGTCCAGAGCCCCGCTCAGATCCCTGATCCGGCCGTAGTCTTTTTTCAGAAACTTAATCCCTACATTTCGCTACCCTCACAACCGCGTCCACCTGCAGACCGCGACTCCCATTCCACCTTTTCGTATACATTTTTTTCACGACCACCTCGCAAGCGCATATGTCACGGCCATTTTTGGACCCACTTATTTTTCCGTATTTGTGCGACCAATTTTTGCCTTGCAAAAATTTTCCTTTTGGGGGGAGTACTGTGGGCTCCGCTCTGCGAGACCACGGTAGAGTGAGAGAGAGAGAGAGCGAATGTAAGCGGTGTACACAACGCTCGCTGCGTCGAGCCGAGCGATAGCACTCAGTGTGCACTGGGCCTCTGTGTGCACCCGTGCTTTTATCTAACCTAAGCCTAATAAATATACTATCATTATTTTACACGTCTAGTGTCCTATTATTAATACACCCGACTTGCACCCAGGATTGCTAGGGCTCCTGGTAAATAGATCACCTAAGATCTTAAGACCCTACAATTATTTAACGTTTAGCGCCATCAACATGATAAAGTCAGAAATTAAATAGATACATTTGTTTTAAATTTTGTAATTTTATCGATCAAGATTAACATGGGGAAAAAAGCAGTGTCAGAATCAGTAAAATGGCAAATTATTGGTTTGTTTAAAGTTAAAAAAAATCTAACAGAGATTTCAAAAACTCTGAATGTAAGTAGATGTTGTGTTCGGAATACAATTTTCGCGTACCAAAACACAGCAAACAACAAAAATAAAAGTCGGTCGGGTCGACCTCGTGTAACAAGTGCCAGAGTAGACAGAATTATCATCAACAAAGTAAAAAGAGATCGGAAAATTACAGCTGATAAATTAAAAAATCAATTGAAAGATGAAGTGAATGTGGTAATATCCAGACAAACTGTCAACAGGCGTATGCTTGATAAAAATTTGAAAAGTTGCGTGGCAGTCCGTAAGCCGCTTCTCACTAAAAAAAATCGTAAAGATCGCTATGAGTGGTGCCGTGACAAATTATCTTGGACTGGAGAAAAGTGGAACACTGTTTTATTTAGTGATGAATCTTCATTTCAACTGTTCTCCAATCGGCCGAGAAGAGTAAGACGTACCGCAGAAGAAAAATATAATCAAGACTGTCTTGCCGCAAAAGTTCAGAAAGGCGGCGGGTCTGTGATGATTTGGGGCTGTCTTTCAGGAAAAGGAACAGGTGAACTTTATTTTGTAGAAGGCACAGTCATTAGCGACAAATACATTTTTTCAATTGGACCATGTATTAGGGTACTTTTCGATTGAGAAAACGATGGGACAAGTTGTACAATGCCGTTGAGTATTCCAGCTCGACGGCCTTGTATGCTTTTCTCCACGGAAAAAAAGGCCGTCGATCTAGCTCAGCCACATGTACGCCAAGTGCGTGTTAGAATCAAATTTTCGAAGACATTAAAAAAACCCATAAAAATTTAACGAGCTGCAACCAAAGTTTTTCTTAGTCTTTACACTTGCTTTACAGTAGGGGTCATTATGACGTCATGAACGAGTCCCCTATTTTTGAAATTCGAAGCGTTTTCGCAGATGGACCTGCTCGACGATCGTAAAAAGACGTCACCAGTTTTTCCTATTAACGAAGTTGAAATATTCTAAAATTAAAATAAAAATAAAATTTTATAATTTTATATTTTTTATGTGTGTAATTCTAAAAAAAAAACAATTTATTAATAAATGTAATCATCGCATGTAATAAAAAACAAAAATATTTTTAAATTTATTTGTTATAACAATTTTTATGGATTCTCAAAGTACCCAAATACATGGTCCAATTGAAAAAAATATGGTACCTAACGTGAGTGAGAAGTTCTATTGGCCCTCTCGAATTTTATGTGATGCACGAGGCGGAGCGTAGCGTAGCCGAGTGCATTACATAAAATTCTCGATGGCCATGTAGAACTTCTCACTCATGTTGGGTAATATACCATAACATTCTCGATAACACTATGATTCCTTCAAAAAAAAAACTTTTTGGAAGGCGCAAAAATTGGCTGTTCCAACAAGATAATGCTCCGTGCCATACTTCAAAGAAAAGTTTGCTGTGGCTGTCTGATAATAAAATACCTTTGCTAAAATGGCCAGCTCGCTCGCCAGATTTAAATATTATTGAGAATGCTTGGGATCAAGTAGAACGTATAATTCAAAACAAAGATTTAAGAAATCTCAATGATTTGAAAGTAGAAATAGCTGCTGCTTGGCAAAGTTTAAGTTGCAGTTATTGTTTAGACCTTGCAAAGTCGATGGTCCGAAGAGTCGCAGCTTGCTATAAAGCCAAAGGAGGAGCAATAAAATATTAGAATTCTTGGATAAAAAAATTCAATGTAGTGTAATTTAAATGATTTGTTTATGTTCTTTAATATGATTATGATGATAGTTTTTTTTATGTATAATTAATTTAAAAATTTTACGTTTTTCTTCTCGTTAAACAGTTCAATTATTACCATAAAAAATTGTAACTTTTCAGGAAATCCTTTAAGTTTTCTATGTAATTTGTATTAAATAAGTTAAAAATAGAAAAAAGTTGAGTTATTATATAATTTTTGTCCCTTATATTAGAAAAAAATAACAGGTTTAGGCATAAAATTGATTAAAATTTTAAAAAACTAGTTATTTATAACTGATTAAAAATATGCATTTTTCTTATGTGGCTTGAACAGTTGTGTATGGATCGACTTGAAATTTTTTTTCGTTAAACTTGAACATTGTAACAACTTGGAAAAAAATAGTGTATGCATTTGGATCTTGGTAAAAAATTTTAAGACAGCTCCTAAAGTGAAAAAATGGCTGAAATTTGCTGTATTTCAAAAATTAACTTTTTAAACATAAACGTGAGAGAACATTCATTTGTAAATTAAATATTATTACAATAATGGTTTTTCTTTTAAATTAATATATTTATGAAAAAAAAAAAAAAAAGTTTAAGACCTTGACACACCGATTTGAGCCGTTACGGCTAAGCGCAAACTCAAATTCGACAGATGTGTATAGTGAAATTTGGGGATGTCTTAAACTTTTGAGCAGTACTATAGACTAAGAAAAAGTTGGAATACTGCAACGTACAGACATAAAATTTACAAAATTTGATTTAAATGATTGTGATGTACAGATTATGTAACACCTAATTCTGTATTCAAGAGCTAGAAAATATGTTAAAAAAAAAAAGTTTTGAAATTTTTTTTATTTTTTTAACTATGTGAGGATTTATGATTTTGAAATCATTCAAAAACTGTTGTTGCGAAGCAATAAAACAATATTTTTTCATGAAGCAAGTGCTGATAATAAAGCTTAAAATAATAGCTTCAGATTAAATTTTTACACAACCAATTTTATAGAATATGTTTGAAATGCCTACCTAAACACAAAAAATAATAAATTAACTTGATTAACAGTTACAAAACAAACACCGTACGAGGCTGTCTTCTTAAACTCAATAATAACTCTTTCATAATTTTTAAATAAAATATCCTGATGATGGCTAACCGAAGGTAGCCGAGACGTCAGTTTTATTCAAATAAACAAAAGAGTTTTATTTCATCCTTACTCCTACATTAGTCCGGACAGGTCGTAAACAAGAATTAATAAATTATCTATTATTTTGAGTCAGTTAATCGAAAAAAATGCCTAAAGTATCGTACTAAAACTCTTAATTAATGCTTTAGAATAAACCAAAATACGTTAAATAATATAAATTTAATCAATCACAACCAAAGTTTAAGATTAGAGAAAACGGCGTTTGTGTTATTTTTAGGTATATATACTTTTATAATATTTTATTAAACTTATCAGAAAATTTAAAACACGCGAGTATTTCTTAACTTCTAAAAATTAAGCAACTTGAAATGGAAAAGTTAAAAAAAAGTGTATCTGTATTTTGAAAAAAAAGTTTTTAAAAAATAAAGTTTAAAAGTTTTAGAGACTTTCCTACCTAATATTGATACAGCCATCCTTCTTTATACGTAGTTAATTAATTCCATGAAGGTGCCGTGGATAACGAAGCGTTAGTCTTAAGGAAAAAAAAGGGTTAGGCTCCAGGAGTTAAAAAAAATAACAATTTTTTTTTCAATTTATCCTTTTTAATCAAAAATAAATACAAAGAGTTTTACGGTGAATTTTTTAATAAAATAATTTCAAGTTGAAAAATCACTATTTTGCTCCACACGTGCGCTGTAGAGCGAAAAAAGTTTTGTGGTTCACGCCAAAAGTTTCCTTTTTTTGAAGAACTTTCGATTAATATTTATATTGTGGGAGTTTCAATTAAAAGGTCTTCTTCTTCTTCTTAAAAATTTTGTATCAAATTCAATTCGAAAGGTCATCAAAAAAGGAATTTTTGTCGTAAATCGCGAAATTTTTTCTCCCTACAACGCATGTGCGGAGTGAAATAGTGATTTTTCAACTTTTATTCATATCTCAAAACCTATGACAGCTCTAGAAACATGGTCTGCAACAAAATTGTATTCACAAAAAATGTAGTTTTATTATTTTGATAAATTTTCATTTTGACTAAATATGCACCCTTTAGGAGGCACTTTGTATGAAAAGTTTGAAAAAATCGGTCTGAATTGTGTCTGAATTTACCCTTTAAAATTTTTTTTTTGCCATTTCACGGTTTAAAATGGCCATAAAATTTAAAACTACGTCTTGGAGATGGTTCACTCAGGAAGTTTTTACCCCGGACGGGTAAGAGTGGACACCTGACGAGCAAAAGACCGTGATTACGCCCTGTAGATAATTTCCCCTGGAAGTTTTGACTTCGGAAGGGTCAAGGTGGACAGGCCGTCCTCGGCAGCTGGTGGCCACCCTGATTCTTCCGGAGTCAAAACTTCCTGGGAAAATCTTCTACTGGGCGTAATCGGCATTTTATGCACTAGGTGTCCACCCTGTCCCGTAAACTATCTGTTCAAAGCGTAATTATCTCACCAGGTATTCACCCTACCTCACCAAAGTCAAAACTCCTTGAGGAGTCATCTACGGGGCGTATCGCTTCTCGATGATCTTTTAAATGAAGATTGTCATTTTTTATAATTTATCATTATTATTTTTTTTAATATTCAACAAAGAAAAAAAATTATTCAACTTTCAATCACGTGTATTTTAACCTCATCTTTTGTCTGCTAAACTTCTTACACATTGACAGTGTTGCCAAGCTTGTTTCAACAGATTCAAGAGGTTAACTTACTGCTAGATGCGTGAGGATAAATAGATGCTGAACGCTGATTGGTTGAGGAGCGTGAAGAAAAGTATTTTTTTTCACGTTGCTAGGGGCAACGTGAAGATAAAACTCCAACTCGCACTCCGTGTTCAATCGTTCGGTTTCCAAACCCAACTGCGTTCGGAAACGAAGCGCTTCCTACGCATGAGAAGCAAAAATAGTATATTTCATTACGACGGGAGGAAAACCCAAAGCCCTGCTCCGACCCAGGGAGGGAATTTGGTGTTTTCGTCCCAGAGGTATGAAAAACAACTTTTTTCGACACTAGAGCAGACAAACACGTCTACTCAGATTCAATTGAAAAAGTGTATTAAAAGTAATAAAACTTTGTTCTATAAGAGTCTTAGAAGAAGCATGTCGAAATATAACACATTTTTTTAAATTTTTAAAAAATTGTATAAATAAATGACAAAAAGTTTGAACTTATTTAATTTATAATTAAAATAGTTTAACAAAATTTAACTGTAGGGTAAGGGCACCTAATTCTGCGGGTGCCCCAATTTTGCGGTTTTTAAATTTGATGATCAAGTGATGTTAAAAGTGTAGTAGAATTCTAAATTATTTTTAAAACTCATATTTTATGTTTAAATCAGATTATGAATGGTAAAAACAGTCATTTATAATAGTAATTTTTTGCCTAAATATCTATACCTGCAGAATTAGGGACCAGACCAATTCACTGTGCATGTTCTTATTGAAACATAACCAAAATACCATGGCTATACACCCGCAGAATTCGGGAACAAAACGTAGAGTTAGGACACACTTTTTTTCTTTTTTATTTGATTATTATTAATTGACTATAAACTTGTAAAGCATCTGTAAGGGCTTATTTTATTCCAGAAGAGTTTTATTTTTGATTAAAAAAAAAGGTGGAAAAAATATAAAGTACAAAAAATACTACAGTTATTCAAACTTCTAGCAAACCTAAAAATCCGCAGAATTGGGTGCCGTTACCCTATCTTTAGGACCTGAAGTTCAGGTATAATCATAATCAACGGTCTACTTGATACACTATTTGGCAACTTATAGAAAAAGGAAAGAGAAAATTAAAAAAAGGCGAAGATTAAAAATTTTAGTGTTGATGGTGCTAAAGAGCCCTTTTTTCAATTTTGCTTTTGTTTTTCTGCAAAATACTGACTACTTTTAGGTTCCAACATCTACAGTTATCTCTTTAAATTAGAAAAAGTGTACGAATCTCCTTGTTTAATGTTTATAAACTGAAATTAAAAATTCGTTCATAATAGGAAGTTTTTATTTATCTTGACCTTTCAAGTAATTCGTTAAAAGAGAAATAGCTAAATAATAATTATGGGAAGACAAATTTGGTGAAAAAAGAAATTCTTTCACATAAATTAAATAATTGTAAATTGCTCTTTATAATTGTGAGAAAATAATTTTATCTATTTTTTGAATCATCCTAAATTAGAGAACGATAAACATAAATAACTACTTTTTAAAAATTTAGTGTCAGTTGTTTATTAAACGTACATAAAATTAAAGAGTAGCATAAAGAAGCGACTGGAATGGGAAGTAATGGCGTGGACAAGAGCGAAGTGAGGTTGGTTAGCGGCTATAGAGGTAGAAGCAGCAGGGAGAATGTGAATGGATTGGATCGATAAAAGAGAGAGAAAGCTGCTGGGCGGTCCGTTTGGGGAGAACTGCGCGGGAGGCGCGGTCTCGCCTTTCGTTTGGCCTCGTCCAATCACCGGCCGACATCGGTCGGCCTTGATTAGGTATATAATACGGTGTCTATATGTAGTATATTTCTACCTGGTTGCGCCTACTATGCTGTCCTCTTATAGATGTGACCCTGCCGTGTTACCTACCATGTTTCAAACATTGCCTCAGTTAATCTAATACGTCTTTGCTGCTGTATTTTTTTCATTTTTTCTATCTGATGCAATTGTTGCTACTGCCTTTGCAACCTTTGCAATGTTCAGTAATCGTCTCGAAGTGTGCAAAGTAAAATCAAAGCTTCGAGTGTATCGTTACGCCAAAACACGACTGCACCAGCGCAGTGACTTATTGCCGTGACCATTTTATTCTCCTTCGTCAATCAATAACCCGTTACTACTTTCTTTCTTTCAACTTTACTTATGGGCCAATCCATGAAAAATCACCCAATTTATTTTATTAAACACAAACTTTTTTTCATGTATTCTATGTCCAATTTTAAATGAAAAAACCTCTCAGAATATATAATAAAATCCAATTATATTAAGCATTTTTTTTTTGCTGCTGCAGTTGAGAATCAGAGAATTTTTATGAAAAGCTTTTTAAAGTTGAAAATAATGAGTGGAAAAAAAACAAGGATCACTCCAATAAAAGATTTCTTATTCATTACTACATGAAGAACATGACTATAAAATTGATTAAAGTTCAAAATGACAAAAAGTTTATAGAAGAACTCATATTATCACTTGGAATAAGTTTAAAAATAAAAATTTAATTAATAAGTTTGAAAAATATTTGTTTAAAGATACACTTCTCGAGTGATCGGGGTACAATATGCGGTACAAGGTTCATAGAAGATTGAAAATTTCCTAATTAGGGGTTGAGTTTGAAGTTTACTCGATGAAAATTAAAGAGAACTAGGGTATGGGGCTAAATTACGGCTGTTCGCTCGCATGGGTTAGCTTTGAAATTCAATAAAAAATACTTATCCGTAAAAAATCGTTATGATTTATAGGTTAAAATGAAGTTTAAACTTACAACTTCTAGATAAGCACTATTAGTTATATAAAAATTTCAGTTTTAACCTTGATATTTCAAGTTAAAGAAAAAAAGTAAATGCATGCATTAAGGTGTTCCCGTTCAAATTACTGAGGGTGCAATTACGGTGCCTGCTACTTCTATAGAAGTATATCTTGCTTATAGGCAAGATTCCGCCGTGATACGTGAAACCAATCAGGAGCGCGTGCATGTATAACGGTGGCGTCTCTTTTTTTAAAGCGATTTAGGCTAAATAAACAATTGATTTTTGTAATTCTGAGATGACAAATGTCTTAAGGTAGGACCAGACAATTTAGAAAGAGATGTGTAAAAAATGTCAATCTTAACTTGGAGAACTGAAAGATAAATATTAGAAAATGATACTGTTAAATTTATAGAGGCTGCTGGGGTTTTTCGTTGTTGAGTAATTAAATATTTTCATCACGTTATTTAGTCTTATGGGAGAGAGCATTTTTAATAAAATTTTCATATAATTACATGTGATCAGGTGTTCGGAATCTTATCAGTATAAATAAAATATGCCCGAATAACATACATCTAATCAAATAATTCTTTCGGTTTTTCTAAGTATTATTTAAAAATAAAAATATGTGTTTCAGGTTAAAAAAACTTCTGCTATCTATGCACTGCTATATCTATATACGCGTGAAGCTAGTCAAATATTCGACCAAAACCGCATCTTGACTAGAGACGTAGGTGTGGTCCTACCTTAATTAACATTAAATATAGTCGAAAAAATGTTTGCACGAACATTATGTTATGGGAGTATTATTAATAAGGCTTGCTTTTGTAAAATCGCCGTTACCAAGCCGCTTTCGAAATACGCCCCCTACCCGACTAGTAAAATCTTCGTAAGAATTTTTTTGGGACTAAAACTTAGTTTCGATACAATCCCAAAATTTATGTAAAAAAACTACCTATTTTACAGCTTAAAAAGCATTTTTCTAGAATAATTTGACTTTTTTATTACTTATCACTCTATACTATACTTTTAAGTTTTTTAAGTTTTTTAATTTTATTTTATCATTAAATTTTCAACTTTCTCAGTCTGGGTTAATTATTTTTCTTCCACAAATATTCTGCACATGGTATGGGGTTTCTATTTTTTTCTATTTCTGGTCGTTTCTACAAAATTAATTCAGCAGTTTCCGCTTAACGAGTTTAGCAGTAGGGTTTCGGTAGTAATCACTTAAAAAGCTTAGCAGAAACTACCTACAGAAGAAAATTTTAGCTGAAACTGCTAGTTTTTTTTGGCAGTAGGTGCCAAAAATTATCATTTAGATGATTTCTCGTTTAAATTCTTATGAACATCTTTGGTTTATTATCCAGAGTTCGTACCTGGTGATCAGGTCGACGTTATCATCCGGGAGCTGATTTCCCCTAAAAGTTTTTACGAACCTTGGATAGTAAGCCGTAGATATTCGTAAAAACTTTCAGGAAAAATCATATCCGGGACGATTACATCGACCTGGTGTACCGGGTACGAACCCTGGACAATAAATATTCGTAAAACTTCTAGAGGAAATCATCTCCCGGATGATAAGGTCGATCTGGTCACCAGATACGAACTTTGGATAATAAACCGAAGTTCATTAGAATCTCCACGGGAAATCATCTCCATGGCAATTTTTGGCATTTATTGCCAAAAATATTTAGCAGTTTTAGCTAAAATTTTCTTCCGTAATTTCTGCTAAACTTATTTAGCGATTACTACCGTAACCGCAGTGCTAAACTCGTTTAGCGGAAAGTGCTGAACTGGTAGAGACGACCGAAACGTTCTCTCCATGTATACCGTTGATTATAAAATACTTGGAAGCAAAAATTATTATATTTACATTTGTTTTCAGTGTTTACATTTCGCGCGCGCGCGTATGTGTGTGTTAGAGAGAGAGAGAGAGAGAGAGAGTGCATGCTCTTGCCTGCCTGCCCTTCCTCCTGCAGCTGACTTCTTTCCCTTCTCACCCTTCCACTTTCCATCTCTTTCCTCTTTCTCCTTCAGATTAGATCCCACATTCTAGCCTGCGCTCCTTGTCCCTGAATCTGTTCTTTACATCCTATGCCTTTCTTTCCTGTGCGTTCACATTCTTTCAGGACGTGCTTTAGGGTTTCTTCATTTCTACCACACATTCTGCATAGTCTTTCATTCTCTGTCAACCAGTGTTTACTTACTCTGGTCTCTGAACCCAGCCCAAACCTTGCGTTCATCTCCAGAGAGTTTCTATAGTTGGATCTTCCGGTTGGATATTCTGGCTGTTCGTTCTAGCCTGGTGCTCTTTTGCATATTTCGTCCTTTCTAGCTTCTTCCTATTTGTTTCTCTCTCTCGGCTTTCTTCCTCCTCTCTCCTCTGCGCCTAAAATTCTGTACCTGTCCCCCTCAATTATTTGTAGTGTTCGAGCGTCCATCCGTTCCTCTCTATATACTCTCTCTTATCTCTCTCCCATTTTTCAACTTTTTTTTTTTTTCCTTTCTCGGTATATGTCACGTCTATCATGAACTTTTTTTGTCTTTCGTGCATTCTTTCAGTACCTCGCTATCTCCTTTTTCTATCTTATTTTCGTATTCCATTGCTCTTTCACCTGCCTTTCTTGATATTTTTTGTCTCCCTGTTTCCAGGTAAAGAAGGTAGTTTGATGTTGTTCTGTCAATTTTAAGGGTCCATCGAATGTATCTGTTCTGTATCTTCTCCAGGTCCTTCCGTTCTATCCACCCCCATATTTCAGCCCCGTACATCAGTACGATTTTTACTGAAGTGTCGAATAGAAACATTCTTCTTTCCCAGCTGTCTTTGAAACTTCTCTCTGCTATTCCCCATGTTGTTCTTAGCACTGCCATCGCTTTCTTTCTCAAGTTCCTAATCTGTGCTTCTTCCCCGTTATTTCTTTGTATCATGAATCCCAGGTAGTTGAATTCCGTTACCTCTTCGATCTCCTTTCCTTCCCAGCTGAATTCCATCCTCGACACCTTTTCTCCTCCTCTCCTGCACCTCATTATCTTTGATTTACTCGTATTCAACTCTAAGCCTCACTCTCTTATGTATTTTCCAAATTTTCTTATCATTTCTTTCATTGCTTCTTGGTTGCTTGCCATCGGTATTACGTCATCTGCATATGATTCTTTCCAGATTTTCCTTCTTCCTATCACGATACCTCCGCTTTGTATCTTCTTTAGAGTTTTTTCCAGGTTTACAAAGGCTGAGTTGAACAATACTGTGCTTAGGGGGCAGCCTTGCCTCATTCCCTTATTGGTGTAATTCAGTTTCAAGAGTTTGTCTTTAACTCAGACCATAAATCCTGTCTCTTCATATATCTCGCTGATTCTTTCTCTCAGGTTTTCATTTATCTCTATCCTCTTATCATCTCCCATATCTTTCCTCTATCGATCCTGTCGAAGGCCCCCTTCATGTCCGCAAAGAAGAGAAAGAAACCTCTCCCAATTTCCTTTCTCAATTCTTCCTCTATAGCCGTCTTTACTGTATACATCGCGTTTATCGTGCCTCTGCCTTTCCTGTAGTCTATCATCGTGTCGCTCACGACCTTTTTCTCCTCGATTTCCTTCTCCAGCCTGTTTTTCAGAATTTTCGCATATATCTTATACCCTGTGTCCATGAGTGTTATCCCTCTGCAGTTTGATACTTCCTCCCTACACCCTTTCTTGAAAACAGGTGTTACTATTATTATTATTATTATTATTATTTATTTATTTTCCGAGTGCAGAGATATAACCCTATCATACTCGTATGAGATATACATTTTTACAATTCAATAAAATATAATACTTTGACGTAATAGGCGACAATGTAAGAAATTTAGTATAAAATATATAATACATTTTTAGAACTTTAAGAAATTAATTATAAAATATATACAATACATTTTTGACTAGAAAGTAAAAAGTTAAAACTAAGTTAACAAATATTTCAATGTTGATAAATTCTTTCTCAATCCCTCTCGACGAAGTTTCTTCCTTCCGGATTTTTGTGTGATTAATAATGCGGCTTTGATCTGGCAATTGGCTTGACGTTGAGTTGTTTTCAAGTCGTCTTGTGCAATGTGTACATTAGTGTATTTCAGATTTTCTAGCCTGACACGACGATATTCCTTTCTGACAAAATATCTGGCGGAACCGAGTTTAACTGTGGGGGGATTAATTGAAGATTCTGAAAGTTCGATCTTAAAACCCAGTCATCACAGTCGCGCCGGAAAAGTTCGTGTTTGAGTGCTGGCTGGAAAGAATCAAGTAGTGGATTAGAGTGAAAAATCGTTCAGAAATTATTGATGGATATGGACGACTGTGTCATGAAAGAGAGATAATAGTGGTTTGTATGAAGTGTGGAGTAATTCAGTGGTGGACGAGGTCGACGAGCTGATCCTCAAAGGTGTTCTGCTCCTGGATCGAGTTGGAATTTTCGAAAAAGATATACGGGTTCACCCGTTTTAATAATACTGAAGGCTAGTGTGGTAGTGAGATACTCGCGACGAGCTCTTTCTGATAGCCAACCGAGACTGATACGAAAAGGCGAGGCGTGACTTGATCGTGGTATCCCAGAATGTGCAAACGGATGCATGCATTGTGAAGAGTATGCAATCTTGCTTCCTGAATTTTTGTAATAGACGTGAGCAGTGGTGCACCATAATCAAACAAAGATAGAACGAGAATTTCAACCAGTACTCTGACTTTTCGAGTTAGCGATTTATAAAAATGGCGTAGCAGATGTAGGGAGTAGTGAACTCTTCTGGTAGTCTCATTTATCTGCCTATCCCAACTTAATCCTGACTCGAGGTAGATACCAAGAGTTTTAATACATTCTGAGTATTTCACTGGGGTGTTGTTAAGAACAAGGCGAGGTAATTGACTAAGGTTTACATGACAACCACTGCTGTGAAGGATCATTATTGTGGCTTTTGCTGGATTTAAAACCAGATCATTCTCATCTGCCCAGCGTGCGACGGCTTCAGCATCTTGGAAAATAAGCTTCAACGTTTCATGCAACTTGTGCAGTAAGGCATGTAAATAGACCTGCGAGTCGTCAGCATAAATGGCATGTCTGGAGTGACGCAGACATTTCGGAAGATCATTTATAAAAAGTAGAAATAAGAGAGGGCCTAAAACGCTACCTTGTGGAACACCTGCCATTATGCTGAGCCACTCCTCATGCAGACTGTCTTCACGACGAATAGCTTGCTTTCGATCCCGCAAGTAGCTTGCAAACCACCTGATAACCTGATCTGAGCATCCGACTTCTCTAAGCTTACGCGCACGGTTTGCAAATAAAGGTGCCTGTCAGAATCTCTGGGTCGACACAGTTTTTGTGAGCAAGGTTCCTACAAAATACACATTGCACAGACTCACCACTATGCTGTAGAATTTCGAGGCACACCAGGCAAGAGCGTGGTGACATGCTTACATGGTAGGTGTCCCCATTATAGGCAGAGGAGATGAGCTTCAGACTGCGGAGGCTGATGAAATCGATGTATCAGCTTCTTGATGACGACTCGAGAGTATTATCGGTCCTTTCCATCGGCGAGGTAGACACCAGGACACTGTTAGATAATCTCGAAACCCCGAGAATCAAGCTTTTTCACACGACACGCTCACTACTTGTGCTGTTGACATACACGTCTTATTCGGACGAGCGCTCGAACGAGACTCGTTACTATTCCATTCCTCTGGTATTTTCTGCTCACCTCTCCATATTTTGTTGAGTATCTGGTATAGATCCTCTACTACTTCCTCTCCACCATAGATTCATGCTTCGTTTGGTATTTTATCTGCTCCTGCTGCCTTTCTCTTTCTCATTTTCCGAATTGTAGACTTTATTTCCTCAATAATTCAATTGCGTTAGCTTCTACTTGATGAAAGTTGAATTTAATCATTTTTACGATTAAAATAAATAACTCAGTATATAGAGTAGTCAAAACTTTCACTTTATTAAAAACTGTAAGTTCATTTTATTTAAAAATAGACCGTTACAGCTGTTTCGATGCACGGCATCATCATCAGACGATAGTACTTTTTCAACAAAATTTATTAACAAGATTCATTTCCTCAGTTGTTATTTGGTTCTCGTGATTTGCCTTTCTCGTCCGTTATTTTTATAACATCTTATTAAGTTATTTTTAAAATTTATTAACAAGATTTATTTCCTCAGTTGTTATTTGGTTCTCGTGATTTTCCTTTCTCGTGTGTCATTCTCTTCCACCTTCCCTCATCTTTCCCCCATCCATCTGCCTTTCGAAGTGTTTCTCCCATTTGTCCATCTCAATTTCTTCGTTGATTTTCTCCCTACCTTTCTTCTGTCTGCTTACCATTTCCCAGAATTTTCTGCCTGACTTGTCTTCGTTCACTTCTTTCCACTCTTGAATTTTATGGTTTTCCTTCTTTCTCACTATCAGTTTCCTGTAGTTGTTTCTTGCCTCAAAATATCTTTCCCCCCCTTTCCCATCTTTGCCCATTCTCTTCTTTACTTCCTTCAGTCTTTGTTTTTCCAGATGGCACTCCGCATCTCACCATCTTCGCCTTATTGGATCGTTCTTAATTTTCTTCACTATATACGGCAGTGCGTTTTTTATCTTCATTTTGACATCCTTCCAGCTTTCTGTCGTTTCAGCCCTTTCTAGCCATTGCTTGTATCCTGAAACACCTTCTTCTATCCACTCAATTTCCTTTTCTTTCCCTCCCTCGTTGCTTACATTTTCTTCGGTTTCACAAAATATCCACCTGTAATTTTAAGTGGTCTGAGGACGCCCCTTCTTCTATCTCTATCGATCTTATCCTCTCTTTCCCGTCTCTATTAGTTATGATATAGTCGATGACTGAACATCCTGCAGGTCCTATGTAAGTCATAACACTGTTTTCACCTGCAGTTTCCATTGAGTATGTACATTTCGTTTTCTTTCATCCAATCGATTAATCTTCGACCATCCTCATTTAACACTGCATCTTCCGACTTTCTCGCTTCTTCACCTGTCTCTTCTTCCACTTTGACTCCCCTTCTTGCTGTCCTTGCGTTAAAGTCTCCTCTGATAATTATTGGCTGCTCCTAATTCTTCTCGATTATCTCTGCCATTTTTTCCAAATTTTCTTCTTTCATTTCTCTAATGTACACACTTAGCAGTATGATCTTTTCATTATCCATATTTAGGTCTATCCTGAGCCGTTCTTTCGTAATTTCTTACATTGTGATATATTCTTTTAGTGCTTTCGTGTGCGCTGTTGCCATGCCTCCCCTTGGTCTTCCCTTCCTGTGTTCTTTTCTTGCTTCCAGCTCCAGTATTTTGAAGTTTTTTAGGTGGTTTGTCATCAGCGTGTTTCCCTGTTTTTCCATCCATGTTTCTGAGATGTTAATTATGTGGCTTTCTTTCATGCTTTCCCAGTCTTCCCTATCTAACCCCCTCACTCCAGCCACGTTCCAGAAGGTTGCGCACACTGTTCTCCCCCCTTTTTCCCCTTCGTTATTCCTCCATCGTTTTCTCCGACTCTTCTTTCTGGAACCATTTTTCCAACCTCTCGTTCCAAAAAAATTCTTCCTGCCCCGTTGTTATCTTGTTGTATCCAATCTTGCAGTTTTCAGTCTTCTCTCTTATTTCTTTTGCCTTCCTTAGTTGTGGATTGCCTGTTCTGCCTTTCTAGCCAGGTCGTGTCTTTACTTATATAAATCATCTTGTCCTCATTTTTCAGTTTGCTTTTTTTGACCATCACCTCCTTTTTTTGTTCCATAGTTTCCAACTGTGCTCCTATGGCGTTCACTGCATTTTTCACTGTCCAAATCTCCCTGACCTCTACCTTTGTTTCCAGTTTCAAGTTTAACCATTTTTTCAGTTCATCCTTACCTTTAACATTCAGTCCACTGATTATAATATTTTTTCTCTTTCTTACTCTCTCTGATTCTTCCAATAGCCATTTTACTTCTCTGTCATTTTTTCTCTCCGCCTTCTCGGCTTTATCCTTCCCTTGACTGTCTCCCTTGTCACCTACCTTCTCTCCCTTTCTGATTTTTTCCAGCTTTTCTGTGACTTTCCTTCTTAGTTTCATCATTTATTCCTCCAGCTTCTCTATTCTTTCCTACTCCTTTTTGTTTCCCTCTGCATTCTCCGCCCTCTCTTCCTTTAGCTCCTTGATTTCCTCTCTCATTGCGTGCAACTCTTCATCTAGCCTTTTTTCTAAGCCCTCTATTTTTTCTTTGAGTTTTGAGTTTTCGTTTTCTCGGTTCGAAACCGAGAACTCAGTCGATTCCCGTGCTGTTTACAGACCGAGAATTAGCCCGATTCTCGGTCTCTTTTTTAGCATTTGAAAGTATATCTATTTATACGATAACGCATGCGCAAAGTCAACCGTGGAGTCCGTGGTAAGCAGAGGTTAACGAATGATTATTCATTCAAAATGCTAAAAAATCCCCTTAATCAACTGAGTTATCGGTTTCAAACCGAGAAAAAATATAATTGGTCTCGCCCAAAAATCGACGATTCTCGGGCTTGACCAATAACATTATATTCTATCTTTGTGTGCAGGTTTTCCCATCTTTCTGTTTCAATCTCATCTCTTCTTTTCCTATCTCTCTCTTCCTCTTTTAATTTCTATTCCAGTCTATCCATCAATCCTTGTTCTCCCATCTCTTTTATATCCTTCCTGCCTAAGCTTGATTTCTTTGGTTCTTCCCGTCTTGCTCTAGGCTAACAGCTTTCCTTTTCTTCTGTTTCGCTTCCCCTTTAACTCCTTCGAGCCAGGTCCTTATTCCGGAGCTGCTGCTCCGACTTGAATTTGACGAGGATGAGGATCTGCTGTCTTTTCTTTCTGACTTTCTTGGTCTGCCTCTTCTACCTTGTTTTAGTGTGCTTTTGCTTTCGGTTATTGTTTTATCCAAATCAGCACCGTCATCAGACATTTTTTTCAGCTTCCTACAAGATTCTGCCTTTGATGAACTGCTTCTGACTTATAAATTTCCAGACAGAGAGGAAAAAAAAAAAAAAAAAAAAAACTTCAAAATTATGTGGAACTATCTTGGGTGATGAGCTGTCCAGTAGACCAGTAAAAGATTTTTTTTTGCCCATAAAATGAATAATTTGTTCTAAAAAATTATGAATTATGTCTAACAGCTCAGGTTTCAAATCATGCAATTACTCTCAAGTGTATCAGTTGATTAATTCAAAATTGAAAAGTACAAGTATCAGCGAAAAAAGTTCACAAATATATTCATCAATACTGTAAATATTGTAAAACAAATATGTTTTATTATTCTGTCACAAACAGATTGAAAAAAAGTTGGAATAGCCTATCTGTTGATACAAGAAATTGTAACTCTATCAGTTTATTTAAGGAAGATATTAAATCAAAATTTTTACACTTCGAATAAAAAAGTTGTTAATTATGAAAAATGTATATGAATTAATAATGTATTAAAGAGCATTAGTGTCCGTTGATGATGTTAAATAAATAAATAAGTAAATGGTAACAGCTATGACATTTGAGCAAAAAAATTTTTTTTAAATAGTCTTTTTTAAACTTTTTGCGCCGTTTCTCCGTATTATGTAGTAACCTTTACGCTGTGCTAGCTCACACTTTAGTCTAGCCACCATATAGAAGGTTTTACGTGCAAGTTCGCGCCACGACAGCAACCCTGGTTTAAAAGACGTATTTCGATGTCCTCTTTCGAACTAACCAGGGTTGCCGTGCTCAAAATTACAATAAAAACAATTAAACAACAATTTGTATATTTTCATCATACTTTATATACACGCAAGACCCCATCATATATCATATGCGTCTTGGTGAAATGGTAAGAGGTCTAACCTCTGACCCGGGAGACCGGGGTTCCATTCTCACCACAATTGATTTTTTTTTTTTTTTTTTTTTTAGGTTCGTTAAATAAAAAAAAATTTTAATTTTTATTTAATAAACTTCTTTTTTATTTTATACCGTTGAACATATATAAATATATAAAAAAATTTATTGAAAATCTGTATTAAAAATTTAAATAAAATATTCACAAAATTAATCAATTTTTTATAAAAAGCTTTTGCGTTGCAGCTAGTATACCGTGCTGTTCATTTTGTTATTGCAAAAAGACTGATACGTGCAAAAATAAATACAACGACTGCGGATTTAACGATTGCGATTCTGAATCCATCCTAGAAGAATCAATGTCGGATTAAAAATTATTGTTTATTTTTGTCAGATACAGAGTTTTTCATTGTTTACGTAATTTAAGTTAAATTAAGAGTTATTTGCTTTTAAATACTGATTTTCAAGAAATTATATATATATATATATATATATATAAATTAAAAATTATTATTGTATATATGTTCAACGGTATAAAATAAAAAAGAAAATTATTAAATAAAAATAAAAATTTTTTTTTATTTAACGAACCTAAAAAAAATAAAAAAATAAAAAAATTAATTGTGGTGGGAATGGAACCCCGGTTTCCCGGGTCAGAGGTAAGACCCCTAACCATTCCACCAAGATGCATTTGACATAATATGGGGTCTTGCGTGTATATAAAGTATGATGAAAGTATACAAATTGTTGATTAATTGTTGTTATTGAAATTTTGAGCACGGCAACCCTGGTTTATTCGAAAGAGGACATCGAAATACGTTTTTTAAACCAGGGTTGCCGTCGTGGCGTGAACTTGCACGTAAAACCTTCTATATGGCGGCTAGACTACTTCTTCTGCCGTACAGATTGAAAACTTCAATGTCTGCAAAACTCATGAAAACGAGATATTGAGCAAAACGTGTTTTTTATTTCTAAGTCCATACATTGAAATTTTTTCAAACTATGAAAAAGTTGTTAGAGTAATTTGAGGATGTTCTTTTCAATGGTGTTATTATTTTAAAAAAACTTTAAGCTCTTCAACCCTTTTTCGTAGATAGTGCATTTTCTCGCCCTACGATGAGAGAATTTACAGATGAAAAAATGCAATATGTACATATGTAAAATTTTCGGTACGACTGGACGATTATAAAAATAACTGCCAGGAGAAAAATGTAATATCTGCACAAAAATAAAATATTTTAAGAATTGCTGTACGATGTGACGCATTTGATGCTTAGCCATATTAAGTACTCGTACATACCTAACACTTTTTCAAAAATTTATTATTTAAAAAACTGTCTAAAGTAAATGTATTGACATGCAAAAATGTATTTAAAACCAGGCACGCCACAACGGAGGAGGGGGGACGGAGGTGTCCGGACACCCCTTAAGCTAGTAGAGGACACCCTTTACAATTTCTTGGGGGTGTCCACGGAATTTAAAATCTAAAGCCTTAAACCCCCAAAACCCTGGGCGCCCGAGTTCAATAAATAAACTGATGGGCTATCGAGCGAAGAAAATTAAGATTCGTAGAAATGCCAACAAATTCCACGGAAGGATTTTATTTAAATGCATTCGGATTTCGAGCGCCTTTGATGTCGGTATTCTGAGAGCTAATAATTTTAGCTTGTACACAGTGCCTTATGAGGCCATTATGTTTGAGGTATGTATCGAGACTCAGTTGGGAGGGGATTGGGATACTTGCTTGGACCGAAAACTCTGATCAACTTTTGAACGACATTCTCCTCCAAGGTGATAATCGGGTTTGGTTTACTGACAGGAGTAAATCAATGGGTCCTTCGGTCGGTACTGCTTGTCGATCACCTGGCTACAACGTCACAGTAACAAGAAGTATTGACCACCGGGCTTCCATTTTTACGGCTGAATGCATCGCCATGCTTCATGCTTTGAAAATGGGTGTCAAGAACAAAGATAGAGATGTCATCGTTCTCTCCGATTCACTGAGTGCTATAATGGCCCTTAACTCTCGCAGCCGCAGCGTCGGAGTTAGTTCATATATTCTTGAGATCAAAAATTTGGCGTATCAGTTCCATAAAGAAACTGGTTTCGATGTCCGGGTTTTTTGAATACCTGATCATAAAAATATCGGAGGGAACGAGGAGGTTGATCGTCTTGCGAAAGTTGACTCTACTCGCGAGTCAGACTTATCTATATTGCTACCTTGCACAGACCTCAACGTGATTTACAAAAATCACGCTTTTGTTGACAGTCTGGTTCACATAATTTCGGAAGGCATCAGCAAGGGCACTCATTACATGCGGACTTTCTTTAGCTCGGAGAAAAAACCTTGGTTCAATGGGTTAAAATTGCCCAAAGAGACCATAATCACTATCAACCGGTGCAGGGTGGGTCAGCGAGACGAAATGCCACTGTGGTACCGGGGAGCAAGATCTCAATCATGTACTATGGCAGTGTCCTTTTTACGACCGCTGGCGCTCTGGAATGACCACTGATCTTGCCAGGCTGAAAATTTTCCCGGCATTGATCGATACCATATTTTTGTACCAACCGAAAACACGTTTATGTAAAATACTGATGAATTTCCTCAAGAAATGCAATTTTAAAATATAATCTATACTTAGCGAACGACTACATGTAACATAATTAAAAAAATTATTTCAATGTTATTTTTTCTTTTTATTATTTATTTATTTTTTTTATTATTTATTCTTTTTGTATGACTAATGTAAGCATAAAAATCTGTATAAAAGAAGGTTAATAAATGCTAATATTAAAAAAAAAAACTGATAAAAACCAATAAAAAAATTTTTTTACGAAAAATAAAAATTCAGTTTGTATTACGTAATTTTAATACAAGCCCGTAAAATTGTACCGTATGAAAACTTGTAAAGACACTGCTTACAAAATATTTCTCATAAATCATGCTAAAATATTTATAAAGTTCTCCTTATACAGAATATTAGGGCGGTCCGAAATTCTACTATGAAAATTTTGATTTCAAACATTTAATAGCTTCTAATTATTTTTTTTTAATAAATAAAATAGTCTGCTGATTACAATAGTGAAATGATCAATAAGGGTCACGCACTTTTTGTTGTGAAAAAAAATTTGAACTTCTGGATTTTTATGTGATAGACGTGCAGAATGGACAAATTTTACACTTTCTAACTAGTAATTTCAACTGCTTCCTGAAAACTATTTCCATATAAACCGTTTGGTTTAAAATTTCCATAAAACCTTTGATCTTTAGACTCTTCACTTTTGATATTTGCGATAAAAACTTAAAGTCATCGAGCTTTTGAAGAAGAGAATAAGTAAACAACACTGTAATCACCAGAAAATTGCGTTTAATTTTTCAAACTGTACAGTCAACAAAACGATTTTTTTTTTTAAATAATTCATTTTCATCGGAATCAAACCAAAAAGTTTTTGAAAAATCATTTTTGATGATGAAATGAATTTATATCCTTTATGCTTAGCGAGCACGCTCGATTTTGCTGTCATCAGCCTGGAAATGCGCGCGCATCCATACTCGAACCAGACCATGGTCGGTAAAAAATAGTTGCAGCAAAATTGCCATGTTGATCGATGTACATTAGCAAGTGATCGTAAATTTACATCGTTAAGCTATGTAATTTTACCGAAATCGGTAAACTTACATCGTGAAGCTATGTAATTTTACCGAAATCGGTAAATTTACACTGATCAATGATTTAAAAAATAGGAACACCGATGATATTTTTTGATGATTTGATGATGAGATTAAGGTTGGCTTTTCATCGGTGTAAATTTAAAAATTACGCATAAACTTACTGCGCATATCCCGGTAAATTTACATCATTTAACGATGTTCTCGATTTTTACATCATTAATCGAGATGATTTTACTAAAACTTTTTTTACAGTAGAGCCGGTTTATATATTTGTTGATCGAGTTTGAAATAATTAGATCGGTTTTTTATCTGAAAAATTTTTTCAATGTAGTGTCTTTATAAATATATTAAGACAAAATTTTTTGTAGATAATTTTTCTGAATTAAGTTCTTATGCAGTCAGAGACGATCCCGGTGTTTATCACTGCATTCTTGAAAAAAGTGTTATATTTTTGTTAGGCTTTACAAAAAACAATTGACTTTTTATATAACAAATGCATTATTTTAAAAAAATTGACTGCTTTCTTTGAATATATAGAATTTACTTTTGAAATAAGTTAGTTGACTGATAAGTATCGTGGTTGGTTTCATTAGAAATTAAAAATAAATCCTTACGCAACTACTTATATTGATTTTTATATCTTCGAACTGACCAACTTATATCTTTTTTTAATCATGGATTTTTTTTTTTTTTGTACTTACTGTGCAGTCTATAACTTTTGGTGTAAATCAACGAAAAAATTTAATTCTTGTTTTATGGTTTGTATGATGTTCCCTTTATAAAAGAGAGCTATCGCCATCTTGCGTAAACAATTTATTCGTGAGCTGATTGGTGAAGAAGTTTTTAAAATATTCGAGAAGTGCATTTGAGGTTACTATTAGTATTTTTGTTTTTTTCCTATGCGCGCTTGCGCGCTTAAAGACTGATTGAGTTAGAATTTTTTATTTTATTTAACAAAAATTTCTTTTGCAAAATCAATAAATAAGGGTCGTGCGCGCTTGCGCGCTGAGTAATTTCTAGTATGAGTAAAAAAAGAATATCTCTAAATGTAATTGACAACGCAAATTCAGTACTAAGCTTTATATGACAATAAATTGGAAAAATTAAAAAGTTAAAATCTAAACATTTGAGTATTCAGCTATCCCGATGTTTAAATAGACTCTAGAAGCTCCATGAATAATGCGCTCTAATTTATCTGTCTGGTACAATAACCGATACGCCACCGGTCCAGACTGAAAAAATTTATAAATTTACGTGGCTTGGTAGAAAAGAGAGTAGAGAAGAGATTGATAACGAGACGACGAAGAAGAGAGGTCAATATGCATGGAGTATCGTTAATAAATGATATGAGAATAAGTGAATTATGCGGGACTATATTTAAAAGCAAGTTTGACTCGACAGTGACAGAATCAGGGCATTTCGCTGAGAAGTGCGACATTCGTCGATGCTGCAGTCGCGACGGGTTAATTAAATAAGTTACTTTAGGAAACTTTCGCGCAAAACAGGGTAATTCGATGTTTTTTATTGCTAGTGATCTTATTAAATCGTCAAGTTTATGTCAAATATTTTTATCCCTTTTTTTTGCATATAAAAGCAGCAAAAAAGAAGTATAAATTTGTGGCCTACTTATAAGAGTAGAAATTTACTACGGTAAAAAAGGAATAGGATTTTAATAACGAAAATATTTCTGTTTAATTTATGATTTTCATTATTTATGAATATTGATAATTAGGAAAAGAAAAATCAACAATTTCTAAAATATTACTACATATTTGGCCTTTATAAAAATAAAAATAGAATTTATAAAAATCTATCAGGATTATGAAAATATGGATAGAAAATACTCAGTTATATCAATTGAATCAATAGATTATATGCAAAATTATACTGACAGCACTGCGTACCCTAAATTTGTTCCTAAGCCACGGAATAACGTGGCATGGGTTAGTATTTACGGCACTAGCAGCCAGCGCAGGTATTTCACAGCTTTCTGCTCGTGGGTTAGCTTGGCTGCTAGTGGCATAAATAGCCTAACCTAAACCGCGTTATTTTGTGACTTGAATACAAATTTTGGGTACAAAGGCAGTACTATAAAAATTTATACGATACTTTTATCCTAAATGAGCGATCCTGCCCTTGCTTCGCTCGGGTGCTTAATTGGACACCTTAATTACAAATTCGTACTCTCTTTATTATGGTAATAATAATTTGTTTCCGATAAGGGATATTTAATTTAATATTGAAAATCCTAATAAACTATCAAGTCATTTAATTTGTAATCTGATATATTCCGTTATTCTGTTATTAATTATAGGTTGAGAAGAAGTAGGAATAACTTATCTGTTGATATGATAATAGTATACATATTCCTGTATAGGTAAATAAAATGCGTCGTTTCTACCAGAGTTAGATTTTTCAGCCCGAGTCAAGTGCTCAGACAATCCAACTCGAGTGGAGACGAAAAACTTTTCCCTCGATTGTACAGAACTGAGCTTTCTCAAATTTGATGGATATAATCATTATTATGTTTTTAAAATATTTTCATAGGCAAGCGGGAACGACTTCCAAAAATGAATGGTAGTGACTACTGACTATATCAATCTGAATCGATAAAATGAGTGATACTAGAGGTTTTTCCAGGTGCTAAAGTTTTTGACGAGTGGATCATTCGCACACCAATCTTGCTCCTTTTTCGGGCTATTGCGCATGCTCGCGGAGTTAGTCATAGTTGCGGTTGACTTTGCCGACCTGCGGTCCGCGAGTCACCACGTGTCGCGACTCTTCGTTTGTCTTCCTTTGAGCATATGGTGCTGTATTATACTTAGCGTGATCAGGTTTGGGTTGTTGTTTTTTTTGAGTTAATACGCGAGCTAGAAATTCCTACAAAGTGATGCAATAATGGCAGATACATTAAACTATAATTCAGAAGACAAAAACAAAAAAAGATTTAATTGCTTATTGTGAGATAAGACGTTTACTCAAAAAGGAAATCTTAAGAGACATTGTCAAGATGTGCATAATATATCAGATGAAAAAAAACAAGTGTCGCCAGGAAAATTTTCTTGCAGTATTTGCAATGCCACTTTTACATTAAAAAGAAACTTAACGAGGCACTGTAAAGAAAAACACGAAAACTCGGAAAATAATGAAAAACCTGACATCACCTGTTTTTCTTGTAATGAAACTTTTACTAGAAAACAAAATTTATTTACCCACATTGATAAAAAGCATCAAGGTGAATGTGCAAAGTGTGCAGAGTAAGTAAATTCGAGTACAAAAATACCAAATTACAAATATTTTTTGCAACACTTAAAAATTGCACAAATAAATAAAATTTTAATTGTATTTTCAGATCTTTTTTAGGATTTATTAACTCAGTTTTTTCAAATTTTTTTCAGTTTAGTTTTTTCAATTTGTTTGGCAGGCGAAACGAGGTTTAAGAAATGATCAACTCAGTTCTGCATCATATAGGTAATACATGTGTTGCCAGCAAAAGCTATTTGCATCAATAGATTAAAAAAGTGTGACATTTTTTTAAATGCTGAGCATCCTGTATCTATATATTAAGTTTGTTTTTTGAAGGGGCCAATTTAAAAATGGTGTTGCAAACATTTTTTATGTATTTGATTATACTTAATTCAGCAAGGAATTAACATTTTTAGAATGCATGCTCATTTTTAAAAAGTTTTTTTAATGATTTTTATTATGGATGACAAACTGTTTACTAAATAAGATTTAATTGAAGACCATTCTTAATCATCCATAATAAAAATTGCATTTAAAATTTCAGGTTGATCTTATCATGAAGCTAATAAGTACTTATATTTTAATTTGCTTATCTCATACATAATTTTTACTATTGGTGTGCTAAAATCACGGAAGAGTTCACTATTTTATTTTTTTAATGTAACTAATTGTTTCAAATATTTCTGATATTACTGGTTGAAGCTGAATGTTTTGTAACAGGGGTGGATTTAAGGGTTTGTATGAGCCGATACAAATCCCCATGGTGCGTACTAAATCCTTATCACCTGTACTTAGTGCTGATCCAAGCACTCGTCGAACTGCAACTCGTCGACCTGAAATAATAAAATGAGGAAATCGCGTCCGCGAATATTAATATACTTCGCGACGCGATCGGCTAGTTCGTTTATCGGTAGTGGGTGCAGGTATTAAAACAGGATCGATTCGCAGGAACACCAGGTTTAGTCAATAAAAATTAAATTAACAATTTAATAATTTATTAAAACAAATCTAAACCTAAAATACAAATTCCGAATTACGACTCGGTGTCGTTTAAACCAGTAAACAAAAGAATCTTCAATGTTCTCTAAATCGTTGCGCACGCACACAAATTCCTGCTGCTATCAGCAGCTAACGCGCGCAAGAGAAAAACAAAGATTATGACAATAACAGTGTACTAAGGACACTCACACGCATTCACACTCACTCGCACATTTACAATTAACTTACGGAGTCGCTAAGGTGCACCTCATACCAAGCCGTCAGGCTAAACAAAATGCCAGGCTACGATGCCGACCAGCCGCAATATCTACCATACTCAAGTCGCCGTGTAGCCATCGGAAAGCGGTCCAGGCGATGACGTGAAATGACAACTTCACAAATAACACCACACTCTCACACTACGGCTCTACCACAACGCGCGACGCGAATGTCAATAATTGCCTCGACTTCCGTAACGAGTAAGCTGCTTCAAGATCTGCCATGAATCGATCTCCAGATCTTTGCGTGTCTGCCGGACGTCGGTCAGGTTCCCCGACGTCCATGGCTTCCAAAAGCCGGTTGACTCGTCTAGACAGAAGAATGCTTCCCGGGCGATGACCATCGATCCCGCACCTTCTGTCTCTGCCAACTCTCTCTTCGACGACATTCCACTCCCGAGGAGTCTGGTTAGCCGTCGAACCGAGACGAGTTAAGTTCCATGTACGTGCGAACACTCGAACACGAAAACTACGAGTGGCTTCCCGATTCCCGCTCTACCACCTCAGAGGTCCGCTCTGAGCTGCGTTCGACAATCACGTGACTCGCGCCAAATCCTAAATCGTTACCAACGATTTAATTACGATCGCTGACTGTCACAGTTTATACATTATATTTTTAATTTGCATGAAGTTTTTTTTTAATTATCATTTGGTTGCAGTTAACTGGTTTGATAGTCAATGTCATATCATTTTACCAATTTTTATAGTAGTTAAATTTTTGAAATATCCATTTAGCGCTTGTAAGCTATAAGTAGTATTTTTTATATTTTTATTTTACCTGCTTAATTTACGACTCAAGCAAAAACAGTATATAAATTACTTTGGATAATTTTTCCAATTTTTATTGTTGTTAGTGTGGTAATTTGACAACTTTCATTCAGTGCTTTTAAGCTAAAAGTATTGTGAAACTGGATATTTTTTATACTTTAATATTTTTATTTTTTTCTGCATAACTTGTTTTTTATAGTTGCTACTAAATTACAAAATATGCTACTTCCATTTACATTAATTATGTATCATTATTTATTCAAAAAAATTTAGTTCATTTTACCAAGTACAGCTAAATTTTTTTAAATCATTACTATTTTATTATGCATGAAGTTTGATTTTTTCATTCATCACTAAGTTATTATTATCTTAGTTAAAACAAAAACTTTTATTTAGGGTTTAAAAGATGAAAATAATTCAAGTTTGTTTCTGATTTTAAATTGATTGAACACGCAGATACAATTTTTGTTGGCGCAGTTGGAAGTGATTAATTAGCAATTGTAATTATAATCTTATGAATGATGGATATATAGTGTCGCTCCATCTCGATGCACAGGTTGTGAAATTAAAATCTATTAATAAATTAATCATTGATCCGAAAGTTATTTGCATTAGAAAATTAATATTCAATTCCAAAAATTGTTTAGAAGCTAAAATTGATTTTTTATGTCTCCATTAATTTTTTGAAACTGTTTATGGGTCACGCTTAACAAATTTTCTACTTTGGGAGTAAATTTAGAAAAAAAAAAAAATTATTTATATCAAGTTTTTATAAACATAGTTTGATAAAATATGTTGTAATAGAAGTGAAAAAATAGTAGGCGCGAAAAATGTTCACTTTTTTATTATAAATAACAACGGAGTCAAAAATTTTCGTTTGATAAAAAGTTTTGTATGCATGTTTTAAGCCATTATAACATCTTTTTTGATGAAACAAACTACTTAACTTTTCTCAGGACTAAGTATACTCGATATTTTAATAAGTTTTTTATTCATAAATAATCGTTTTCATTGTTGAAAAGTAATGTGACAGGGGGAAAATGTAGAAAATTTGTTGAGCGCGACTCTTATACAATTTATTATCTCAATATTTTCATAGTAAAATACGATTAATTGATTATGATTAAAAATACGGTTGAGGCAATGAGTGATTTCAATCACAGGCTTAAATTGCAAGTTCTGGTTGTTAATTAATCACTGGTCAAGGTGCTGTTTTCTTCATCACTTTGTAAAATAAATAACAATAAACATTATTGTGTTTCTTTAGGTGTAACGAGTTTCAGGATCTGAAATTTTTATACGAGTACTCTGAAACAAATCATAAATCCGAGCATAAATCAGTTGATTCGGAACCAGATAAGAATAAAAAAACTTACTGTTGCCAAATTTGCAAAAAATGTTATACATCAAAATCGAATCTGAATAGACATTTAGAGAAGGATCATTCAATTATCTCCAAACAGCAACCTACCAAAAAGTGCCCTCTATGCGATGTAGATTTTTCGACAATTTCAATTTTGGAAAAACATTTGGTCGACACTCATAATTTAGAAATAAAAGAAGAAATTTTCAACTTTACATCCATGGAAGGTAATTATTGTTTTCGGAGTAATTTGATTTTTTTTAACTTCAAGTCAAAATTAGGTTTTGTTACAGAACATTATAATGTTATCTAAATTTTTTAAGCAAAAAGAAGTATAATAAACCTACTCCAAACTTTTTTATTAATGTTGCCATTTTGATTTTTGGAAGAAAAAAAAATTTATTTTGGTTCGACTTCAAAGCCAACGCCCTTTAAAACATTATAAAATGAAAACTGATTTTTATAAATAAGTAGAAAAAAGAGTATATTAAAAAAATAGTGACTGCTATCAACAAATTAGTCCTCCAACTTTCAGAAGTAACAAGAGTTGCATAAATCAAACTGCGATTTAAAAAAAAATAGTTTTTTTGAAATCGTAGTTTTATTGTGCTACTCAACTCCGAATTTTACCGTGTGAGTAACGAAAAAACTCTAAGCGCTACGGTACGGCCAGCCAATCAAATGGACTGTCCCCCCACTTTTTGACGCCGTGAATCTTGATCAGGTGACTTCGATATATATAGTAATATAGATGGGCAATATTTAAGGCGTCGATTAGTGGGGGGAGAGTCCATTTGATTGGCTGGCCGTACCGTAGCGCTTAGAGTTTTTTCGTTACTCGCACGGTAAAATTCGGAGTTGAGTAGCACGATAAATTCTCGTATTTTTTCTGTCCGTGTGTTAGTAAATTTTTTAAATATTTTGACTAATCTTATTTATATTAATAAAATCACTTAACTTTTTTCAGATTTCAGGAACTGGAAAAAAAATATAGAGAAAGAAGACAAAGCGTACTTTTGATTCCAAAATAGCATTGATAATAGGATATATTTCGGATGTCACAGATCGGGATTATCAAAAAATTCGGAAGAATCCAAGCAATTTAAATGGGTTGAATCTGTTAAAATAGGTAAATGCTGCTCGAAGATTCACCGATGTTATATTTCAAGGCTCAAAATAAAAAAGATGCAGGTCCTTTAGAAGAAAAAGATTTTATGATAGTATTGATGACCCCCTATCAAAAAGAGCTTATTAAAGAATATGGAGCTGACAAAATATGTATCGATAGTACACACAAACCAACAGGATACGACTTTTTACTTACCACTGTAGTAACCGTCGATGAATTTGGTGCAGGTTGCCCAGTTGCTTATTGCTTAAGCAATAGAGTGGATGCAGTAGCAATGGCTCAGTATTTTAGGTCAATTAAAAAAAAAGTTGGACAAATAGATACCAATACGTTCATGTCTGATGATGCCCCTGCATATATAAATGCGTGGACTAAAATTATGTCTAAACCTCGAAATCATTTACTGTGCAACTGGCACGTCGACCAGAATTGAAGGAAAAATCTACATAAAATTAAAAGTCAACTGAAACAATCAGAAGTTTATAAAGCGTGTCGAACGTTAATGGAGTATTTAGACAAGGAAACATTTTATAGCTCTTTGCAAGGATTTCTTCAAATGTGCGAGAAAGATCTTAAAACTAAAGAATTCGGTAACTATTTCAGGACCCACTACACCTCTAGCCCTGAAAATTGGGCTTTTTGCCATCGGGTTGGTTTGGCTTTAAATACTAACATGTACCTGGAAGCCATGCACAAAAAGTTCAAATATTGTTACATGGATGGCAAACAAAACCGTAGAGTTGATAAGTGCATTGGTCTGTTAATGAGATTCTCTTGTGACATGATGTTTGAGAGAATTACACGCTATGCAAAAAATAAACCAAGGCATAGAATGCAACAAATTGGTCACAGTCACCGTCGAAGTGATGCGGTATTGGATAAAATGATACAGTCTATTGAAGAAAATACATGGAAGGTTGAATCTGCCACAAAAGGAAGAGGGCCTTATACTGTATCAATCAATCTTTTAAATGAGTGTTCAGGCTGCCCGCTTTCGTGCCCAAAATGTCGCATTTGCGTTCATCAATTTAGTTGTTCCTGCGTCGATTATCTGATTAAAGGAAATTTTTGCAAACATATACATGCCTGTATTAGAGTCTCAAATAAAGATTACACAATTGCAGAAAATCATGAAATTACTTCTGCCTACGATCACCAAGGTGAAAAAATTATAGAAATAGTTCAAAAACACTCTGTTCATATCAAAGAAGATGTCACAGCTGTCACCCAAGCAGAGTCTCTTCTTCATATCTTAATGGGACTTGTAAATTCGGCTACAGAAAAATCTGTTTCAAGTATAGTACCTGGACTGACAAAAATGGTAGATTTATTAAGACAAAATCCAATTGACCCCGAAACTTCCAGTTCTGCAGCTCCTCATTTTCCAGAACTACCCCAAAATTTGCCAAGTCATAAAAATCTGGATAAGCAGCGTGATTCTTTTTTTTCCACTAAAAAAAAAAAGATTTCAGTTAAGAACAATTTTAAAAAACCAACAGACTTAGAGAAAACGTCGATTGCAGCGGCAATAGTTGATCCTGCAAGAAGTAGTGAGGTCGTTCACACTGATTTTGATCACACCTACGTCTCCAGTACTCAAAAACCCGCAGTTTCAACAAAAACAAGAACACAAAAAAGAAATCAAAGGTATTTATGAATCAAATCTCACTAAAGTAACTTTAACCACCCATGCTTATAAAGATATTTTTAAAGAAATTTTTCTTTTTTTTTCAGACTAGAATTATACCTGAAGGCAGAAGCATACAAACTTTCTATGCTTTTTATTACTTGCACCAATTTGATCCAGAAGAACCTTGGTGTTAAAAAATAATTATTTCAGATCCTCTAATCAAGAGTGTAAAACAAAATATTTGATACTTTTTAAAAATAGTAGTGTAACGTGCGTGGACCACCCAATTTAAAAATTTTTTTTTCTCTTCTGAGAATTTACATTGCTTTATTTCAGTTTTTTTTATGTAAGTTTTTTTCTTGACGATTTTCCTTTTTCAGTTCGCTTTAGAATAGTCCTGCTCCCAAAAAGAGCAGGAAGACACGTAAATACACCGACCCAGGAATTTTTTTTTTCATTTAAAATTTTTTTTTTTGAATAACTTTGGTACTGAGGGAGGCCCAGCTCGACTTTTACGACCGTCTAGTTGAGGCCTATTGTTACGGCAGATGCCTAGATGAAAATCGCAAAGGCTTGCGGCGGACGAGTCGTTCGGGACTCCCCCTCGGGTGGATCTTTGTCGCGACACTTTACGACCTTCTTTACTTAGTTTGAAAATTTTGTCTCATTTCTTAAAATTCCTGCGTCGGTAAAAATAAGGAAAACAAGATTCGGTTAAAATAATTTAGTTTAATATATTTTTTTTTGTTTCTTTTTCTTCATAATTTAGGGTTAAATTTATACATTAACTAAGAGTTTTTTTTGTATAATCATTTTAAATAATCGATTTAATATAATTTAAGGCAATCATTCATTAACTCTTACTTAATATAAGCAAGGCAAATTAATTTTTTTTTTAAGAAATACTTTGTAATTTTATTTGTAAGAGCTTGAAAACCACTCACGAATGGAGTTGTTATTGTTATTTGTCTATTTTTCTTAAATTTCTATTTTTCCGAAAACCAGCATAAAAAAAAACTCTCCATTGGTAAGTGGGGACTAGACTCTAAACCCACAACTTGGACCGAAGGGCGGAGTGAAAAGGTGGGGAGGGCCAATGAGGAGGTCAGGAGGATGCCTACGCTTTCCCTAATTGGGGAAAAGGAAAATTGGGATGGGCCCAGGGGTGCAAGACAGCGCCGCCTGGATCTGGCCCCTGTCCACCTGACCCTGCGAGCAGAAGTTACTTCTCTGTTCGCAGGTCAAGGAGCAACATCGGACACTTCCCTAGGGCCTTGTGACCGTGTGGCGACTTCGTGGACTTCGACGTTGAGAACCACCAGTCTCCTTAGGGCAGACTCATTCTCCTGGGATCCTTAGCGGCTTCCCTCACCCAACTCACGCCTTCTCCTAGCCAGGAGTTGTAATATTAAAGTAAAGGTAAATAAATTAGTTATATTGATAAATAAATCAGAAGTTTTTTTTTTTTTTTAATTATTTTATATTGTTTGTTTTTCAAGCGAAGCAATTCGCTAATCAAACAATTTAATTTAATGAACTTAAAGCGAAGCAATTAGCCATTAAAAATTGTTTCTTAATTCAAATAAAAGTTAAGGCGAAGAAATTCGCCACTTATTATTTGGGATCATTAATTTAAAAATATAAATTTTTTTTTTTATTATTATTTTATATTGTTTTTGTTGCGAAGCAATTTGCTACTTAAACAATTTAATATAACTAACTTTACGCGAAGCCATTCGCCCCTTTTCTCGAATTAATACAAGCGAAGTAATTCGCTTAAAAAAAAAATATATAATTTTAAGCAAAGAAATTTGCTTTATTTGAAAATAATTTATCGATATAAAACAGCGCGAAGCAATTCGCCCCTTTTCTCAAATTAATACAAGCGAAGTAATTCGCTTCAAAAAATATATAAAATTTTAAGCAAAGAAATTTGCTTTATTTAAAAATAATTTATCGATATAAAACAGCGCGAAGCAATTCACCCCTTTTGTCAAATCTTTGTAGGTATCAAGCATGTCAAATTTTAAAATATGATCTCGTACTGTACATTACATACTCTAGAGATGTATGTACTTCATTTTTAAATAAATAAAGACAACTTCAGACACTACAATATTTTTTATGATGTATCTTGGCCATAATCATAATCAACATTTGTAGAAGAAAATTTTTTAAGACAGTTACAGTGTTTCAGATTTTTAAATTTTATTTACATACGAAAATGAATGAACAAGAATCGAAACCTTTTCTTATCTTTTACCCGATTTTTATTATAACAATTACAATGTATATGGGTCAAAATAATACTTTTTTAAAAAACCGTCCGCACGAGGTTCACCGATTTTAATGCAATTTTTTTTGGCAAAAGTACTATTTAATAGAAGACTTTTGCCACAAACTAGAGGTCTCTATCTTATTTCTGCTTGGTGCTAGATTTTTTCAAAGATTGAAAAATGGCCTATTTTTAAGCTGTTTTAAGCAATTTTAAGGTATTTTTCGAAAAATTCTAACTGTTGATCAAAATGAGATAGAAACCTCTAGTTCGCGGCAAAATTTTGTTCAAAATAAGTTTTTTTTTGTAAAAATATTTTGACAACATAGTTTGGTTATTTTTATTATAATACAGTCCTACATAGATATTGCTATTTTTGCTCATTTGCAGGTATCTTCAAACGACCGTAGCTTTTTCTAGGCTAAACTTTTGTGCATATTAAAAAATTGTTAAATTTTTTTTATGAAAAAACAAAAATTTTGCGACCAACCGGAACGCTATACGATCTTCCACTTCCAAGATACAGCTGTTTAAAGTTGTCAAAAAACACAAAAAACGCGTTTTTTACGATTTTCACACGCATTTTTGAACGGTTTCGACCTTTTTTTTTCTCTCAAAAATACGTGGAGTCTTCTCTTCATATGTTTCCAAACAAGCTCCCATAGTAATTGTAGTGCGGATTTAAGGTTTTAGTTGATTCCAAAGCATACACTTTTGACACATTTTATGTGCTAAACTAGTGTTTTTTTAACAATATACACGCTACATTTAACTTTTTCGTTCATTATAGATGTTTTGAAATTATTTTTTGACTAAAAACTATTCAAATTCCAGCCAAATTTAGGTCCCCTGCTTTGAAAAAATTGATACTCAACGAAATATTGATCTCAATATCAAAATGATATACTACTTTTATTCAGTTTTTTAGTTTTTTGATTCGTTAAAAATCTATGTTCAAATATTGTAAATAATATACCACTTGTTTATTTATTTTTTTCTATTTTTGAAATTACAAATAATTGATCATAGTTTATCAATTATTCTGATAAAACAATCATGGATTACTATTGCTTACTCTGAAAAAAATGAGTCCAAATTAAAAATGTTATTTTTTGAATTCTATGAAGCATGCAACAATCTATCAATCTACATTCTACTTATAATTATGTCCACTTATGAAAAAGAGAATAAGAGATTCGATTAGAAAGTCGAGTCGATATATCGAATCGAAACTTGATCTTCGATTCTTGGAGCAAGAGCGCCGCCTTAAAGGCCTCTTAAAAGTGTGAACCAGCCAGACGCGCCAAATTTAAAATCTTCAGGCATGCTTGATTTGAATTTTTTGTTTTTTTTTTAATTAATGAACTGAGTAACGAAATTCAAATTTTTAATAGACAAATATGCGGACAAGCTTACAACCCCACAATTCTAGTCGTAGTGAATAACAAATAATTAACTTTTGTAATAAACAAATAAGCCGATAAGCTACAACTCCAAAACACTGGGCGTACTTAATAAAAATAATTAATTTTTTTGAATAAAAAAATAAGCCAATAAGCTACAACCCAATAACCTTGGGCATGGCTGAAAAAAATGTAAATATTTTTAATAAACCAATAAGGCGACAAGCTACAACCCCATAACTTTGGGCATGGCAAAAAAAATGTTAATATTTTTAATAAACAAATAAGGCGATGAGCTACAACCTCATAACCTTGGGCATGGCTAAAAAAAATATTAATATTTTTAATAAACAAGTAAGGCGATGAGCTACAATCCCATAACACTGGGCAGAGTGAATGAAAAATAATTAAATTTTCTAATAAACAAATAAGCCGATGAGCTACAACCCCATAACCTTGGGCATGGCTGAAAAAAATGTTAATATTTTTAATAAACCAATAAGGTGATAAGCTACAACTCCATGACGGTTGGCGTAGCGAATGAAAAATAATTAATTTTTTTAATAAACAAATAAGCTGATGAGCCACAACCCCATAACATTGGGCGTAGGGGATGGAAAATAATTAATTTTTTTAATAAACAAATGAGCCGATGAGCTACAAACCCATAACATTGGGCGCAGCGAATATAAAATATGTGAATATTTAAATAAACAACTAAGCAAACAAGTTTACCACCCCATAACCTTGGACATGGATAAAAAAAATTTTTGAGCCATGCCCAATGTTATGGGGTTGTAGCTAATCGGCTTATTTGTTTATTAAAAAATTTAATTATTTCTCATTCACTCCGCCCAGTGTTATGGGGTTGTAGCTCATCGCTTTATTTGTTTATTAAAAATATTTACATTTTTTTTAGACATGCCCAAGGCTATGGGGTTGTAGCTTATCACCTTATTTGTTTATTAAAAATATTAACATTTTTTTCAGCCATGCGCTAGGTTATGGTGTTGTAGCTTATCGGCTTATTTGTTTATTAAAAAAAATTAATTATTCTTACTAACTACAGTCAGCGGACATCTTAACTTTCCCGCATTTGAATTTGCCGCGGAAAGAAGATGGCCGCGAGAGTCGATATTTTTGTGGTTTGCCAACCCAGGCTAGGGAAAAAAAAATTTATTATATTCGAGGTGTAAGGCGCAAGTGAGGTTAGAGTTTCCCAGTGTTTACAAATAAACAGAGATTTATGATGAATGAAATCATATTAATCTTTGATTAGTTTCTAGCTATGATGTTAAAAGTATCAGGGTGATTTGTTGTTGTTAATAACTATCACTAAAAAGTTTTAAAGAAAATTTTGAGTTATTGAGAACTAATAAAAATTAGTATCAATTTACCTTTTTGATAACACTCCAACTTCACAATTCTATACACAACAACAAATCACCCTGATACTTTCCGCATCATAGCTAGAAACTAATCAAAGATTAATATGATTTCATTCATCATAAATCTCTGTTTACTTGTAAACACTGGGAAACTCTAACCTCACTTGCGCCTTACACTTCGAATATAATAAATTTTTTTTCCCCTAGCCTGGGTTGGCAAACCACAAAAATATCGACTCTCGCGGCCATCTTCTTTCCGCGGCAAATTCAAATGTGGGAAAGTTAAGATGTCCGCTGACTGTACGCCCAGTGTTTTGGAGTTGTAGCTTATCGGCTTATTTGTTTATTACAAAAGTTAATTATTTGTTATTCACAACGCCTAGGGTTATGGGGTTGTAAGCTTGTCCGCTTATTTGTCTATTAAAAATTTAAATTTCGTTACTCACTTTATTAATTAAAAAAAAAAACAAAAAATTCAAATCAAGCATGCCTGAAGATTTTAAATTTGGCGCGTCTGGCTGGTTCACACTTTTGAGAGGCCTTTAAGACGGGGCTCTTGCTCCAAGAATCAAAGATCAAGTTTCCATTCGATATATCGACTCGACATTCTAATCGAATCTCTTATTCTCTTTTTCATAAGTGGACATAATTATAAGTAGAATGTAGATTGGTAGATTGTTGTATGCTTCATAGAATTCAAAAAATAACATTTTTAATTTGGACTTATTCTTTTCAGAGTAAGCAATAGTAATCCATGATTGTTTTATCAGAATAATTGATAAACTATGATCAATTAATTGTAATTTCAAAAATAGAAAAAAATAAATAAACAAGTGGTATATTATTTACAATATTTGAACATAGATTTTTAACGAATCAAAAAACTAAAAAACTGAATAAAAGTAGTATATCATTTTGATATTGAGATCAATATTTCGTTGAGTATCAATTTTTTCAAAGCAGGTGACCTAATTTTGGCTGGAATTTGAATAGTTTTTAGTCAAAAAATAATTACAAACCATCTATAATGAACGAAAAAGTTAAATGTAGCGTGTATATTGTTAAAAAAACACTAGTTTAGCACATAAAATGTGTCAAAAGTGTATGCTTTGGAATCAACTAAAACCCCAAATCCGCACTACAATTACTATGGGAGCTTGTTTGGAAACATATGAAGAGAAGACTCCACGTATTTTTGAGAGAAAAAAAAAGGTCGAAACCGTTCAAAAATGCGTGTGGAAATCGTAAAAAACGCGTTTTTTGTGTTTTTTGACGACTTTAAACAACTGTATCTTGGAAGTGGAAGATCGTACAGCGTTCCGGTTGGTCGCAAAATTTTTGTTTTTTCATAAAAAAAATTTAACAATTTTTTAATATGCACAAAAATTTAGCCTAGAAAAAGCTACGGTCGTTTGAAGATACCTGCAAATGAGCAAAAATAGCAATATCTGTGTAGGACTGTATTATAATAAAAATAACCAAACTATGTTGTCAAAATATTTTTACAAAAAAGAACTTATTTTGAACAAAATTTTGCCGCGAACTAGAGGTTTCTATCTCATTTTGATCAAAAGTTAGAATTTTTCGAAAAATACCTTAAAAATGCTTAAAACAGCTTAAAAATAGGCCATTTTTCAATCTTTGAAAAAATCTAGCACCAAGCAGAAATAAGATAGAGACCTCTAGTTTGTAGCAAAAGTCTTCTATTAAATAGTTCTTTTGCCAAAAAAAATTGCAATAAAATCGGTAAACCTCGTGCGGACGGTTTTTTAAAAAAGTATTATTTTGACCCATATATATATATATATATATATATATATACTTCACACGGTTCTATCTTTGCTTGCATTAACAATTTATTTAATTCTGAACAAAAAAAAGTTACAATTCTGCTGTCAGCTGCACAAGAGTGAAAAAACAGACTGAAGCAGACTAGTTGCACTTTGCTATTTCGTATACTCGTGAGTCGTGAGTGATGACTAACTCCGCGAGCATGCGCAATAGCCCGAAAAAGGAGCAAGATTGGTGTGCGAATGATCCACTCGAAGTTTTTGACGCTTATTGGATTATAAATTTTGGGGGGAACATTACCAAAATCAACTTTTAGCCAACAAAGGTCTTTAAAATAATTCTCTGATTATCGACTTAGCATTTATTTTTTTTAAAAAGCTAAGAATTATTTAAATGAATATTTTTATGCAGACCGTTGCCAAGGTAAGAATATTTCAAAATGTTTTGAAAAGTTTCAGTATCCAAGATGAAGAAGAAAAAAAATACTGCCATTTTAAAATTGGCGTTCACGGCGGGGTGTCTCTTTTGGCTTGCGGTATGATTGTCACGCTTTTTTACTTCTCTGAACAAAACAGGAAGTTTTTTTTTTTCAAATTTCGTCATGACTATTAGAGCCATTTTTACTTTTATAAATATAATTTTATTCTGAAAATTTTTTTCAAACTGGCTAACTTTTAAAGTAAATTATCAGTCGTAATACCCCGAGTGCTTCAGAATTGTCAATAATTTTCCGACTGTTTGGTTGCACAGTAACGAGGAGGGCTAGTATTATTATGTACGCGAGTACTATATTATACTTTTTTCGCGAAATTTATCAAATAAAATTATGAGTGAAATAAATTTAATTCCCTGCATGAGCTTTAAACCAAAAAAGTTCAGAGAAAAAAGCGAAAAACTTAATTTTACCACTTTTTCTGATAAAATGACGATTCGATACTTTAAATTCTTAGAGAAAATTTCATTGCAAATTTTATATTATTATCTAGGATTTTAAGTCAAGAAGAAAAAAAAAATCGTATGAAACTTCATTTACTATCTAAAATAAAAGTAAAGTGTTAAAAATTTATACATATTTTTTTTTTTTTAATGAAATTGATGGCTGATCAATATTTTAAATATATTTCAAAAACTTCTTCACCAATCAGCTCACGAATAATAATCTTACACTTACGCAAGATGACGAGCTCTCTTATATAAAGGGACATTTTTCAAGAATGGGGATGTTTAGAAAATCGCAGCATTGAGGGGCGCTACTGGCAATGGCCTCCTCTCCTAGTAGTTTGTCAAGAAGCATATGTTGATATGTGTGCACATGCGTGAGACTACACACACACTCAAAAGTTTATATTGTGACCACTACAATATATCGGGTTGGTAGTAGGGAACGATTTCCGCGCTGCACAACCATCACCTCTGTTCTTTATCGTAAAATCGTCAGAATTTTTATTTGATATTTCATGTCAATAAAAAGTTCTTAAGGTAGGACCGCACAAACTAGAAAGAGATGTGTTAAAAATCTAAAACTTTAGGAAGTCGAAGATAAATATTAAAAAATGATGTCACTAAATTTTCAGAACCTGGGGGTTTTTCGTTTTTGAGTAATTGAATATTAACATCGCGTCGATTTAACCCGTAGTCTTATGGGAGAGCACATTTTTTATACAATTTTTACATAATTACATGAGATCAAGTTTTCAGAATATTTGTCAGTTTAACTAGAATGCACAAGAATTACATAGAATTAATTAAATCATCCATTCGGTTCCTCTAAGTGTTAATAAAAAACAAAAATATGTGTTTTAGGTTAAAAAAGCTTCTGCTGCTAATGCACTTCTATATCTATATACGCGTGAAGCTAGTCAAATGTTTAACCGAAAATGCATCTTGACTAGAGCCGTAGGTGCGGTCCTACCTTAAGCCAAGAATTTTTGAGAGGACATTTCTCTTTTTCTAGAGAAATAGTTTCATAAGAAAAGGAATTCCTTTACAGGTAAAATTAAAGTAATTTTGTTCAGCAAATAAATAAAAATCATTAAAATAAAATGAAAAACACTTTTTGCTAAATCTAAAAATTCTATTACCTATATACCCTGATGAGAGATGACTGACTGTTTGACCTCTTCCCGACCACATAGAAGATTGGGGTTTTTTGAATTCAATTCTGTTATGGTCTAGTAAGGTCCGTAAGGTTATGCTTAAAATTTTGATTTATTTTATTTTAAAAATTTTATATGATCGCGCAAGTTGATATATTTTGCACATGAAGGGTCGCGTCGATTTCCCCTTCCACACGCGCTATGTTCGGCGCGGAGCACGAGGAGCTCGAGCCAACAAGGTGACGACGGCTCGCTCTCTTCTTTTCCTGCTCTCAACTAGTAAACATCTAATAATTAAAATTTTGTTTGATAAACTCGCGTCGCGAAAAGAATCATAAAATTTAATAAAATTGTTAGATTAAAAAAAAAAAAAGGGCAAAATATCTTAAATCTTTTGAAAGTAATTTAAAAAGAATCGTACCGATTCAAAGGTAAAGCGGAATAAAATTTACAAAAGTAAAAAATTTAAACTCGATTATTAAAAGGAAGATTCGAGCATAACGCAGTGGAGAACCGTCAAACTATTGCAGTAACGTAGGTACAAGAAATTTTATTAATTCTGATCCTTCGAAATAACTGTAGTTAGTTTAACAATATAGATAATAAAATATTAACTGTCTCCGGTGCACGCTTGATCTCGTCATAATTGAGTATCTTTAATTTTCTTTTGTAATAACAATTTTCACTTATCTCACGATAATTACATGAAAGAATAGGATTTCTTAATAAAACCTGGTTAGTGATCTCCAATATAGATCAAAAGGTTTTATTACGAATAGCTGAATACGGTTATCACGTAAATAAAAGAAATTCTTCTGAGTTTTGTCACTTTGGTAAAACACAAGATCCTTAGCGTTAAACGGATCAGAATTATAAGATTTCTACGTACCAAGGCTGTAATATAAATAGCCAGTGTGGAATTTTGTAATGCGCATTTTGTCTTTTATTAGTTTCCATAATCACGCATAAAGATATAGTGGTTAAGAGCGAGTATCCAAGTACGAGTACTGTCAATTCCGGATCACGAGGAACTCCTACAAACTGGAGAACTTTGGTCACACACATACGTTCACACGCATATAGCTTGCTGTTTTTTTTTGAAGCTGCCTGTCTGCACCGTCAAACTTTGGGGCACTCACTGTTTTTTTTTGCAACCACCTTTTCACTCTAGGTTTTAAGGTATTTGAGTAAGAATATTTTATTTTATCATTGCTAATCTTCACATGCTCATAAATTTTTTCCGTGGTACTAATATTTATTCTAACTTTAAATAAACGCGTTTAAAAAAAAAAAAAAAAACTACTGTACAAATCGTTATAATGATTTCACAAATAAATTATATATAAGTCAGATTGAAAATCAAAACAAATCCATAACACGGAATATAATAATTGTCATTTGTACTTAAGTTCGTATTGACAAACAAATAATTTTCGGGTATATTGTATTACAGATGTCAGCTCGCCTGTCTCCGCAGCTTGTTACCAAAGTCACAGAAAATTTTGCGCGACTTGGTGAATAATTTATTAATTGTATTCTCAAAAAAATTTTTTATTACTGTGGGCGCACTGCAGGGAACATAATATTTAGTCAATACATGTATTCTTTTATTCATTTTTTTTTAGCATTGCTATTCAAAATTCTATTATTATTCATAAAAAATTTTTTTTTAAATAAGGCTTTGAGATTAATCTTACAGTTCAATTAAAGTTTATGAAATAACGTAATTAAAGTGGAAATAAAATTTTCTTTTGTAACGAGAATTTGATAGGGATCAGTCAGGAGATCCAAACACATTATAAATATATTTGATCATTCTTAAATATTAAACTTAAGTTCTTTTGTTTACCTACTAATGATAGGAACTTAGTTAGTAGCAGTGCGTCTGACAGAAATAAACTGAATATATGTGCTTACTTAATTCCATGAGTTATTTCTGAATCATACACACTCAACATTTTTTTTTGCATGATTGTACCTAGATGTATTTCACAGTACGTGGGTCAGGTATTTTCACGCCTCACATAAATTTGAGTACTCTGTTACAACTATTAAGCTGTTATTAGCGTATAGGTGGAAGGCCTATTATTGGGAATATAGTTTTTTTTTTATCTATTTTATACTTGTCACGTCAGCTAACTATTTCTCCCGATACCCAAAGTCCTTGCGTGAACCATAGTGAGTCTCGCAAACTCACAGCCCGGTTGATAAGGACTAAGCATTGACCTTGATCAGGACAATTTTATGTCCATCTTCCAGGGCATATGGTCACGTTTAACCAATCCCAAAATTCAAATAAGTTGACAAGGTGAAACAAGTAAAATATTATAATAATTTAAATTTTGGGATAAATAAGGGGATTAAACAATTCTATGAAATAGGTTATTGCAAGCAAAAATTTTCAGATTGGAAATTTCCTACTCCTTCACCTTTAAGTCGCCAGATTTGTATGTTAACTAGGTTATAGGGTACCCACTAAACCCTTCGAGCGGGCCGCGTAGAGGCGAATCAGCTAAGTCTCACATTCTTCTTTTATTATGGAACTACACTTTACATAAAGAAATCCAAGTTGCCAGACTTGGATTCGATCCTGAGATATTCTATACCTTTGGTATAGAAGTTGCGAAGTCTGCCGCTGAGCCACCAGAGCATTGAAAATACTTTTTACTAAGCGGTCCTTATAAATAAAAGGTGGCTTAAAAGTAAATAAATGAAGTTTTAATGGTATGTGAAGTCACTGATTCAGAAAATCAACCATTTATTTAAATTTACTTCTGTAGTCAATCACTGTCAATATCATATACTCAACTTTTTGATGTCAATATTTTTTTTTTTTTAATTATTCAAAATAAAATAAAACAAGAGGAATGATGATTTTTTCAATTTAAGGACGTTTAATTCGAAAAAATTAATCATGATGAATAAATTATGAAAATTTAGAGATATTCTGATTGATTCATATAATAAGTCCTCTGTTAAAATCTGGAAGCAATTAGGAGTCTAATAACAAAGAAATCAATAATTATTGTTTTGATCCATTAACATCATGTGTCATGTGGGAATTCGAACTTTTTCGTGCTTCTTAACAAGTCTCTCAATAATGGATGATGGCTACAAGCACAGTTTTTTTGAGGTGTTAAAAAGGATTTGAAGATTATTTTAAGGTGTTTACGGGGACCAATAGGAGAATATTAATAATAGAAAAGAATAGTCAAAGAAAAAAAAAGTACTTTTGGGGTTAGGTTAGACTCGAGCAACCAATCAGTTAAATATAAACCAACGTCCTTAAATCTGTCATAACTACTGCCAATGTCATAGAATTATTATTATTTTTTTATTAGAATAAAATGTTTAATCCCTATACATAAAATATCTTAAGGTAGTTGGTGCGGTGCGAGAGAGAACGCTGTAGTAAGCGAGTAAGACAGAGGGCGTCACGGACCTCTCCGTATCTCTCGCACTACTGTAAAACATGGTAGCTAACCTAAGATTTTAGTGTTTGATGAATTTTTTAACCAATTTATACAGTCTACAAAAAGTTCATTCTGATCGAAAAACGTGTATTTAATATTTATCTATCACTCAAATTTTTTTTATTAAATTTTAATCTTTCTTTTAAGTTAAATTTTGAGGTAATATATGAAAAGTTATGATTTCTCTATAAGATTACATGTTAAATTGTGCAAAATTAAAATTAGTTAGATCTTTTTTATTAGGGTCTATCATCAGAGTTGCCGCTCCCGGCCCAGCTGGTACCGCGAAATTTGAAAATCTTCCGGCACAGATCAGGCAAACAAAAAACTCAATAACGCTGGGCGCCCAGCTTTTGTTATAAACTAATAATTCAATACATAAAATTACCCTTAATTTGACAACCCAATAACGCTGGGGGTACGAAATTTTAATAAATAAAAAAAATAATAAACAAATTAACCCCCAAGTTATACAACCCTATAACGCTGGGCATTCTAGTTATTTATAAACAAAAAAATTAATAAACAAATTAACCCCCAAATTATACAACCCAATAACGCTGGGAATCCGAGTTTTTTATAATTAAAAAAAATAATAAACAAATTATCCCCCAAGTTAAACAACCCAATAACGCTGGGAATCCGAGTTTTTTATAATTAAAAAAATTAATAAAGAAGCCATCCCGCAAGCTATACAACCCAAAAACGCTGGGCGGCCTGGTTTTTTCATCAATAAAAAAACTAATAAACAAATTATCTACCAAGTTAAACAACTTAATAACGCTGGGCGTCCGAGTTTTTTATAATTAAAAAAATTTATAAACAAATTATCCCCCAAGCTATACAACCCAAAACACGCTGGGCGTCCTGGTTTTTTCATCAATAAAAAAACTAATAAACAACTTATACCCCAAACTTTACAACCCAATAACGCTGGGCCTCCTAGTTGTTTGTTATTAAAAAAATTAATAAACCAATTATCCCTCAAGCTATACAACTACAGTTTTTCTGAATATTATAGATAAGTGCCTCGTGATAGTCTATTAAATCATTTATTTGTTTATAAAGAGCCCAAAATTTTTTCACTTGGTTTAATGACTAAGCCTCTTCATTTATTGAATTATTAAATTAATTTTAAAAAGTCCCGTACTCCCAACGTTATTTGCTTGTAAAGCTTGAGGGATAATTTGTTTATTAGTTTTTTTATTCATAAAATAACTAGGACGCCTAGCGTTATTGGGTTGTATAGTTTGGGGTATAAGTTGTTTATTAGTTTCTTTATTGATGAAAAAACCAGGACGCCCAGCGTGTTTTGGGTTGTATAGCTTGGGGGATAATTTGTTTATTAATTTTATTGTTTATAAAAAACTTATACGCACAGCGATATTGGGTTGTTTAGCTCAGGAGATAATTTGTTTATTAAATTTTTTAATTATAAAAAGCTCGGACGCCCAGCGTTATTGGGTTGTATAGTTTGGGAGATAATTTTTTCATTGGTTTTTTTATTGATGAAAAAACCAGGACGCCCAGCGTTTTTGGGTTATATAGCTTGGGGGATAATTTGTTTACTATTTTTTTTATTTATAAAAAAATTAGGATGTCCAGCGTTATTTATTTTTACTGCGAAGGGGTTTATTGTTTATAAATTTTTTGCTTATAAAAAACTCGATTGCCCAGCAATATTGAGTTGTATAGCTTGTAGAATAATTTTATATCAATTTTTTTAATTATAAAATGCTCGGACGCCCAGCGTTATTGGGTTGTATAGTTTAGGGGATAATTTGTTTATTAGTTTTTTTATTGATAGAAAAACCAGGACGCCTAGCGTTATTGGGTCTTACAGCTAAGGAGTTAATTGTTTATTAATTTTTTTGTCTATAAAAAACTCGGATTCCCAGCGTTATTGGGTTGTATAATTTGGGGGTTAATTTGTTTATTAATTTTTTTGTTTATAAATAACTAGAATGCCCAGCGTTATAGGGTTGTATAACTTGGGGGTTAATTTGTTTATTATTTTTTTTATTTATTAAAATTTCGTACCCCCAGCGTTATTGGGTTGTCAAATTAAGGGTAATTTTATGTATTGAATTATTAGTTTATAACAAAAGCTGGGCGCCCAGCGTTATTGAGTTTTTTGTTTGCCTGATCTGTGCCGGAAGATTTTCAAATTTCGCGGTACCAGCTGGGCCGGGAGCGGCAACTCTGATGATAGACCCTAATAAAAAAGATCTAACTAATTTTAATTTTGCACAATTTAACATGTAATCTTATAGAGAAATCATAACTTTTCATATATTACCTCAAAATTTAACTTAAAAGAAAGATTAAAATTTAATAAAAAAAATTTGAGTGATAGATAAATATTAAATACACGTTTTTCGATCAGAATGAACTTTTTGTAGACTGTATAAATTGGTTAAAAAATTCATCAAACACTAAAATCTTAGGTTAGCTACCATGTTTTACAGTAGTGCGAGAGATACGGAGAGGTCCGTGACGCCCTCTGTCTTACTCGCTTACTACAGCGTTCTCTCTCGCACCGCACCAACTACCTTAAGATATTTTATGTATAGGGATTAAACATTTTATTCTAATAAAAAAATAATAATAATTCTATGACATTGGCAGTAGTTATGACAGATTTAAGGACGTTGGTTTATATTTAACTGATTGGTTGCTCGAGTCTAACCTAACCCCAAAAGTACTTTTTTTTTCTTTGACTATTCTTTTCTATTATTAATATTATCCTATTGGTCCCCGTAAACACCTTAAAATAATCTTCAAATCCTTTTTAACACCTCAAAAAAACTGTGCTTGTAGCCATCATCCATTATTGAGAGACTTGTTAAGAAGCACGAAAAAGTTCGAATTCCCACATGACACATGATGTTAATGGATCAAAACAATAATTATTGATTTCTTTGTTATTAGACTCCTAATTGCTTCCAGATTTTAACAGAGGACTTATTATATGAATCAATCAGAATATCTCTAAATTTGTTCATTAATTTTTTTAATTACAAACAACTAGGTCGCCCAGTGTTATTGGGTTATAAAGTTTGGGGTATAAGTTGTTTATTAGTATTTTTATTGATGAAAAAACTAGGACGCCCAGCGTGTTTTGGGTTGTATAGCTTGGGGGATAATTTGTTTATTAAATTTTTTATTTATAAAATACTCGGACGCCCAGCGTTTTTGGGTTAAATAGCTTCAGGGTTAATTTCTTTTCTAATTTTTTTATTTATAAAAAAATTAGGATGTCCAGCGTTATTTATTTTTACTGCGAAGGGGTTAATTGTTTATTAATTTTTTTGCTTATAAAAAACTCGAACGCCCAGCGTTATTGAGTTGTATAGCTTGTGGAATATATTTATATCAATTTTTTTAATTATAAAAAACTCTTTTATATTGATAAAAATATTAGGATGCCCACCTTTATTCGGTCTTACAGTTAAGGGGTTAATTTTTTATTTTTTTGGTTGTTTATAAAAAACTTGGATGCCTAGCGTTATTGGGATGTATAGTTTGGGGGATAATCTGTTTATTAGTTTTTTTATTGATAACAAAACCAGGACGTCCAGCGTTATTGGGTTTTATAGCTTGAGGGATAATTTTTTTATTAATTTTTTTATTTATAAAACACTCGGTCGCCCAGCGTTATTGGGTTGTATAGTTTGAGAGATTATTTTTTTCATTGGTTTTTTTATTGATAAAAAAACAAGGACGCCCAGCGTTTTTGGGTTAAATAGCTTGGGGAATAATTTGTTTACTAATTTTTTTATTTATAAAAAACTCGTACGCCCAGCGTTATTGGGTTGTTCAACTTGGGGGATAATTTGTTTATTAATTTTTATATTGATAAAAAAATTAGGTAGCCCAGCGTTATTGGGTTTTAGCTGAGGGGTTAATTGTTTACTAATTTTTTTGTTTTTAAAAAACTCGGATGCCCAGCGTGTATTGGTTTGTATAGCTTGGGGGGTAATTTTTTTATTAACTTTTTTGTTTATTAAAAACTCGGACGCCCAGCGTTATTGGGTTTTATAGCTTGAGGGATAATTTTTTTATTAATTTTTTTATTTATAAAACACTCGGTCGCCCAGCGTTATTGGGTTGTATAGTTTGGGAGATTATTTTTTTCATTGGTTTTTTTATTGATAAAAAAACACGGACGCCCAGCGTTTTTGGGTTAAATAGCTTGGGGAATAATTTGTTTACTAATTTTTTTATTTATAAAAAACTCGTACGCCCAGCGTTATTGGGTTGTTCAACTTGGGGGATAATTTGTTTATTAATTTTTATATTGATAAAAAAATTAGGTAGCCCAGCGTTATTGGGTTTTAGCTGAGGGGTTAATTGTTTACTAATTTTTTTGTTTTTAAAAAACTCGGATGCCCAGCGTGTATTGGTTTGTATAGCTTGGGGGTAATTTTTTTATTAATTTTTTTGTTTATTAAAAACTCGGACGCCCAGCGTTATTGGGTTGTTTAACTTAGTAGATAATTTGTTTATTAGTTTTTTTATTGATGAAAAAACCAGGCCGCCCAGCGTCTTTGGGTTGTATAGCTTGCGGCATGATTTGTTTATTAATTTTTTTATTTATAAAAAACTTATACGCCCAGCGGTATTGGGTTGTTTAACTTGGGGGATAATTTGTTTATTAATTTTTTTATTTATAAAAAACTCGGTTGCCCAGCGTTATTGGGATGTTTAACTTGAGAAATAATCTGTTTGTTAATTTTTTTAATTATAAAAAGCTCGGACGCCCATGGTTATTGGGTTGTATAGCGTGTTGAATAATTTTATATCAATTTTTTTAATTATAAAAAATTCTTCGATATTGATAAAAATATTAGGATGCCCAGCGTTATTGTGTATTACAGTTAAGGGGTTAATTGTTTATTTTTTTGTTTGTTTACAAAAAACTTGGATGCCTAGCGTTATTGGGATGTATAGTTTAAATTGAATAACTTGGCGGATAATTTGTTTACTAATTTTTTTATTTATAATAAAATTAGGATGTCCAGCGTTATTTATTTTTATTGCGAAGGGGTTAATTGTTTATTAATTTTTTTGCTTATTAAAAACTCGAATGCCCAGCGTTATTGAGTTGTATAGCTTGTGGAATATATTTATATCAATTTTTTTAATTATAAAAAACTCTTTTAAATTGATAAAAATATTAGGATGCCTACCGTTATTGGGTCTTACAGTTAAGGGGTTAATTGTTTATTTTTTTGTTTGTTTATAAAAAACTTGGATGCCTAGCGTTATTGGGATGTATAGTTTGGGGGATAATTTGTTTATTAGTTTTTTTATTGATAACAAAACCAGGTCGCCCAGCGTTATTGGGTTGTATAGCTTGAGGGATAATTTTTTTATTAATTTTTTTATTTATAAAACACTCGGTCGCCCAGCGTTATTGGGTTGTATAGTTTGGGAGATTATTTTTTTCATTGGTTTTTTTATTGATAAAAAAACGAGGACGCCCAGTGGTTTTGGGTTAAATAGCTTTGGGGATAATTTGTTTACTAATTTTTTTATTTATAAAAAAACTCGTACGCCCAGCGTTATTGGGTTGTTCAACTTGGGGGATAATTTGTTTATTAATTTTTATATTGATAAAAAAATTAGGTAGCCCAGCGTTATTGGGTTTTAGCTGAGGGGTTAATTGTTTACTAATTTTTTTGTTTTTAAAAAACTCGGATGCCCAGCGTGTATTGGTTTGTATAGCTTGGGGGATAATTTTTTTATTAATTTTATTGTTTATTAAAAACTCGGACGCCCAGCGTTATTGGGTTGTTTAACTTAGTAGATAATTTGTTTATTAGTTTTTTTATTGATAAAAAAACCAGGCCGCCCAGCGTCTTTAGGTTGTATAGCTTGCGGGATGATTTGTTTATCAATTTTTTTATTTATAAAAAACTTATACGCCCAGCGGTATTGGGTTGTTTAACTTAGGGGATAATTTGTTTATTATTTTTTTTATTCATAAAAAACCAGGATGCCTAGCGTTATTGGGTTGTATAACTGGGGGAATAATTTGTTTATTAATTTTTTTAATTATCAAAAACTCGGACGCCCAGCGTTATTGGGTTGTTTAACTTGGGGGATAATTTATTTATTATTTTTTTTAATTATAAAAAACTGGGACGCCCAGCGTTATTGGGTTGTATAACTTGGGGGTTAATTTGTTTATTAATTTATTTATTTATTAAAAGCTCGTACCCCCAGCGTTATGGAGTTTTTTGTTTGCCTGATCTGTGCCGGAAGATTTTCAAATTTAGCGGTACCACCTGGGCCGGGATCGGCCACTCCGTCTATAATGCTCTAAAAATTTAAGGGCATCAATATTACAATACAAGCAAAATTTTCACTTAGTTTCGTGCAATTTTGATCCTTTATTCATGGACCATACCTTTTACCTTAAGTATAATTAAAACTAGCAAGGAGATAATTTGTCCTTTGAGTTAAAAAGTAGGTTGTTTCTAATAAAAAGTCGTTTTTCACCTCGTTTTCAAAAAATTCCTGCTCGGACCGTATTGCAGTTAAAAATGTAAGTGACCTTGAAATTTTTTCGTTTTTCCAATTACTTTAAAATAAAAATTATTAAAAATTTTGCTTGAACGATTTTTTCCATGTAAATTAAAACCCAATTTTAAAAATTTAAGAACCTTAATCTTACCTCTGGGACGGAAACACCAAATTCCCTCCCCGGGTCGGAGCGGGACTTTGGGTTTTCCTCCCGGTCGTAATGAGAAGAACATTACACACGATGCAGGAAAACAATTAGCCTATGGTCTGGTCGCTGGTAAGGTTTCCGTGAGATTTTTTCCCCCCTGGATAAATACATTTTTTTTACTAATATTGATGCGCTGACCACGAAAATCTAAGTAAAAAAGCTTAAAAAAGGAGCGTTTGAAAGTTAACAACAATCATACTCTGCCGCTGTGGAGCTCGCGTTATTGTACAGCATGGCGCATGCGCAGCAGTCGCAGCTGACAGCTGATTAGTACAGCCGCCCCGTAGGCCCATGGCTGCAAAGTTTAATTGTTGTTAACTTTTAAACGCTCCTTTTTTATGCTTTTTTACTTAGATTTTCGTGATCAGCGCATCAATATTAGTAAAAAAAATTTATTTATCCAGGGGGGAAAAAATCTCACGGAAACCTTACCAGCGACCAGACGATAACCCATAGCAAACCCAAATTGATGCCCGAGCCGAGGCGAGGGTGTTCATTTGGGTTTGCTACAGCTGGAAAATACTTTTCCAGCGCGCGGTGTGTAATATACTATTTATTAGAAACAACCTGCTTTTTAACTCAGTGGTTATAGGGAAGTAAGTTAAAAAGGGTCCATTTTGGAAAAAGAAAGCTGGATGTCTTGTTTTTATGATAAATGGAAACTATGTGCAAAGTTTCATAAAAATTCAGGTCCCTAAGGACAAATTATCTGCTTGTTAGTAATATATTAGAGGGTACTGCATGTTAAGTAATAAGTAAGACATTTACGTATTTAGTTTTAATAAATTAGATTTATGAAATTAAAATGTATTACTCGTAATTACGAATAAAAGAGTAAACCTCCATTGAGACGTTAAAGTTTAATTACAGTTAATAAGTACGATTTACATTTGTTTCAGACTCGAATTTTGGAAGATGCATCAATTATGTGTAATTCTTGGTCCCCACGTCACAATGTGAGTTTAACCAAATCATGAAATATTTTTACATTGAATGAAAAATTAATGTCACTAGAAGTACTTTTTAGAATTTTTTGATATGAATTGAATATAAATCGAATATAAATTATTTACGTTTAAACTTTTTGAGTAAAGATTTAATAATATTTTTTCCTTAGAGTTCAGAAAGAGATAAAAATGTAAGGTTCTTCATGTCAATATTTCCAATCAATTTAATCAATAAAAAGGACAATTTGAGAAAATATTGATTGCTTTGCTCATCATTTGGTATAAAAAACAAGTACAAATTAGTACTACACGATAAAAATTTTTGGTCGATGAGCACCCCACGTAGCTGTAGCTTGAGGAAAGAACTGAATTCGAGTCAAGTGAACAGAGCACTGGTCGCTGAGTGGCCAGAGTTGGTCGATCACCAACTTGATCGAGCCTGTCGCACGCGTTAGCGCTCGAGACGCCCAGACAGCCCCATCCGCTTTTTTTTTTTTTTAAATGCTATCGTTTTTTACCTACTTGAAATATTATTTTGAATTTTTCCGGAAACTTCTTTGAAACGTAATGAAAAACTTCGCTGGAACTTTTTTCAACTCTTAATTTTTATACCTAGTTTTTTATTTGAAATTTGAGGTTGAAACTGTTAATTTTTTATTGTTACTAGAAATTACTCAGCGCGCAAGCGCGCATGGACCCTTATTTATTGCTTTAGCAAAAGAAAGTTTTGTTGAATAAAATAAAAAATTTTAACTTCATCAGTTTTTAAATTATTTTACTTTACATAGCCCCTCTAAGCACGCTGCAAGCGCGCGTGGGAACAAAACAAATATTTCGAATGTTTTAAAAACTTCTTCAGCAATCAGCTCACGAATAGAAAGTTTGTGCAAGATGGCGATAGCTCTCTTTTATAAAGGTAGCATATTACTCGGCTTTGAAACACTTTAAAAATATCCGGATTATTTCATTGGCAGTGTAAAGAGTTTGAGAATATGCTGCTAAAATTTCATCAAAAAATATTCAGTAGTTCTTGAGTTATTATGAGTTGAACATAATACTTTAACTTTTCTCGATTTACGAATTTTGTATTTAACTCGCAAGAACTCGGAAACTATTTAATATTTTTTAATGAAATTTTAGCAGCATATTTTTAAACTCTTTCCGTTGCCCATGAAATGGTTCGAGTATTTTCAAAGCGCTTGAAAGCTGAGTAATGAAGTATTCAAAGTAAAAAGTTAACCATTTTTAATTTCAAACTTTGAATTAGAAGAGTAAGTATAAAAATAAAGAGTAGAAAGAAGTTTCAGCAAGGAAGTTTTTTATTGCGGTTCAACGAAGTTTTCTGGAAAACTTCAAAATGATGTTTCCAGCAGGTAAAAAATGACAGTATTCAAAAAATAGCAGATGGGTCTGCTTGAGCTGATTTTCGAGACCGCTGTTTTGGGCTGTACACGTCCAGAGTTGGTCGCTGCACGCACTGGCTAGTTCCCCTTGGGCGTCAGCAGCACGGCATGAATATTTCCTTAGCCACTAACCTAAATTTTTTACCGTTTATACTTGAAATAATTTTTAGCATTTTCTGAGTTTTGATATATAAATTATTCTTGTATAAATTTTTTGAGCTAATATTTGAAAATATTTTTCCCTTATAAGAGTAAAATATTAACGCTAATTTAAGCTGAAATCATAAATTCATAATATATAATTGAATATATAATTAAATATATTCCTTTTTGAATATATTGTAGTCTTTACTACAGAACTTTGAAGTCTTTTGCTTCATTGATTAAGTTGGAGTCTTCACTGAACTTGGAATAGTATATTATATAATAAGTGCGTAAAATGCGCCATTCACGCACAAGTGCTGGCGTCGGCTTTGCCGACGCCAATAGCACAAGTATGTGAACAATGCAATTAACGCACGTATTATGTATACTATTTTATATTACGAGTGCCCCAAAATGCTTAAAAAACATGATTTTATTGATCAACCTTATATTATATTGATAATAGGTGATTTTACGCACTCAAAATACGTCTTTGGCGTTCGTAAAATCAGCACTTTAGGGCACCAGTAACATAAAATTTTTTTTTTTATTAGCTTTTTTGAAGTCTTTGATTTTTTTGAAACTTTCATAATGACATGTATTGTTTAATAACATAGTTTTGCCTCAAACCTTGAAGACTTTTGTTTCATTGTGTTTGGAAATAGAGCTTAGCGGACTGTATAAAGTTTAAGGATAAAATTACCGTGATCGCGAGGGAGTGGGAAAAGGGAAAGAGTTGGGTGTTTTAAGCACAACACTGTAGTTTTATGCTGCACTTAAACTAATTTAAAACTTTATTAATTTATTAACACTATATACAAACGAAGAGAGAGAGCTTGCCGTTTTGGCCAGGAGTCTCTCTACCTCGGTGAAACGTCACGGATAAGCGGGCGATCTCGCGACGCTGGGTTCGAGTCCCGTGACGCGTGGTTGCGGCATTATGGTTGCAGCTTGACTGGTGTAGGCGGAAACTGGTCGGTCCGAACAGCTTGGGCGTCGGTCGATCGATTGACCAATTCCGTGGTGAAAAAAGGCGGTCAATTTTGAACACATTGAATAAGTTAGAGTCTTTGCTATAATTTATTGATGGATAAAAAAAAAAAGAGGGAATTTTTTTCACCTTTTCTTTGCTTCTTTGAAGTCTTTAATGCTAATTGTATAATCACATTTATGAAAAGAGAGAACAAAACCTTGAACTTTTGCTTCATTGAATGAGTTAGAGTCTTTGCTACAACTTGTTAATAAATGTAGAAGGATACATTTTTTATTAAGTTTTAACTGTGAATTGGACCTTTTGAGTTTCTTTGAACATAGGACAGTCAAAATGTCTTTGAGCAAATCTTGATTGAGCAAATTGCTACGGCAAGTGGTCGAAACAATTCCCCAATAGAACCAAGTCTAATACACATTCTTAACTCAGTAGCAGAATAAACAGTCCTTATTGCAACTGCCCGAGTTCGTGTTGTAGAGAGGTTTGGCCACACAATCATACTTAGAGCGGTTTTGGATACAGCTACGGATGCCTCTCTCATCACTGAAGCAGCCGCACGGTCCTTGAACCTGACCAGAAAACTAGTGTTAATACCCATTAGCGGTGTAAACTGCTCACCAGCTGGGAGCTCCAACTGCGAGGTGGAATTTGACCTCACATTCTTCCGTAAGGAAAACTTTTCCATGAGAATTGGAGCCTTCACGATACCTAGGATCACGAACTTAGTGCCTCAAGTTCAAATTGACATGGAAGAATGGCCACATCTTTCTGGCCTTCCACTGATCGACCCAGACTTCGCAATGCTAGGTGACATTGATCTACTAATTTCTGTTCAAGTACAGGTCACTTGCTGCTTGATAAAAGTCGCAAAGGGTCCCTTGATGAACCGGTAGCCCCCGTTCGGATGGATCATAACGGGCTCTGCTGGTTATTCATCTTCACACCGAAGCTCTAAATCAGTCACTGCTAATTTAGTTCAAACCAAAAAACTCTTTCCCTTTGAAAATATGTGAAAAGACACCCTCTCTATAAATAAAACAGTTTTTCATTGTACTGTGCAGCCTAATGTTTCTAGCACTCAGGACTGCGTTTCTTGTTATCTTCAAAAGTTCTGGGAGGTGGAGGAACTACTTGACCATTCTTTGCCTTCGGAGCAAGATACCAAAGTTCGAAAAATTTTCTTAAACACTTATTCACAAGATAAAACGGGGTGCTTTGTAGTACGCCTACCTTTCAGTCTTGATCCTTGTGAAAATCTGAAATTTAACAAAAATTCTGCTGCAGCATTGTTGATTGCACAGGAAAAAAGATTTGTCAAAGATCCTAAGCCACACCACGGTGTTTGGAAATCAGATCCAAAACCTAAATTGCGGGTTATTTTTAATGCGTCACACGTCGATAGTTCTGGGAAATCTCTTAATGATTGTTTGGCCCCCGGACCAAAGCTCCAGACCGAGCTATGGACTGTCGTTACTCGCTTGCGTTTTTTTAAAGTGTTTTTCACCGCGGACATAGTTAAAATATTTCGCTAGATTCTGGTCCATCTTGACGACCAGATCTGGCAACAAATCCTTTGGTGCTCCAACGCCACTGACGCCATGATTGCACTTTTGTTGCACAATGTAAGATACGGGACTAACTGTGCTCCTTACCTTGCCTTAGAGACTCTGATAATTCTGGGAATGCTCAAAAAGTCAGATTATCCACTTGGAGCCAAGGCCATTAAAGAAACATCGTATGTGGACGATTCTCACGCAGGTGGGGACGACTTAGAGTCGGCATTAAAGGTTAGAAGACAACTGGTAGCACTATTAGAATCGGCAGGTTTCACCCTAAGCAAATGGGCTTCGAATCTTCTTGAACTCTGCGAGTGTCCAGCCGATGAATTTAAATCCTGCATGAAGCGGAATCTTTGTCCATTCTTGGCTTGGCATGGAATCCTACTGACGACTCCTTTTCCCGTAAAATTTCGGTAGATTGTTTAAACACTCATCAACCAACAAAACGCTTAATCCTCTCAGACATTGCTCGGATGTTTGATCCACCCGGTTGGTTTGGGCCAGTCCTTATCACTGCCAAAATAATCATTCAAAATATTTGGCTTTTAGGGTTGGATTGGGATGAGTCAATCCCGACTGATCTTTTGGAGCAATGGACTCAATTCCAGTCCGCTCTACCAAATCTTGAATGCATTAGGATACCAAGATGGCTAGGCACTTTGTCTTCGGATACCAAGTCCCTGGAATTTCATGTCTTCAGTGACGCGTCTGAACGAGCATATGCTGCCTACTTAAAAATTAATGATTCGAAAAAAATTATCTCTTACTTAATTATGGCTATAACCAAGGTTGCGCCTGTCAAAACAGTCAACATACCACGGCTTGAGTTACGTGGTGCTTTACTAGCTGTCAGATTCACCAAACGTTTGAAGAACGATCTACATATTCCAAATGCTCCAACCTTTGCCTACACCGACTCCCAGGTTACCTTGGCATGGATTAAAACTCATGCATCCAAGTGTCCAACCTGTGTCGCGAACAGAGTCAGCAAAATTCAAACTTTGACTCTTCCACAAGACTAATTATTCTAATCATCCTAGAAAGTCACATTGGGTGTCAATGTGACATTCGTTTAGTAAACCAATCAGTTATTATCACACCATCTTCATTAACCAAAGTAGTGTCAAGAAAATCAATTCTATTATTTAACTGAGACTCACAAGTGAACTGTAAATTCTCATCATAAGAATTAAACACTTTTTAAATTTGCTGGACATGTCTCTTATTGACATATAACAGTCTGTCATTAACACAATGAAAATAAAAAGACGGTATTATATTCAACTTTTTCAACTCACGTGATCTAGATATTTTTAGATCTTGTAAAATCATATCAGCAAAAATTGGGAAGATTGCAGAACATTGGGCTATCAAAAATTTGCTGATAAAATTTACCATCGCAAGTGAAAAAGACAATCTTAAAAAGAAATTCAGTCAACTCATAAATGTCGTGGAAGGATATTTTACATTTATCGCGTGTGAATTTGAATTTCTTGTCTAAACTTCTAAATACAAGCTCAAGTGAGACATTCGTGAATAAAGATATAACATCCAAAGAAATTAATATGTGACTAGCTTCTATACCTTGCTGTACTAACGCTTTCTCTCTTAATATAATAGAGAATATGTGATTCCTAGGAATTTTTAAATTATTGATGTTCCTTTTCAAAACAAAACTATCATTTATGTGTTATTTCTAAAAAATGTGTGACGTAGTGAAATCAATAGAGAAACATAAAATCAAGTTTTACAGAATTTATTCACCTGTTCAAAAATATAAATCAACAATACAAAATCTTGGAGGGAATTCCGCCGAGAGAAAGGAAATTATTTGTAATTCGTCCACACTCTACTTACATACATACACACTCTCATACTCTCTGTCGTTCGTTGCGTGAACTGTGACTGATAAATGTCCTTACCAACAAGATGTCCATGCGTCGAGTCGGGGAGGGCTACGCTGGCACGTCTTATTATGGCCAACACGAAGTCGACTCAAGTCGTCGTCCTGAGGCTGCGAATGAGCGAGTTGCCGGGGTGTTGTCGATGTAGAACTGCCGTCCGAAAACCTCTTGGAGGTCCTGCTGTTGTGGTCCCACCAGGATACAGAAAAAAACACGTTCCCACTTTTCAAGATCCACACTTCTACTCCTCAGCCACTACCAACTACCCGTCTTCGTCTATCAGCAACTACTCGTCAACTACTAACGGTTATTGCGCCGCACGGGCCGAAGTCCGGCGGTCGCTGCTAGCAGCAGTTTTTATAAATAAGCAACAGGAAACCCCGTCATACGTGTTTATAAATCTCTTTTTGAAAAATTGTCTTGAATGTTAAATTTCAACTTTTATACTATTAGTTTTTGTTACAAAAATTTTTCACAAAAATGTTCGAACTATTCCTTTTTAAAGTGCTCAAAAGATACAGGTTCAACGTAAAGTTGACCAACCACCAGGCTACAAAAATAATCATTTTCCAATACTGTATCATTAGATAAAAAATGAACCCATTAAAGTAAATGAAATCTGAAACAAAAAACGTCAAATTCAACGCTAATCATCTCATTGATGATAATTAATTTTTTTGATAATTGTTACTAAAATCGTTTTTTACATTTTAATTGTCTTTCAATCAAAAATTTATATATAATTATTGTCTTTCAATATAGTTACAACCATTCATCTCGAAGGAACTTTTCACTATTTTAGAAATAATATTTCAAATCTAACACTGTATTAAGACTGAAACTGCAATCACGGTAGGGATGAAAACGTAGCCACCGTTGGGGGAGTTTTACCTGGACTCAGCATAGGCAGCGCTCCCAACCATAACCTCGGTCACAATCCCAATAGCTCGGATTTGTTGATGAAAAAAAATTAATGTTAAATCGTAAAGTATTTTCTGTATACTGCCGGTTCCATTTCAAATCGTACAAAGTTCTCGAAACTTTTTTAAACCCTTTTTTTAATTTCTCAAGCTGCAGAAGATTTCGATAAAAATGAGAGTTCATTCTTTAAATGGCCGTAACTTTAAGAAGATTCAAACTTTTTGAACGCTTTTTTTCATTTCTTCGTTTCTTCATCTACTTTTGAATCCATTCATTAATTTTCTTGCCTAAGTTTGCCAATTTTCGTTATTGAATTTTAACGAATTTTTTAATTTTCAACAATTTTTTGGCTTTTTTAAATAAATGTTATGTGCATATTAGGGTGGGGCGAATTTTTTGTAGGCAAAATAAGATGAAGCCTGACCCCTCAAGTGTTAGTTTATGAACAAAAATCGAACAAATAAAATTTTTGAGGTTAGGATAAAGTTTAAAGATTGCACGCAAGCAAAAAAGTAAAAAAAATCGATTTATAAATTACTAGGGGGGGGTACCCCCTGCTCGCTCCGCTTGCCAACCCCCTAATTATAATTGATGACTATAAAAATCAATCGAAACAATACGTAAGCTCTGTGTTTGATAAAATAATAAAAAGACTTAAGTGCTCAAAATCAATGAAAATTAGACACGAGAGTTCAGTTTGAACTTTACTTACTCATCATAATTTGATTCATAACCCTACCAATTAACCTTACTTAATTTTTCATCTTTAACCACCTAACATATTTTAATCTTAGCCACATTACTGACCTTACTAATTTCACATACTACAAATACCGTACTTAATCCCCAACTCATCTCTCACTCACCAGTGGCGGATCCAGGGGGGGGGGCGACCCCCCTCCATTTTTTGGAAGGTATTTTTGATGCAAGTTCAACAAAAAAACTTATCGGCTATCCCCCAACCTCTGTGCCCCAAAATACCCTGGGCGCTTGAGTTCAACAAAAAACTGATCAGCTATCCCCTAAGCTCTGAATCCCCAAATACCCAGGGCGCCAAAGTTCAACAAAAAACTGATCAGCTATCCCCTAAGCTCTGAATCCCCAAATACCTAGGGCGCCAATAAGTTCCAGGAATTGGATGATTGGTTATTCAGGAAGGGTTATTTTGATTGGACCGCGCAAACCTAGAAAAAGTTTTTATTGATGGGTTATTTCGGTTTTTTTAAATACGTGGGTGGGTTGCGCGTAATTTGCGCTTAAAGAGGGTGGATTATTACTTTAGGAATTTTTCATGTGGTAAGTACAGTGGTCACTATCCAGCCGAAGGCTGGAAAAAAATAAAAAATAAAAAGTAAAAAAAATTCAAGCAGAAAAGATAACTTAACTAGGCACAAACATTTATGTCATTAATTAATTTTGAAAATAAATTAAATCATTGTATTAATTATTCTGTTTCAAATAAAATTAAATTTCGAAACATTAGTTCAAGTTTTTATATTAATATTTTATTATTGAATAAACATATATTTTTTTATAAATTTTTATAAATCATGTTTAATTGGGGGTTGGCGAACGGAGCGAGCAGGGGGGTGCCCCCCTAGTATATATGTAAGATAAAGGTTATTCAGTAAAACAACAGCGATAAGATTCGTCTTAAAATAGAGTAATTATTAATAATGATTACAGTATATACAATATGTACAAAATAAAATGTGATTAACTAACCTAAAAATAGAGAATCAACAATCAAGACTACTGCTTAACGGATCTCTAAACAATCATACAGTATTATAATTAATTATATTGTGTCAGAATTGTTATAACGATTCTGACCACTTTCCATCAACCTCACTCGTTTTAACTAAACTTAATGTTTATGCAAAGTTTCTATCTCGTGCGTCCAAGCACATGTTTTCTCTCTCTGTTTAACTCTTTCATAAGGCTCGTGTCGTGCATATACTGTAACCGACACGAGACCGTTTTCTGACAGCACAACCAGAGATACGCACGAAGCTCACACACACACACACACACACACACACACACACACACATATATATATATATATATATTAGGGGGTACCCCCCTGCTCGCTTCGCTCGCCAACCCCCATAAAAATAGTTATAAAATATAGAGTTTTTTGACAGTTAATATTTAACATGTTTTTTGAGTTGAGTTTGTGTATTGAATAAAAGTTCAAACATGTTTAGGTAAAATTGTTACATATGATTTAAATTGAAAAAAGAAAATTTTATATTATGGTGAGTCTAAAAAAATAGTTATAAAAATTCAATAGTAAGTTAAAATACTTCAAGTACTTGAAACATGTTAAATATAATATTTTTTAACCGTTTTGAAGTACTCCTTTAAAAAGGGCTTTTAAAATTACGACTCCACTAGGAAAAGCGACCTTCAAAGAGGTTAAATATGGAGTTTTTTGACAGTTGAGGTGCTCGTACAGGAGAAGCTCCTATAATTTAAAATCAACTCCTCCGGGAGGAGCCCCTTAAAACATGTTGAATATAAGATTTATTGACGTTTTGAGGTGCTCCTCCGGGAGGAGCTCTGGAAATTACGGCTCCTCCGGGAGGAGCCCCTTAAAAAATGTTAAATATAAGGTTTTTTGAAGGTTTTGAGGTGCTCCTCCGGGAGGAGCTCTTTAAACTACGGCTCCTCCGGGAGGAGCCCACTTCAAACATAATAAATATAAGGTTTTTTGACGTTTTAAGGGGCTCCTCCGGGAGGAGCTTTGAAAATAACGGCTCCTCCGGGAGGAGCCCCTTAAAATATGCTGAATATAAGGTTTTTTGAAGGTTTTGAGGTGCTCCTCCGGGAGGAGCTCTTTTTTTTTGACTCCTCCCAGAGAAGCCCCTTAAAACATGTTAAATATAAGGGTTTTTGACGTTTTAAGGTGCTCTTCCGGGAGAAGCTACTAAAATTGGCTCCTCCGGGAGGAACATTTAAAATTAAGAGCTCCTCCCGGAGGAGCACCTCAAAACCTTCAAAAAACCTTATATTTAACATGTTTTAAGGGGCTGCTCCCGGAGGAGCCGTAATTTTCAGAGCTCCTCCCGGAGGAGCCAAAAAAAAAAGAGCTCCTCCTGGATACAACTATATAATATAGGAAGATATATGAGTCAAAATAATACTTTTTTTAAAAACCGTCCGCACGAGGTTCACGATTTTATTGCAATTTTTTTTGGCAAAAGTACTATTTAATAGAAGACTTTTGCCACAAACTAGAGGTCTCTATCTTATTTCTGCTTGGTGCTAGATTTTTTCAAAGAGTGAAAAATGGCCTATTTTTAAGCTGTTTTAAGCAATTTTAAGGTATTTTTCGAAAAATTCTAACATTTGATCAAAATGAGATGGAAACCTCTAGTTCGCGGCAAAATTTTGTTCAAAATAAGTTTTTTTTTGTAAAAATATTTTGACAACATAGTTTGGTTATTTTTATAATAATACAGTCCTACACAGATATTGCTATTTTTGCTCATTTGCAGGTATCTTCAAACGACCGTAGCTTTTTCTAGACTAAATTTTTGTGCATATTGAAAAGTTGTTAAATTTTTTTTATAAAAAAACAAAAATTTTGCGACCAACCGGAACGCTGTACGATCTTCCACTTCCAAGATACAGCTGTTTAGAGTTGTCAAAAAACACAAAAAACGCGTTTTCACTGGGCGTACTTAGTAAAAATAATTAATTTTTTTTAATATACAAATAAGCCGATAAGCTACAACACCATAACCTAGCACATGGCTGAAAAATATGTTAATATTTTTAATAAACAAATAAGGTGATAAGCTACAACCCCATAGCCTTGGGCATGTCTAAAAAAAATGTTAATATTTTTAATAAACAAATAACGCGATGAGCTACAACCTCATAACCTTGGGCATGGCTAAAAAAAATGTTAATATTTTTAATAAACAAATAAGGCGATGAGCTACACCCCCATAACACTGGGCGGAGTGAATGAGAAATAATTAAATTTTTTAATTAACAAATAAGCCGATAAGCTACAACCCCATAACATTGGGCATGGCTCAAAAGTTTTTTCTATCCATGTCCAAGGTTATGGGGTGGTAAACTTGTTTGCTTAGTTGTTTATTTAAATATTCACATATTTTATATTCACTGAGCCCAATGTTATGGGGTTGTGGCTCATGGGCTTATTTGTTTATTAAAAAAATTAATTATTTTTCATTCGCTACGCCAACCGTCATGTGTTTGTAGCTTATCGCCTTATTGGTTTATTAAAAATATGAACATTTTTTTCAGCCATGCCCGAGGTTATGGGGTTGTAGCTCATCGGCTTATTTGTTTATTAGAAAATTTAATTATTTTTCATTCACTCTGCCCAGTGTTATGGGATTGTAGCTCATCGCCTTACTTGTTGATTAAAAATATTAACATTTTTTTTAGCCATGCCCAAGGTTATGAGGTTGTAGCTCATCGCCTTATTTGTTTATTAAAAATATTAACATTATTTTAAGCCATGCCTAAAGTTATGGGGTTGTAGCTTGTCGCCTTATTGGTTTATTAAAAATATTAACATTTTTTTCAGCCATGCCCAAGGTTATGGGGTTGTAGCTTATTGGCTTATTAGTTTATTAAAAAAAATTAATTATTTTTACTAAGTACGCACAGTGTTTTGGAGTTGTAGCTAATCGGCTTATTTGTTGATTACAAAAGTTAATTATTTGTTATTCACTACGCCTAGGGTTATGGGGTTGTAAGCTTGTCCGCTGATTTGTCTATTAAAAATTTAAATTTCGTTACTCACTTTATTATTAAAAAAAAACAAAAAATTCAAATCAAGCATGCCTGAAGATTTCAAATTTGGCGCGTCCAGCTGGTTTACACTTTTGAGAGGCCTTCGGCGCTCTTGCTCCAAGAATCAAAGATCAAGTTTTGATTCGATACATCGACTCGACTTTCTAATCGAATCTCTCATTCTCTTTTTAATAAGTGGACATAATTATAAGTAGAATGTAGATTGGTAGATTGTTGCATGCTTCATAGAATTCAAAAAATAACATTTTTAATTTGGACTCATTTTTTTCAAAGTAAGCAATAGCAATCCATGATTGTTTTATCAGAATAATTGATAAACTATGATCAATTATTTGTAATTTCAAAAATAGAAAAAAATAAATAAACAAGTGGTATATTATTTACAATATTTGAACATAGATTTTTAACGAATCTAAAAACTAAAAAACTGAATAAAAGTAGTATATCATTTTGATATTGAGATCAATATTTCGTTGAGTATCAATTTTTTCAAAGCAGGTGACCTAATTTTGGCTGGAATTTGAATAGTTTTTTAGTCAAAAAATAATTTCAAAACATCCATAATGAACGAAAAAGTTAAATGTAGCGTGTATATTGTTAAAAAAACACTAGTTTAGCACATAAAATGTGTGAAAAGTGTATGCTTTGGAATCAACTAAAACCCTCAATCCGCACTACAATTACTATAGGAGCTTATTTGGAAACATATGAAGAGAAGATTCCACATATTTTTGAGAGAAAAAAAAAGGTCGAAACCGTTCAAAAATGCGTGTGAAAATCGTAAAAAACGCGTTTTTTGTGTTTTTAGACAACTTTAAACAGCTGTATCTTGGAAGTGGAAGATCGTACAGCGTTCCGGTTGGTCGCAAAATTTTTGTTTTTTCATAAAAAAAATTTAACAACTTTTCAATATGGACAAAAATTTAGTCTAGAAAAAGCTACGGTCGTTTGAAGATACCTGCAAATGAGCAAAAATAGCAATATCTGTGTAGGACTGTATTACAATAAAAAAAAACAAACTATGTTGTCAAAATATTTTTACAAAAAAAAACTTATTTTGAACAAAATTTTGCCGCGAACTAGAGGTTTCTATCTCATTTTGATCAACAGTTAGAATTTTTCGAAAAATACCTTAAAATTGCTTAAAACAGCTTAAAAATAGGCCATTTTTCAATCTTTGAAAAAATCTAGCACCAAGCAGAAATAAGATAGAGACCTCTAGTTTGTGGCAAAAGTCTTCTATTAAATAGTACTTTTGCCAAAAAAAATTGCAATAAAATCGTGAACCTCGTGCGGACGGTTTTTAAAAAAAGTATTATTTTGACCCATATACATATAATGTGCACTAACCGGACATTTCATATATACGACGGCCGGCACTACCCGGACATTTCAACACTATCCGGACAGTCAGGATAGTGTTTGGTCCCATTTTTTCCGAGACCAAATAAAAATAAGTTCCAGGAATTGGGTGATGGGTTATTTGGGATGGGTTATTTTGGTTGAACCGCGCAAACCTAGAAAATTTTTTTATTGATGGGTTATTTTGGTTTTTTTGAATACGTGGGTGGATTGCGCGTGATTTGCGCTTTAAGAGGGTGTATTATTGCTTCAGTAATTTATCATGCGGTAAGTACAGTGGTCACTATCCGGCCGAAGGCCCAAGATATGTATCTCGATCACATTTTTCTAGAAATTTACATGCGTCCCAGCCCGAATAAACATTATAATGCGGCTGCCGAAGCCGCGAATTCGGGCCGAGTTCGGCAGCCGAGCTCGGCCCGAGGTCGGTTGGGGGCGCGGTAGTGATCTCGGTCCGAACTCGGCCGATGGATTACTGTAGGTATTTAAAGGTTATGTTATTATAAAGTATGCACATTATGTTTCTTCTGCTATTTAAAATAAATAAACAACTTTGTTAGTGAGTGTAAATATAATCCATAGAATTAGCTGAAACTTGAGATGTAAATATTTGACAAAAAAAGTTTTAGCTATCTGTAACACACAAAATGTTTTCTACAGAAAAGAGAAGGTTAAATTTAAAAAAAGTAAATCAAAGTAAACGTTTAAAAAAGGAGTCTGATAGCAGTTATTTAGATGAGCAGGAACCTAGAAGTGTTGAAAGTTTTTGTGAATTAAGTCAACCAAGTGAAAATGTGGTAATTGATGAAAAAGTTGATCCTACTGAAAATGCTGAAAAAAAATATGAAAAAAGGTTTTTTTTGGTGGCATCTAAGTAAAATTTAATAGACAAATTTAGTATTGCAATGAATAAAAAACTTCATTTTTTTATTCAGTTATAAACAAACTACTAGAAAATTTGGTCTAATAAATGTAGTAGATAATTTTTGATCAAACTTTATCAATGGATTAAATCTTTGTTATCAATTTGTAGAACTAAAAAAAAAACTTTTTAGAATAAAAGTGAGTTGTTATTTATAATAAACCAACTGTATAAATAAAAATTTATTATGATTGCAGTTGAAGGTGTGAAAAGAAAATTGATAATGTAGTTGCATTCAGAATTAATCAAAAAAAAAAAAATGTAAAACAAAAGTCAGATATTTATTACAATAAAAGTTTTATATTGGCTTGTCAAGGAGCACTCAGATTTAGCCACCCAAATCGTTCTAACATTGGATCAAATTTATTCATTCGGGTGCTTTATAGAGCAAGAGAATAAATTTTAAACTATATAATGAGCAAAAAATATATCATATTTAACTTAAGATAGTATCCATTGGTACTCGATACCACAACTTAAAGTATTTTATTTATTTATTTATTTATTTATTTATTTATTTATTCAAAATACACGGGAAAGTTTCCCATTATTACATAACAAGTATAATATAATATTAGTCTCAGGGTAGGTGGCATATAATCATTAAGTATATAACTATGTAAATGTAAATAAAAATATAAATTATATAAATCAAAAATAAATATAATCAAAAATTATAATTTAATCAAAAACAAGTAAATTAAAGCTATGCGTAATAAATGAATTATAAGAAATTGAATAAAAGTCTAACACTGAACTTAATTCATTGCACAATAACGATGATCGGTGAGTCGGCGAGTGAAGCATGATGATTTTACTGCAAATTCCAATATGAAAGCACTTATTGTTGTTCCTTAAAATCCGTGGTGGTACATAAAATTGTAAAGAGCCAAGTAAATCAGGGCAGTCAGTAATTCCAGAGATAATCTTGAAAGCAAAAATTGCAAGGGCTCTTCGCCTAGCAGACTGTAGCGTAGATATTTGTAACTTTCGTTGAATTGGAGAATAGTCATGACACGAGAAGTGCATAGGCGATCCAAGTTTAAAAGAGGCGTATCTAAGAAACTTGTGATTTAGCCTTTCAATTGCGGTAATTTGATAGTCCGTGATAGGGTCCCAGATGGTAGAGCAGTACATTAAGGGAGCTTAAATTTATAGGAAAAACGCTTAATAAAGTTGATCTTTCTAGTTACTTGAGTAGTGATATGTTGGATATGAAAATTGAAGGTTAGCTGGGTGTCAAAGATAATACCTAAGTCTTTAATATGATTAACGAATGCAAGGTCGGAAGTACCAATTTTGTAGAAAAAGTCAGAAGGAGATTTAGTCCCAAAGGTGATAGCAAAACATTTATTAATATTTAGTTGGAGACCATTTTGTATAGACCAAAGGTATACTCTATCTAGATCAGCTTGGAACAATAATCTATCTAGCGGGGCAGTGGTCATTCTAAAGAGTTTAAGATCGTCTGCGAAAAGTAAAAAGAGATAAAATTTTATTACAAATTTGATGTCGTTAATAAACAGGAGAAATAGAAGTGGGCCTAGATGAGAGCTTTGACCAACACCTGAAGGAACGTCAAAAATATATGACGAATAATCTCATATTTTCACTGATTGACTTCTATCGGATAAGAATGATATAAACCAGTGATAAAGTGGACCAGTGATTCCGTAGGCAGAGAGCTTTCTCATGAGTAAGTTGATATTGACTGTGTCGAAAGCACGGGAAAAATCCGTATAAACCGAGTCAACACATTGGCTATTGTCAAGTGCTAGTGAAAGATAGTCGGTGTATACACTCAGATTGGTTGTGGTGGAGCGATCACTTATAAATCCATGCTGCTCTGTTATAATGAATTTACGGAAGAATGGAGTAAGTTTAAGACAGACAATAAGGCTTTTTCATAGCAGACGATTATCCATAACCTACTGTTTGCCGATTAAAAAGGATTCCCAATTCTGTGGGCTTTACAGCGTTAATGTTAAAAAAAAATTTTTCAATACAATCTAAAAAATCTTAAAAACCTAAATAATCTTGGTAAAAATGAATGAGAAAAGTTTGAAAGTTCAAAAAATGTGAATAACTTTTAACGCGGGGTGTATGACCCGGGGTGTACAACAAGAATTTTTTTACCAGCTCTGAAGTAAAAATAACTTAAATTTCTCTATAATAAACTTGTCAGAATAATAGAATAATTAAAAGAGTTTAAACCTAACTTTTACAAAAAGTTAAAAAATTCATAGAAAATCAAATAAAACTACATAATATCGTTTTGGGTTCACTACGATAAATGTAAGTCGTCTGCTATGAAAAAGCCTTATATCATCCAACATTTTAAAAAAGAGAGGGGGTTTGCAAATTGGTCGATAGTTGTTTACATCAGCTTTGTCTCCACTCTTAAATAGCGGGGTGATGTAGCTATGTTTCAGGCACGAGGGCACAACTCCGTGAGATAGGGAATAATTAAATATATGTAGAAGCAATGGGATGAAAAAGCTTTTGTAATTTTTAATAAGCAAGGGATGTATCCCATCTGGTCCTGAACTGGAGTGTGGGTTAAGATCATCAATAGCTGCTTCTATATCACGGGTATTTAGATTATTTTTTATTTATTTTATAAAGAAAATATGAAAAATGTATGCTATTTCAAAGTGAATAAGCCCACAAAACTATTTTAGGTGAATTTATTGTGTCAATTTTAGCTTTTTTTGCTTAAATTAGTCTGCACCACCCAACATCATGTAACTGAAACTTATCAAATTTTTTGCATTTTTTTATTTTTTCCAAACAGACACTTCAATGCTTTCAACTGATTTTTTTTAGTTAATATATATTCAAGTTACTTGATTTTTGTTTTTCACACAGGACACAGTAAAATTGATGTTTCAAAACATACTTAATTTATATCTAATAGGTTTTAGTTAATAATTATAAATGATTTTACTTTTTGCTTACACTTACCTAAATAATTGAAAACTGTTGGTATAGAATAAAATAATCATCATTTTGAGCATGTCTCATAAAATATTTTTATCAACTTTATTGTATCTTAAGTGAAAAACATGAAACAACTTGGGTAAGTCATAGTTTCAATATAGTGAAAGGTGCAGACTAAGTACGGCCTAAGCAAAAAAGCTAAAACTGACAAAATAAACATAACACAGGTGGTAAAATGATCCTGATAGATTTTCAGTTTTGAAACAGTTTGAATCCTTCATTTTTTATTTATAAAGTACTTTAGATTGTGGTATGAAACCTGTGGATACTATCTGGTGCGAAATGTGCTCCACCGTAGTGTATTTAAAATCAATTCTCTTTCTCTGTAGAGAATCTAGCCCATTCTAAAAATATCAAATGTTTTTAGGGATAAAAAGCTAAATTTTCAGCGTATTTAAAAAAATTTTGATACCAGTGAGCCAAATATAACCTCAAAAAAATATTGCATTTAGTGTAGTAGAACTAACTTTTGTAATCTTTTAGGAATAGCTTCTAAATAATTACTTCTCTCAGGGCTCTAGAAGTAATTATTTATATAAAAATTCAGTTTTTGTATAAGAATAATCAATGTATAAAGGCACATCGATAAAGTTTATCGTCAGCTAGCAGAGCAGCTTTGCACTGTTTTGTTTTCGGCCGAGTTCGGGCCGAAAGCGTCGCCGTGCCCCCCACCGAACTATGGCCGAATTCGGCAGCACTTCGGCTAGTTCGGATACGAATTCGGGCCGAAGTCGCGCCGAATCATTATGTTTGCTCGGGAGTCTTGCTGATATGATTCTCTTTTCCATTTTGTAAGCCAATTTTCAAGTTCAAATTTCAAAAAATTTCTAATTTATTGAAAAACTTACTTGACGAAGATTCAATGGTAGCCGCGTTACTAAATATCTGCAAATTATTTTCACTCAGTGTGTTAATATTTGTTTGCAAATTAAAAGATTCCGTCAAATTAGTTTTTATCTTTTTTTTAGGTGGCTTTCGAAGTTTTGAACTGTCCTCCATGCCGTTAAAAGCACTGTTCACTGTTTACTTATTTGAGCGAAGAAGTTGCTGAGAATTTTTTCAGGAGTTAGATATATGAAATACAAAAAGTTTATGGTTTTCTTAACATTTGAGTTAAATAAAACATGAAAAAAGATACGAGTCACACTGATCTCTCACTCGTAAATTTTTTTAACCAATCTTTTTTTATCGAAAATCAACTCTGGTTGACAACAACCAAAATTTGATATCATTTGATCTATTACTTCAAAATAATTTGCGTGTAAATTTTAGAACAACAAAGATATAATGATTTTTACGTAATCATCTTAATTGATGAAAACTTTAACTAAAAAAAGATCTTATATTTAAAAAAAAAAAAAACATTTTTATTTAAAAATAGCTAAACTAATCTAATATTTTTGTGAGAAAGTTGTGTTTCATTTGGAAAAAAATTTTAAGAGACAAGTTTTTTGCAATTCTGACCCAAAAATTATTTAAATTTGCAATTATCTTTTTCATCTTGATGCCGATTTTCAATTGTAAAGCTTAAGGGGGTACATATACCTAAAAAAAAAACCTCAAAAAATATTTTGTAAGATTTTTTAAAATTATTTATTTAAAAAGATTTTTTTTTTCCAGGTTATACACACATTTTTACACTATTTTACACATTTAGTTAGTACAAAAACATGATTTTCTAAGTAACATTAAATATAGCTTATTTAAGAAATAAAAGTTCATTGCTCGTAAAGCCAAAATTTTTCCAGACAGCGGATGGTCCCAGGACTTTGCACACTTGTTCTATATGTGAATCCTCATGAGCCTAAACCTAATCCAAGCACTATAAAGCTATTTGCATACTTTGAAGTTGCTTAATGTAGTGAAAATTTGGATAGTTTTTATCATTTTAATCAATTTATGGTGTGCAAGTAGCTTTATAAAGCTTGGATTTGGTTCCCTGAGGTTCCGCTCATGAGAGTTCACATGTAGAATAAGTGTGCAAAGTCCTGGGTCCATTCGCTGTCTGGAAAAATTTTGGCTTTACAAGCAATGCCCTCATTTTCTCAAAAATCACACATTTGAGAAAATGGCTTTTAAAGTTCTGAACAGATTTTGATGAGTAAAATGTAACACACCAACACATAAACATTTATATCTTGATAATATCTTGTCACATGACTCTTGCTTGATGTAAACACTCTTTTGCACATAGCCGGATACTTTATTTTTTTGCTCCTGCTGCTAAAGTGACCCAATTAGCTTTTTTATCATTTATCAAAAACACAGATTACACACTATTAGGCACCAAGACCAGGTTAAGACTTTGAGTCAGCGGAGTCTTCATATGCAATTATCTAAAAATTATCTTTAACTTTAAATCACAGAATTATTTTTTCACTTCACATTTGTACATAATAAAATTTTACTAGAAATATGACTCGAAGAACAAAAAAGACGTCATGTACTTGCAACGCTGCAGAAATACCTAATTTGATATCGATAGATCGATATTCGACACTAATTGATGTAATATACTAAAGTAGACTCGTAGAGGTAATATATGTCATATATTATGTCATAAGGTTTATAAATTTTTTTATGCGATCGATTCTAACTTAATAAATTGTTTTTAGCATTAGACTTGAAATGAAAGTTAATCGGTCATTCTTAATTTTCATTATTAAGATATTATGTCAAGGAAAAAATCTAATCACAGTTAAAAAAAATTTCTGTTTTTCCATCGCTTTTATAAGACGAAAACGAAAAAATACAGTTCTGTTCGTGGATAAAAAAAAAAATTATACCTACATTTCAAAATTGAAAATTAAAAAAGGAAAAAATACATCGAAAAAGCATTTGTACCTAGTATCGTAGATAGTATTTCTGCTGCTAGAACTGACTTGAAATTCTTGAATTTCAAAAAAAGCCATTTCAACGTTAATTTAATAAATTGAATGTCTTCATTAAATTAACTGTAACTTTTTTTCCTTAACGAATTAAGAAACGCGGTTTGCGGTATTTGAATTTGATGTAAAAGTACATCAAAAAACCCGAAAACTTGAAAATTAATTTTTTGAAAAATTTTAGGTATATGTACCCCCTTAATGAATAATAAGTTGGATATTTTTTTTTAATTGAGCTCTTACTAGAGCTTTCGAGGTTTCAGACTTTGAAAATAATTATTTATTAATCGATTAAATTCGGCGTCCAGGGTTATTGGATTTTATGATTTTGGGGACAATTAATCGATTTTTAACTAAACTTGGCGCCCAGAGTTATACGGCTTGGGGGATGGCCGATAAGTTTTTTTGTTGAACTCGGGCGCCCTAGGTATTCGGGGATTCAGAGCTTGAGAGATAGTTGATCAGTTTTTTTGTTGAACTTGGACGCCCAGGGTTTTGGAGGTTTAGAGCTTGGGGGATAGCCAACCAGTTTTTTTGTTAAACTCGGGCGCCCAGGGTATTTAAGGAATAGCCGATAAGTTTTTTTGTTGAACTTGGACGCCCAGGGTATTTGGGAGTTTGGAGCTTAAGGGATAGCCGATAAGTTTTTTTGTTGAACTTTGGCGCCCTGGGTATTTGGGGATTCAGAGCTTAGGGGATAGCTGATCAGTTTTTTGTTGAACTCTGGCGCCCAGGGTATTTAAGGGATAGCCGATAAGTTTTTTGTTGAACTCGAGCACCCTGGGTATTTGGGGGTTTGGAGCTTGGGGGATAGCTGATCAGTTTTTTGTCGAACTCGGGCGCCTAGGGTATTTTGGGGCACAGAGGTTAGGGGATAGCTGATAAGTTTTTTTGTTGAACTTGCATCAAAAATACCTTCCAAAAAAATGGGGGGGGGGGGCTACCCCCCCCCCCCCTGGATCCGCCACTGGTGAGTGAGAGATGAGTTGGGGATTAAGTACGGTATTTGTAGTATGTGAAATTAGTAAGGTCATTAATGTGGCTAAGATTAAAATATGTTAGGTGGTTAAAGATGAAAAATTAAGTAAGGTTAATTGGTAGGGTTATGAATCAAATTATCAGCTAGTTTTTTTTTCTTGGACTATGTATCATTTTTTTAGCGCTAATACTTGACATAAAAAATTTCAAGTCGATTAATCATCGGGAAGATTGCGAGGCTCGTTCTCCTTTCGAAGAATAAGGGAGACGACCCGGACACGCCGTCCTCCTAAAGGCCCGTGAGCCTGCTGGACATGCTGGCAAAGGTCTTCGAGCTAAGCCACGGCTTGCCGGAAGCCGATCTCTCGGCGATGCAGAGGCCTTCGAGAGGGCCCAACTTCATCGGCATGTGGTTAGACCGATTGTTGTTCTAGTGACCCTAGAAGTTAAAAACACGTTCAACTCCGCTCGGTGGTCAGACATTCTGGGCTCGTTGAAAGACGAGTTAGAAACGTCGGATTACCTGATGCGGGTTTTCGAAGACTATTTTGTTGACAGGATTCTGACCTACGACACTAAGGACGGTAAGAGAATCAGGAGGATGGATTACGGCGTGCGTGACGCAGGGCTCGATCATGGGCCCAACCTTCTGTATCACGGTGTATTCGCTATGTGCGCGACTGTAGAGCAGAGCGATTTTCGGTCGAAGTATCGACTTTTAGCCTGAAAAGTCGATACTTTGACCAAAAATCTGCTGGGCTTTCTAGGTAGCGCTGCAGTCGCGCACATAGCGAACAACTTTCTGATGGGACTGAAATGGTCGCCGGGTGTTTTCATCGTTGCCTACGCAGATGAAAAAATTCTATTTTAAAACACGAAGAGGGTTTGGCTGGATTATTTTCCCCAGCTGAATTTCAATCCATAAAAATGCAGTATTTCACATTTTTGCGGAACAACAGACTTTCAATTATTTTCTTAGTTCGTAATTCTTTGAATTACAGAGGTTACAAATGTTTGTTTACTCATAGACCTATATATGAGTATTCCTAGCTATATATAGGTACTAGAGGGTACCTCCTACTCGCTCCGCTCGTCAACCCCCAACTTACGTTTTTAATATAAAATTTCTGTATGAGGTAACCCAATCTGCTTGTTCTAGTATGGTATTTTTAATATTTAAAAAATATTTTTTTATTTATGTGCATAAACAAATTTTTACAGAGTCCATACCAAGTACAATTTTTAGTTTTATTTTTAATTTAATTTAGAACCAAATGGAGTACAAAATAGAAAATCTAAAATCAGAATCTGTTAGAACATAATGTAAAAAATTTTGTATTCTTACATATTGTAACAACAAACAAACAGGTGGCAGAAAATATTAAAAAAAAGAACTGTTAAAAACATTATTGTAAACCCGTAGACTAAATCTGTCTCAAATCATCAGCACAGTCACCGACTCATCTCTAGTCATCCTAATAACTCGAGTAATACCCTACCTCTAAAATCCAGCATGAAATTCAGCTTGAAATCCAGCCGTCATATTGGAACCGAAATCCAGCTGGATGGCCAGCTGGAAATCCAGCTGAATTTAAAAACAATTTTTCGTTAATATTGCATAAAATCAAGTTAATATTCATTTTTCAATGATTTTGAAAAAATTGAACTGGAAATACAGCTGGAAATCTAGCTGGAAAATTTTGAAAAAAAACTAAATTCAATTTCTTCAAAATCATTGAAAAATGAATAATAACTTGATTTTCAGCAATACTAACCAAAAAAAAAATTTTTTTTTTTCAATCCAGCTGGAAATCCAGCTGTCAAATCGGAACCGAAGTCCAGCTGGATTTTAGGGGTAGGGTAACCATAAAATATTATCTTTTTTAAACTAGATTCTAAAAATACCTTTTACACGAATTCAATATTGTGTAGAAACAAGCATTTAAAAATAAACACAATATAACTTTTTTCTTTTTACGTAGAATCGATTAATCAAGTTAACTTATTAAAATTTTTCTATTTTCACCGTTTTTTAGCGATTAAGTAAACTCTAAGTTCCAAAAGACACATGTTTTTGAAAACTTTGAACAAAAAGAACAAATAATTTGCAGGGCAACTTTGTCATGAAATGCATTTTTACCCCTGAAAGCTAAGGCCAAAGATTAAAAAACTCTAAAAATTGGTTTAAAATAAAGTGAAAAACAATTCATTTATTCAGTGTCGTACGAACAACTTTGGATCTATATACCTAAAACTTTGCAAAAAACTTCCTTTTGTATGTACCAATCGAATGATACCTAATTTGTGAGGTTGCGAAAGAATTGCTGACATTACCAGTTGTCCTAAGATAATCATTTTTTGCTTTTTTTAAATTATTTTTTAATAACTCTAGGGCTCTTGGGGCAAGGGTTAAAAAAGGAAAAAAATAGCATATTTTTCACTGAGGGACTAAAGTGTGTCGGGGAGAATCAAACTAAGAAACCCAGATTTCTTTGGTTTGAACAGAGGCCTGTTAATTAAAAACTTTAATAAACGGATGTTCGTATTAACTTGACGTAAGCTTGGTTTTTATTTGGCCCAGGAATATGGAGTTGCTAGTTTTGGTCTTATTGCCCAAGGTTATAAGGTTGTTAATTGGATTCTCATTTGAGCAGGTTAATTGAGAAAACTTTCGGAAAAAAATTGTTCTTAACTTTCTTTTTTTGAAATTGAAAGTGAAAATGATCATTTAATTACTTTCAAGATTAAAAATTTGATGGCGTATTAATAATAAAGCGCGCTTGCGCGCTGATTGAGACTATAGTAGTTATTAAAAAAAGGATATCAATCATTTTTTTTCATGATATTTCTAATTTTATAATAAATTTCATTTAATTTTAATGATGTCAGCATAGTTTAAAAATTTTCTTGAGCCTCCTTTTAAGGATAATGAATTTTTTTTTTTAAATACTGCTTTGCGGTATTAAACAATAAACAATTAAATTTCTTTTAGACTACGTGGTAGGATATTGTTATATTGATGGATACTTAAAAAATATGCAAAAAAATTTGATTTTCATGACTTCACCCCAAACGGTGTACCTACTTGAGAAACTTTCACTCAAAGTGACTAACGGTCCAGATTTGCTCTGATTTACTTCTCATCTCGATTACCATAGGAAAACACAGCAATTCTAAAGTTTTATCATATTCTTTAAAGAAGAAATTTTTTTTTAGCTGCAAGGTATTTACACTATAAAAGATAACTACTACTAGTTATGTAAGAAAAAATTAAAATAAATTTTAGACTATTGCTACATAGTTAAAAAAATTTCCTCAAGCCTTGAACCCCTAGAACTCTTGGAGCTCAGCGTGATAGTTGAGTCATCCCTTATGGAAAAAACCGGTGTAAACACCGAATTTTCAGTGTAAACACTAGATTTTGAGTGTAAACACCGAAAGTTCGGTGTTGACACTCAACTGTTGGGTGTTGACACCCACAATTGGGAGTTTACACCCAATAGGTTCAGTGTTAACACCAAAGTTAAGTGTTGACACTTAACTGTTGGGTGTTGACACCCACAATTGGGAGTTTACACCCAATAGGTTCAGTGTTAACACCAAAGTTAAGTGTTGACACTCAACTGTTGGGTGTTGACACTCGCAATGGGAGTTTACACCCAATATGTTCAGCGTTAACACCGAAGTTAACTGTTAACACTTAACTTTTGGGTGTCGACACCCACACTATTGCGAGTTTATACATAAAAGGTTTAGTGCTAACACCAAAGTTAAGTGATAATAATTATGGGTATTACACCTAAAAGAATTAGTGTTTACACCAAAGTTAAAAGTTAGTTGGAATGTTACACTCAAAATGGAATTTTGACGCTAAACCCGTTTTTAATAAAAAATTAATGACGAATTCAATAGATGATGATATGCTTAATCAGTAGAATCAAAAATAAATACCATAACTGGAAATTCTTTATTATTGCACAGATATATCGTGAGTTCGTCGTGTACTAAGGTAAAGATGCCAATTATGATCACATAAAATGCTACTTTTCAGCATTTTGAATTTTATTGAAAAAACAAAGCATGTTAGAGTAAATCTTTTTTTACATACTTAAATATTAGGTTCTTAGGAACTTAAATAAATTTTTTTTATATGAAAATTGTATTTATTTATTGAATAATTCATGTTTAAAGTCAAGACCTTTTATGCCCCTTTTTAAAATCAAGGCCCCAGTTTATTAGACAACTTCAGCTTTGGGCCCAGTTTATGGAACACTTTTACACGTAAAATCCCGTATGTGACTTAAGTACCCCGGTTGATGGAACGGAATCGTCAAAATTCGAGGGTTTCATCACTTCCAAACACGAAAAAATTACAAATCTAATTTGAAAATCAGATAAACCGTTCCATCAACTGGGGTACTTAAGTCACAGACGAGATTTTACGTGTAAAAGTGTTCCATAAACTGGGGTCAAAGCTGAAGTTGTCTAATAAACTGGGGTCAAAAGGTCTTGTCTTTGAACATTAATTATTCAATAAATAAATACAATTTTCATATAAAAAAAATTTATTTAAGTTCCTAAGAACCTAATATTTAAGTATGTAAAAAAAGATTTACTCTAACATGCTTTGTTTTTTCAATAAAATTCAAAATGCTGAAAAGTAGCGATTTATGTGATCATAATTGGCATCTTTACCTTATATAGTAAGTACAAAACGTCTGAGACAGCAATTGAAATACAAAAAAATTAAATGATTTACTAAAAATTATTCCAGAATTCGAATAACTCATTAAATTTTTATCGTTAAACATTTAAGTTTTTTTTTAAAGTAATTTGTTCAAAATTCAGTTTTATATTTAGAAAATTACGTCCAAACTGAAATAATAAAAAAACCCTTTTAAAAAATACATGAACCTTTAAGTTAAGAACTAAAAGTATATATTCGGCCAAAGGAGCAGTAAAAATGATTATTTTAGAAAAAAATAGTAACAGACAAAAAAATGAAAATATTTGAAATTTTTTGAAACCAATCAATAGGAATGCAATTATGACAAAAATAATAATAATTTTTTAACATGCTTTTATTTAAAAAGTACTATATTTTCACGTACTTATTAAAAATACACATCCAAAAATCACATCCAAAGAATTACACTGGGAAAATAATGGGTATCATCTAGCCCATTAGTAGGGTTATGTTATGCCCGGCAGCTTCGGGCATCAGAGTTACCGTGGTGGGTACGGTGGTACCCGACGTGGGAACTACAATCCCCAAACTGTCACGCCAACGCCCTCTACCGTTGTTTTGGATCTGCCTTTTGCTTAGTTTTACCCGTATGTGGGCACCACCGTCCCCACACTGTCGAGCAGCAGCGCTCCTATTTTTGGGATCACTGACTCCCATTATTTTCCCAGTGTAGACCCGATTGCTCGGAGAAGACCCCCAGGTACCCCCGGCATCGGTAATCTGGATGTCCAAGACTGCACATTAACGTATCGATATTCAAACTTATACCGTCTGTAAAATTTTAGACCTCTAAGTCTCGTAGGCTCAAAACTATAGTGCTATTGGCAGATTTGGACATACGACGTTGATGACGTGATCGAAACTTCGTGAGTTAAAGGAAATCATGAGAATAAATATAATAAATAATAAAAAGTTCAAATCAATTTATCATAAAAGAAATAAGTTGGTTTAATTGTTTTAATTTCTGACAAAAAAAATAAAAAAATGAATTTTTATGAAAAACACCCGAATTTTGGGTGTTAACACTGAAATTTTTATTTTAATAATTGTTAATATAGTTTTTAAAAACAAGTTAAAAGTAATGTTTTTTAATCATATACAAACTAAATAATCAAAAAAAGTTTGTTTCAATCTTTATATATTATTTTAAACATAGCATTTTTCAACTAAGAGCGTGGCTAAGTGGATAAAGTGGTCGGTAAATTTTCGTCAACTTGAAGATCGATGGTTCGAATCCCCACGAGTCCAATTTTTTTTTTTTTTCGGTTTAGTGTAACACTCCTTTGGGTGTAATACTCCATTGGGTGTTACACTCCATTTGGGTGTAACACCGCTTGGGTGTGCGAAATCACACCCAATGCGGTGTAGAAGTTCGGTGTTATTTTCAGTGTTTTTTTTCGGTGTTTACACCGATTTTTTCCATAAGGGATTGACAATTTCAAGCTCTAAACCCTCACAAATCTAGGCATTGAGTGCAATAGATGCCTGATTAATCACCAAGTATTTAACTTTCAGAACTCTGGGTGCCGTGTACTTATTTACCTAACTAGACTTGTGGCATTTTCCGGGAAAAAGACTTGGAGCTTCCATTTTAAGAGTATATTCTTGTTGTAGGTAGTATTATCCTACTAGGCGCCTAGAGTTATGATCGATTTACGGCTTGGCGGTCAATGATTCAGAATTCTATTGAAATAATTATTGATTATTCCTTGAACTCAGCACCCAAGGTTGTAAGGGTTTAAGGCTTTTGGGATGATAAACTTTATGAATAATCTATTGAACTCGACGCTAAAGTGGACGCAGTCGGAGAAAATCTTAATTCGGCGAGCGTTATATTGACACCATTGTGTAATATTTTAACAAAAAAAAGTTTTGTATTGGTTAAACGGGTATCAAATAATGTACAAAATTTTCAAACCGTCGGTTGTTTTTCTATTATTGAAAGAAATAATTTTTTCCCTGTTTTTAGACAGATCTGTTTAAGGATTGTGGGATGATTAATTGATCATTAATTGAACTTTATGCTATGGGTTAGGGGTTCAAGGCTTGCGGGATAATTAATTAATCATCTATTGAATTCAACACCCAGGTTTATAGGGAGTAAAGGCTAGTAGAATAATTATTTGATCAACTATTTTATTCGACACCCTAGCTTATGGAGTTTTAAGGCTTAGTGAGTAATTAATAAGTCATTTTAAAAAACTGCAACTTCAAATTTTAAACGTAGCAGAAGCGTCAAATTGAGGGTCGCTAAACTGGGAAAGCAAAACTGTTAAGAGATAGAATTTTCCGAATCGAAAACCAAAACATTTAATACATGTTCGTAATAAAATATTACGTAAGATCGGCTGGTACCCCCCCCCCCCCGCCCCGCTTAAGGATATGTAGAGATTTCTTCAACCTCCCTCCCCCTCGAGGCCCTTACGTAATTAACGAATGACTCCTTAATAATTTTTTCCAAATATGTTATTTTCCCGAGCTGGATTTCAACCAATAGGAACACCGCATTTGACATTTGGCTGAGGGGTGCCGGTAAAATTATTTCCATAATTTTTCGGTTATTTCCAATCAGTCGCATAGTAACTCGAATTGTTAGACTTAATCGATTTATCTTTGGGTTAGGCCCGAGACACTGCGGTGTAGACCTATATATACCTATGAATACTCATATATAGGTATACACCGCACTGACTTGAAATTGAATCGAATAATATAAGTCTATTAGTAAACAAACGTTAGTAACCTCCGCTAAATAGTATATTTCATACCGGGCGCTGGAAAGTATTAGCAAGCCCTAGCAAACCCAAATTTGGGTTTGCTAGGGATTTGCTAATACTTTTCCAGTGTCGTGTGTAATGTTTTTTTTCATAACGACGGGAGGAAAACCCAAAGTCCCGCTCCGGGGATTTGGTGTTTTCGGCCCGGAGGTATGAAAAGTGAAATACTGCGTTTCTATGGGTTGAAATTCAGCTGGGGAAAATAATCCAGCCGAATACCCCTCGTGCTTCAAAATAGTAGAAAATGTTCCTCCACTCGCGGGGCAAGTTTGACAAAAAAATCACTTGCGCTCCGCACTTGTGATTTTTAAACTGCCAAACTTGTCCCCCTCGTTGCTGTGCAACAAAACAGTCGGAAAATTATCGAAAATTTTAGAGAACTAGGGATATTACGACTGATTATTCGAAAAATTTGTTATCCGAAGAGGGGTCGGTCCTGAGTCCTTTGGATAATCAAGTACCTACTGTATTTTTCTAAAGTGATCATTTCCCCCTAAACTTAAATATCGAAAAACTCGAAAAAAAAAAAAATTTTTTGGAAAAACTATAATGAATTTGTCTAGACATATTTTATCTGGGGACATATAGAGACCTCAACTGCAGATTTTGAAAATTTAAGATGAAATCGGCCAAGAGCAGCAAATTTGGTAATAGAGTAAAAGATAAGCAACAAATTATGATGCAAATCTCGAATTTTATCTAGCACCATATAGTGACTGGCTATTATCGTTTAATATTCAAGATAGCGTAACCAGTGGTTTCTCGGAGTTGTAAAGCCCATAATAGACATGCAATTGATTGGTTTTTCACACAACTACAAAATATTTTTTACTTTACTCTCAATTTGATAAAACACAACAATCCTTGCAAAGCTCAACAAACAATAAACGCTTTTTCCACTGTTATTAAAGTAATGATAAAACTGAATTTTTGCAAGTACAAAAGACCACATTGAAAACAAGCATTGCTGACATATAAATATAGTCTTACTTATAAAAACACATGGATTTTTTAACGTAATAAGAGATTAAATTTTTTAAATAGTTTTTGATATATTAAAGTGATGGTTTGATAATAATTTTTTAGGGTGATATATTCAGTGGACTGAACAGTGGTTTGCAGGATGGCATTTTGTCAAGGGCAGAAGCATTAGCCGCCGATCTTGGAAAACATAACGGTGGTACTCCAATGCCTTTAAAGCATGATCCAGTATCAGTTTATCATCACGGATCTCATATGCCATCTCCCCATCCAAATAATCGGCCGCATCACCAGGTACAAACACACTTCTTTGTGAGTTCAAAAGCCGTTGTATTATCAGTATTTATAGTTATTATCTTTTTTTTTTTGTTCATCATTGTGATTGTTTGATGTTTAATCTATTCTAATGTGCATTGTCGAAACCAACTATAGTAATCGCAGCTCATTTTAAATTTTTGCTGCTAAAAGTGCTTATTACAATGCCAAAATACTAATTACATTCAACGAAAATCTATACATGTGATTGTATACAAACGGGCCGGGATCAAATGATTATAATCACATTAATCAATAAAATTAACGGAGATCACATTGAGCGGTAACTATTGTAATCAAATTCAACAATGATTTAAAAAATTTAAAAAAATTCGTAGAAGTAAGCTTTAACTTTCTATCTTTTGCTTATCAGGACTTAAACCAGCGGGTTATTATACCTCATAGTTTTTTGAAGCGTGACTTCTATATTTAGATTATGACTACCTATCTTACCTACACTATCGTTAAAGTGAAAAAAATAATTAAAATAAAATCCTTTGTTGCTTGGTCTAACGAACGTTTATTTAAATTATTTTTGCCAACGTTTCGGCATCGTTTGATTATGACCTCTTCGCGGATATAAGGTAAAGGACCTAATTGTGGACCCCAAAAATCACAACTTTCGGGGTTTTTGAATTTTATAGAAAAAACCAAGCAAGTGAGGTTAATTTTTTTTGTACATACTTAATTTTAGTGGTCTTAAGAATCAAAATAAATTTTTTTTATTAAAAAATTTTATTTATTTACAGAGTAATTAATGTTTAAAGTAGAGACCTTTTGGACCATATTTTTGAAACTGTGTGTCAAAGTACCCCGATTAATGGACCTTTTTTACATGCGATATCCCCTTAACATTTTTCTTACCCCAATTAATGGACCCTGTGATTTTATTTCAAACTATTGACTTTTGAGGTTACGATTTTTGTTGACATTGAAGTTAAAAGTAGTTACAGTTTTCATTGAAAAAAGTAATTTAACCACATTAGAAGATTTATAAAGCTGATATTTTAGTGTATAAAACTCGGTATGAAAGCCAAAACTAACGTCCCATTAATTGGGGTACTCGGGGTTTCATTTAAAGGTTCGTATTAATGGACCGCTGCTCTTCAGGACCATTAATTGGGGTACCTTGAGACTAGGGCCCAATTATGAGAACTGCATTATTTATTTAAAAATTTATATTTCTAACTTACAAAATTGATACTATACTAATTTTTGAAGTCTAAGCTTTTCATTGATGAGTGATACATTGCGTAAATAAATAAAGTATGCCTAGAAATTCAAGTTTGAAAGTTGCTTGATTCACTGCAACGAGAACACCAACCTAACCCTCGAGTCAACCAACACTGTGACTTTCAAAATAAAACGGAATTATTAACGTAAACTTGAAAAAAAAATTTCGAAATATTCTTTGATAACATAAGTTTATTTTAAAATAGTTTTATGCCGATATTTGCATTAAAAAAATATTTAAAAATGATTTTTGCTGAAGGGGACCATTAATTGGGGTAAGGGGTCCACAATTGGGTCCTTTACCTTATAAATTACAAAAATCGCAAATAATACAAAAATTATGAAAAATTATAAAAATCACATAATGAATTAATAAAATTAAAATTAAAAAATTAAAAAATTAAAAAATTTTTTCACCTATAAGATTATAAAATCAGTCGATAAGTCTATCGTGTTGTGACAACACAGTCACTGTTGTCGAGTACATGGCTTACGTATTACTGATTTTGGGAGAAACTTTTTTGATGATAAGTCTGTTGTTACGCCTTTATAGTCTTCTTATGATCCTTCCCAGCTGAAAAAATCAGTACGGAAATCAGTACGGAAATCAGTACTGGGATCCGTACTGGAATCCGTACTGGACTCCAGAACTGATAATTGAGACCGATATCCGCACTGATTTTCGTACTGATTTCAGTGCTGATTTTTTTTTTTTTTTTCATTTTTATTTTTTTTTTATTTTGAGGGGAGGGGGGGGGGGGAGTTAACTGTTGTACGAAAAAATATAATAAGTTTTATAGTGAATACATTAAAATCCAATATTTCAGTTAATATCAAAATCCAATATTATCATTTTTTTGAGTGGGGGTAACAGTATAAACAAAATATTACCAAAATAAAAAAAAATTTTGTATTTAAATAATATTTGTTGGCATAATTATTTTTATGCTTTTTTCCAAAATAATATTTGTATATATTTTTTCTCTTTATACAAATTTTTTTTTTTTTTTTTTTTTAAATTCAATTCTTTTCATTTGATTTTATTAATATTTTAAAAATTAATATTATACAATCTTCATATTTTATTTTGATTATTGATAGTTATATAATTCAATGTAACCAAACAGTATAATTAATTGTGATTTTTTTAAATTTGATTAATTATTTTTTTTAAGGTATGAAAAGATTAAAAAATGCAGCCTTATGGTGGCTCCCTATAGTTTTCGCGTTTCTTACAAAATTTTTCTAATTTTGCACAGAGCTAGTTTTTTGTGTCCCCTACACGCTAATTTTTGAGATATTTAGTTCGGAAGTTTCAACTCATTGCATGGCCCTAGTGAAAATTTATGATGCGTACTCACATGCATACACACATGCGTATGCACGTGCTGTTAACGTTCAGTAATTTTTTTTTTTAAATAACAACAACTTTACTATTTTTAAAACAGTAAACAACAAGGTAACAGTTATAAACAATAAGTTCAACAATAAAGAATTTATTTTTCAATTTATGGCGAACTGAACCAAATATCCGTGTACCTGAAATTTTTCGAGTAAGAAAAAAACATGGTACCACTAGTTTGCTATTATCTTAAAATTTTATATATTTTTAATGAAAAAGTTTTTATAATTTTTTCTTTTAATGTGAATATTAAAACTCAACTAAAAAATTTGAAATCCATTTTTGGAATGTCCAAAGTCAGGTACACTAAAACCTCTGATGTGCATAGATCTGTGCAATCAAGAAAGCACAAAGAAATAACAATCTCAAATTTTTAACTTAAATAAATTGAGTATCAATTTATAATTTATACAAATTTTCCATATTTCCATATACAGTTCCTTTCTTCTTTGACTTTGAAAAAAAAAAAAAAAACTGCTAACACATGGTCGCAAGTGATCAGCAGCAGCAGTGATGGCTGAGAACAGGAGAAAGGTTCACAATGATAGAATTCGTGCAGGTTGCAAGCCGTTAGCCGAGCAGAGGGCGGAGACAAGTTAAGTTTTGATGTTGAACTCATTGTTTCTAGCTGTTACCTTGTTGTTTACTTTTTTTAAAATAATAAAGTTGTTGTTATTTTTTAAAAAAAATTTACTGAACGTTAACAGCATGTGCGTACGCATGTGTGTGCGCATCATATATTTTCACTAGGCGGAAGTGCTCTGCCAAGCATAAAAATTCGTAAAAATTTGAAGGTTATTTTTGAATTGCATATTCAATTTTCATAGAATATTTTTTAAAAACAGGTTTTCTGATAGAGCAAGATGTTAGGAATCGTGAGGAACAAAGAAAAATACAGCAAGCGGTATTAACTTTTGAGATAACGAAACAAAAACAATGAAAAACGCGTGACTTCAAAAATTAGATTATATAAGTATCAATAAATATCAATAATCAAAATAAAATATGAAGTTTGTAAAATATTAATCTTTACCAATGAGAATAAAATCAAAATATAAAGAATTGAATTCAAAAAAAAAAAAAAAAATTTGGATGGAGAGAAAAGATATGTACAAATATTATTTTGGAAAAAGGCATAAAAATAATTATGCTAACCAATTTTTTTTTAATTATTATTAAATAATAAAAAAAATTTGTAAAAAAAAAAAATTATTTAAAAAAATAAATTCTTTGCTTTTGAAAATCCATATGGAAATCTGTTTCAATTTTCCATACGGAATTCCATATGGATTCTGTTATGGATTTCCGTATGGGGTCCTGCATGGATTTCCATATGGATTTTCAGCTGGGTAATTATAAAAATAAAGAGTACATACGTGAAGTACCAAATTTGTTAAGTTATTGAATAAAATTTTTTTTTTCTTTAAATGCTTTGTATTTAATGAAACCTGACATAGCCAAGCTATTTATTGTTGTAAAGTATTCGAATTAAAACTAAATTATAAATAAAAGAATAGAGTAGCCAAAACGATATTTGTTAGATATCTAACAAATATCGTTTTGGCTACTCCACGTTCTGCTAGTATCGTCTGCTTATGAAAAAGCCTCATACTTTACTTTTATGTTTCATTAATGTAACTGAAATATTGGATTTTGATATTTTCACTACAAAACTTATTATATTTTTTTGTACAACAGTTAACTCCCCTCCTCCCCCCAAAATAAAAAAAAAAAAAAATGAAAAAAAAAAAAAAAAATCAGCACTGAAATCAGTACGGAAATCAGTGCGGATATCGGTCTCAATTATCAGTACTGGAGACCAGTACGGGTCCCAGTACGGATCCCAGTACTGATTTTTTCAGCTGGGTTCCTTAAGTACATAGTGTCCTGAAAAGGTCATCATCAAACGATGACCAAACGTTGGCAAAAATAATTTAAATAAACTTTCGTTAGACCAAGCAAAAAAGGATTTTATTTTACTTATTGACTACACGAACAACCTATATACAAAAAAACTTGAAAAAAATAATGTCATTCATAAGGAGGCCCATCACGTGTGATTCTTGTTGTAGGTCATTAATGCTCCACATAAGACTGACTCATTTAACAAGAGACTTGATGAAACTGTTGTACATTGTGCTGAGTCAGTTAAACTTTTAAGATAGTATTATTGTTCCTCCTATGTTTTCGTATACCTCAGGTCAAAAAAATACGCTCAAAATGAGTACTCCTAAAAATATTGTTATAAACTGATAATCTCTAAGTAAATCTACATCCTCGACAACGTGTCGATGTCAAAATAAAGATCTAAGCCCTTGTCGTTAAAATTTTTGATCAAAGCTTGTGGTAGCTGGCCTGAGTACAGGTTTTTGCAGTTTTTAGCAGGAGTCACTCTATCCACACGAAAATACGTACGTTCGCTGCAGCTACGCACAGTGCATATACGTTCACTGCACGTACGTGCACTTAAAATTTTGACGCAAAAAATTCAAGAACGTACGTGCATCGAACTTTCTTTACCCGAACGTACGTTCAATACTAGACGTAGGCTCAGTCTTCCCATATGGAATTTTATGTTCAGTTACTGAAAAAGCGGTAATTTTCCTTACTCATACATGAGTGCAATTTTAAACATGAGTTCAAATTTTTCCAATTGAAACCTACATTTAATAATTTCTAGTCCTTGGCGCCCAAATCAGATTAATTAATGAAAAATCAATTGAATAATAAAAAAAAAAATCTTATAAGCTCTCTAAATCTCAATAAGTGAAATTTCACTTATTGGAAGTGAATAGTCACTTATTCAATGCGTAAATTGTCGTCCACGTAGAAAAAGTGACTATTCCCTTTTTCAAATAGTAAAACATAACTCATGAATAAGTGAAAAATCGAATTACGCAACCAAATGTTCATTTCTTATTAATTAAATTATTAATGCTTCTACACATGAAAAATTATTATTTTATCAATTAAATAATTAAGTTTTTAATAATTAGATTTAAAAAAAAAAAAAAAAAAAATTTGATCGACTAGGATTTGAACCTGGATCCTTCAAGTGGAAAAAAATTGCAAAATAAGAAGTACGACGAGGGTCATGACATTTAACCCTCTCGACCATTTGTTCTCATGTCAGTGCTAGTGTTTAAGCGCCTATAAAAACTGTTTCCCCAAGAAAGCTTGATTATAAAAATTTATATTTAGGTAATAATTAACTAATTGAATTATCATTTCCGTTCCCAATTTTTTCTAAACAAATAAATAACTCAATCATTAATTATTATTCAAGCGATTTTTAAATAAATAAATAAATAAGTTTCAAAATAATATAAAAGTGGAGGTATTTAATACATCTAATAATCTTGATTACTACCAAGTATTTTAACATTATTCACAAGTAGTTTATTTATTTTATTTTGATACTGCTCAGGAAAAAAAAAAAAAAAAAACAAAGTAAAAAAAAAACTTTTTTTAAAAAACGTAAAGGATGAAAAATTTAGTAGTTTTTTTTTTTTTGTAAAAAGCCAATTTTGTTACGTTCTATCACGAAAAAAAGAGGTTTAATAATTTTTTTCACAAAAATCGTTAATGTACTGCGTTTAAAATAAACAAAATAGCTTCATTTTTTTCGTAAAACTTAGCGATTTATTAATTTATTTTTTAGTTCAAAATCTTTTTTTTTTAAATATTTGTATGACATTTATGACATGATTTCCATCAAAAAATTTTTTCAAAGTTTTTGAACTCTATTATTATTTTTATAATTTACATTTAACTGCAGATTATTCATTGTTTATAATCTAGAAAATATAAAATTTTCAATTTTCAATTACTTAAATGTTATTTTTATCTATTTGTTGAGTAATATTTTATTACTACTTTATTTTAAAAGCATTTTTATATATCCTAGTAACATAATTGAAATTTTAACTAGAAATTACCCTTGTAAAAAATGCAGAAAAAAATACCAATTTTGAATTTTTATTTCGTTAATAATCACTTATTGTTTATGTTTTTCGGTTAAAATTAAATTATAATGACTTCAACGATGAAATACAATATTTTTTTCGTAATCCAACCTCATTTAAGGTTATGATCACAGATAGTCACTTTTTCAAAAGTGATCCTTTTGATTCACTCATGAAATAAGTGGTTTTCCACTTTTTTAAATGTGATATCTTACTTCACTTACGAAATAAGTGAATATTTCACTTATTGAGATTTAGAGAGAGCTCTGAATCACAAATCCCAGGGCATCAGAGTTAGCTTAGTTAGTAACGAATTAATAAATAAATGATTTTTCCAGCTCTGAAACTACGAGACCCTGGATATCAGCATTAGATTAATAAGTAACTACAAAATTAATAAACGAATAACTCACCACAAAAACACCATGGCCATTAGAGTTAAATTAATAAGCGACAAAATGAATAAATTATCCCCCAAGTTCTAAGACCACAAAACCCTGAACGTCTAGCTGGTTGAATTTTTAACCAAAGAAGTAATTTTTCAAGCTCTAAAACAATGAAACCTTGGGAGTCAGAGTTGAACTAGATAGTATTAAATGAATGAATGAATGTTCTCTTAAGCTCTCAAATAACAACACCCTGACCATCACAGTTAAATTAATTAGTAACAAACAAATAAATAAATGATCCTACAAGCTTTAAATCAGAAAACCCTGAATGTCGAGGAGGAGTTTTTTTATCAAACAAAAAATCGGCGAAGCTCTAAAATCACAAAGCTCTGAGCATCAAAGTTAAATTGTTTTGTAAAAAAAAGCGCACCCGTCATGGGGCGGTCAATAGAAGCGTTGCTTCAGTCTCTTAATGTATGCAGAAGATTTAATTGTGTTCCTCATTATTATGCTATTGGTGCTACCCAGTGACCCAGGTCAATGCCGACACTCTTTTGAGTAGGTCAGATAAAATTGCAAAACATCGTTTTTGAACCAAACTTCCTGAGGAAGTTGTCACGAATTACTTTCTTAAATCTGGTGCACTCGGATTTACCAGGTGTCCCCTCGTGTATGTATGTTTGATTGCATAACATTGATATAGATAAAATTATGTGAAATTGATCTGTAAAAAACGTTTACAGTATGATTTTATTGTATTTTAAGCTATGCAATTGTGTAGAGTATAACTAATAGTATTATAAACAAGTATTTCTTGAATTATTTTTGTATTTTTATTAAAAGTTTTATTTTCAACTAGCTTCTATATCTCGCTGCGCTAACACTTTCTCGTTGAGAAGTTAATTTTTTTTTTCTTTTTTTTTTTTTATATTTAAATTATGTTAATTAGTGTGCGTTAAGAAGAACGGCACGCTTAACCTCCTCCTTATTGCACAGACTCGGAAAAGAGGAAATCTTCTAAAGAAAACCGGGGCGGACGGCCACCCTCGTCTGATGACGGGAAAACACGCGAACTACTTATCTAATAAAGTTAAAATTTTATACTAAACTTGTAACCTTGATTCTGGGTCCAAAACTTGCAGGTAACTGGTCGATATTTTCATATTCTGTTTAGTCTCTCAGACGTTGGTACAATAGGTTCAATTATTTTATTCACTCACTGGCAAGTTTACTTTTAAAATGTGCTTTATTAGGTCAAAATCAAATACACTGGGTTACAATTATCGGACGCTGAGATCAATGAATTTATAATTATTATGGAATAAAATCTAGAATCAAAATCTTGAAGGTCAAAATATGAAAATATAGTATTACGTACTTAGGTTAACTTTAATAATGCTCGCGATCTTTGCGCTATTTTATTCTATTTCATACTGTCGCGCCTCGTAGCCGCGCCCTCAGCCGAAGGCCCCACAGCAGCAGCCCCACCACCATCCCGTTTTCCAGGATAGTGCTGAGTCTGCACTCCGGGCCCACGTCGAGGGCACGTGCTGTAGTCCGACGGCGTCAAATAAATGCGCCTGCATTTATTCATCGCCAAGTTATGTGACTTATTTTTGTTACATAAAATAACAAATTAAAACAAAAAGTTTAAAAATATTGTTATTTAAAGTATCGAAAATAAAATACGAAAATAAAATACATATTAAAAATAGTTCATACCGAAATATATTAAATTTTAAAATTTTTATAAGAAATATATTGTTTTTATATAGCCCTTACGTAGGTCATTTTAAAAATGAAGGTTGGATTAATAATCAGCAACCCTTAAAGCCCCATTCATGAAGTTTCAAAAAAATGCTATAAAAAATAAATTTTTACCTTAAGTAAGTAGCCCTTTATGTAGGTCAATTTTAAAAATAAACGTCGAATTTGTATGAAATATTACTTCAAAAGTAATAAAATATTTCATTAACGTGAGTAACTTTTCTTCAGTTGTAGCTTCAATGAAATATTTTTTTATTTCAATGTTATTGTTTTAGTTTCAATGAAATGATTTTTTGAAACAATAATTTTTGTTTCATCGTAATTTCTTTAAAAAAATAATGAAATATTGCATAGCGTCAATGAAATATCCAACTCATTCAATTTCCATTCTATTAATTTTATAAATTGTATTTTATTTTTTTTTTTTTTAATTCAATGAAATTAATCTTTGACTGTATAATCTAAAATAATCGCTTTACTGAAAATATTTAATTTTTTTTCTTTGTGATGAGCTTTAATGTGTCAGTTACTTGAAGCTAAAAAATATTTCATTGAATTTCAGAAACGTGATATTTCAGCAATGAATTAAGTGAATTGATTCAGTTAAATTGATACTTTACAATCCTTTAAAAATATTACATTTTTATCAATGACACCTTTCATTGACTCAATTATAATTAAAGTAAAACAATGAAAAATTCGCAATTTTTTAAGATAAAAATGTTAGTAATCAACGAAAAAAAAATTCTTTTTTAGAACTTTGTGCAATATTTTATGTAGCAAACTTAACAACTATACAGGGGCGTTATTACATTTTGGGCCCGGGTCTGGATAAAGTTCGACCCCCCCCCCCCCCCACTAATCTTAATATTTTTTAACTCTGAACAGTTCAGTACCTAATTCATAAAAAAAAGAAAACTCAAACCTTGAACCCCCTACAACCCTGGGCGCCCGAGTTCAACAAAAAAACTGATCAGCTATCCCCCAAGCTCTAAGCCCCTAAAACCCTGGGCGCCCGAGTTCAACAAAAAAACTGATCAGCTATCCCCCAAGCTGTAAGCCCCCAAATACCCTGGGCACCCGAGTTCAACAAAAAAACTTATCAACTATCCCCCAAGCTCTAAGCCCCCAAAACCCTGGGCGTCGAGTTCAATAAATAATCGGTCAGTTATTCCTCAAGCCTGAAACCCCCCAAACCCTGGGCGCCGAGTTCGATAAATGATCGATCAGCTATCCCCCAAGCTTTTAACTCCCAAATACCCTGGGCGCCCGAGTTCAATAAAAAAACTGATCAGCTTTCCCCCAAGCTCTAAGTCCCCAAAACCCTGGGCGTCGAGTTTAATAAATAATCGGTCAGTTATCCCTCAAGCCTGAAACCCCCCAAGCCCTGGGCGCCGAGTTCGATAAATCATCGATCAGCTATCCCCCAAGCTTTAAGGGGATAGTATGGTCAAACGAGCGAAAAAAAATGCTTTTTATGACGATTTTTAAAATGAAATCAAGCAAACCAAGTTATTTGTGAAATATAGTACTTTATTAAGTAACATTTAAAGAAGCTTTTGTCTAATTTTGAGGTAAAAATATTAAGATTTGATCAGATTTGGCAGGCAATTTTCGGCGAGACCTTTCGAAAAAAGTTTTTTGTGGTGGCCACTCGTACTTGGCACTGGCTTATTTGAAACACAATTTGTAAGAAGATTTAGTTAAAGGATAAGTTTTTCTAGGCGCTGTCGAGCCACTCTTTTAAATTTTTTATTTTTAACAAAATGGTGGCCCTAAAATGGCGTCATTTTGAGGTAAAAATTTTCAAACTGCTGGTAAAAATGTAAAAATTGAAAAAAAAAAAAAAAAAAAAAAAACACCCCGACAGTATTGGGGGTTTAGAGCTTGGGGGCTAGCTGATCAGTTTTTTTGTTGAATTCGGGCGCCCAGGGTATTTGAGGGTTTAAAGCTTGGGGGATAGCTGATCAGTTTATTTATTGAACTCGGGCGCCCAGGGTTTTGGAGGTTTAGAGCTTGGGGGATAGCTGATCAGTTTATTTATTGAACTCGGGCGTCCAGGGTATTTGGATGATTACATCTTGTTGGATAGCTGATCAGATTATTTATTGAACTCGGACGCCGAGGGTTTTGAAGGTTTAGAGCTTGAGGGATAGCTGATAAGTTTTTTTTATTTTGAACTTGGGCGCCCAGGGTTTTAGGGGTTTAAAGCTTGGGGGATAGCTGATCAGTTTATTTATTGAACTCGTGTGCCCAGGGTATTTGAGGGTTTAAAGCTTGAGGGATAGCTAGGAAGTTTTTATCGCATTCGTGGCTAAAACATTTTTCTACGCACGACCTGAAGTTGTCATGTTTTAGCCACTCGATTCGATAAAGCACATATCGACACTGGAGCCTAAACAAGACAAAGGTTTTTTCACGCGGCGCATGCGCTATCACACTCGCTTCGCTCGTGCGATAACTTCGCGCCGTGTGAAAAAACTTTGCCTTGTTTTAGGCACTAGTGTCGATATGTACTATTTTTTTTTTAACTCGGGCGCCCAGGGTTTTAGGGGTTTAAAACTTGGGGGATAACTGAACAGTTTTTTTTTTGACCTTGAGCGCCCAGGGTTTTAGGGGCTTAGAGCTTGGGGGATAGCTGATTAGTTTATTTATTGAACTCGGGCGCCCAGGGTTTTGGAGGTTTAGAGCTTGAGGGATAGCTGATCAGTTTATTTATTGAACTCGGGCGCCCTGGGTTTTGGAGGTTTAAAGCTTGGGGGATAGCTGATAAGTTTTTTTTTTTTTAACTTGGGCGCCCAGGGTTTTAGGGGTTTAGAGCTTGGGGTATAGCTGATCAGTTTATTTATTGAACTCGGGCGCCCTGGGTTTTGGAGGTTTAAAGCTTGAGGGATAGCTGATAGGTTTTTTTTTTTGAACTTGGGCGCCCAGGGTATTTGAGGGTTTAAAGCTTGGGGGATAGCTGATCAGTTTATTTATTGAACTCGGGCGCCCAGGGTATTTGGATGATTTCATCTTGTTGGATAGCTGATCAGATTATTTATTGAACTCGGGCGCCCAGGGTCTTGGAGGTTTAGAGCTTGAGGGATAGCTGATAAGTTTTTTTTTTTAACTCGGGCGCCAAGGGTTTTAGGGGTTTAAAGCTTGGGGGATAGCTGATCAGTTTATTTATTGAACTCGGGCGCCCAGAGTATTTGAGATTTTAAAGCTTGGGGGATAGCTGATCAGTTTTTTTGTTGAACTCGGGCGCCCAGGGTATTTGGGGGTTTAAGCCTTGGGGAATGACCGATCGATCATTTATCGTACTTGGCGCCCAGGGTTTGGGGGGTTTCAGGCTTGAGGGATAACTGATCGATGGTTGGTTGAACGCACCCGGGACTGGATGCATCCAGACCCAGTATAAGGGAAATAACGCCCATGCAACTATATTTTTGAAACTAAAAATCATCCATTGAATCGCGTAAAATTATACTCCATCAATGAAATCACTTCGTTGATTTAATCACATTTGACACTGAATGCTATTTAAAATAATATGTTATTATTAATCAATTATTTCATTGACTCAAAGATTTAATTATTATTATTAAAAAAAATAATTAAATTTTTTTCAATTTCACCAGATTGCTCTAGCTAACGTCTTTTTTTTAAGGCCACGAAATATTTTTAAAAATTATTAAATTGTTTAAATAATTTAAATTATGAAAAAATAAAAATAATAAATAATCCGACAGGCTATAAGATTAAATTAATAAATAAATAAAATCCATCAAACACAACCACCCCGAATTCTCGGAGTGTCAATTGTTAATAATAACATAAAAAATATATAAAAAAATTGTTAGTTCGAGTAAGTTTTGATAATAAAGTCCCGAAGGGGCACAATTTAAATATTAGTTTTGAGTAGTATAACTTGTATTGACAGCTTGGTCTAGTGGATACGGTAGCAGCGTTCTAATTTGCCAGCGCCGGTACGAATTCTGACCATTTTTTTTTTTTTTTTTTTTCTTTGCGGGCCATCTTATATGCAGAACGACTTATGAACAGAATGACATGTATGCAGATAAATTCTTAAAGAATAGTAGAAAAATATTTAAAGAATGTTGTTTACATAATCTTGTTAGTATGATAATAAAAATAAATAAACGTTTATTATAATAATAGCAAATATAATGATAGTTCAAGATTTAGAAAAAAAATATACAGAATGTGCTTTTTGAAGAATAAAAAAAGCATAGTAATTAATTACACAAGAATATTATACCCTAAAAATTTCATAAATATATACACGGTTTTTCTAATACATTTATTTTAAATAATAGTTTCTACTAATGTTTTTCTTTAAAATTAATTATGTTTTGAAAAATTGTACTTTCTGAAAGATATTTTCTGCGTTTTTCTCTTCTGCTGCTTGCACGTTCTATTAGATATACATTATTTTTATTTCCTTTATTAACTCAACCCTTTGTTTTTTTTACTCATTCTTCAATAATAATTCTTTTTTTTTCCATTGGGTATACATGTCATTCTATTAATAAGTCGTTCTGCATATAAGATGGCCCCCTTTTCTTTTATTTTTTTCTTGATGGAAATTTTTTTTTTTTTTTCTATTTAATTTAAAAATAGTGAGAGAGAAATTTTCAACACTTGTAATGTGTGCGCGAGATATTGTAAGACGTTTTTAAGAGAAAAAAATTTCATTGTTTCAATAAGATGTAGATTGATTCAATGAAATATTGTTCAATAAAACCAATTTCAGTAGCTCAATGAAATATGACACAAATAATAATGTTATATTTCATTAACGCAAATCAGATTACTTTATTTCTACTTTATAATATAGAATATTTCATTGGCCCCATAAAGTTATTTTTGTTTTGATGAAATTATATTTTTAAATCAATAATATTTGTTTCACCTAAATATTTTCAAAAGAGTAATGAAATATTCCATAGAGATAATGGGGGGGACCTCAAGTGCAGACTTGGTAATGTGCAGACGGCCCATTATCAGAATATTTATAACAGAAAAGCAAATACTATACTGTAGTAATATTTTTATCGAATTTTCAAAAATAAAATAAAATGTTTTATATAATAGTTATAAGAAGTTGATATAACCGCAAGTAGAACTGAAGAAAACTAATGAGAACAGATGTAAGTTTTGAAATTGTACTTTGGTTATTTTCATTTTCTTTTAATAATTTTCTGAAACTTTTAATCCTATACGTGTAAAATTAGGTAAAAAAATACTACATTGTGGTATTTACTTTTCTGTAACAATTAGTCTAATAATGAGACGTCTGCACATTACCCAGTCTGCACTTGAGCCCCCCCCCCCCCCCCCCCCCCCCGAGATATCCAAGTATTCTATTTATTTAAGTGTTGTTCTACTGAATTAAAAAAAAAATTTTTTTTTGAAACTTCAATGAAATATATGTTTTTAAGTATACATAGTCTGATATCATTGGCCGAATGGTATTATTATTTTTTTTAATGAAATTATTTTTCGGATTAATAATACCAGTTTCAGCCAAATATTTTAAAAATAGCAATGAAATTCGGCCGATGATATCAGACTATGCACTCAAACATATATTTCATTGAAGTTTCAAACTAAAATTTTTTTCCAAAGTCAATATATTAAACTTGAACAAATGAAATATTTCATTGCATCTATGGAATATTTCATTAATTTTTTGAAAATATTTGGTTAAAACGAGTATTATTGATCCAAAAAATAATTTTATTAAAAAAAACAAAAACACCAATTAAGTATAAAAATTAAAAAAAAAAAAAAAAATGTAATCCACCAGGAAATGAACCGACGACAGCAAAATAGGAGCCTCAGACTTTGGCCACCAGACCACGTTATTTTTATCTGAAAATTAACTTAAAACTGATATTTAAGTTGTGACCCCTTCGGAGCTTGATTATAGAAACTTAAATGCATTAGATTTAGCTTAACCATGCATCAACATGGAATGTCAAATTGAAAAATATTATGAAGAGTTGTAATTGGATCAAGCAACTAATATTTTGTTTTTTATTATTATAGAGCAACTAATTTAATTGATGAAAAGAAATTGTCCTTTGATCCAATGAAATATTTCATAGCGCAAAATTTATGAAATTGTTAAGTTTCGTACAAAAAAAAAATAATAATGGTTTGTAACTCGACCGCCCAGGACTATTGAGTTTTAGAGCTTGGGATACGACTTATTGATTTATTTATTACAAATAAAATTAATCCTGACCATCCAGGATAAAGAGGTTTTAGATTTTGAGGAAATGATTAATTTATTCAACTATTTAGTCAGGAAATCTCGCAGGAAATAAAATATTCTTCTGGTTTAATGAATTTCAATCATAATAAAATAAAATTATAGTTTAAACCTATTTCAGCAATGAAAAATTTCATTGCTTCAATGAAATTTTTAGTCATTTATTATGTAATATATTAATAAATAATAATTAAATATATCGAAGTATAAGCAGTTGTTTGTAGATATACCATTTTATTTGTGCCTGTATTGGTTGCACAAACGAACTTCTTCGTCGGAAATACATTTTAGTTTCTAATTTTAAATGTGGATGGCGTACTTTTATTCAAAACCGCAAGTGGTGAAACAATCTGTCGATTCGTGTATATACCGTTGCAATGAAGACTATATCATATAATATAAATTGCGTAAATGTAATATTTCATTGGTTTAAGTGTCTCGATGTATTGTATAAAATGTGCGTTTCATAGTGTTATGTATATGTGTGTATAGGTATAAAAGCGTAAAATTTATTTGTCAATTAAAATAATTTGTAAACTTTAAAATAATGAATAATTCAACTTCTGGTTACTTTAAATCAATGAAATTATATATTTCTTTCAAAAACTTGCAATTATTAAGTACGTCGTCTAAAAATTAATTTTTGATATTTTCGGAAAAATTTTGGTGTAAAACCAATGAAATATTTCATTGTAGCACTAGAAAATTCACAGCTGGAACATCATAAAAATTTGAAAAGATTTCTCAATTCATTAATTCAATGAAATATTCCATCGTTTAATTGAAAAAAATTAACTTTTTCAATTATTAAAAAGAAATATTACTTTGAGTCAATGAAATATTTCATTGTAGCACTATAAAATTCATTGACACAAGGTAAATTGAAACCAAAACGTTCAATTAAATAACTGATCCAATGAAATAATTCATTGAAGGAATTGAATATTGTTTTGAGCAAGTATAAAATTTACAATTTTAAAATGAAATATTTCATTGAGTGAAAAGAATTTTTTTTGATTCAATGTACAAAATTATATCACTAGCCGGTGATGAAATTTTTTCATTGAGGCAATATTTTTTTCATAGATTCAATGAAATTTTTTTCTCAGTGCAGGTATGGTCTTAATATGTCTGAGCAATAGGTTAGTACTGGATAAATTAAAGAATAATAAAGAGATCTTAAAATGTCTAACTTTTTAAAATTTTTGGAAAAACTTTTCACAAAGTTTATTTTTTTCGTGGCCAGAGTTTCTACAGTTAACATGTGGCTTAAATATGAGCTTTGCGTCAATAATCACACCAAGGTCTCTAATCTTCGATAGCAGTGCCACCAATTTCATAAAACGAGCAGCTAAGTTTAGTATTGTCGAAAGATATACATACAGCTGTTGCATTAACTAATATTAAGATAAACACCATTGCATTTATACCAACAGCATTTACACCTATAATGATTTGAGTGAAAACTTTTTATCGCGAAAAAATATATATGAAAAGATCAAAAGACTATTATGAGATTAAAAGTACAGTTTTAATTTTTTTAGAGATACATGTTTTTTGATTTGGGTTATGAATTAAATGCGTCTTCTAGAATACACTTCTTCATTAGAACCGCAGTCGAAAACGCGGGTACCTGCTAGTTGTAAATAGTTGTTGAAAGATTATAAAAGTTCAATAGATCACTTGAAACCAGTTTATTATATATCAAAACATCTCAACGTTTTGCTAATTTGTTTTGTCAGCCTCGTCAGGAGATCTTTATTGAAATAAAATATACAGGTTATATATAATTTTTTTATTTTGAATTTTTTAACCATACTAGACTCTATCGGCGCGCAAGCGCGCTTAGTTTTTAGTTTTGAAAGTAAATAACGATTATTTTTACTTTCATTTTCAAAAAAACGAAGTTGAAAATTTTTAACACTGAATTCATCACATCGTTCGAAACCTGCAACTAAATTCAGTTCGATATTTATGTGGTTATATAGCTTCAAAAAGTTGTTTTTAAAATAATAAAGATTCTCATTTTCATTTTATAGAATTCTACAAAGAAATTTAATCTATTTATTGAAACAAAGCATTGAATTATAGCAAAAAATTTTTTAATAACAAAGTATTCGATATTTCAACTTAAACGCAATTCAAATTTTGAATTTAACGTTCTTAACCAATCAAACGAAGACATTAGAATATGCTTCTTCATAAGGCTTTTTAATAATCAGACGATTTTGTATAACCTTTTACTTGCTGATGATAAAAACTTCCTTTTTTTGTTAGTTTAATCGATGAAATGCTTAAAATTTATTTGTTAATTAAATATTAAAAATCATCAGAGTACAAAAAACTTATGTAAAAAGAATTCGAAAAGTTTAAAAGATTCAATAATGTGCGTAACTTTTTCAGCTTGGAATAGGGGGGGTACAACAAATATTTTAACTTGAGCTTTAAAAAAAGAACAAAATTATTTTTTCTTCAAGAAAGTATCTAGATTACATAGTAATTGATAAAAATCCAAAATAACGAGTAAATTAATTTTCAACACACGGCGCAGAAAGTTCAAACTTTCTGATTTGTCCCAAACAGGGAGTTTGAACTTTCCTTGCCTCTTGTTGAAAAATATATTACATACGAGGGAGTGCAAAAATGAGCTAACGCTTAGCAAACCTTTGACACCCTCGCCTTCGGCTCGGGCATCAATTTCGGTTTGCTAAGGGCTTACTAATTTTTGACTCCCTCAGGTATGTAAAATACTATTAAAAAGTTCATAGAAAATTAAGTTAAAGTTAGTCGTCTACTATGAAAAAGCCTTATAAAGAGGGATCCTAAGATAAAAGAGAGAACCCAAAAAGAATGTCAGCATTTTATTCGTGACGCGATTGGTACCTATGAATGTTTTAAAAGAAGAATAACTGAAGTCCGATTTTTTCAATTTTTGTGACAAGTTGCATTTAAATCTGTCAGCTAGAAATTAAGTTACTGCGATTTTAGTAAATTTACCTTAAGATCCCATGTAACTTTGTGAAATTCAAAATGTTTATAACTTTTTACACAAGTACCTCAGTGGATTAAGATTTTGGCTAAGCTATTTTTATACCAAAATTCAAAAACCATGTGTATATTTAATTTGTACTGAATCTGTTGGCTAGATCCATTCGGTAAGGAAGCTCTTTTATCAAAAAAGTGCCATTTAGATGACTAGAGTAAAGCACGATGTTTGTCTGAATTCCATTGCATGGACAAGTAGTTTCAATGTCGCCCCTGAATTACACGTAATTCACTAAATCCAACATGGTCGCCGCTGGGGGAGCTGTACCTGGACTCAGCATAGGCAGCGCTCCCCACCATAACCTCAGTTTCAGTCCCAATTGATATGGTACTAAAAAAAACTTAAAAAAGAAAAAATTCTACTAGGTCTGAAACTCATTTAGATCAATAATATACACAATAAATACATCTAAAAATGAAGAAATCACGGAATTCTATTAAAATCCTGATGCGCAAAAAAACAAAAAAAAGAACCTTTTTTCAGTTTTTTTAAAAATAACTCGAAAAAAAGTAAAACTTTTAATATTATCTTGTTCGATTTTTTAAAGAGCATAAAATTTCCTATCAAAATGTGCGATTTGATTTTTTTTTCCAGCGTCACTTATCGAAAATTAAATTGAAAAATTGAAAAATTTTTTGTTTTTTTGTTTTTTCAATAGAACCTTAAAAAAAATAAAATTATTCAAAATCGGTTTTAGTCCGGGGGCATAGGCCGATTGACTTGACTCTCGATCGTAAATTTTCTTTTATTCCTTCTGACGATTCTCAAGATATGACCGTATTTAAAACTGGGAAAAACTGGGTTAAAAATCTTACCAATTTTCAACTTCCAGATTATGTTGTAGATATTTTGTCTGTTGGTGATAACTATAGTTTGGCAACTAATATTTCTATTCTGATATATAGTTGATATGATAAAGAATTTTGAGAGATCTTTACTTTTTTCTAAAAGGGCAGTTGAAGTTAGGAATAATATGAGGGTTACTTTTGCTAATATTTTAAAGTCTGAGTTAAGAAATAAAAATTGCGTTCCTTCTGGAGATAATGTTTTTTATAGGAAATTGAATGAGACAAAAAAATTTTTGAGAGACAACCCCTAACTTTTTTTCACACGTGCTGACAAAGTTAACCTCACTGTATGTATGATGAAGGATGAATATCTTATTAAAATGCAAAACCTTTTGAATGATAAAAACGTATACAGACACATACACCATGACGACAATCCTCTTTTGAATTTATAGACTGAAGTTTATAAAATTTTGAGACGACTTAATGATGTTAGTTTATTTGGTGAGAATTTTGATACAAGAAATTTAACACAGACTGATACTACACTAGCTAAATGTTACGGACTACCTAAAATACACAAACCTGACATACCAATGAGACCTATTATTTCAACTGTTAATTCTCCGACAGAATTTTTATCTAAGATAGTTTTGAACGATTTGAAGAAAGCAATTAATGTACCGAAATCTCATATCAATAACAGTTTTGATCTTATTAAAAAGTTTGAAAATTTATACGTACCGACTGATTATATGTTGATTTCTTTAGAAGTTGTTTCACTTTTTACTAATATTTCTCTTGAATTAGTTACTAATAGTTTAATGAAAAGACAACATTAAAATTTTACGCTTAAAATGTAAAATTTCTTTTGAAGACTTACTTTACTTGACTGAATTTCTTTTTAACAATACTATTTTTTCTTTTAATAATGAATTTTATAAGCAAATTCTTGGAACACCTATGGGATTCTCTATATCTCCTCTTTATGCTGACACAGCCAAGGATGACTTAGAGACAACTTGTTTGGAAAAACTCAAAATTCAGAGTAATATTATCCCCCTTTTTTACTTTCGATATGTTGATGACATAATTATGTGTGTTAGGAGGAATGATATTTTAGACATACTTACAGTTTTCAATGACTATGACAGAAATTTATGTTTTACTCACGAGATTGAAAAGGATGGTAAGATTAATTTTCTAGACACTTATTAGACATGACAATAAAATCATAACTAACTGGTACAGAAAAGAGATTTACACAACTAGAATACTGAACTTTTTTTCTAACCATACTGACCAACAAAAAAGAAACATTGTTTATAATTTGATAGACGGAGCCATTAAATTATCTGACAAACAATTCCATGACAATAATATTTCTTTAGTTAAATTCTTAATGACAATGACTATGACAACTCTTTTATCGATAAACATATTGCGGCTAGACTTCGTAAAATAAATTCTCAAACAAGTAATACTGGAAATGTTACTAATCACTGCGACAATGATGGATATGATTGTAATGACATTAATACTAACAGACTTCTGACTATTCCTCTAATTTTCAATAACAAACGTACTTACAATAAAATTTTGAATTCTTTAAAACCATTCAAAGTAAGGACTGTGCCACAGATTAAAAAACCTCTGAAGAGAGTTATTAAACTTGGTAAAGACTCAACATCTAAATTACAAAAAACTTGTTCTGTTTAAAAAATTTCGTGTACTAATTGTCCTGCAAAATACGTTGGACAGACAAAAAGACCTCTTATTGACAGAATTAAAGAACATAAAATCCCGAGTAATGACTCTTCAGCTGTGTCTTTACACAAAATGTATAAGTATGGACATGATTTTGATTGGGATAATCCAGTTTTGTTAGATAGTGAAAAGGATACCTTTAGACGTAGTGTTTCTGAAATGTTATATGCTAACTCTAGTCATAATAATTTAAATAGGAAGGAGGAACTTAAAGATATGAGTATTTTTTATAAGAATATTAGTAACCATTTAAAATAATTTACTACTGTTTTTTTATTTTTTATATTTTGATTAATCTAAATTGCGTATTATTTTGTTATTTTTGATGTTATGTTGTCTTTTTAATGAAAATTTGACGTTTATTGTGATGTTAATTTTTTATATTTCAGAGTTTGAATTTTTTATAGGTTATTTTGTTTAGGGTCTTGTTGAACAATTTTAATATCTTTTTTATTTTTAAATAATGATTGATTTTAAATTCTAATTTTCTTATTTATTTTTAAATTTTTAATTTTGATTTTTTTGAATCATTTGAAGAAACAAATGACTGGACTTCTTATATTTTTATAATTGATTATGACGCAACTTCGTTCTAAATACTTTACTTTCTGAGATTGTGACACTGTTACGTTCATCTAATATTGAAAAAATAATTTTTTTGAAATTTCTGATTTAAGAAAAAAAATTTTTGGAAGTGAGTTGATTATTTGTTAATACTTTTGTGAATTAATATTGAACTTTAAATTTTCGATTGTAACCTGTATATTTTTTTGAATAAAGTACCCCTGAGGAGGCTGACAAAACAAGTCAGCGAAACGTTGGGTTGATTTGCTTCACAGATTAAATAATGCCTTCAAGTGATCCATTTAATTGACTATTAATAAATTTCAACTTTTTATACGATTGGAATAGTTAGACATTTCATAACCTTAAAATACAAAAATAAAAAAGATCGGCTTGAATTCTATTCAAAAAATTATTAAATGGCCAAGAAGTTTTTTACAAATTTCAGAACTTACTAGCAAAAGATAGGTACAGAACATAGTACAATCTGGCTACCGAGAAATCATCAAAAAATGGAAAAAATAGTTAACTACCAAGTAACTGTAAAAATGAGCCGTCGATGGCTCAGTCGGTTAAGGCACATGTCTTACAAGGAGAGGCTACCTTGCGGGTTACCGATCCTAACGAAACTTTGGAGATCGTTTACTAATATCAAAAAAGGAAGAAATCCATCAATAATTCTGTCCAATCGGCCCTCGATGTTGATTTGCCATACAGCTCAAATGGCATTTTTTGCACTTTTTTGGTTTTTTAGCTAATTTTTCAAAAATTCCTGTTCAAAGCTTACTGCACTTGCAAAATTCTGCCACCTCACATTCTCTTAATTTTTTTATTTTCTTTTAAGGAAGAATATTCTTAAATCCACTTTTGATGAGTTTGACCCTGTGCTAAAAGGATTTCTAAAAGTATTTTTTGGGTTTTTTGGCCTTTTTAAACTTTAATTGTACGTGGACAACTTTATCAAAATGATGTCTAAGAATATTGTTCCTCAAAATTCATGAAAAAACAAGAAGAATGCAAGATTGCAGAATTCTGAACGTGTAATTGGCTTTGAACAGGAATTTTTGGAAAATTAGCTTGTTCAAACACTTTTAGATTGTTTTATGGTTTTACACATTTACACCTTATCAGATGAAGCATTTTAGTACCGGAGCACCCGACGAACATCATGAAAACAACAGTTGAAAACCAATTGTACCCCACTGCCATTGAATGTATAATGTGATTGTATCTAATAATCTTATAATCTTAAGGTAATAAAGATAATAAAAAAATAATAATAATAAAAAAAATAAAAAAACTAAAAATCAGTGATAAATAGTGTACTAATTGCAGGAAAAATATATTTACTGTTTTCAACCGGAAATGGTACCTGGGGTAGGCTTTTTAGGGGTGAGAAAAGAGTTTCGGCGTTTTCCGGTTAATCTATGCGTGCTATCAAAAAATTTTAAATATTAAAGTTGTATAGAATTAAAGAAACTACAACTTTAGTATTTATAACTTTTTGACATAACCTCATAATTTTCGAGAAAAATGCAAATGAAGATGTTTTTAAGTTTTAATTTTTTTCCTGGGCACAAAAATTATTTGAATCCAATAATATTTAACTGTACTAGAGTATTTTATGTAATAAATAATACAAAAAAGTAATATAGGAGCTGGTTTTACAAGACGCCACCTAGTAGTTACATGTTAATACTTCGATAAAAAATGCATAATATTTAAATATTCAAAATTGCTGAAGCCCATCATTTTGATTTAAATCCAACAATAATTTTCCAACTACTTTTTTTTTTTTTTTTTTTTATTTAATCCTACCTAAGCCTTCCGGTCCATATAGCAAATAATAAAAATATAAAAATAAATTATTATAAAAAAAGTTTACATTACAAAAATTATTTAGTACTAAATTAGCATAACAGATTAGTAAATTCACTTATGTATTTGGAATCGATTTTAAGGCGACCTCTTGAGAGTCAACACACATCTCTGCTTCCTTGACCCTTGTCTGCTTCTATATTTTCTTCTTCTATAAGGGACGATAACCTGTCACAAAGATTAGAAATCCTGTCTTAAGCTTCCCTCCCAGCACCTTGCCATCACGGTGTACACAGATTCTAAGCACTCGATTGCCTCTTCGGGCTCAACACCAAACCGATCAGTCAGTAAATTATCCAAATCCGCATCTTCTTCCCAGACTGCCACTATAAGTTCAATGCACCCGAAGTACGACAATTCGTACTCACTCTCATCATTATCCAAAACTTTTTTCCAGGGCCGTAGTTCCTTATAAAGTTTCCTAAAATCTTTGATACTGTCCTCATCGTCACTGAATAATTTTTCGAGTTCACTATCAAATTTACTGGTGCAAGGTTTGTTTTCGGTTAATTGGGTCTGTGATAAGTCCACCGAGGAATTTTTTCCTCTGCCTCAGTTCTCGAGCTTTTCCTAGGGCGAGACTCACTACTAGATAAATCCGAAGAATCTTCCACTCTTTTGTTTTTCCGCGAGCTTTTCTGGTCGACTGCAGCTTCCGGATTTTATCCAGATTGTTCTAATTGGTGATTCAATTGCTTCTCTGCCTCACCCGCATTTTCCAAATCCACGTTATTTATCATTAAATTATCGCAATCTTTCCTCATGTGACCTTCAACACCACAATTACCGCACTTGTTTTTCTCAGATGACAAGTACAAATTATAGTTAACGTTCTCAATCGTGAATTTCAACTCTTCAGGCATTTTGCCCACATCTTCTTCATCTATGTAAATTTGTCGATGATGGCTAATTAAATGGTCATACCTTTTATCTGTGATTCCAGTTTTGATGGCGGTAACTTTGATTCTCACTCCACGATTTTTAATTGCCTCGATAATAATTTCATTCGCAATCCATAGACAGACTTTAGAAATAATAAACCTTTTTGCTGTAGGTCGATTTTTCAACAAGGGCTTGATGCTTACGGGAATCTTGTTGATAAACACTTGTTTCGTCACGTTGACTAAATACTTAGCGATTTCTGTACTGTTTACACTCACGCACACTCTGTTGTTGTAAATTCTGGAAATAGATAATAAATTCTTGGGACCAATTGTACTTCCAATCGCAATCGCATATTCACGAATAGACGTTTTTTCTAGATCGTCCATAACTACAGCTTATTCTGTCGAGGGATACTTATCCAATGGCATGACTTTGGAGTACGGTAAGGTGTGTTGTTACGAGAAGGCAGAATTACTGAGCTAAAGCTGAGGTTGAGGGAGAGGTTTCCGAAGTAACTTCACTCGTTTCTGCATTTTTATGGAGTGCAGACTCCATTGTTGCGGTATGCGTTAAATTAATTATTGTTTAATTTAATGCACTATGTATCGAAAAGGTTTAAATACTAAAATTGTAGTTTTTTTAATTCTCTACAACTTTAATATTTAAAATTTTTTGATAGGACACATAGATTAACTGGAAAACGCCGAAAACCTTTTCTCACCCCTAAAAAACTTTCCCCTGGTGCCACACTATAGACGAAAATGCTGATTTTTCGGCAAAAATAAGTTGACGAAGACGATCGCACGAACAGGAAAATGTAATATATCAATTTTTTCTTCATGTAATTATCTACAAGAATAGAGGTACAAACCATTAAAAAGTGACGATTAAATCCTTGTTTTTTAAGCCAAAAGTTGAAAAAAATGAAAAAAACGAGTTTTTTCAAGTTTTTGCTAGTATTTTAAAACGAGCTCGCACTTTTTTGACTTTTTTAGATGTACCAGGATTGTGTATTTTTTTATTACGAACACGAATCTGGGATTTAAATTACGAAAAAATCCATTAGTACCCCTTAAAAATTGAAAAAACCAAAATTTTTACCCAAATTGAGATGTTTTTTTTACTTTATCGAACATTTTAGAAACTACACAAACTTTTTTAATTTTCTAGATGTACCAGGATTGTGTATTTTTTTATCACAAACACGAATCTGGGATTTAAATTACGAAAAAATCCATTAGTACCCCTTAAAAATTGAAAAAAACCAAAATTTTTACCCAAATTTTGATGTTTTTTTTACTTTATCGATCATTTTAGAAACTACACAAACTTTTTTAATTTTTTAGATGTACCAGGATTGTGTATTTTTTTATCACAAACACGAATCCGGGATTTAAATTACGAAAAAATCCATTAGTACCCCTTAAAAATTGATTGAAATTCGTGGAATTGTATGGTTAACGCGGTATAGCAAACATATCCCGCGGGGCGACTATCGAGGTGTAGATTTCTTATACTTTGTGTTATTCTTCACGTTCGATTTACGTATTTTCGGTTAAGAACTTTTAGTTCTGGCAAGATATTTTTTCTTATGTTTAGCGAACATATTTTTATACCTCATATTTAAAAAAATTATTTTAACTAAAATTTTTTTTTATTTTGCTCATTAAGAGGCATTACTTTAAACGAAATGTTGAATTCAAAGGGGTACTTATAGATTTTTTCGTAATTAAAATCCCGGATTCGTGTTCGTGATAAAAAAATACACAATCCTCGTACATCGAAAAAGTTAAAAAAGTTTGTGTAGTTTTTAAAATAATCGATAAAGTAAAAAAAAAACATCAAAATTTGGGTAAAAATTTTGGTTTTTTCAATTTTTAAGGAGTACTAATGGATTTTTTCGTAATTTAAATCCCGGATTCATGTTTGTAATAAAAAAATACACAATCCTGGTACATCTAAAAAATTAAAAAGTTTGTGTATTTTCTAAAATGATCGATAAAGTAAAAAAACATCAAAATTTGGGTAAAAATTTTGGTTTTTTCAATTTTTAAGGGGTACTAATGGATTTTTTCGTAATTTAAACCCCAGATTCTTGTTTGTGATAAAAAAATACACAATCCTGGTACATCTAAAAAATTAAAAAAGTTTGTGTAGTTTCTAAAATGATCGATAAAGTAAAAAAACATCAAAATTTGGGTAAAAATTTTGGTTTTTTCAATTTTTAAGGGGTACTAATGGATTTTTTCGTAATTTAAATCCCAGATTCGTGTTCGTGATAAAAAAATACACAATCCTGGTACATCTAAAAAAGTCAAAAAAGTGCGAGCTCGTTTTAAAATACTAGCAAAAACTTAAAAAAACTCGTTTTTTTCATTTTTTTCAACTTTCGGCTGAAAAAACAAGGATTTAATCGTCACTTTTTAATGGTTTGTACCTCTATTCTTGTAGATAATTACATGAAGAAAAAATTGATACATTACATTTTCCTGTTCGTGCGATCGTCTTCGTCAGCTTATTTTTGCCGAAAAATCAGCATTTTCGTCTATAGTGTGCCATTTTCGATTGAAAATAGTAAATATATTTTTTTCCTGCAATTCGTACACTATGTACCACTGATTTTCACAGTTACTTGTTAGTTAACAATTTTTTCATTAAAAAATAGTAACGGCACTACACTAATACTTCATTTTTGATTTTTTAAACAAATAAAAGTAAAAAACAATGTATAAAAAATTGTAAATTTATTCAAAAATTGTTGTAGTTCTTAAAAAAAAAATCTTATGCCAAATAACTTTTGAACGCTTCGCGCTCGTGATTTTTAACTGGCCAAACTTGCCCGCCTCGTTGCTGTGCAACAAAACACAGTCGGAAAATTATCGACAATTTTGAAGCACTAGGGGTATTACGACTGATAACTCAAAATTTGCCAAACCACTTCTGAAAGTTTTGAAGGGCTCACTTGGAATAATATTTTACTCACCTGAGGCAGTCCAAAATTAGCTATCCCTTAGAAAACCCAAATTGACGCCAGAGCCAAAGGTTTACTAAGCTCAAGATTTTCCTGAAAATGCCAAACCACTTCTGAAAGTTTTAAAGGGCTCTCTTTGATATGTTTTTTAAGTTACTAATAAGATTTCAATCAATGTTTTCTTTTTGTTACTGCAGAGAGGTCCAAAGTGTTATTTTGTAATAAATAATGGAGGTATCAATTTTATTTGACATTAGCTTTGCCTTGATAATCGGGTTTATTTTAATAATGTAGGGTAATGTCATGGGAACCAATGTTGGCTAACTAATCAGGCTTTGCTACCCTTTGAATGTTATCTTAACTTGATTGTAAATGATTAAAATTCTTCAGAGAGCTTTATTTATGATTTACCCCTATAAGGCGTAAAATAATTAAATGCATGAATATTTATAATACGTCAGGGAATAAAAATCCTAGAAAAATAAAATCAATTAATAATAGCTCTTTTTAGTAGGATCATTGAAAAATAATACGATATCAAAATCTACTAATGACCGAAAAAAATGAATGCAAATATTACACTTGTTCTTGGACAAGTAATCGTAGTGAAGTGCATGTTAATTTCCTCACGCATGATATCATCGAAAACGAGATGTTATCATGGTCTTATATTAGCTACAACGTTGTACTCATACGCGCACAAGGTTAACTCCCCCAGTTTGCCCTTCCCCCTTTTCCATGTTTATACCCTGCTGTTCAACCCCTGAAAATTACGAAGGGTAATATAGGCACGCATGATTCCCCGGAGTAAAAGTTCGCCCAAAAGCGACGCGTGCTGCAATATGATTGCGAAGGGAATCGAGTAAGAAATTAATGAGAAAATGGATGAGGATGTGTGAGGTTGTGTAAATTTGAGTTTGATTCTATTGATGCAATCAAATTACTAGCTGATGTGTGCAGTTGCGCTTTAATTCAATAAATTATACATTTTTATTTATTTTATTGTTCTCTTTTTGAATTCATTTTTAAAAGTTTCATTATTCAATTGAATTAATTATTGTCTTAAGGATGATACTACATGACTACGTGAGTCAAAACACTTCACCAATGTATTTTAAATGGTAAGAATTCAAATCAAATTAAAATCAAACTTTGAGATTTGAAACAATTTTAGTTATATTAAGAATTACTGACTGAATCTTTTCCGGCAAAAAAAAATATACCTTCCCGAACTTATTACAGAAAAAACAGAATTGAAAGTTCGATGATCTTATGAACGGGCAGCATATATACCTCTGAGTTTAATCTCAAAAACTTTGAACTCAATTTTCTCAATAATAAGTTTGGAAAGGTATATTTTTTGTTTCAGGAAAAAATTTGTCAACTCTTTCTGTACATAACTGTATGATCTGGAGTCTTAAAGTTGGAATTCAATTTTTCATCTATAGAAATGCAGTATCATCCTTAAAGAGTGAACGTTGATTTTGTAGAACACGCGATAATTTATCGATTGATCGAAAATTAAAAAAAAAATTTCATTATCAAAAAGAATACCCTTAAGAAATAAAAAATAAAATCGAATTTTCTCGGAAAAAGAATTTTTTCTATGAAATTTTTACCACTCAAATTAAGACTTATTTTTTAATACGGGAGTTTTAAAATGATCGTTTACTCTTAAAAACTTATCTCAAAAACTTATGATATAAGAGCTTTTTAAAAAAAATTTGATTTTCATATTCTCATAAAGACACATTTTTTTATTTTTTATTTTTATTTTTATTTTTATTTTTTTTAATACGTATATTAGATGCAATTTTGAATCAATCAAAAAAATAAAAAATAGTTATTCAATATTTTTAAAGTTATAATTCAATTCCAATGGTTTTGGAGAAACTAACCCTACAACCCGCATAAACTGCTAAGAATCTCCCCATTGGTGTCTCAGACTTGGATTACGCTGACGACAAAGTCATGTACATGATAACTCACGACTATGAAGAAACAAAACACATCCTTGAAGATGCCGCCTCTGAAGTTATTGACAATCTCCGGAAAATTGAGTTAGAAGTCTCTGCAAGCAAAACCGAATTTGTTCTTTTTAACAGACAAGGTATAAAGCCTGGCATGACTAGAGTGAAAGTTAAGGATAAATTTGTTGTATCTACAGATGCTGTCAAATTCCTGGGTGTTTTCTTTGATTATCAGCTCACCTTTAATAAGCACATTTCACATGTACTTCAAAAGACCAGCAAAGCATTGAACATCGTTAAATTTCTTAGAGGAGTTTACTGGGGTGCTGAACCGTCCACTCTTCTCCGCCTTTACAAGAGCTTTGTCCAACCAATCATCGATTATGGACTTTTTGTGTATTTACCTACGCAAAAAGCTCGGATCTTGCGACTCGATAGAATACAATTTGCAGCTGTTAGGATGGCACTTGGTTTGAGGATCAGTACTCCTACTAACATATTACTGGCTGAATCTCGCTTGATGACTGTTCAACTGCGGGCCAAATATCTAAGCCAAAATTTCCTACTCAAACTTTTCAGCAAGGTAAAGTCAAATACGCTAGACACTATCAATAGACACCTTAATAGCATCATTCTTGATCGCAGAAAGAAAGTTAATGTTCTACGTGAATCTATTAAAAGTGTGGTTGGGCTTAGACACGAGATCAGTGTTGGACAGCGCAATGCAGTATATAATTACGATTACGAGTCTGTTAAAATCCCAGTCATCATTGATATCCAATCTGGTCTATTGCTGAAAGATGCTGAACACCCTGGAGTTCTTTTTCACTCACTCTTCAACGACGAGCATGCATTGCGAATTTTCACGGATGGTAGCAAGATGGACCATGGTCGCTCTGTCGGTACAGCCTGCATCTGCCCGGAACTAGACTTTGTGGTAATATCTGCAATCAACCCGAAAGCATCTATCTACACGGCTGAATGCAAGGCTCTTGCAGATGCCATGAAAATTGCACTAGAGAACAAACATCGTAATGTGGATATCTTTACAGACTCCTTGAGCACGGTGCAAGCTCTCAAGGGTTACAGCACTGGTGACCACACCAATCATTACCTCTGGGATATACGTCAAGGAAATGCTAAGTTCTTCCAAGACAATAATGAAGGTACGAAAGTAATCATACACTGGATACCAGCGCATGTTGGTATCACGGGGAACGAATTAGCCGATGCAACCGCCAAAGAAGCAACCAACAAGGCGACAGACTTGCACACCGTACCATACACAGACCTCAAGCCATTCTATAAGAGATTGGTATACCTGGAAAACGAAAGCCTACTCAGAGAGGAAGGAACATTCAAAGGGGTAAAGTACTTTGAAAGACTATGCAAGCCTTCAACAAAACCTTGGTTTGAAGGGCACATCCTCTCTAGAAGCGAGATAGTATTTGTAACCAGATGCCGCAGCAACCACTTTAGTCTAAAGGAGTCCTTGAAAAAAATCAATCTGTCTGAAACATCAGCTTGTGACTGTGGATATGATCCCCAAGATCTTAACCACGTAATATGGCAATGTCCTGTGTATGAAGAACAGAGGTTGAACTTGGTTAGTGCTCTTATCAAGATAAAGTTTTTTCCACCTTACGATGTAAACTGTTTTCTATATGGACCAAATGTTACAGTGATGAAAATGATTTATGACTATCTTAAAAAGTGTAAAATTAAAATCTAAACCAATGTGGCCCTCAAGTGAGGGTCTTACTCATATATATATATATATATATATTTATTTATTTATTTTTCTTTATTTCTTAATATGTATCTTTAGCTTATGATCTGTAATGGTCAAAAGCTTAATAATAAAAAAAAAAAAAAAAAAAAACCCGCATAAACTTCGAAATAATTGGTCAGATATATGCTTTTTCGGGCTCCAATCAATCCTAGATGCGTTATGAGGGTCGTTTTCTGAACAAGTGACAGCAAGTTCGTCATAAACTGTGTTGCCGCGTTCTAACCTCAAAGCCTGGGACCTTGGTCGTTTTCATCTTAGAGTAAGTTTTTTGACGATCCGATAGATGGCGACTGCAAAACAGACCATGTATACACCTGTTAATTTGTCAGAAAACAGCACGAATAACGCACCGATAATTGGTTGGCGACCGAAAAAATACTATAAGTTTACCTTTATATTAAAAAAAAAAGTAAATAAAGGTATGTACATAGTTATATATATTTGGTGGTGTAGGTTGATTTTAACTTAGAAAAAACGAAATATTTTGAATTGAAATATGAAATATATATAAATATAATTTAAGGTAGTTAACACCGTAAGAGAATGAACTTTGAAATTTTATTTTAAAAATTTATGTGATATATGTTATTTGTAAGAAAAATATCCGGTCAAAATTTCAAGTCACTTGGTTGGTTCTAAGTTGAGAAAAAAATAAGAGAAAATTTTCCAAAAACGGACTCATAAGAGCTTATGTTAAATAGAGTATTTCCATTTCAGCTCAGAACCAACCAGGTGACTTTAAAGAGTATAGCCGGGTAAGATAGTCGAATCGGCCCCCACGGCAAACCCTTCCAATATATATATCATTCGAAAGGGCATAAAAAAAGAAAATTTTTGGCGCAAACCGCATCTCCCTATTCCCAATCTAGAGACCCTAGGGTCTAAAATAGTGATTTTTCAACTTTAATTCATATCTCAGAACCTATTAAGGCTAGAGATATGCGGTTTGCGGTAAAATTTTCTAAAAAAAAAATGTAGTTCACTTATATTTTTTAATATTATTTTGGGCGCCAAATTTAAACCGTTTAAGCCATTTTTCAAATTTTTTTACCTTAAATTTGCGATAAAAAAAAAAAGGCGTAGGTCTATAAAAGTTATATGTGACGTATTTTATCAAAAATTAACCGCTTTGATTTTTTCAGATTTTTAAAAGGGGGGGGGGAACTTTTCTGACCGATTTATCAAAACTTTTTACATAAAACGCTGCCTAGCGGGCGCATATTTAGTCAAAATTAAAAATTATTTATACGGTTGAACTACACTTTTTTTTTTAGAAAATTTTGCCACAAACCGCGTTTTTCTAGCTATTTTAGGTTATGAGATATTAATAAAAGTTAAAAAATCACTATTTGGCTCCGTGCATGAGCAGTTGAGGGGAAAAAAATATGCAGTTTACGCCAAAAATTTCCTTTTTCAAAGACCTTTCGATTGATATATATATTGTAGGGGTTTCTGCGAAAAAAATTTGACTTCTTTATCTAGCTTAATTATTTATAGGGTTTTAGGATTTCTAATGAGATGATTCTTAAAAAACTTTTTCGCAGAAACCCCTACAATATATATATCAATCGAAAGGTCTTTGAAAAAGGAAATTTTTGGCGCAACCGCAAATTTTTTTTCCCTCAACTGCTCATGCGCTGAGCCAAATAGTGATTTTTTAACTCTTATTAATATCTCATAACTTAAAATAGCTAGAAAAACACGGTTTGTGGCAAAATTTTCTAAAAAAAAAAATGTAGTTCAACCGTATACATAATTTTTTTTTTTGACTAAATGTGCGCCCGCTAGGCGGCATTTTATGTAAAAAGTTTTGATAAATCGGTTAGAAAAGTTCCCCCCCCCCCCTTTTTAAAAATCTGAAAAAATCAGAGCGGTTAGTTTTTGTTAAAATACGTCACATATAACTTTTATAGACCTACACCTTTTTTTTTTTTATCGTAAATTTAAGGTAAAAAAATTCGAAAAATGGCTCAAACGGTTTAAATTTGGCGCCAAAAATAATATTAAAAAATATAGGTGAACTACATTTTTTGAAAGAAAATTTTGCTGCAAACCGCATGTCTCTAGCCCTAATAGGTTCTAAGATATGAATTAAAGTTGAAAAATCACCATTTTAGACCCTAGGTTTCCTAGATTGGGAATAGGGAGATGCGGTTTGCGCCAAAAATTTTCTTTTTTTATGCCCTTTCGAATGATATATATATATTGTAAGGGTTTGCCGTGGGGGCCGGTTCGACTATCTTATATCCCTTTCGACCAGATCATATTATTGCAAAAAAAAAAAAAAAATCAATTTATTCAATCGAATCTCAGTGATACTTTATTTTTTACATAAAAATTTTGTTTCTCTATGAGAAGCCATGTTAAAAAAAAGAATTCATAAATGAATTTATCTTCTTTAAGATGACCGATCGATCTAAAATTTTTACAGTATTGAGGTAGTTGCCAAGTTACAGTCACTCTCAAAAGTTAGTCCGTCGCATACCAACGCAACTTACGTATCCATATACGCGCACACATGCAGCGGCGCGGCGTGCTCCAAACTCGTACACGGACGAAGATCTTTTAACTTTTAATTAAAATAACTCGAAAATTAGTCCCACTTGGTCAAATGTGTGAGCGAAGAAGTTGTTTAGAATTGAATCAGCTGTAACATACTGAAATTTGGAAAAAACTGGGGCATTTTTGAGGTTATGGCTGATCAAAATGTGAAAAAAAATACCGTCGGCGAGCCCGATTTCTATGCCGCACGTGTAAATTTTAAAAACTTTGAACTCATTTTTCTCAAAATTTAGCTCCGGTTGCCTACCTAAATCTTACGTCATCTTATTCTTTGTTTCAAGAGGATCATTTTAGTATCAATCACAAAAAAACTGGGGCAAACTGGGTTTACTTGAAAACTACCTTAAATATAAATATATGTACGAAAAAAAAAAAAATGAAATTCTTTTGAATTTAAATATTAAAGTTTTTTTTTTCTCTCGCCATACACGGACGGAAAAAAAACATTGTATAGTGACTGCATGATTCTCAAAGCAGTAACTATGGGGATCGTAAGAAAAGTTTGTCATTGGGGGGCGCCACTGTCAATGTCCTCCACCCCCAGCAGGTTAGCGCGGAGCAGATGTTTCAGTGTATGTGTCGGTGAGACACTCTCGCGTATGCGCACACAAACAAATATCTGCTCCATGCCAAACTAATGAGAGAGGAGGACATTGCCCGTGGCGCCCCCCAACGACAAACTTTCCTTACGATCCCCATAGAAACGTCAAACGATTAAACGCGATGATTCCACTCATGCAATAGACTGAGTCTATTGAATTTCGGTGGTGATGACTGCATGAAAAAAAAAGTTAGGAAATGTAAGGGAAAACAAATAAGGAATGATTTTAAATGAAATGTAAGAAATGATTGAGATTGATATTTTAGATACATTTGTATAGTTTTTTATAGTTGTTTTTAATCAAATTTCTGAAGTGCTTGATAATAATTGAAATTTTAATGCAAATATCAATGATGAATTTTATTTTACTATAATTTAATTAATTTTCATACTTGAAAATTGCTTAGGCAGCTGCAATTAAATAAATAAAGAATTTTACAAAATGCTTTTTGAGCTATGAACTGAGTAAAAATCATTCAATTTACGAAATTCTAATCGGTGCACAACAAAATAAACTTAATCTCGGAACGAAAAGAAAGTAATAAAACTTTTTACACTTTGAATCAAAATATGTCTTTTTATCGATAGGCACTATTAAAAAAGGGAAACTGTAAGATGATAAAAAATAGCTGCAAATAAAATCACTTGCCTAACCTAAAATAGGGAAAAAAATGGTGAAACTGTATGTTAATGACATTCATAAACAAAGACAAGCTTTTTGATGTAAACTAAATTACAGTGCTAAATTAGAACGCCTTATGAGCAAAATACAAAGTGGTGGAACAAAATTAACCTCAAAATTACAATCAATAATAAAAATAAACTTTTTTTATTGTTATGAGTGAAAACAAACTTCTAGAGCAAGCGGATGAGTAATCATCGTGTTCTAGATGTAATGGAAAATGGCGGACAATGATTTTAGATACCTAACATCAAAATAAAAAATAATGGTACTATTATGAATTTTTAGAGTAAAAATAAGTTTTTAGTACAATAGGCTCAGTAAAAGCTTTAAGTTGTCAAAAAAGTTTTATCAATTTTGAAATTTTTACATTTTGAGGTTAGGTTTATAATTTCGCAGTCAGCAATTTCTTACTTCCTTGATATAAGTATTTTAATTCAGCCCATTGCTTAAAAAGTTTAGTTTTACTCATAACAAACAAAACATTAATGGTTTATCATTATTTTTCATTTTAAGGTTAGGTTTGCAACGAGGAATGTAGTTCAGACAGGGGAGCGCAAGAAAAAAAAAACAACACGAGAAACTGCAGCACACTCAAGGCCAAATAATATGTCTCCCCGGTCGCAACTACTCCTCGAGAAATAGGATATCGCGAGGGCCGTAATTTTATTGGGCGCCAAGGCCCCGCTAGCTCGCCGGTGAGTCTGGTTCGTAAAAAAAATATTGAATTAGATAGTATTAAATGAATGAATGAATGTTCTCTCAAGCTCCCAAATAACAACACCCTGACCATCACAGTTGAATTAATTAGTAACAAACAAATAAATAAATGATCCTGCAAGCTTTAAATCAGAAAACCCTGAATGTCGAGGAGGAGTTTTTTATCAAACAAAAAATCGGCGAAGCTCTAAAATCACAAAGCTCTGAGCATCAAAGTTAAATTATTTTGTAAAAAAAAAGCGCACCCGTCATGGGACGGTCAATAGAAGCGTTACTTCAGTCTCTTAATGCATGCAGAAGATTTAATTGTGTTTCTAATTATTATGCTATTGTTGCTACCCATTCTACCAGGTCAATGCCGACACTCTTTTGAGTAGGTCAGTCAAAATTGCAGAACATCGTTTTTGAACCAAACTTCCTGAGGAAGTTGTCATGAATTAGTTTCTTAAATTTGGTGCACTTGGGTTTACCAGGTGTCCCCTCGTGTAAGTATGTTTGATTGCATAACATTGATATAGATAAAATTAAAATGAAATTCATCTGTAAAAAACGTTTACAGTATGATTTTATTGTATTTTAAGCTATGCAATTGTGTAGAGTATAACTGATAGTATTATAAACAAGTATTTCTTGAATTATTTTTGTATTTTTATTAAAAGTTTTAATTTCAACTAGCTTGTATATCTCGCTGCGCTAACACTTGCTCGATTGAGAATTTAATTTTTTTTTAAATATTTAAATTAAAACAAAAAATTTGAAAATATTGTTATTTAAAGTATCCAAAATAAAATACGAAAATAAAATACATATTAAAAATAGTTCATACCGAAATATATTAAATTTTAAAATTTTTATAAGAAATATATTGTTTTTATAGCCCTTACATAAGTCAATTTTATAAATAAAGGTTGGATTAATAATCAGCAACCCTTAAAGCCCCATTCATGAAGTTTGAAAAAAATGCTATTAAAAATAAATTTTTACTTTAAATAAGCATCCCTTTAAGTAGACCAAATTAAAAAATAAAGCACAGATTAGTAATCAGCAACCTTAAAAACCCCCATAGACAAAGTTTGAAAAAGATGCTTTTAAAAAATAGATTTTTACCTTAAGTAAATAGCCCTTGCGTAGGTCAATTTTGAAAATGAATATCAGATTCATAATCAGCAACCGTAAAAACCCTCTCATTAGTTATTAGCATCAGGTTATTTTTAAGTAAGCAGCAACAACTTTTGGCATATTCCCAATTATATTAATGCCTTTGACCTGTTTTGAGCACTTTCCATTTTTATAATTCAAGAAAAATCTGTTGATTGTGATATCCTTTGAGCGTAGAGTAGCATAATTTTTATAAATCTTATACCATGAATCAGTAACCATTAATGATAATGGTTTGTTTGTCTTGGTTTTATGAATCTTAACCAGCATCATATCACCTTTATCGCTTATGTCATTAATATCAATATCAGTTAGCTCATGTCTGTGGGCAGCTTCACTAACACCAAAAATCAATGCTACCTGAAATAAAAAATTCAAAGTTTAATATGAAATCATTAAGTTAACTGAATATTATAGTGGATTATAAATTATTACCCAGCTGAAAAAATCCATATCGAAATCCGTAAGGAAACCCGTACGGGAACCCATAAAGGTTCCCGTAAAGGACCCCATACGGGATCCCGATACTGATATTTGGTCAGGGTTTCCGTACGGGTTTCGATGCGGGTTTCCATACAAATTTTTTTTTTTTTTTTTTTTTTTTTCTTTTTAATGCTTTTTTTTTATTTATTTAATATCATAATTACTTACTAATATTGTATTCTTCAATAGATTTATTACGATAGTAAAATTATTTAGAATAAAATTATCAATAGTCTGGTCGCTGGTAAGGTTTTCGTGAGATTTTTTCCACCACGGATAAATAAAGGTTTTTTTAACTAATATTGATGTGCTGATCACGAAAATCTAAGTTAAAAAGCATAAAAAAGAAGCGTTTAAAAGTTAACAACAATTATACTTTGCCATTGCGAAGTTCGCGTTATTGTACAGCATGGCGCATGCGCAGCAGTCGCAGCTGACAGCTGATCAGTATAGTCGCCCAGTGATGAATTCGAGAAAGCGGACATGGGGACATAGCGGTTACTTCAGACCGTGAAAGCTCGACCAAGAGGTTATTTCAGATTGCTAGGGGTTCTGTGTGCTAAGGTTAAGGAACATTCGAATGTTTTTAAAAATACTAAATTTATTACAAAATTTGTATTACGAAATTTATACGATTGATTCATTTAAGTTTTTTTCATAAATAAATATTTAACCATTCCCCCAAGCTGTAAAACTCAAGAACCCTGAGAGTTCGGATTATTTCAATAAATAAAAAAATTAATGAATGATTCCCCCACCACTAAACCCACGAAAGTTTGTGTGAATGAATTTAATTTTTTACCAAATAAATAATCCACCAAGCACTAAACCTTGAAAACCCTAGGAATGCAAGTTTAATTTATTAATTTACAAATGATCTCCCAAGAACTAAACCCAAGAAACCCAGGGCGTCAAAGTTTCATTTTTAACTCAATAAATGATCCCCCAAGCAATAAACCGTGAAAATAAACCCTGGGAAAGCAAGTTTATTTTTTAATAAACAAATGATCTCCCAATCACTAAACCCACGAAACTCTGGGTGTCTGAGTTTAATTTTTAACTAAATAAATAATCCTCCAAGCTATACCAACGAAACCTCGGGCGTCTAAATTTCATTTCTAACTCAATGAATCATCTCTTAAGCACTATACCAACAAAACTCTGGGCGTCCGAGTTTGATTTTTAACTAAATAAATAATCCCCCAAGCACTAAACCCACGAAACTCTGGGCGTGCAAGTTTAATTTTGAACTAATTAAATAATACCCCAAGCCCTGAACCTTGAAAACCCTGGGAATGCAAGTTTAATTTTTGAATAAATAAATGATCCGCCAAGCTCTAAGCCCACGAAACCCTGGGCTTCCGAGTTCAATTTTTAAATAACTGAATGATCCCCCAAGCTTCAAACCCACAATACCCTGGGCTTCTGAGTTCAATTTTTAAATGAACAAACAATCCCCCAAGCTTTAAACCCACAATGCCCTGGGCTCCTGAGTAAAATTTTTGAATTAACAAATAATCTCTCAAGCTCTAAACTCACGAAACCCTGGGCTCCCGAATTCAGTTTTTTAATAAATAAATGATCCACCAAGCTCTAAACCCACGAAACCCTGGGCTTTTGAGTTCAATTTTTAAAAAAGTGGGTTTGAAGCTTGGGGGATCATTTATTTATTCAAAAATTGAACTCGGACGCCTAGGGCATTATGGGCTTGGAGCTTGGAGGATTATTTGTTCATTTAAAAATTGATATCGGGCGCCCAGGGGATTGTTAGTTTGAAGCTTGGGTGATCATTCAATTATTTAAAAATTGAACTCGGAACCCCAGGGTTTCGTAGGTTTGGAGCTTGGGGGATTGTTTATTAGTTTAAAACGTGAACTCGGACGCCCAAGGCATTGTGTGTTTGAAGCTTTGGAGATTATTTATTTATTCAAAAATTGAACTTGGCAGCCAAGGGTATTCTGAGTTTGAATCATTTTTAGGAAATAAATAAATAAACTCTTTTAAAAGAGTAATTAAATCTTCACTTTATTATTGTTTAAAAATATTTGGAAAATACGTTACACATGTTTCACCACACAGTGGCTTCTTCAGACGGTAATCATTCAACTGATTGATAATTAGTTTTTCCGCACTCCGGCCGGGAAGTGCTACTTCCCTGCCGCTGCCGCTACAGTCAGTAGCGCTTCCCGGAACCGTCGTGCGGAAAAATAGCATACTCAACTAGGCACCTGAATGGGAAGGTCTCAGATCACATGTTTGTCACACTCGGCTACGCCTCGGACGACAATTTCATGCGATCTGAGACGTTTCCCATTCATACTGCCTAGTTAAGTAATATACTATTGTGAGAGAATAAATACAAGGTACATCGTCGTTAACATTGTTTTGATTGTCTCCCTACTCCCCGCCCCCCCCCCCTTTTTATATTTGTAAACGAAACTATCTGTGAAAGCTGTAAGTGTGTGTATGATGTTAACGACGATGTACCTTGTATTTATTCTCTCACAAAACTAATTATCAATCAGTTGAATGATTACCGTCTGAAGAAGCCACTGTGTGGTGAAACTTATGTAACGGTTTTTCCAAATATTTTTAAACAATAATAAAGTGAAGATTTAACTACTCTATAAAAAGAGTTTATTTATTTATTTCCTAAAAATGTTATTTAATCTTCATCAAGTAGAAGCTACCACTATTCAAGATTTGAATCATTTAAAAATTGAACTTGAAAGCCCAGGGCATGGTGGGTTTGAAGCTTGGATGATCATTTATTTATTCAAAAATTGAACTTGAAAGCCCAGGGCATTGTGGGTTTGAAGCTTGGGGGATCATTTATTTATTCAAAAACTGAACTCGGAAGCCCAGGGTTTCGTGGGTTTGGAGCTTGGGGGATTATTTGTTTATTCAAAAATTGAACTGGGGCCCCCAGGGCATTGAGGATTTGAAGCTTGGGGGATTATTTGTTCATTTAAAAATTCAACTCGGAAGCCCAGGGTTTTGTGGGTTTAGAGCTTGTGGTATTGTTTGTTCATTTAAAAATTCAAGTGTATTGTGGGTTTGAAGCTTGGGGGATCATTTAATTATTTAAAAATTAAACTTGCATTCCCAGGGTTTCCAAGGTTTATTGCTTGAAAGATTATTTATTTAGTTAAAAATTAAACTCTGATGCCCAGGGTTTAGTAATTGGGGGATCCTTCGTTTATTAAAAAATCAAACTTGCCTTCCCAGGGTTTTCACGGTTTATTGCTTGGGGGATTATTTATTGAGTTAAAAATGAAACTTTGACGCCCTGGGTTTCTTGGGTTTAGTTCTTGGGAGATCATTTGTAAATTAATAAATTAAACTTGCATTCCTAGGGTTTTCAAGGTTTAGTGCTTGGTGGATTATTTATTTGGTAAAAAATTAAATTCGTTCACACAAACTTTCGTGGGTTTAGTGGTGGGGGGAATCATTCATTAATTTTTTTATTTATTGAAATAATCCGAACTCTCAGGGTTCTTGAGTTTTACAGCTTGGGGGAATGGTTAAATATTTATTTATAAAAAGAACTTAAATGAATCAATCGTACAAATTTTGTAATCAACTCAGTATTTTTAAAAACATTCGAATGTTCTTTAACCTTAGCACACAGAACCCCTAGCAATCTGAAATAACCTCTTGGTCGAGCTTCTACGGCCTGAAGTAACCGCTATGTCCCCATGCCCGCTTTCTCGAATTCATCACTGTAGTCGCCCCGTAGGCCCATAGCTGAAAAGTTTAATTGTTGTTAACTTTTAAACGCTTCATTTTTATGCTTTCTTACTTAGATTTTCGTGATCAGCGTATCAATATTTGTTAAAAAAACCCTTATTTATCCGTGGTGGAAAAAATCTCACGAAAACCTTACCAGCGACCAGACTACAAAGAAAAAAATTTGGTTTGACTGGGATTCGAACCCAAGACCCCAGGCATGACAGGCAGACACTCTACCACCTGAGCCATTGAACTAGCATGCACCAAGACTTTAATATACAACTTATTGTCGGTTAAGCCCTTTAATTTAGATGAAGCTTTGACAAAATTTGTTTTAGATTTAGATAATGTAATACAATTGCTCGCGCTTGCGCGCTGAGAGAGACTAGTTAAAAATCAAATATAAAACAGTTGTTAAAGTAGTTTAATTAAAGTCTTGGTGCAAGCTAGCTCAATGGCTTAGGTGGTAGAGTGTCTGCCTGCCATGCCTGGGGTTGTGGGTTCAAATCTCAGACGAACAAAATTTTTTTCTTCTATAATTTTATTATTAATAATTATTAATAATTAAATCTAATAAAGAATAATATATCAATATATAATAATAATATTAAATAAATTAAAAAATAGTGTGAAAATAAAATTAAAAGAAAAAAAGAAACCCGTATGGAAACCCGTACGGAAACCCTGACCAAATATCAGTATCGGAAACCCGTATGGGGTCCTTTACGGGAGCCCTTATGGGTCCCCATACGGGTTTCCTTACGGATTTCCATATGGATTTTTTCAGCTGGGTACTTTAACAGCTAAATATGTTTCATCTGGAGATTCATCAATAAATTTCTGTACTTGTTCACCATCAAAAGTTAGAGCTTTTTTTGTTTGATAACTTTTGGAATTTTTGCTTAGAAAAGACATTTATTTTTTAAAATTATATATGTTGATGTTGTGTTCATTTTCAATAACGCTTCTGAGCATTGAATAAATGCTAAAACGTGTGTTGGGCGCATGTGACTCAGAGAATCCTTGAAAATAACCTAAAAACATTTTTTCCGTTAAGCAATTCGTTTTTTAACCTCGTGCATCGCAAGTAATAACTTGAGTCCCTCCGATGAGAGCCAAAAGAACGGCGGGGGCTCCCTGCGCAAATCGACCAGCACGCATAGCAGATCAGCTGTCTCCCCTCGCCTGCGGCTCAGGGAGACACATACTGATCTGCTGTGAGATGCGCGCTGGTCGCTATGCGCAGGGAGCAACCTCGCCGTTTTTTTGACTTTAATCGGAGGAAATCAAGTTAAATCTTGCGATACGAGATTAAAAAAGTATATATATCACTCGGAACTAATAGCGGGCCTCCCCGGCACACTTTAGTCCCTCAGTGAATAATATACTATTTTTCTCTTCTCCAAGACATGAATCTCTCATATGTAGACTCATATTTGGATTTTGATTTATCGGGTAAGTAATCGTTTTCCGCACGATTAGCTCTTTCTTCCACGTCTTCAGGAACCCACTCTTGATCATTTTCGACACTTTTTTCGGTTTCATTCATGAAAATTTGACTATCAGATTTTTAAGTATTTGAAGAAACCACTACTGTGCTCAAAGCATCAATTAATTTTCGATACTCGTCGTCAGATTCGGAGTCTGAAATAATCATTTTTTCCCTCACTGAAAAATTTAATTTTACGTGATTCAACTATTATAAACTGTCATTTTTATTAATTTTTTTATTTAAAATAACTTACTTTTGGACCTTAGGTTAGTTTTACACTTGAATTAAGATTTTTTACTTTAATAATGATTGCACAATGACTTGTTATCACATTAAGCTTCAATTCGTTTTAGGTTAATGCTTAATGCTTTGTACACTGTTGCCAAGTCAATTTTAGAGAAGGCTAGTCATTCGATTCTCAGATGCGTGCGGATAAAAAGATGCTGAACGCTGATTGGTTGCGCAGCGTGAAGAAAAGTCTTTTTTTCACGTTGCTAGGGGCAACGTGTAGATAAAATTGCAACTCGCACTCCGTGTATAATCGTCCGGTTTCCAAACCCAAATGCGTTCGGAAACAAAGCACTTCCAACGCAAGAGGGGCAAAAAAGAATTTTGTTCTTGCTTAGACCTATGTAACCCTTACCGCTTAACTTAACTTAGGAGCTGATCTTACAAGAAGCCTCCTAGTAGTTACATGTTAATACTTCAATAAAAAATGCATAATATTTAAATATTCAAAATTGCTGAAGCCCATCATTTTGATTTAAATCCAACAATAATTTTCCAACTATTTTTAACTTTTTTTTTTTTATTTAACGCCTACCTAAGCCTTCCGGTCCATACAGCAAATAATAAAAATAGATAAATAAATTATTTGGAATCGAGTTTAAGGCGTCTTCTTAAGAGTCAACAAATATCTCTGCTTCCTTGGCTGCTTCTGTTTATTCTTTTTCTATAAGGGCGATATCCTGTCACAAAGACTAGAAATTCTGTTCAAGCTTTCCTCCCATACCTTGCTATCACGTATAATGACGGTGTACACAGATTCATGGCACTCCATGGCCTCTTTGAGAGCAACACCAAACCAATCTGTCAGTAAATTATCCAAACCCGCATCTTCTTTCCGGGCTACTACTATGAGCTCAATACAATCGAAGTAAATTAATTATTACTCACTCTCATCATTATCAAAAATAAAACCTTTTTCCAGGGCCGTAGTCTCTTTTAAAGTTTCTTTAATACTGTCCTCATCGTCACCAAATAATTTTTCGAGTTCACTATTAAATTTACTGGTACAAGGTTTATTTTCGGTGGATTGGATCTGTGACAAGTCCATCGAGGAATTTTTTTCCTCCGTCTCAATTCTTGAGCTTTTCCTATGGTGAGAGTCACTAGTAGACGAATCCGAAGAATCTTCTACTCTTTTGTTTTTCCGCGAGGTTTGCTTCTCAACTGCAGATTTCGAATTTGGTCAAGATTGTTCTAATTGATGATTCAACTGCATTTCTAACTCACCAGCCTTTCCCAAATCGACGTTGTTTATCATTAAATTATGGCAATCTTTTCTAATATGACCTTCGATACCACAATTACCGCACTTGATTTTCTCAGATGATAAGTAAAAGTTATAATTAACGTTCTTAATCGTGAATTTCAACAACCTCGATGATAATTTCATTCGCAATCTATAGAAAGACTTTAGAAATAATAAACCTTTTTGCAGTAGGTCGATTTTGCACCAAGGACTTGATGCTTATGGGAATGTTGTTGATAAATATTTGTTTCGTCACGTTGACTAAATACTTAGCGATTTCAGTACTGTTTATACACACGCACACTCTGTTGTTGTAAATTCTGGAAATAGATAATAAATTCTTGGGACCAATTATACTTCCAATCGCAATAGCATATTCACGAATAGACGTTTTTTCCGGTGCGTCTATAACTACAGCTTGTTCTCTTAAGGGATTATTTATCTAATTGCATGACTTTGGAGGACGGTAACGTGTTGTTCCGACAAAGCTGAGGGAGTTGAGCTAAATCATCAGCTACACCAGTAGATCGGACGGTTGAGGCAGAGGTTGCCGAAGTAACTTCACTCGTCAGACATTGTTGTGGTATTCATTAAATTAATTATTAATTAATTTAATTCACTAAATTATAAACGCTATTAGTGCTTATGCGATAAGAATAACCACCAACACACACACACACACGCACGCGAGCACGCACGCACGCACACACACGCACACACACACACACGCGCGCGCGCGCGCGCGCACGCACGAGAGTATGTTTACAGACACGTCCTACTCGGTCGAGTGCTCGATTTCTAACTTAATTTGTATAAAAATTAATTCTTCACTAGTGATTAATTCTCTACAAGTAATTTGGTTTTCATTCTTTGGCAAATTTTGCAAATTGTTTGTCCGGAAATCTTAAGTCTATTAAAATTGGGTCTTATTCTTTAATCTTAAGTCCTTTAAAGGACTTAAGACCTTAGTTCCTCAGCTAGTCAAGATACGATCTTAACCTCACATTTAACTAGCTTCACACAGATACAGATATAGAAGTGCATAGGGAGCAGACGCTTTTTCAACCATTTTATTCATAAATTACTTTTTAATTCATACTTGGAGCTTACGAATGTACGAATAATTTGCAGTCGAACGTTTTTTTTAATTAAATTTATTATTGTGAAAAAATTTACATAGTGCGGAGATATTTCGTTGCTTTGAAATTTCGTAAGCGATGAACGTTCCCATAAGAGTACGGGCTAAATAGTCGACACAAAAGTTAATAATATTTTAGATAATAGGACACCCCAGGTCTTGAAAATTCAGCAGGATTAGTTTTTTTATATTTATTTTTAGATAACTCGAACTATATATTTTTTACACATTTATTTCTGATGAATGAGGTCCTACCTTAAGAGAGTCTGTTTGGTAACATTGTTTCTTTTGTTATAAAAGTTTGTTATTTGCGGATTAATCATGCATACTCTATGTTGACGGACTGCTACGACAGTCATAAAAATTTTCATTACCGAAAGAGGACACGAAATCCATTTTTTCAAATGAAAACCCATACTTTTCACCACAGATTCGGAAAGAGCGGAAAATTTTAGGCTTTGTAGGACTTTGAAAAGAATTTTCTAGTTAATTTTGAGGTCCCGTAGAGAGCGCAAAGAGCCCTTTAACGGTAGTACTCGAATAACTCGGAAAAAAATACTTTTTTCGACTACCCTAAGTCCAGCAAAGTTTTTTCATACCTCCAGGAAGAAAACACCAAATCCCGGGTTGGAGCAGGACTTTGGGTTTTCCTCCCGACGTTATGAAAAGAACATTACACACGACGCAGGAAAAGTATTAGCCAACCCCTAGCAAACCTTTGACAGCCTCGCCTTCGGCTCGGGAGTCGATTTGGGTTTGCTAGGGCTGGCCAATACTTTTCCAGCGCCTGGTGTGTAATATACTATTTTTACAAAAATTTGGATCAGATTTGTCCGACAAAATAGGGCCCAAAAGAATAAGGACCGGGCCTTTACTTTGGGATTTAAAGAGTGTAAAGTAAAATTGCTTTAAATAAAACTGAAATTTAGAATCAAATTAAAAACTACTGGGACTTACAACTAAAATAATAATTACAATATTTTAAAGGAATTGCCTTAGTCTTGCTGGAGGTCCACAAACCCCCACTAAAGATGACATCTGAATAACTCAGAAAAAAACACCACTCACGTTAAACTGAGATTTGAAATAATTTTTTTATGAAGTTTAGCCTGTAGTAAGGTCCAGTAACTCACTAGGTGTGAGCCCGATGAGTATGTAAAATTATCTTTTTTTGGTACAAACTGATTATCAACTTAGATTTGAGAAAAATTCTAAAAAAAAGAAAAATCAAAAATTAAAATTTCAAAAAGAATTCATGCAGCCCTTAAGCCTGAAAACCTGAAAGCTTCATACGCTAAGCTCACAACCATCAAGCCGGTAACCTCAAAGCCCTTACCCCTTAAAGCTCACAACTCTCGTGTCCAAAACATCATAACATTTATCCTCTATACCAACGACCCTTGATCCCGTAACCATGAAGCCTTTATCCTCCAAGCCCTTTACCCCTAAGCACACAATTCTCGAGCCCATAACTATAAAGCCCGTATCTCTCGAGCTTGTAATCCGGAAGCCCATACCCACTGAGCACCTAACCCTTGAGCTTACAACCTTCATCAAGTCCATATCTACAAAACCTTTATTTTACCGGACTATAACCTCGAAGCCTTTAGCCCCCGAGCTTACAACTCCCAAGCTTTTCTAGCCTACAAACCCCAAACCCCTTAACCGCAAAGCCCCTAACTACAAAACCTTCATCCCTCAAACCCATAACCTCCAAGCCCTTACCACGGAGCTCACAATTCCGGAGCCCGTAATAAGTTATCTAATTGTTTGAACAAATTAACAATTAAAAAAATGGATTTCGGGTCCATAGAGCCCACAGTGAGGGCCCAGGCCATATTCTGTTGGACCCATCTGATCATAAATTTTGTAAAAAAAAACTTTGCTGAAGCAAGGGTAGTCAAAAAAATGATTTTTTACGAGTTATTCAGGTATTACCATTAAAGGGCTCTTTGGGCCCTCTACGGGGCCCAGAATGGACTAGAAAAATTTCATAATGTCCTACAGGAGCCTAAAATTTTCCGCTCTTTCCGAATCTGGGGTGAAAAGTATGGGTTTCCATTTGAAAAAATAGTTTTAGGGTCCGTAGGGCCCACAGTAAGGGCTCGGGCCCTATTCTGTCTGGCCCATCTGATCCTAAATTTTGTAAGAAGTAACTCTTACGTTACATGTGCTATAGAAAAAATGCATATTTTTCAAGTTATTCAGCCCATCCGCTACTTAATAGCCACCCTGTATGATTTGAAAATAATAGAATACAGCGTTCGAAAAATACAATATATTAATCATAATAAAAATTATTGATACAATAAATTCAAATAAGGCTTTTTAATAGCAGACGATTTTCTATAACCTTTTACTTGCTGATGATAAAAACTTGCTTTTTTTGCTGGTTTAATTGATGAAACGCTCAAAATTTGTTTGTTAATTAAATATTAAAAATCATCAGAGTACAAAAAACTTGTGTAAAAAAAATTCGAAAAGTTTAAAAGATTCAATAATGTGTAACTTTTTTCAACTTGGGATAGAATGCGGGGGCTATAACAAAGATTTTAACTTAAGCTTTAAAAAAAGAACAAAATTATTTTTTCTTCAAGAAAGTATCTACGATTACATAGTAATTAATAAAAATTCAAAATAACGAGTGAATTAAATTAAAAAGTTCCAAAACTAAATAAAACCATAAAATATTTTACTGGATTGTGCTTTCTCAAATTTGACGGATAATTATTTAAAACTGTCGTTGTGACCGCGGCTAACACGAAGAGTCTCTTTAGCGATCTGTTTTGAGAATGAAATTCCAGTGTCGCTTACGATTAGGTTATCGCTCCAGCTTCTTATTCGAAAATAATCGGTACACCAAGGTTGACGTTTCTTACATCTGATGCGAGAAACTTTTTACGATAAGAGCTTAAAGAAAATAGGCTTATTTATCGTATAGTATACGCAACGAGAAACGGAGGTATTCTCGTTTCAGATTTGAGAAACTAAGTAGTGCACAGGCGCATAACCTAAATCAGCTGATAATCACTCACGCATGTAATAGCATCAGTAATGTTAAAATGTTAATATTTTTACTATTTTTTGATAAAAAATCGATTCTAAGTACTTTAATAAATGTAAAAATGTGCTAGATGCTTCGAGTGATTTTTTATAGTTTCTTTCAAGATTATTGATCTAAAATATGTTCAAAAATGAGTTGTTTGAGATGGCGCTGATGCTAGATAAATTCGTTTAAATAAGCATTCTCTACTGCTTTGTGATCGTGGCAGATAAAATTTTTCGTGTTTTTATGAAGTTCATTAACCAAAAAAATACATGTGGACTCTATAATAGTATATTATGCAACGGGTGCAGTGTCGTCACCATGGCGATTTTAAAAGCACCGAGCGCGAAGCGAAGCGTAGCACGAGTGATTTTAATAAGCCCTGGTGACGTGCTGCACCCGTTGCATACTATATTTTATCACACGAATTGCGTGGAGGCTCGATTTTGCGTACGCCGCCTAAAGTTAGGTTAGGGCTAGCGTGCGTAAAATCGAGCCTTCACGCATTAGTGTAATAAAAAATTTTTTTTCGATTTAGCAGACCTACCAAAATGTCTGACTTTTATCTATATTACTCTAGTATAAAATTTTTCTGATCTATTTGATCGAGAAGCTTGCAGCATTAGTTAGTCTGCTTTTTTGTAGAGATTCCATAATTCTTTTATTTTCAATATGCAGTTAAATATATACGAGTCATTAAATAATTGATTGAAATAACCATAAAAATTATTTTAAAAAATTTTTATTTTTATTTTTGCTGCAGATGGGTCACCATGGTATGGAATCTTTAGACATGCTGGATCCTTCTAATTCAATGACAACGTTGACTCCGATGTCCGAGGGTACAACAAGTAGTGGCGCTGGTAGTGGCACGGGAAACAACACCCCATCACACCATGGAAATAGCATTCACGGACCCTCTGTATATGGTGGAATGAACGGAATGATGAGTCATCATCACCATCACCACAGTCAAATAGGAAGTACAGTACCGCATCCACACCATCATCCGGCTATGGCAGCAGCGGCGGCAGCAGCGGCCGCAGCAGGTTTGCATCCAGATGCAGACACGGATCCAAGAGAACTTGAAGCCTTTGCAGAAAGGTTTAAACAGCGACGTATAAAACTTGGTGTCACACAAGCCGATGTGGGGAAAGCTCTTGCTAACTTAAAGTTACCAGGAGTTGGGGCCCTTTCCCAGTCGACTATTTGTCGTTTTGAGTCTCTTACCTTGTCACATAACAACATGATAGCTCTCAAGCCAATCTTGCAGGCTTGGCTGGAAGAGGCTGAAGCTCAAGCAAAAAACAAACGTCGAGACCCAGATGCACCCTCTGTTTTACCCGCAGGAGAAAAAAAGCGCAAGCGTACAAGCATAGCAGCACCAGAAAAGAGGTCACTTGAAGCCTACTTTGCAGTGCAGCCCAGACCTTCTGGTGAGAAAATAGCTGCAATCGCTGAAAAACTTGATCTTAAAAAAAATGTTGTGAGAGTTTGGTTTTGCAATCAACGCCAAAAACAAAAACGTATGAAATTTGCTGCGCAACATTGACCAGAAGCCGGCTTGTGACAGCAGAACTGACTGTACCAGCCACCGACCCTTGAACCAAAGCCCGAGCCATTGGGCGAATATCAGGGCTGGCCCTGAATTCTTCCAAACGTCGTCGATAATACAGCGCAGGTTTTAACTTGCGATTTCCTTGACACTTGAGGCGGTTCAAGCAAGGTGACAAGACTTAATAGGACTATTCCGCTGGTACAGCTAGTAACTGGAAATGATGATGCGTCGCAGAAATTAGATATTTAATAATCGGGGCTGTACTGCGCCTTATAGATCTAACTTAGATATATTTCTGTTTAGTTATGGGCGTATCATCTTCCCATGAATAATGCAAAAATTTTCGTGTTTGTTCTATACTTAACATACGGAATTTTACTTAAATATCAATTTTCTAAATCAATTCATAACATTATTTAATGTTTTAACCTTTAACTATCGTATAAATTAAAATGAAAAAAGGTCACTTTCAACGGTACCTAATGTATAAAAGTTTTAACAATTTTATGCAACGATATCACGTTTCCAGATGACTACAGTTCGATCCGACGGTAAAATAGTATAAATTTAATTAGCTGTCACGAGCCGGTATAAAAACACATTTTTTACTTGTGTTGATATGAATTACAGTCACTCGTAATTTCATTCAATTTTAAATCTAAGTAAATATAAGTTAATTAATCCTGTCAGAGAAAACCATTTTAAACTAAATTTGGTTTAAAGAAAAGTATCAGACTTAGATGATAAAAGTTTGAAATCTTTGTTTTTTTTTGTATTTGCCTAGAAACCTGGTTGAATAATTGTTAAATTGAATTGTAGAAATCATTCATAATAACGTAAGATTAAGTAGCGTGAAAAAAAGATAAGCAATATAGTATAACCAAATTTGCTAAGACAATGTAATATGATATACTCTAATCATTATTTTTAACGATACACAATTCTTTTTGAGGTCATTTTAGGATAAAGTAAACTCAGGAAAAAATTGTTTCTATCAACGTCTTTACTATGCAGTGATGCCTCAATATTCGAAAAAGTTGATGATTTGAAGTTGAAGTGCAGAGTTTCAAACTATTTTCTTTTTTATCATAACTACGATAATTTAAGATTAAAAAAGGCATGTGAAACTCAAATTTAAGGTTTCACTGTATTTTTTAAGATTTTATATCAATTGACTTATGTGAATAAAAGATACGAGTAAACATATTTTTGAACCATATTTATATTTAAAAAAAACTTATTTCATCCTTTTAAATATGCACACTTTTTATTTTTTTGCCGCTGAAAACAGCAGAACAGAATTCAAAATACTTCATAAAAAAGTGAACCAGAATTGGTTAAAGCTATTTTATTAGATCGAAAATTACCACCAACATTAAATGTTAGTTAGTTATTAAAAGTATGAAAATATTGAATTATTTTATTTCGAGATAAAGCGCTGATTCCATGTAATAAGTCCCGAATAAAAATCCCCGCGAAAAAATCCCTGAACGAAAAAATTCCCGACGTAAAAATTCCCGACGAAAAAATCCCCGATTCAAAAACCCCCGGGCACAATGTAACCAAAATCACCCTTCTTAAATCCAAAATAATCCATTTTTATCTAAAATAACCCTTATAAAATCCAAAATAACCCTTCTAAAATCCAAAATAACCCTTCTTAAATCCAAAATAACCCTTCTAAAATCCAAAATAACCCTTTTTAAATCCGAAATAACCCTATTATTTTTAACTTAAATAACCCTTTTACGCCCGACTAGAAGAATAATCATCCCTCTTTTTCCCCCAAACTAGTATATACCATAAAAACCAAAATAACCCTTTCTAATCTAAAATAACCCTTCTAAAATCCAAAATAACCCTTCTTAAATTCAAAATAACTCTTCTTCAATCCAAAATAACCCTTTTATTTTTAACCAAAATAACCCTTTTACACCCTCCTAGAGTAATAATCATCCCTCTTTTCCCCCCAAACTAATATATACCATAATATTAGTCAGCCGAAATTTTCGGATATTTCTTCGGCGGAAGTTATTTCGTTCGGGGATTTTTTAGTGGGGGATTTTGCTGTGGGGATTTTTTCGTCGGGAATTTTGATTCAGGGATTTTTACGTGCTACCAAAGCGCGTAAAACGTTTAACAATAATTTTAAATCCACTTACAATTAAGATCATTTCCTGTACCTTTCAAATTGTTATGAAAAGCACTTTGTCATCTGGACTGACTTCATCTCAAATTTTCAAAATCTGTTGTCGGGGTCTCCGATTCGTCTCGAAATGAAATATGTTATTTCTTGTACTGTATAAAAATAGACCTACGTTGTAGTTTTTCCGATAATTTTTTTTTTTTTTTCGAGTAATCCGATATCAAAGTTTTGGGGTTAAATGATGACTTTTTGGAAGAATGAAAACTTTTTTTTCAAACCATCGCCATTTTATTTAATACTGATATTTTTTTTTAATTTTTCTGTGGGATAGCAAATTTGTTGTTTTTTGAAAGCCCATTTGAACTTCTCAAAAATTTTGAAAATTAACAAAATGGTGTCAATTTTTTGAAAAATTATGAAACTTTATTTTCTTAAAAATATCATCTTTTTTTTTGCTATTAAAGTGCAATAAAAGGCTCAGTTGTTGTAGTTTACTATAGTTTATTTAATGTTTTCTTAGAATTAACTTAAACATGCAGCAAAAAAATTTCAATCATTCGTTTTAATTACTATATTATTCATGTATAAAGTTTTGTAAGTTGCGGTTCATAAATTTTAAAAATATTTTTTATGTCCAACACAAAAATGATTTCTTGAGTAATTAATTTAATTACTTTTATTAATAACTGTAAATACCATTCGTATAAATTTAAGAAATGTTATTATACTAACTTCTATCTCAAAAAAGTAAACTTCAGATGAGAAATTTCTCGAGAAATTTTGGGGTCTGTACATGAAATTTAAAAGAAAAACTTTAAAAAATAAAGAATCGAACTGAAAAATCCACGGGAAATCAAATAAAAATGATTGACAAAATTAAATTTATCCAACAGGATAAATCACTAAATAGCAAATAATAAATATTAAGCGAGAAGTAATTTAAAACTATCATTCATTATTGACATAAGTAAGTCAAATTACTCAGAAATGAATTCGAAACTCTTACTATTTTTACTTAATAATATAATTTAACTTTAAGATCCGTAATATAGTGAAGAGAAAATAAGGGACAGTTTTACAAATTTACGAAAATAATAAATTATAGTGGCCTGCATCAAAATAGTAATTCGTAAACCAAAATTCGAGCAAACACAAGTTAATGGATGTCATGATTTGTAGTAAGAAATGAATTAATGTCTTCCAAAAGTTAGTAGAAATATAATATCATCATCTTACCTACAGAAATTTAATTTCAAAATGGTCAAAAATTGCAATTTTTATAAAATCATGGTTCGCGAATCGTAAGATGATAAAATTTTATGCAATGTAATACACATAAACCATGTTTTTGTGATTAGTATTATTGCAGTTTCAACCAATTCGAAATATGAATATCTGTAGCGAAATTATTTTCTATTATATTTCTATTAAACAAATTTTATTTTTATTTTTTAAATTAAAAAATTAAGAGGATGCATAAGTATCATAAGTTATCAAAGATCGTATATTCATATGCGGGGTCTAAAAAAAATTAAAGGAAAAAAAATATTTTCACGAAATACATAAAAACTAAAGACAGAATATTAATTTATTTGACTGGAAAAATAATAAATAAAAAAATAGGTATTTTTTCATGAGAAAGGATATAAAAATCATTTTAAAGAAAATAAATTCATCGTCGGAATTCAATTCAGAAATATGTTAACTCAGGCTAGATACTTTTTTTGGAATTTTAAGTTGGCGCAGCATGTTTTTTTAACAATAATAAAGTATTTTGAAACGAAATTAAAGTTTATAAAATAGAGAGTTTTCAGTTTTCACTATGAAAAATTTTTTTTAATTCAAAAAATCCTATGCCTATTGAAACTAAAGAAAAAAAATCAAGTCGTGAGTTAGTACTTTTTAAACGGGATCTGACTTCTGAGTAGTATGTTTCAAGTACGAAATTTAAATTTGCATGTCTGAATTGTAACGATGAATTAAATTCATCTAAACAAAAATGAGACTTATGAATATAAATAGTATATAACTACACTAGGCTGGGAGGCAAGATTTCCGTGCTAAATATTAATAGCTTAATAGTCTTAAAATAATAAAATATAGAAATTACGTTTCAAATTTTTGTAATATTATTTCCTGCCCTAGAAAACCAGAATTAAAAATTAGTTTCTTTATAAGCGTTTTTTATGTTTTTGTTTACGTGAGTTTTACATTTTACTATTAACATCGTAATTTATCACGACACGTACGTTACTTTAAATATGTATTAACGTAAAACAACCGCTTTCATTTAAACGATCATCATTTTATGAACTCAAAATCAATGAAACTTTTAATGTTTGGCAAGGGAAAAAATAAAATGTTGTTTGAATCAAGAGCTTATAACAAGTTACAGCCTAAGAAACTCGGTACAATTGTTTTCAAACTAAACTTTTTTGGTAATAATATTGTTTGTAATTAATAAGGAAGTTAGAAAGTTTAGATTAAAGTTGGTAGTATTTTCAATAATTATTATCATAAAATTGAAAGTAACAAATTTTTGACTGGATATCGTTTACAATCACTGCGATGAGATGAGTTAATACACTAATAAATCAATGAAGTTAATTGATTGTTACATAGTAGGAGGAGTTACATATGATAATTTATTTTATAAAAAAATTAACAACAAGATGATGTAAATTAAAAATAGTATTTATTAAATTCATTTAGTAAAAACTGTACACGTACTTAGTTCGATCAGCGCAATAGTTTTTATGTATTTTATTCGATCTACATTCATGACTTTCAAATCTTGTCATTTTTTTATTTTCTGCGCTTTCTTTTTTGAGTCTGTCTGGACGGCACCTTCCGCGTACGCGTGCGCGTACGCGGAGGAGTCTCCGCGTACGCGCAAACTTACTTTTTCAAACAATAATTTGCGCGTACGCGCAACTTAGGTGTTCCGCGTACGCGCAAACTAAATTATCCCGCGTGCGCGCAAACTTAGGTACTCCGCGTGCGCGCAAAAACTTAAGATCTCCGCGTGCGCGCAAAAACTTAAAATCTCCGCGTGCGCGCAAAACTTATGATGTTCCGCGTACGCGCAAAAACTTAAGATCTCCGCGTGCGCGCAAAAACTTCCGATCTCCGCGTGCGCGCAAAAACTTCCGATCTCCACGTGCGCGCAAAACTTATGATGTTCCGCGTACGCGCAAAAACTTAAAATCTCCGCGTGCGCGCAAAACTCTAGATCTCCGCGTGCGCGCAAGACTTATGATGTTCCGCGTGCGCGCAAAACTCTAGATCTCCGCGTGCGCGCAAAACGTATGATGTTCCGCGTGCGCGCAAAAACTTCCGATCTCCGCGTGCGCGCAAGACTTATGATGTTCCGCGTGCGCGCAAAACTCTAGATCTCCGCGTGTGCGCAAAAACTTTGATTACGTTGCGATAAATGCATCAATTATAGTCCTTCTAAACATTAAAATTGTGATTAAAAAAACTTCCTAACTCTATAAAATTTATTTTTCACACACGGTGCAGAAAATTCAAACTTTCTGATTTTTCCCAAACAGGAAGTTTGAACCCCTTGCTTTGAGTTGAAAAAAACATTACACTCGACGCTGGAAAAGTATGAGCTAACCCTTAGCAAACCCTTGACACTCTCGCTTTTGGCTCAGGTTTTGAACACAAATTGTTTGAAAATTAGCTAAAAACCCAAAGAAGTGACCCAAATGTCTAGTCCTAGCGGGTCCTCCTCTCAGGGTTGGATAAGTTTTTTTGGATCATCGATTACAGAAACTTTGGAAATCGCTTTCTGGTACCGAATGATGAGCAAACCCCATCGCAAGTATCCTCGGTGATATCAGCAATGAATTCATCGGTGAATTCCTCGCTTTTTGCGGTGAAATCCTCGGCGAAATCCTCGGCATTACAACGATTTCGAAAACGAAGGAGTCAAGAAGGACATCTGGTGCACCTGGTGATACTTACGCTTTGGAGATGATTTCCCCAGGAAGTTTTGACTCCGGAGGCATCAGGGCGAGCACCTGGTGCACCTGGTGATACTTACGCCTTAGAGAGGATTTCCCCAGGAGGTTTTGACTCCGGAGGGATCAGGGCGGACACTTGGTGCCCCTGGCGATACTTACGCCTCGGAGATGATTTCCCCAGGAAGTTTCGGCTCCGGAGGAATCAGGGTGAGCACCTGGCTATACTTACGCCTTGGAGATGATTTCCCCAGGAAGTTTTGACTCCGGAAGGGTCAGGGCGCACACCTGGTGTACCCGGCGATACTTACGCCTTAGAGAGGATTTCCCCTGGAAGTTTCGAGTTCGGATGGGTCAGGGCGGACACCTGGTGCCCCTGGTGATACGTACGCCTCGGAGATGATTTCCCCAGGAAATTTCACTCGCAGTTGATGGTGAGATAGTAGATCTTACCCCAGGTAGCACCAGGTCGACTACCAGGTAACCAGATCTGTTAGCTCAGGAAGTTTTACTCGTAGTGGACGGTCACAGAGGGCCAAATCGAAGGTGCATTTTCAAAAATTAATATCCCCTAGAATTTTAGGAGTAGAGTAAACATCCGGGAGCCGTTTTCTTCGTTTGGTGGAGTACTTTGAGAAAAAGTCCCGCTTTGCTGTAAAAAATTGTTAAAAACAATTGTTATTGCAAAAAAACTTTTGAAAGTGAACGATGAAGTATATGAAAAAATCGTCTAAAAACAAGTAGTGCTATTCTCCCGGATTTTTTTACGTCAAGCTATTGATTATCAAGCATCTAAGTCGCACAAAATTAGCTGGGTCATTTTATCATCGGGAATAACCCCAACGAGTTGCTGACAGGGGGATGAAACGTTAAATAAAATTGTAAAATTAAAAAAAATGGGTTGAAATTCTCTAAGCCCCCAAAACCCTGTGCGCCTGTGCGCAGAGCTTAGGGGATAGCTGATCAGTTTTTTTGTTCAACTCGAGCTCCTAGGGTTTTGTGGGCTTGGGGCTTGGGGGGTAGCCAATCAGTATTTTGTTGAACAGGGTTTTAGGGGCTTAGAGAATTGCAATCCTTATTTTTTTTTTTTTAACATTTTATAACTGTATGTAACGTTTCATCCCCCTCTCTGCAGCTCGTTGGGGTCATTTCCAATGATTAAATGACCAGGAAATTTTTGTGCGACTTAGATGCTTGACAATCAATATCTTGACGAAAAAAAATCCAGGAGAATTGCAATCCTTTTTTTTAATAATATTTTATGATTTTATTTAACGTTTCATACCCCTCTCTGAAGCTCGTTGGGGTAGTTCCCGATGATAAAACGACCCGGAAAATTTTGTGCAACTTATAGATGCTTGACAATCCATATCTTGACGTAAAAAAATCCGGGAGAATAGCACTACTTGTTTTAGACGATTTTTCATATTTTTTATCGTTCACTTTTCAAAAGTTTTTTTGCAATAACAATTATAACAGGGCGGGACTTTTTCACAAAGTACTCCACCAAACAAAGAAAACAGCTCCGGGATGTTTACTCTACTCCTAAAATTCCAGGGGATATTAATTTTTGAAAATGGACCTTCTATTTGGCTCTCTGTTGCACCTGTCAACTAGGAGTAAAACTTCCTGGGGAAATTGATCTGGTTACCTGGTACTCGGCCTGGTGCTATCTGGGGAGAAATCTACTATCCCACCTTCAGCCACGAGTAAAACTTCCTGGGGGAAACGTCCTGGTTACCTGGTGGTCAAATTGGTGCTACCTGGGGTAAAATTTACTATCCTACCTTGAACTACGAGTAAATCTTCCTGGGGAAAAAACATCCTGGTTACCTGGTAGTTGACCTGCTGGTACCTGGAGTAAGATCCACTATCCCACTGTCAACTACGAGTAAAACTTTCTGGGGAAATTGATCTGGTTATCTGGTACTTGACTGGGTGCTACCTGAGGTGAAATCTACTATCCCACCTTCAACTACGAGTAAAACTTCCTGGGGAAAACGTCCCAATTACCTGGAGGTCGACCTGATGCTACCTGAGGTAAAATCCACTATCCTACCGTCAACTACGAGTAAAACTTCCTGAGGAAATTGATCTGGTTACCTGGTAGTCAACCTGGTGCTACCTGGGGTAAGATCTACTATCTCACCATCAACTGCGAGTGAAATTTCCTGGGGAAATCATCTCCGAGGCGTACGTATCACCAGGGGCACCAGGTGTCCGCCCTGACCCATCCGAACTCGAAACTTCCAGGGGAAATCCTCTCTAAGGCGTAAGTATCGCCGGGTACACCAGGTGTGCGCCCTGACCCTTCCGGAGTCAAAACTTCCTGGGGAAATCATCTCCAAGGCGTAAGTATAGCCAGGTGCTCACCCTGATTCCTCCGGAGCCGAAACTTCCTGGGGAAATCATCTCCGAGGCGTAAGTATCGCCAGGGGCACCAGGTGTCCGCCCTGATCCCTCCGGAGTCAAAACCTCCTGGGGAAATCCTCTCTAAGGCGTAAGTATCACCAGGTGCACCAGGTGCTCGCCTTGATGCCTCCGGAGTCAAAACTTCCTAGGGAAATCATCTCCAAGGCGTAAGTATCACCAGGTGCACCAGATGTCCTTCTTGACTCCTTCGTTTTCGAAATCGTTGTAATGCCGAGGATTTCGCCGAGGATTTCACCGCAAAAAGCGAGGAATTCACCGATGAATTCATTGCTGATATCACCGAGGATACTTGCGATGGGGTTTGCTCATCATTCGGTACCAGAAAGCGATTTCCAAAGTTTCTGTAATCGATGATCCAAAAAAACTTATCCAACCCTGAGAGGAGGACCCGCTAGGACTAGACATTTGGGTCACTTCTTTGGGTTTTTAGCTAATTTTCAAACAATTTGTGTTCAAAACCTGAGCCAAAAGCGAGAGTGTCAAGGGTTTGCTAAGGGTTAGCTCATACTTTTCCAGCGTCGAGTGTAATGTTTTTTTCAACTCAAAGCAAGGGGTTCAAACTTCCTGTTTGGGAAAAATCAGAAAGTTTGAATTTTCTGCACCGTGTGTGAAAAATAAATTTTATAGAGTTAGGAAGTTTTTTTAATCACAATTTTAATGTTTAGAAGGACTATAATTGATGCATTTATCGCAACGTAATCAAAGTTTTTGCGCGCACGCGGAGATCTAGAGTTTTGCGCGCACGCGGAACATCATAAGTCTTGCGCGCACGCGGAGATCGGAAGTTTTTGCGCGCACGCGGAACATCATACGTTTTGCGCGCATGCGGAGATCTAGAGTTTTGCGCGCACGCGGAACATCATAAGTCTTGCGCGCACGCGGAGATCTAGAGTTTTGCGCGCACGCGGAGATTTTAAGTTTTTGCGCGTACGCGGAACATCATAAGTTTTGCGCGCACGTGGAGATCGGAAGTTTTTGCGCGCACGCGGAGATCGGAAGTTTTTGCGCGCACGCGGAGATTTTAAGTTTTTGCGCGCACGCGGAGATCTTAAGTTTTTGCGCGTACGCGGAACATCATAAGTTTTGCGCGCACGCGGAGATTTTAAGTTTTTGCGCGTACGCGGAGATCTTAAGTTTTTGCACGTACGCGGAACATCATAAGTTTTGCGCGCACGCGGAGATCTTAAGTTTTTGCGCGCACGCGGAGATCTTAAGTTTTTGCGCGCACGCGGAGTACCTAAGTTTGCGCGCACGCGGGATAATTTAGTTTGCGCGTACGCGGAACACCTAAGTTGCGCGTACGCGCAAATTATTGTTTGAAAAAGTAAGTTTGCGCGTACGCGGAAGGTGCCGTCCAGACAGACTCGATCTTTTTAAAGCTCAACGTAATATTTTTTAATAAATAGGTCTAGTTTTTTGTTCAATCTTGCAACTTTCATAAAAAATTTTTTTTTTATTACATTATTTTTACAATGCACACTTTCAGGGTTAGTAACCTAATGTTTTTTAATACAAATTTCGACTAAAAAAAAAAAAAACTCCATTGAATATATAAGTAAATAATAAAATTTTCAGTTCCTTTTAAACTTCGAGGCAGTAATAGGAATTGATATTTTTAAATTATTGTTCTCGCTATGAAAGTAACTAGTTTAAATTAAGATATTATCTTATTGAAATATATTGATACACAGATTCTTTGATTCACTTTTTAAAGTAATTTTATAAAAATATAAATGTCATACTTTTTTCTTAATCATTTTCATACTTTTTGAATGAATTAATTATAAATGACTCAAAATGATATGTTAAATAGATTTAAGCTGATAACACTGCCAGAAGACACGAATGTCGATTTTTTTGCATGAAACGTAGCACTGAATTAAATTTGTCAAAGAGTATAGCCGGGTAAGATAGCCGAATCGGCCCCCACGGCAAACCCTTACTATATATATATGGGTCAAAATAATACTTTTTTAAAAAACCGTCGAGGTTCACCGATTTTATTGCAATTTTTTTTGGAAAAAGCAAAACCAACCGGAACCCTGTACGATCTTCCACCTCCAAGATACAGCTGTTTAAAGTTGTCAAAAAACACAAAAAACGCGTTTTTTACGATTTGATATTGAGATCAATATTTCGTTGAGTATCAATTTTTTCATAGCAGGTGACCTAATTTTGGCTGGAATTTGAATAGTCTTTAGTCAAAAAATAACTTCAAAACATCTATAATGAACGAAAAAGTTAAATGTAGCGTGTATATTGTTAAAAAAACACTAGTTTAGCACATAAAATGTGTCAAAATTGTATGCTTTGGAATCAACTAAAACCCCAAATCCGCACTACAATTACTATGGGAGCTTGTTTGGAAACATATGAAGAGAAGATTCCACATATTTTTGACAAAAAAAAAAAGGTCGAAACCGTTCAAAAATGCGTGTGCAAATCGTAAAAAACGCGTTTTTTGTGTTTTATGACAACTTTAAACAGCTGTATCTTGGGAGTGGAAGATCGTACAGGGTTCCGGTTGGTCGCAAAATTTAGCCTAGAAAAAGCTACGGTCGTTTGAAGATACCTGCAAATGAGCAAAAATAGCAATATCTGTGTAGGACTGTATTATTATAAAAATAACCAAACTATGTTGTCAAAATATTTTTACAAAAATGAACTTATTTCGAACAAAATTTTGCCGCAAACTAGAGGTTTCTATCTCATTTTCATCAAAAGTTAGAATTTTTCGAAAAATACCTTAAAATTGCTTAAAACAGCTTAAAAATAGGCCATTTTTCAATCTTTGAAAAAATCTAGCACCAAGCAGAAATAAGATAGAGACCTCTAGTTTGTAGCAAAAGTCTTCTATTAAATAGTACTTTTGCCAAAAAAAAATGCAATAAAATCGGTGAACCTCGTGCGGACGGTTTTTTAAAAAAGTATTATTTTGACCCATATACAGTAGTGATCAAAATTATAAGGCACCCCCTAAAATTCGTCTGTTTCAAATTAATATTTTGACTTTGTGCATGCCTGCACGTGTTTAAATATTTTAGTAATCATCTCTAAAATTTTTTTTGTTTAAAACAAGTTCAGTACTTGAAAAAAAAACGTTTACTTTATATTAATTCGTCTTTCCAATCAATTTTTATCCTCTTTTAAGCTTAAAATGACTTTTTTTTTTAAACAGCTAAATTTAGTTCTTTTATGATCTAGATAGTGTTCTGTAAAATTTCTATAAACACCTAAGTGAATAATATATTTTTTTTCGCGTTTCTTCGATGTTCAAGTTTATCGAAAAAAATTTTAAAGCTGATTAATAGAAAAATGTTCAAGCCACAAAGAAAAAATACATTTTTTTAAGCTTGAAAAAATATTGATTTTTTGTACTTTTACGTTGTTTTTCGCTTAAATTTGCTTTTTTTTTATTAATTTGGGAGGTAAAAATTATATGAAACTGATATTTGATGAATTTTAAACTTATTCAATTTATTATGAATCAAAATCTTACAGAGAATTTTAAAAAAATATGTTAAAAAACAGTTTTTCCAATATAGTTAAGTTTCACAAAAATAACTTCAATTTGTATTTAATTGATTACAAGTAATAGTATTATTTTATTTTTAGAAATATTTATTATATTCATTTTTATTATTTAATATAATATGTTTTTTATATATTTAGTAATTAGTTTACCCTTCTTTAGTACTTAGCTGATCCTCCTTTAGCCTCGAAGCAAGCGCGAACTCTTTGGACCATAGATTCTGCAAGTTTTTTACAGTAACTCGGACTCAATTTTTGCCAGGCTACAGCAATCTCTCGTTTTAAATCTTCCAAATTTCTCAGGTGTTTGTCTTTGATCATTATCTCTATTTGATCCCAAGCATTCTCAATTATATTCAAATCTGGAGAACGTGCTGGCCAATCTAGTATAGGTATTTTATTATCATTAAACCATTGCATCGTTTTCTTTGATTTGTGACACGGAGCGTTGTCTTGTTGGTAACACCAAATTTTTTGACGTCCATAAACCTTTGTTTTTGATGAAAGCATAAAATTTTCCATAGTCTCGATGTATTTTTCGCTGTTCACTGTACCTTGCACAAATTGAAGTTCTCCTTTTCCTTTTCCTGACAGGCAACCCCAAACCATAATTGATCCACCACCTTTCTGCACTCTTGGAGAAAGGCAATCAGGGTTGTATTTTTCACTGCTGGTACGTCTTATTCGCTTTGGTCTGTTTGAAAAAAGTTGGAAGCTAGATTCATCGCTAAAAAGAACCAAATTCCATTTTTCAACTGTCCATAATAGCTTGTCTTTGCACCATTCATACCTGGCTTTTCGGTTTTTTGCAGTTAGAAGAGGCTTACGAGTTGCGACAGCAGATTTCATGTTCTTCTCAAGCAAACGTCTATTAACTGTTACTCGAGACACTTTTACATTGAGTTCTTCATTTATTTGATTTTTGATATTGTTTGCTGTAACTGCACGATTATTCTTTGCCTTTTTAATAATAATCCGATCAATCCGGTTACTCGTTATTCTTGGCCTGCCAGCGCCACTTTTCACTTTTACGGATTTCGTGCTTTCATACGTCTTAATGGTGTTTTGAACGCAACACCTACTAACTTTTAATATTTTTGAAATTTGACTCTGATTTTTTCCTCCTTTCAACAATCCTATAATCTGCCACTTAATTTTATCAGAAACTGCTTTTCTTCCCATGATGAAAGTTATGCAAGCTTATAAACATTTAAAAAACTAATTTATCAATAATGACGGCTCGGTCGGTAATGTAGATAAATTCTTTACCGATCGAACAATTATCGCTACTGGCATTCGAATTCTACGAATTTGAAAAATTACTTCAAGTTGAATAAACTCTCTGAAACTTCTAACTGAATATTAAAATTAATGAAAAAGTCAATTCGATAAATATATTGCTTGTAATCAATTAAATACAAATTGAAGTTATTTTTGTGAAATTTAACAGTATTAGAAAAACTGTTTTTTAACATATTTTTTTAAAATTCTCTGTAAGATTTTGATTCATAATAAATTGAATTAGTTTAAAATTCATCAAATATCAGTTTAATATAATTTTTACCTCCCAAATTAATAAAAAAAGCAAATTTAAGCGAAAAACAATGTAAAAGTACAAAAAATCAATGTTTTTTCAAGTTTAAAAAAATGTATTCTTTCTTTGTGGCTTGAACATTTTTCTATTAACCCATTACCGCCCATGGAAAAATCCAAAGTGATGTAAAAAAACTAACTGTTGGAAAACCTGTCTCATGAAAAAATAGTAGATACGTGTTTTTTCTTTTTTCCGATTTCATTGTTCAAACATTATTTATTTAAACAAATTCGTAAAAAAATTTAAATTTTTATAAACTAATAACGACATTCGATTCTTTGACCAAAAATAAGGTGAAAGTCATCCAAGTAATTTTTTGATCAGACGCTTAGATCTTTTGCTACGAGCGCTCAAACATGTGAAAAACTCGTTTTATAGTGGTGAGCTTCGAGGCGCCGCACCGAAGATACACTTTTACGAGTCAGAGCTCACCACTATAAAACCATATTTTTACATGTTTGAGCGCTCGTAGCAAAAGATCTAAGCGTCTGATCAATAAATTACTTAGATAACTTTCTCCTTATTTTTGGTCAAAGAATCGATTGCCGTTATTAGTTTATAAAAATTTAAAATTTTTTCCGAATTTGTTTAAATAATGAAAATTGAAAAAAGAAAAAATACGTATCTACTATTTTTTCATGAGACAGGCTTTCCAACAGTTAGTTTTTTTATAACACTTTTGATTTTTCCATGGGCGGTAATGGGTTAATCAGCTTGAAAATTTTTTTCTATAAACTTGAACATCGGAGAAACGCGAAAAAAAATATATTATTCACTTAGGTGTTTATAGAAATTTTACAGAACACTATCTAGATCATAAAAGAACTAAATTTAGCTGTTTTTAAAAAAAAGTCATTTTAAGCTTAAAAGAGGATAAAAATTGATTGGAAAGACGAATTAATACAAAGTAAACGTTTTTTTTTCAAGTACTGAACTTGTTTTGAACAAAAAAAATTTTAGAGATGAATACTAAAATATTTACACACGTGCAGGCATGCACAAAGTCAAAATATTAACTTGAAACAGGCGAATTTTAGGGGGTGCCTTATAATTTTGATCACTCCTGTATATAACACTCGAAAGGGCATGAAAAAAGAAAATTTTTGGCGTAAACCGCAGCTCCCTATTCCCTCCCTAGGGACCCTAGGGTCTAAAATAGTGATTTTTCAACTTCGATTCATATATCAAAAACAGTAAGGGCTAGAGACATGTGGTTTGCTGCAAATTTAAAAAAAAAAAAGAAAAAAGTAGTTCGCCTATATTTTTTAATATTATTTTTGGCGCCAAATTTAAACCGTTTGGGCCATTTTTTGAATTTTTTAACCTTAAATTTGCGATTAAAAAAAATCCAAGACAAACATCTCACTAGGAAAAAATATGTGACTTATTTTAGCAAAAATTAACTGCTCTAATTTTTTCAGATTTTTAAAAAGGGTAGAAGGCACTTTTTAAAAATTTCCTTTACCAAAGACCTTTCGATTGATATATATATATATAAATCAATCGAAAGGTCTTTGAATAAGAAAATTTTTGGCGCAAACTGCAAATTTTTTTCCCCTCAACTGCGCATTCGCGGAGCCAAATAGTGATTTTTTGACTTTTATTAATATCTCATAACCTAAAATAGCTAGAAAAACACGGTCTGTGGCAAAATTTTCTAAAAAAAGAAAGTAGTTTAACCGTGCATATAATTTTTAATTTTGACCAAATATGTGCCCACTGGGCGGCGTTTTATGTAAAAAATTTTGATAATTTGGTCAGAAAAGTGCCTTCTACCCTTTTTAAAAATCTGAAAAAATTAGAGCAATTAATTTTTGCTAAAATATGTCACATATAACTTTTATAGACCTACACCTTTTTTTTTTTTATCGCAAATTTAAGGTTAAAAAATTCAAAAAATGGCCCAAACGGTTTAAATTTGGTGCCAAAATATTAAAAAATATTGGCAGACTACTTCGTTTTTTTTTTTTTTAATTTTGCCGCAAACCGCATGTCTCTAGCCCTTACAGGTTTCGAGATATGAATCAAAGTTGAAAAATCACTATTTTAGACCCTAGGGAGGGAATAGGGAGCTGCGGTTTGCGCCGAAAATTTTCTTTTTTTATGTCCTTTCGAATGATATATATATCGTAAGGTTTTGTCGTGGGAGCCGATTCGACTACCTTACCCGGCTATACCCTTTATACAACAATGTTTGTACCGATGGATATTACATATGACGTGTACGAGGATTTTATACGAAGTAATTGCATGTAATGAGTGCACCAATCAAAGATAAAATTGTTACCACGAATAACCGAATTTCATTGTTCAAAATTTGAATTAAGATTTTTAATTTGAAAGATTTATCAAAATGTAGTTTTTTGCGAGAAATATTGTGTACCAGATATAAACTCTTCCTCTTTTTTTTTTTTTACTTTACATTGCCGTTCATATTTATTTTTACGAATTTGAAAAAAAAATTCTTTAGGGGAAATTTATACTAAAGTAACATTTAAAGATTAACTTTTCATGACTTTGATTCCTTAATACTTATGAGCCATTTAAATTATACGATATCAAAAGATACACTTCAAATACAAGGCTGCTCTATACTGAATACAGCAGGGGTAAAGGCTAGGACAGAGATAAAGTTATAAGCGCTTGTGCGTCTGTGCGCGGTTATAAGACTCATATTTACACGAGTTATAACTACTAATACCAGTCGGCGCCCATGTGTGGCGGTTATAACTCGTGTACATGTGAGTCTTGTAACCGCGCACAGACGCACAAGCACTTATTACTTTATCTCTGTCCTGGCCTTAAATTAGGATGAATACTTCACTGGGAAAAAATTAGGCACGACTCTCCCCACGTGTCGTGCATGGGGATCCCCTACGCGCAAACGTTTCTCAGCAGCAGTTTGTATACCTATATATTTTTAGCAATCACCGAGTATCTTGGCGTAGTCTTACCTCAAAATTGGATGCCTATCCTCATTTTGTTGGTTATATGTGTGCCAAAATATGTTATTTCACTGGTGATACGTCTTGTGCTTTACAAGTCTTTCGAGCCTTGAGATTGTAAGTAAAAATAGCACTATCTCAACAATTTATGAAAACATCACGCTAATCGGTCGCTGACGCAAAGTTTCTGTGGGGATCGTGATCCCCGCATATGGGTTTCGCTGTCCCCACAGCATCGTGTATCCCCATGCACGACACGGGAGGAGAGTCGTCCCCAATTTTTTCCCAGTGTTAGATCACATTATTTTTTAAAAGTAATCTGTTAAGGTAGTTGTCAAGTTACAGTCACTCTCAAAAGTTAGTCTGTCGCACACTAACGCAACTTACGTATCTGTGTACCTGCAAACATGCAGCGGCGTGCTCTAAACTTGCACACGGACGAAGATTATCGACTTTGGATTAAAATATCTCGAAAATGAGTCCCGCTTGGTCAAATGAGTAAGCGAGAAAGTTGTTTAGAATTTAATCAGCTGAAACATACTGAAATTTTGAAAAAACTGGGGCATTTTTGAGGTTATGGCTGATCAAAATGTGAAAAAAATACCGTCGGCGAGCCTGATTACTATGCCGCACGTGTAAATTTTAAAAACTTTGAACTCATTTTTCTCAAAATTTAGTCCCGCTTGCCTACCTAAATTTTACGTCATCTTATTCTCTGTTTTAAGATGAATATTTTAGTATCAATCACAAAAAAACTGGAGCAAACTGGGTTCATTTGACAATTACCTTAAGGTATAAGTGAGGAAAAAATAAATATGAGAGAACAAGTGATAAGGAATCAAACTAATTAAATGCTTTTTTTGATTAAAATGCATTCAATTTTATTGGCAAAACCTTAATTTTAAATCTTTTTAACTTGAGTAGCCTCTCGAAACGCGCTGCAAGCGCGCAAAGGAAAACAACAACAATAGTAACCTCAAAATGCATTTTTCGAATATTTTAAAAACTAACGAATAAAAAGTTTACGCAAGTCGGCGATAGCTCTCATTCATAAAGGGAACAATAAGAACAGAGATGTTACGGAGTAGCGGAGAATCCACGCGTCAGTTGATCAACGAAGTTGAGCAACATTGTGTGCGGTTAGTACTTAGATGGGTGACTGACGGGCACGATGTCTGCCGCTTCAATGATCGATTAGGTGGTTTTTTCCGATTCATTATGATGAACGGAAGGTGTGAACAATTCAATTTCGGTATTTATGTTAGGGGCAATCGGTGAACTTGGGCATTTCACGAATTGTCCAACTCATCTGGTCAATTCGTGTAATGTTTGAGCGGTCAATCTATTTAAGTACGCGTTCTCAAAGGCATGTGTATTATCGAATTTGTGATCATGTGATGCTATATACTTTTTATTTTCTAACCTAATAAATATTAGTTACTGTAGGAGTGATATGATTGCTTTAGTCATTATTATAAAGGTTATATTTTTAATTTTTTTTAAATAATATTAGTAAAAAATTAGCAACAACGACCATGGTGTTAAAGAAAAATTTCATTCTAAAAATGAATCACCATAAATGAATCATTAAATTTTGACACTTGACACCATGACTAAAGCAATCATATCTCTCTTTTAAAATGGACTTAAATATATTTGAAATTAATTTTAAAATCATATGCTGTTTTAAAACTAATTATTTTTAAATATTAAATATTTTTTAAAAATGAAGTATATTTGTATAAAACAAAATGATAATTTTCTAATCTACATTGAAGAATGTACTTACCTAAGAAATTAAGAATCAACAACTCAAAAACTAGCCATTTACAATGCTGTATTGTGCACATGCGCAATGTTGATATAATCTAAAATAAGAGAACGCATACGTAAATAGACTGACCGCTCAAACATTACACGAATTGACCAGATGAGTTGGACAATTCGTGAAATGCCCAAGTTCACCGATTGCCCGTTACATTTACGCCTTCGAAGTGTGACATAAATATCTAATTGAAATCGCTCAATTCACCGGGCACTTTCGGTCGACGTTTTTACCTCTGAGAATTTCTCTCAACGAAGTTTTCCGATCCCACAGGCAGTACCCTGGGCAGATGCAAGAGGGAAGATGGAAAGGTAAAAGGGAGAGTAAGGAAAAATATAGGATAATGAATAGATAGTGAGGTTATGAGGATGTTAACACGCTAGGTGCGCTGCTGCAAGGGGCTCCTTTGGCCGTGCGACTAAACGAGTAAGACAGAGAAAGAGGAAATGTTCATTTGTCCTTGTCTAACCTGTAGCACAGCCAAAGAGGGAGTTTCTTGCAACAGCACCCCCCATCGCGTTTGTTTCTTAAGAGTGCTGCCTACCTCGGAGAGAATTCCGAATTGACCGTGGTGCCGTCAACTAAACAAACGGCCGAAAAAAGAAAAAATCGATCTACTATACCGGCACGCAGGGCCGGCGCTCGCTGAAAGCATCGGCTGGGGGCTTGGGCCTTGGGGCTCCAAGAAATTTTTAATCCAAGTGAAAAATTATTTTTGAAGTTGTACACAAAAATAGTTAGGGCTTCAATAATAATTATTTAATTTTAATTTTTTTTTTTTACACTTCTTTCTCGTGTGGATGTGATTATAAATTAGTACGTTCTGATAAAATAATACTCTATAAAAAAAAACTGAAGGCTTATAGCTATTTTGATGTTTCAATTCAGTTACAATTTAGCAACAATCATGATAAATTATTCTAATTTGGTTAAAACACAATCGGCAATTTACCGGTTATATTCCCGCACAGCTATTTTCAGACTCGATATCGGACGGCTTCGGCTGTCTCCGTGTTCTTGTCACGAACTGGGCCTTGGTGCCACGCCAACTGCTCCGATCACGACAAACCAAACGTGCTCCGATTTCTTTTACTTATAGCATGATTTTTTTTTCTATTCTACATTTACTCGATACTTTTATTTTTTTAGCTCCAATCTATTTTACATTTGTGAAAGCTTTTCATACAGTAATTTTTTTATGTCAGAAGCAATAAAATTTATGAACTATATTTTGGTGACCGAAGATATTTTTAATAAAATGAACATGCACAAATCATGTATCATTAAAAAAGTATTGAAAAAAGGAAGTTTTCTGCGTGAACCCCGCGTCGATAACTTTCAAATTTCCATCACGTGGTTCAAAAAAACAACTAAAAAATCAGTTTCCAATCCGTGAGAAATCGCATTTTTGCAAAACGGAGATGGTATCAATTGATTAAACCTCGACCAATCTTATATTTTCGGAAAGACATTGAAATAAGAAGGTTTTCTCTGAACCTCGATTACTTCAAAATTGCCTTTACGCGATTAAAAAAAAAAAAAAACAAAAAAATCAGTTTCCAATCCATGAAAACTAGCTTTTTTGCGGGACGGAGATGATTTTAATTGATTTAACCTACCGAAATCATATGTTTTCTAAAAGGTATCGAAAAAAGAAAGAATTCTGCGTGAACCACACCTCGATAACTACAAAAAAGCCTTCATGCGATTCAAAAACCAACTAAAAAGTCAGTTTCCATTTCGTAAAAATTTCTTCTTCAAGGAACGGAGATGTTTTTAATTGAATAAACCTTGACGAATCATATCTTTTCGGAAAGATATTGGAAAAAGGAAGTTTTCTGCATGAACCGCACTTTGATAACTTCAAAACTGCCTTTACGCGATTCAAAACCAACTAAAAAATCAATTTCCAATCCGTGAAAACTAGCTTTTTTGCGGAACGGAGATGGTTTCAATTGTTACTAGGTCCTAGACAAACCATATGTTTTCCGAAAGGTATCGAAAAAAGGAAGTTTTCTGCGTGAACCACAAGTCGATAACTTCAAAATTGCCTTTACGCGATTCAAAAAACCAACTAAAAAATCAGTTTCCAATCCGTAAAAATTAGCTTTTTTGTGGAACGGAGATGGTTTTAATCGATCAAACCTAAACAAATTATATGTTTTCTGAAAGGTATTGAAAAAAAGAATTTTTTTTCTTAAACCGCACCTTGATAACTTAAAAATTGCCTTTACGAAATTCAAAAAACCAACTAAAAAATCAGTATCCAATCCGTGATAATGAGATATTTGTGGAACGGAGATGGTTTTAATCGAATAAACCTGGACAAGACATATGTTTTCTGAAAGGTATTGAAATAAGGAAGAGTTCTACGTGAACCACAACTCAATAACTTAAAAATTGCCTTTACGCGATTCAAAAAACCAACTAAAAAATCAGTTTCCAATACGTGAAAATTAGCTTTTTTGTGGAACGGAGATGGTTTTAATTGATTAAACCTAGACAAATCATATATTGTCGGAAAGATATTGAAAAAAGGAATTTTCTGCGTGAACCGGACTGCTGTATCCTTGAAATTGCCTTCAAGAGGTTCGAAAAACCAGCCGCTAATTAATCACTTTTCAGTAGTTTAGAAATCAGGCGTTTTTTTAACTATAATATATATATTTTTTTTTTAACTATAACCTTTTTAACTATATATGATCTTCTAGGTTTAGTCAATTCAAACATCTTCAGGTAGCATAGAAGGCGATTTCTTAAGGATTAACAACTGAATTTTCAGCTGGTTTTTTGAACCACGCGAGGGCAATTTCGGAAATACCGTGGTGCGGTTCCCGCATGAGTCTTCCTTATTTCTATAACTTTCAGAAAACATATGATTTGTCCAGTTTAATCCATTGAAACCATCTCCGTTCTGCAAAGAAGCTAATTTTCACGGATTGAAGACTGATTTTTTAGTTGGTTTTTTGAATCGCGTAAAGGCAATTTTTAAGTTATCCAGGTGCGGTTCACGCAGAAAACTTCCTTTCTTCGATACCTTTCGGAAAACTAATGATTTGTCAAGGTTTATTCGATTGAAACTATCTCCGTTCCGCAAAAAAGCTAGTTTTCATGGATTGGAAATTGATTTTTTAGTTGGTTTTTTGAATCGCGTAAAGGCAATTTTTAAGTTATCGAGGTGTGGTTCACGCAGAAAACTTTCTTTTTTCGATACTTTTCGGAAAACATATGATGTGTCCAAGTATAATCGATTAAAACCATCTCCGTTCCGCAAAAAAGCTATTTTTTACGGATCGAAATCTGATTTTTTAGTTGGTTTTTTGAATCGCGTAAAGGCAATTTTGAAGTTATCGAGGTGAGGTTCACGCAAAAAACTTCTTTTTTTCAATATCTTTTGGAAAATATATGATTTGTCCAGGTTTAATAAATTAAAACCATCTCCGTTCCGCAAAAAAGCTATTTTTCACGGATTGAAAACTGATTTTTTAGTTGGTTTCTTGAATCGCGTGAAGGCAATTTTGACGTTATCGAGGTGCGGTTCACGCAGAAAACTTTCTCATTTCGATACCTTTCGGAATACATATGATTTGTCCAAGTTTATTCGATTGAAACTATCTCCGTTCCACAAAAAAGCTATTATTCACGGATTGGAAACTGATATTTAGTCGATTTTTTGAATCACGTAAAGGCAATTTTGAAGTTATCGGGGTGTAGTTCACGCAGAAAACTTCCTTTTTACGATACCATTCGGAAAATATATGATTTGTCTAAGTACAATCTATTGAAACCATCTCCGTTCCGCAAAAAAGCTATTTTTTACGGATCGAAATCTGATTTTTTAGTTGGTTTTTTGAATCGCGTAAAGGCAATTTTTAAGTTATCGAGGTGAGGTTCACGCAAAAAACTTCTTTTTTTCAATATCTTTTGGAAAATATATGATTTGTCCAGGTTTAATAAATTAAAACCATCTCCGTTCCGCAAAAAAGCTATTTTTCACGGATTGAAAACTGATTTTTTAGTTGGTTTTTTGAATCGCGTAAAGGCAATTTTTAAGTTATCGAGGTGCGGTTCACGCAGAAAACTTTCTCTTTTCGATTCCTTTCGGAAAACATATGATTTGTCCAGGTTTATTCGATTGAAACTATCTCCGTTCCGCAAAAAAGCTAGTTTTCACATTGGAAACTGATTTTTTAGTCGGTTATTCGAACCTCGGAAGGCTATTTTGAAATATCGAGTTGTGGTTCACGCAGAATCCTTCCTTATTCCATTACCTTTATAACGATCTATGATTCGTATAGTTTTCACAAACAAAAAAATTTTAAGTTAGCTAAAAAGAGCGTTGTTCATTCGATTGGTTTTTCTAACTGTGCTAGAGCATTTTTGTAGATACAGGGTTTCGGTAGTTGCAAAAAAATTCCTCTTTTCAATACCTTTAGAAAGATGCATGATTTGTATCGGTTTTATAAATCCAAAACGTTCCAAGGTACTAAATGAGCGTAAATATCGGTTTCTTACTGATTACAAAATATAAATTTTTTTTTGGTTTTGAATTCGTAATTTTCATGGCTTTTGACATACAAAAATTGTTGTATGAAATCAACAAAAGATTGGAGCTAAGATAAAAAATTATTTTATAAACTGTTTTTTTTAATCGATTTACGATTTTATTGTGGTGCATTGGTTTGTTAAAAAAATCATGGTTTGGTGATTTTTAGGCATGTATAATGTACATACATAAAGGTACATCGACGATCTCCGACTGAGAAAATAAGCCCGAGTGGGGACTGAGGAGTGCCAAACAGCCGAGTCGGTGAATCGCTGCGGAGCGAGCGTTTGCCAACCATTCTACCATGCAGTCGGAACTCACACCGCAACAGCTGTCGCTAAGCACCGGGGCCCCAGCAACTCACAAAAATATGTACGCCCTTGAATTTTTGCATCGACGCCATCTACGGTCGGGCGGCGAACTAGATATCCGCTTTGTTTTATCCCGAAAGACTAAAATCACAACAACCAGCCGGCTGAAATAGTTCCTGACTAACTGTGGCTGCAAGAATCCACTTATTGTTACGAAAAAAATACCAAAAAATTCGTTATTTCAGCCTACAAGTGCCTTACTATCTGGATTTTTCATCATGTGAAGGAATAATTCGCAGTAAGTAATTCTTTGTCATCGGCATTAACATGCGCAGCAGACGCCGATTTTATCGAGATTTTCAATCATTGTTTTCAAGCATTTAGAAAATTTTTTCGGGAAAACCAGATAGTAAGGCAAGTGTAGAATAATTTTAACTATTTTTTGAGATTTTTTTGGTAATGATTAAATCGTTATTGAAATCGTACTTCGTCAGGAACTTTTTCCTCGCGCCCGTAATACAACGTTAGGCGGCGCTCTCCGCGCGGTAGGCAGCACTCTTAAGGACTGAATTGAAAATAACATGAGAGCCCACACAAGGTATGTTCACATTTTAATATATTCTTTTTTTTTTTTAATTTCTCGTAATTCATATTAGATCCCAAGCTAGCTCCAAAAAACTAAGTGTTATTTGAGTACTCTGGAGACATTCTGAAAAATAGAGTATTTTATGTAAGAAAAACTTGAGGTCCCATTCCGTCAGCATCATTAACCATTTTAGGTGAGAGAACTTCCAAACGGGAGTTGTATTTTAGTACAAAATGAGTACTGATGGCTAACTGTTTATTCCACTTGTAATAAATAAAAATTATATTGAAACACATTGCCATAAAAAAAAAAGATTTAAAGGCAGGAAAAATTTTGATTTTTGAAAAACTGATGTGCTTCTTTTTTATCAAATGAAAATAGACAGCTATTGCAAAAATTATTTTATTTGTTTATTTTATTTATTTTTGCTCATCGCCGTCAAAATTTGCTGGCACGGGGGTTGAAAAAGGAGATTACCGACCTCATACATAGAGTATGGTTTTTAGTATGAATTGAGTACGAAAAAAAATTTATATATTTTGAAACTACATAAAAAAAAATACCTAAAATTATCGTGTAGTCAGTTTATAATGGTACGTACCGCTATTAAAATTAAAATATCCATATTTGCACCTTACAAATAGCCGATACTTATTTACTAAAAAACATGTTCTTCCAAGGGTTATCAACTCCTGACTCTGGCAATAACTTCAAAGTATTAATTGTTCAAACCTAATGACTCCATAAAATATCCATTGGCATGTGGCCAGGCATGTTAAAATAGGTGAGGTCTTAGGTTAGGTACCTAAGACGGCCTATGACTTAACTCAAATTCGAAAAGTGGTTGGTATACTACACCATTGCCGAGCGCGGTATTAATAAGAACGAATAAATGAATTTTAATAAATAAATGATTAACCGACAAGCCTTAGACCCCAATAACACTGGAAAAAGTAATAAACAATTATTTGTTCATAAACAAATGGCTAACCTTCAAGCTGTAAACCCCAATAACGCTGAAAAAGAGAGAAAATGAAATATTGACTATCAACAAATGACTAAACGACAAGCCTTAAACCCCAATAACGCTGGAAAAAGTCATAAACAATTATTTGTTAATAAACAAATGGTTAACTTTCAAGCTAAAAGCCCCAATAACGCAGAAAAAAAGAGAAAATAAAATATTAATTATCAACAAATAATCGACTGACAAGCCTTAAAGGGTATATATCATTGAATAGAATAGAAATTTCTCCGTCTGGAAATTTCGCCGTCAGAAATTTCACAGAGTCATATACATAGTGCCCTTGAGACCAGGGATGGGTGGTGTGGTACTTTGGTGACTCACCAGGTGTATTGGTGTATTAGGCACATTATACCAAGCGTTCGAAATAAATAATTTTTTATAAACATTTAAATAATTCGACAAGCTCGTAACCCCCATAACGCTGGGAATAGCGATAAGTAAAAAATTTTTTATAAACAATTAAATAAACCGACAAGCTCCAAAACACCCATAACGCTGGGGAGAGTGATAAATAAATAATTTTTTATAAACAATTAAATGAACCGACAAGCTCTAAACCCCCATAACGCTAGGGATAGCGATGAATAAATAATTTTTTATAAACAATTGAATGAACCAACGAGCTCTAAACCCGGTAAATAAATAATTTTTTTTAAACAATTAAATAATTCGACAAGCTCGTAACCCCCATAACGCTGGGGAGAGCGATAAATAAAAAATATTTTATAAACAATTAAATAATCCAACAAGCTCTTAATCCTCATAACGCTGGGGAGAGCGATAAATGAATAATTTTTTGATAAACAATTAAATAAACCGACAAGCTCTTAACCTCCATAACGCTGGGGAGAGCGATAAATGAATAATTTTTTATAAACATTTAAATAATTCGACAAGCTCGTAACCCCCATAACGCTGGGAATAGCGATAAGTAAAAAATTTTTTATAAACAATTGAATAAACCAGGCTCTAAACCCACATAACGCTGGGGAGACCGATAAATAAATAATTTTTTGTAAACAATTGAATACACCAACAAGCTCTAAGCCCCATAACGCTGTGAAAAGCGATAAATAAATAATTTTTTATAAACAATTAAATATACCGACAAGCTCTAAGCCCCCATAAAACTGGGAGAGCGATAAATAAATTATTTTTTATAAACATTTAAATAATTCGACAAGCTTGTAACCCTTATTACGCTGGGAATAGCGATAAGTAAAAAACTTTTTAATAAACAATTGAATAAACCAACAAGCTCTTAATCCTCATAACGCTGGGGAGAGTGATAAATAAATAATTTTTTATAAACAATTAAATGAACCGACAAGCTCTAAACCCCCATAACGCTAGGGATAGCGATGAATAAATAATTTTTTATAAACAATTGAATGAACCAACAAGCTCTAAACCCGGAAAATAAATAATTTTTTTTAAACAATTAAATAATTCGACAAGCTCGTAACCCCCATAACGCTGGGGAGAGCGATAAATAAAAAATTTTTTATAAACAATTAAATAATCCAACAAGCTCTTAATCCTCATAACGCTGGGGAGAGCGATAAATGAATAATTTTTTGATAAACAATTAAATAAACCGACAAGCTCTTAACCTCCATAACGCTGGGGAGAGCGATAAATGAATAATTTTTTATAAACAATTAAATAATTCGACAAGCTCGTAACCCCCATAACGCTGGGGAGAGCGATAAATAAAAAAATTTTTATAAACAATTAAATAATCCAACAAGCTCTTAATCCTCATAACGCTGGGGAGAGTGATAAATAAATAATTTTTTATAAACAATTAAATGAACCGACAAGCTCTAAACCCCCATAACGCTAGGGATAGCGATGAATAAATAATTTTTTATAAACAATTGAATGAACCAACAAGCTCTAAACCCGGTAAATAAATAATTTTTTTTAAACAATTAAATAATTCGACAAGCTCGTAACCCCCATAACGCTGGGGAGAGCGATAAATAAAAAAATTTTTATAAACAATTAAATAATCTAACAAGCTCTTAATCCTCATAACGCTGGGGAGAGCGATAAATGAATAATTTTTTGATAAACAATTAAATAAACCGACAAGCTCTTAACCTCCATAACGCTGGGGAGAGCGATAAATGAATAATTTTTTATAAACAATTAAATAATTCGACAAGCTCGTAACCCCCATAACGCTGGGAATAGCGATAAGTAAAAAATATTTTATAAACAATTGAATAAACCAGGCTCTAAACCCACATAACGCTGGGGAGACCGATAAATAAATAATTTTTTGTAAACAATTGAATACACCAACAAGCTCTAAGCCCCATAACGCTGTGAAAAGCGATAAATAAATAATTTTTTATAAACAATTAAATATACCGACAAGCTCTAAGCCCCCATAAAACTGGGAGAGCGATAAATAAATTATTTTTTATAAACATTTAAATAATTCGACAAGCTTGTAACCCTTATTACGCTGGGAATAGCGATAAGTAAAAAACTTTTTAATAAACAATTGAATAAACCAGGCTCTAAACCCACATAACGCTGGGGAGACCGATAAATAAATAATTTTTTATAAACAATTAAATAAACCGACAAGCTCTTAACCCCCATAACGCTGGGAATAGCGATAAGTAAAAATTTTTTTATAAACAATTGAATAAACAAGGCTCTAAACCCACATAACGCTGGGGAGACCGATAATTAAATAATTTTTTATAAACAATTGAATACACCAACAAGCTCTTAGCCCCATAACGCTGTGAACAGCGATAAATAAATAATTTTTTATAAACAATTAAATATACCGACAAGCTCTAAGCCCTCATAACACTGCGAGAGCGATAAATAAATTATTTTTTATAAACATTTAAATAATTCGACAAGCTTGTAACCCTTATTACGCTGGGGAGAGTGGTAAATAAATAATTTTTTATAAAAAATTAAATAAACCGACAAGCTCCAAAACCCCCATAACGCTGGGGAGAGTGATAAATAAATAATTTTTCATAAACAATTAAATGAACCGACAAGCTCTAAACCCCCATAACGCTTGGGAGAGCGGTAAATAAATAATTTTTTATAAACAATTAAATAATTCAACAAGCTCATAACCCCCATAGCGCTGGGGAGAGCGATAAATAAATAATTTTTTATAAACAATTAAATAATCCAACAAGCTCTTAATCCCCATATCGCTGGGGATAGCGATAAATGAATAATTTTTTATAAACATTTAAATAAATCGACAAGCTCGTAACCCCCATAACGCTGGTATAACGATGAGTTAATAATTTTTTATAAACAATTGAATAAACCAGGCTCTAAACCCACATAACGCTGGGGAGACCGATAAATAAATAATTTTTTATAAACAATTCAATAAATTGACAAGCTCTTAACCCCCATATCGCTGGGGAGAGTGGTAAATAAATAATTTCTTATAAATAATTAATAATTCGACAAGCTCGTAACCCCTATAACGCTGGGGAGAGCGGTAAATAAATAATTTTTTATAAACAATTAAATAATTCGACAAGCTCATAACCCCCATAGCGCTGGGGAGAGCGATAAATAAATAATTTTTTATAAACAATTAAATAATCCAACAAGCTCTAAATCCCCATAACGCTGGGGAGAGCGATAAATGAATAATTTTTTATAAACAATCGAATAAACCAACAAGCTCTAAATCCACATAACACTGGGGAGACCGATAAATGAATAATTTTTATAAACAATTGAATAAAACAACAAGCTCTAAGCCCCATAACGCTGGGCACCCAAGTTCAACGAAAATAGAGGTTTAGAGCTTCAAGGGTAGCCAATCTGTTCTTTTGTTAAGCTCGCGCGCCCAGAGAGTGAGGGCTTGGAGGTTGGGGATAGCCAATCAGCTTTTTTGTTGAACTTGGGTGCTCCGGGTTTTAGGAGCTGAAAGCTTGGGGCATACCCGAATAGTTTTTTCTTTGAACTCATGTGCCCAGCGTTATGGGGGTTAAGAGCTTGTCGGTTTATTTAATTGTTTATAAAAAATAATTTGTTTACCGCTTTCCCCGGCGTTTTGGGGGTTTAGAGCTTGTCGGTTCATTTAATTGTTATAAAAAAAAAAATTTATTTACCATTCTTCCCAGCGTTTTGGGGGTTTATAGCTGCACGGTTTATTTAATTGTTTAAAAAATAAATTATTTATCGGTCTCCCCAGCAATATGGGGGTTTAGAGTTTGTCAGTTTATTCAGTTGTTTATGAAAAATAATTTATTCATCGCTCTCCCCAGCGTTTTGGGGGTTTAGAGCTTGTCGGTTTATTTAATTGTTTATAAAAAATAATTTATTCATCGCTCTCCCCAGCGATTTAAGGGCTTAGAGCTTGTCAGCTTATTTAATTGTTCATGAAAAATAATTTATTTATCGCTCTCCCCAGCGTTACGGGGGCTTAGAGCTTGTCGGTTTGTTTAATTGTTTATAAAAAATAATTTATTTATCGCTCTCCCCAGCGTTATGGGGGCTTGGAGCTCGTCGGTTTATTTAATTGTTATAAAAAAGAAAAAATTTATTTATCGCTCTGTCCAGCGTTACGGATGCTTAGAGCTTGTCGGTTTATTTAATTGTTATAAAAAATAATTTATTTATCGCTCTCCCCAGCGTTTTGAAGGCTTAGAGCTTGCGGTTTCTTTAATTGTTTATAAAAAATTATTTATTTATCGCTCTCCCCAGCTTTATGGGGGTTTAGAGCTTGTCGGTTGATTATTTCTTGATAATTAATATTTTATTTTCTCTTTTTTTCAGCGTTATTGGGGTTTACAGCTCGAAGATTAGCCATTTGTTTATTAACAAATCATTGTTTATGTTAAAATTAGTGGCTTAAAGAACATTTATTAATTTATATTTGTTACAGAATAATATAATTATAGAAACCAACATTCTGACGTCTCGATAGCGGTCTACCGAGTGGCGTACACGTTACAACTTAACGCCTGTATAAATACTCTTTCTTAAAGCACGACTAAGCATTTACACTCATATACATAGTTCAATGCTCGGAGGAATTTCTCCTGTCAGCATTTCATCATTCAATCGTACAAGCATAAATTTGCTCTTATTTCCACACACCTCCTCAAATTTATGATTTACAAATTTTTCTTTCCAATTATTCGTAATTCGTTCCGGAATTTTTTAAACTTATTGCGTCCGAGCGCTTTAGTTAATACGTCAGCGATATTATTTTCTGACTCTACTTTTACAATTTTAATCACACCTTTCTCATAACATTCATTTACAAAGTGATAATGTATTTCTATGTATTTTGAATTTTTAGTTAAATTACCAAATTTTGCAATAGCTATCGCTCCCGAATTATCTTCATACACATTAATCGGTTTTTCGAACACAACACTAAAATCTTTCAATAGATTTTTCACCACTTTTATTTCACTCACTGCTTCTGATAAAGCCACAGCTGCTGTCGAAGATTTAGTTACACTTCCTTGTTTTCTTGATTTCCAATAAATCACATTTCCAAACAATCTTACAATATAACCAGTAGTAGATTTTCTATCTACCTTATCACCAGCCCAGTCAGCATCAACAAAGCAGTCTAACACGTCAGCATTTAAATTTCTTTCATAAGTTAATTTAAGATTTCTTGTCAAATATAAGTACTTCAAAATTCTCAACGCGTATTTATAATGAGTTTCATCATAGCTATTTTGAAATCTACTCAAATAATTCACGGCATAACTTATATCAATTCTCGTACTCGTGCTAATAAATAATAATGCACCAATCAAGTTTCTATATTTTACGTTATTTGATGCTGGCTGTGCAGGTTCTGTACTTAAATTTTGTTCCATAGGTGTATTATTCAATTTCGCATTTACAATATTATATTTTCTGGCCAATGACTCTATATAGTCACTTTGGTCCAGTGTCATATTACATTTTTCATAATCATAATTAATGTTTATTCCCAAATAAGTTCTCACTTCACCCAAATCTTTCATAGAAAATTTATTTGATAATTTATTTTTAATTTGTTTAATCCTTCCCTTATTTTTTCCATAAATTAATAAGTCATCAACAAATAATATTAAATAAATTTTTTCATTCTTTTCACACTTTACATATAAACAATAGTCACTCTCGCTTCGTTGAAATCCTAGTTCCTTCATAAAATCATCAAAACATTCATACCAAGTTCTCGGGCTCTCTCTCAACCCGTATAATGCTTTAATTAATTTGTAAACTCTATTTGAACCGTCTTGATAACCCATTAGTTGTTTTACAAATACTTCTGACTTTACGAAACCATTTAAAAAAGCTGTTTCTACATCCATCTGGATAATCAATAAATTATTTTGGCAACAAAAGGATAATAATAATTTCAATGTTTGAATTCTAGCTACTGGTGAATACAAATCTTCCCGTACTTCAGTTTGTTGGAAGCCTGTAACTACAAGTCTAGCTTTTTTTCGGTTATCAGATTTTTTTGTGAATACCCATTTTAAATCTAGAATCTTCTTATCTCTAGGTCTATCTACTAATTTCCACGTTTTATTTTTCATCAAACTATTCATTTCCCTATCCATAGCTTCTTTCCATAAATCATTTTCCTCGCACTCTACTGCCTCCTCGTAGGTAGAAGGGCTATCTGCACTAACTACATTTACAGAAACGTAATTTGAATCTCTATTTATCCCATACCAATCTGGCTTTTTTCTTGCTCTTTGCGGCCTATCTAAACGATTTTCATTTAACTCAACATTATCATGGTTACTCTCTTCTTCAGCAGAATCTACCGTTTCCCTAACCACGTTGGATTCAGAGTTTTGAATTTCATGACTTAAAGTTTCATCATCCTCGTAATCACTGTTATCATTGCCTCTAAAACCAATCAAATTTTCATCATTTTCAACTATATCAACATGTCTGGCTCTAACTATTTTACCGTTTAACAAAACTCTGTATCCAACGTGGTCGTAACCAAGTAAGATCCCTAAATCGGCCTTTCTATCCCATTTGGTATTTCTTTTATTTTCGGGAACTCTCACAAAAACTTTACTCCCATATAAACGTAAATTTTTCAAATTAGGTTTCTTCCCGAGGAAAATTTCATAAGATGTCTTATTTTCAATCGTATTTGCAATAGTTCTATTTTTTAAATAAGCTGCGGTATTAACTACCTCCGGCCAGTATCTACGATTCACGTTTGCTTCAAAAAATAAACATCTCGCGGAATCCATAATCGTCCTATTATATCTTTCCGCCGTCCCATTTAATTCATGCACGTTAGGAGGACACGGTTCAAGTAAAATCCCTTTTTCTTTTATTAAATTGTAAATATCGCGATTTAAATATTCTCTTCCATTATCACATCTTAACTTTTTAATTCTTTTCCCGGTAAGATTTTCAACTTTATCAATATAATCCACGAAACAATTAAAAACATCCGACTTTAATTTTATTGTGTAAATCAATGCACATTTACTATAATCATCAATGAAAGTTAAAAAATATTTTGAATCATCATAACCCGTTGTATTATGCGGCCCATTTAGATCTGTATGTACCAACTCTAAAATCTCGGTGGCTCTACTTCTATTATTTTCGAAAGATAAATTATGCATTTTATTCTGTATGCACGTCCCACACTTCAAATTTACTGACTCTAATTTTTCTGGTAACCCATCGACCAATTTATTCTTACACATTTCCTCCAAATATTTAAAATTTACGTGACCGAAAATTCTATGAAACCTTTCTTTCTGTGTCATGTTTTTGTTAATTTTCTTCGACGAATAACATACTCTCACATCAAAATAACTACTTATTTTATACAACCCATTTTCTTTGCAAGCTACTGCAATTAAAGTATTATTACTATTATATTTTTTCGACGTATTTCCGACAGACATTATTTTATTTTCATTCGTAATTTTCGCAAAACTCAACAAATTTTTATCCATCTCAGCTACATAAAATATTTTATTATTAAGATATTTTTGTTTTATGATTAATCCCGTTCACTTCAAAATAAGTTAAAATTTTACCAACTTTCGTGCCTTTCAAAACTCTACCGTCACCAACCTTGACATTAATTGGCTTTTTCCAAACTATAGATTCACAAAAATAGGATTCATCATTAATAATGTGGTCTGAGCAACCACTGTCTAATATCCAATCTATTTTATTTGTATCACAATTATATATATCAACAACATGATTATCGAATTTATCACCGTCTGTTAAATGCGCAAAAAAAGAGTTTTTTACCTGATCATCCGTACTGTCGTTTTCGGTGTTACTATACCTCGCGTTGTGTTGAATTGCTCCATCGTTGCGGGGCTGCCAGTTCCTGCCTCCGCGATTTGAGTGTTGTCGACTACCTCTGCCGCCGCGACCTTGAAACTGCTGAGACTGCGGCCGTTGTTGCTGTTTCTGCTGTGGTGCTTCTTGTGCACATCCTTGCCAAAATGTATTGTTGTTTTTGGTCCACTTATTTCTACAATTTTTCTTCAAGTGTCCGGGATTACCACACCCATAGCATGTGAATTTATTTGAACTTTCTGCTTGAAATGCACTACACTTTTTCTTGTTTGATTCACTCAAGTTTCGGGTTTCCCACATGCTTATTTTATTTTTTAAGAACTCACAATTTCTATCCTCTGTTGATAGAGCATCTACCAGATCTCCAATGTAGCTTAAGGATTCTGGCAAAGTTCTCAGCATGTAATTTAATTTTTCTGCCTCGGTGACTTTTCCTCCAGCATTTTTTTAGTCATTTATAGTCTTCTCAAAATCACAGAAAAATGTAATTGAATTATCATAATTTTTTAATTTCATCTGATCGAGTTTGTTTCTTACACAGATTTGCATTGCTGTAGATTCTTTTAGATACATTTTGTCAAACTTCTGCATTATTTTCCGAGCAGATTTTCTCTCTTCTTTGCTCAAAAATTCTAATTGATCGTTACTTATACTGCAATAAATGTAGTTTATTGCTTTCTCGTTCATGTCGGACCAATTTTCTTGTGAATCTGATGTCAAAGCCTCTCGAACTGCTGGTTCTGCACACTTTTTTGTTTTCAAGTATTGGAGTATCCTTATTTTCCAAATGCTATAATTCCTTCCATCAAAGATATGGAGTCTTGCGTCTTCGTTTTGCGACATAGTTAGCTCTTTAATTAGTTTATCTTTATGTTCCAAATTAGCACTATGACGGTTTTGAATTTCTTCAATTTGAATTTTTCCTACTTTTCTTAAATCACTTTCATGTACGTCAGCATACACTGCTTCTATTTGATATTTTTTGCATAATATCTATTATTTCACCCCTTGACTTTGTCGCTACAGTATTTTCTTCCTTTGTGCCTTTACAAAGTCTTTTTAGTTCATCTGTATTGAAATATTGCAAGATTTTTCTAGGTGGCAATTTACTTAAAGTTTTTATTAAATCTTCCTTTGGCACTAAATTTATACCTGCCAAGCTTAATTCATTCAAGCACTGATTTTCTTTTTCTAATAGGCTCATTTAAAATTCTTTCCAAACCTCTTCACGTTCGAAGTAACGTGGTATCTCAGTTTCACTTGAGAACACTTTAAAATAGTCACTTTTCCGTTTTCAAAAACTACGCGCTCTTGCTACCATGTTAAAATTAGTGGCTTAAAGAACATTTATTAATTTATATTTGTTACAGAATAATATAATTATAGAAACCGACATTCAGACGTCTTGATAGCGGTGTACCGAGTGGCGTACACGTTACAACTTAACGCCTGTATAAATACTCTTTCTTAAAGTGCGACTAAGCATTTACACTCATATACATAGTTCAATGCTCGGAGGAATTTCTCCTGTCAGCAATTCATCATTCAATCGTACAAGCATAAATTTGCTCTTATTTCAACAGTTTATTACTTTTTCCAGCGTTATTGGGGTTTAAGGCTTGTCGGTTAGTCATCTGTGGAAAGTGAATATTTTATTTTCTCTTTTTTCAGCATTATTAGGGATTACAGCTTGAAGATTAGCCATTTGTTTATTGACAAATAATTGTTTATTACGTTTTCCAGCGTTATTGGGGTTTAAGTCTTGTCGGTTAGTCATTTGTTGATGATTACTATTTCATTTTCTCTTTTTTTCTGCGTTATGGGGGGTTTACAGCTCGAAGGTTAGCCTTTTGTTTATGAACAAATAATTGTTTATTACTTTTTTCAGCGTTATTGGGGTTTAAGTCTTGTCTTTCAGTCATTTGTTGATAGTCAACTTTTAATTTTCTCTTTTTTCAGCGTTATTGGGGTTTACAGCTTGAAGGTTGGCCATTTGTTTATTAACAAATCATTGTTTATTACTTTTTCCAGCGTTATTGGGGTTTAAGGCTTGTTGGTTGATTGTTTGTAGATAATTAATATTTTATTTTCTCCTTTTTTCTGCGTTATTGGAGCTTTTAGCTTCAAGGATAGCCATTTGTTTATTAACAAATAATTGTTAATTACTTTCTCCAGCGTTATTGGGGTTTAAGGATTGTCGGTTAGTCATTTGTTGATAGTTATAATTTTATTTTCTCATTTTTCTGCGTTATGGGGGTTTAAAGCTCGAAGGTTAGCCATTTGTTTATTAACAAATAATTGTTTATTACTTTTTCCAGCGTTATTGGGGTTTCAGGCTTGTCGTTTAGTCATTTGTTGATAATCAACTTTTCATTTTCTCTTTTTTCAGCGTTATTGGGGTTTACAGCTTGAAGGTTAGCAATTTGTTTATTAAGAAATAATTGTTTATTACTTTTTCCAGCATTATTGGGGTTTAAGGCTTGTTGGTTGATTGTTTGTTGATAATTAATATTTTATTTTCTCCTTTTTTCTGCGTTATTGGGGCTTTTAGCTTGAAGGTTGGCCATTTGTTTATTAAGAAATAATTGTTTATTACTTTCTCAAGCGTTATTGGGGTTTAAGGCTTGTCGGTTAGTCATTTGTTGATAGTCAACTTTTCATTTTCTCTTTTTTCAGCGTTATCGGGGTTTACAGCTAGAAGGTTAGCCATTTGTTTATTAACAAATAATTGTTTATTACTTTTTCCAGCGCTATTGGGGTTTAAGGATTGTCGGTTAGTCATTTGTTGATAGTTATAATTTTATTTTCTCTTTTTTCTGCGTTACGGGGGTCTACAGCTCGAAGGTTAGCCATTTGTTTATTAACAAATAGTTGTTTATTACTTTTTCCAGCGTTATTGGGGTTTCAGGCTTGTCGTTTAGTCATTTGTTGATAGTCAACTTTTCATTTTCTCTTTTTTCAGCGTTATTGGGGTTTACAGCTTGAATGTTAGCCATTTGTTTATTAAGAAATAATTGTTTATTACTTTTTCCAGCGTTATTGGGGTTTAAGGCTTGTTGGTTGATTGTTTGTTGATAATTAATATTTTATTTTCTCCTTTTTTCTGCGTTATTGGGGCTTTTAGCTTGAAGGTTAGCCATTTGTTTATTAACAAATAATAGTTTATTACTTTCTCAATTGTTATTGGGGTTTAAGGCTTGTCGGTAAGTCATTTGTTGATAGTTATAATTTTATTTTCTCTTTTTTCTGCGTTACGGGGGTCTACAGCTCGAAGGTTAGCCATTTGTTTATTAACAAATAATTGTTTATTACTTTTTCCAGCGTTATTGGGGTTTCAGGCTTGTCGTTTAGTCATTTGTTGATAGTCAACTTTTCATTTTCTCTTTTTTCAGCGTTATTGGGGTTTACAGCTCGAAGGTTAGCCATTTGTTTATTAACAAATAATTGTTTATTACTTTTTCCAGCGTTATTGGGGTTTCAGGCTTGTCGTTTAGTCATTTGTTGATAATCAACTTTTCATTTTCTCTTTTTTCAGCGTTATTGGGGTTTACAGCTTGAAGGTTAGCCATTTGTTTATTAAGAAATAATTGTTTATTACTTTCTCAAGCGTTATTGGGGTTTAAGGCTTGTCGGTTAGTCATTTGTTGATGGTCAACTTTTCATTTTCTCTTTTTTCAGCGTCATCGGGGTTTACAGCTAGAAGGTTAGCCATTTGTTTATTAACAAATAATTGTTTATTACTTTTTCCAGCGCTATTGGGGTTTAAGGATTGTCGGTTAGTCATTTGTTGATAGTTATAATTTTATTTTCTCTTTTTTCTGCGCTACGGGGGTCTACAGCTCGAAGGTTAGCCATTTGTTGATTAACAAATAATTGTTTATTACTTTTTCCAGCGTTATTGGGGTTTCAGGCTTGTCGTTTAGTCATTTGTTGATAGTCAACTTTTCATTTTCTCTTTTTTCAGCGTTATTGGGGTTTACAGCTTGAAGGTTAGCCATTTGTTTATTAAGAAATAATTGTTTATTACTTTTTCCAGCGTTATTGGGGTTTATGGCTTGTTGGTTGATTGTTTGTTGATAATTAATATTTTATTTTCTCCTTTTTTCTGCGTTATTGGGGCTTTTAGCTTGAAGGTTAGCCATTTGTTTATTAACAAATAATAGTTTATTACTTTCTCAATTGTTATTGGGGTTTAAGGCTTGTCGGTGAGTCATTTGTTGATAGTTATAATTTTATTTTCCCTTTTTTCTGCGTTACGGGGGTCTACAGCTCGAAGGTTAGCCATTTGTCTATTAACAAATAATTGTTTATTACTTTTTTCAGCGTTATTGGGGTTTCAGGCTTGTCGTTTAGTCATTTGTTGATAGTCAACTTTTCATTTTCTCTTTTTTCAGCGTTATTGGGGTTTACAGCTTGAAGGTTAGCCATTTGTTAATTAAGAAATAATTGTTTATTACTTTCTCAAGCGTTATTGGGGTTTAAGGCTTGTCGGTTAGTCATTTGTTGATAGTCAACTTTTCATTTTCTCTTTTTTCAGCGTTATCGGGGTTTACAGCTTGAAGGTTAATCATTTGTTTATTAACAAATAATTGTTTATTACTTTTTCCAGCGCTATTGGGGTTTATGGCTTGTCGTTTAGTCATTTGTTGATGGTCAACCTCTCATTTTCTCTTTTTTCAGCGTCATCGGGGTTTACAGCTAGAAGGTTAGCCATTTGTTTATTAACAAATAATTGTTTATTACTTTTTCCAGCGCTATTGGGGTTTACAGCTTGAAGGTTAGCCATTTGTTTATTAAGAAATAATTGTTTATTACTTTTTCCAGCGTTATTGGGGTTTATGGCTTGTTGGTTGATTGTTTGTTGATAATTAATATTTTATTTTCTCCTTTTTTCTGCGTTATTGGTGCTTTTAGCTTGAAGGTTAGCCATTTGTTTATTAACAAATAATAGTTTATTACTTTCTCAATTGTTATTGGGGTTTAAGGCTTGTCGGTGAGTCATTTGTTGATAGTTATAATTTTATTTTCTCTTTTTTCTGCGTTACGGGGGTCTACAGCTCGAAGGTTAGCCATTTGTCTATTAACAAATAATTGTTTATTACTTTTTTCAGCGTTATTGGGGTTTCAGGCTTGTCGTTTAGTCATTTGTTGATAGTTATAATTTTATTTTCTCTTTTTTCTGCGTTACGGGGGTCTACAGCTCGAAGGTTAGCCATTTGTTTATTAACAAATAATTGTTTATTACTTTTTCCAGCGTTATTGGGGTTTCAGGCTTGTCGTTTAGTCATTTGTTGATAGTCAACTTTTCATTTTCTCTTTTTTCAGCGTTATTGGGGTTTACAGCTTGAAGGATAGCCATTTGTTTATTAACAAATAATTGTTAATTACTTTCTCCAGCGTTATTGGGGTTTAAGGATTGTCGGTTAGTCATTTGTTGATAGTTATAATTTTATTTTCTCATTTTTCTGCGTTATGGGGGTTTACAGCTCGAAGGTTAGCCATTTGTTTATTAACAAATAATTGTTTATTACTTTTTCCAGCGTTATTGGGGTTTCAGGCTTGTCGTTTAGTCATTTGTTGATAATCAACTTTTCATTTTCTCTTTTTTCAGCGTTATTGGGGTTTACAGCTTGAAGGTTAGCCATTTGTTTATTAAGAAATAATTGTTTATTACTTTCTCAAGCGTTATTGGGGTTTAAGGCTTGTCGGTTAGTCATTTGTTGATGGTCAACTTTTCATTTTCTCTTTTTTCAGCGTCATCGGGGTTTACAGCTAGAAGGTTAGCCATTTGTTTATTAACAAATAATTGTTTATTACTTTTTCCAGCGCTATTGGGGTTTACAGCTTGAAGGTTAGCCATTTGTTTATTAAGAAATAATTGTTTATTACTTTTTCCAGCGTTATTGGGGTTTATGGCTTGTTGGTTGATTGTTTGTTGATAATTAATATTTTATTTTCTCCTTTTTTCTGCGTTATTGGTGCTTTTAGCTTGAAGGTTAGCCATTTGTTTATTAACAAATAATAGTTTATTACTTTCTCAATTGTTATTGGGGTTTAAGGCTTGTCGGTGAGTCATTTGTTGATAGTTATAATTTTATTTTCTCTTTTTTCTGCGTTACGGGGGTCTACAGCTCGAAGGTTAGCCATTTGTCTATTAACAAATAATTGTTTATTACTTTTTTCAGCGTTATTGGGGTTTCAGGCTTGTCGTTTAGTCATTTGTTGATAGTTATAATTTTATTTTCTCTTTTTTCTGCGTTACGGGGGTCTACAGCTCGAAGGTTAGCCATTTGTTTATTAACAAATAATTGTTTATTACTTTTTCCAGCGTTATTGGGGTTTCAGGCTTGTCGTTTAGTCATTTGTTGATAATCAACTTTTCATTTTCTCTTTTTTCAGCGTTATTGGGGTTTACAGCTTGAAGGTTAGCCATTTGTTTATTAAGAAATAATTGTTTATTACTTTCTCAAGCGTTATTGGGGTTTAAGGCTTGTCGGTTAGTCATTTGTTGATGGTCAACTTTTCATTTTCTCTTTTTTCAGCGTCATCGGGGTTTACAGCTAGAAGGTTAGCCATTTGTTTATTAACAAATAATTGTTTATTACTTTTTCCAGCGCTATTGGGGTTTACAGCTTGAAGGTTAGCCATTTGTTTATTAAGAAATAATTGTTTATTACTTTTTCCAGCGTTATTGGGGTTTATGGCTTGTTGGTTGATTGTTTGTTGATAATTAATATTTTATTTTCTCCTTTTTTCTGCGTTATTGGTGCTTTTAGCTTGAAGGTTAGCCATTTGTTTATTAACAAATAATAGTTTATTACTTTCTCAATTGTTATTGGGGTTTAAGGCTTGTCGGTGAGTCATTTGTTGATAGTTATAATTTTATTTTCTCTTTTTTCTGCGTTACGGGGGTCTACAGCTCGAAGGTTAGCCATTTGTCTATTAACAAATAATTGTTTATTACTTTTTTCAGCGTTATTGGGGTTTCAGGCTTGTCGTTTAGTCATTTGTTGATAGTTATAATTTTATTTTCTCTTTTTTCTGCGTTACGGGGGTCTACAGCTCGAAGGTTAGCCATTTGTTTATTAACAAATAATTGTTTATTACTTTTTCCAGCGTTATTCGGGTTTCAGGCTTGTCGTTTAGTCATTTGTTGATAGTCAACTTTTCATTTTCTCTTTTTTCAGCGTTATTGGGGTTTACAGCTTGAAGGTTAGCCATTTGTTTATTAAGAAATAATTGTTTATTACTTTTTCCAGCGTTATTGGGGTTTAAGGCTTGTTGGTTGATTGTTTGTTGATAATTAATATTTTATTTTCTCCTTTTTTCTGCGTTATTGGGGCTTTTAGCTTGAAGGTTAGCCATTTGTTTATTAACAAATAATAGTTTATTACTTTCTCAATTGTTATTGGGGTTTAAGGCTTGTCGGTGAGTCATTTGTTGATAGTTATAATTTTATTTTCCCTTTTTTCTGCGTTACGGGGGTCTACAGCTCGAAGGTTAGCCATTTGTTTATTAACAAATAATTGTTTATTACTTTTTCCAGCGTTATTGGGGTTTCAGGCTTGTCGTTTAGTCATTTGTTGATAGTCAACTTTTCATTTTCTCTTTTTTCAGCGTTATTGGGGTTTACAGCTTGAAGGTTAGCCATTTGTTTATTAAGAAATAATTGTTTATTTCTTTCTCAAGCGTTATTGGGGTTTAAGGCTTGTCGGTTAGTCATTTGTTGATAGTCAACTTTTCATTTTCTCTTTTTTCAGCGTTATCGGGGTTTACAGCTAGAAAGTTAGCCATTTGTTTATTAACAAATAATTGTTTATTACTTTTTCCAGCGTTATTGGGGTTTAAGGATTGTCAGTTAGTCATTTGTTGATAGTCAACTTTTCATTTTCTCTTTTTTCAGCGTTATCGGGGTTTACAGCTTGAAGGTTAGCCATTTGTTTATTAACAAATAATTGTTTATTACTTTTTCCAGCGCTATTGGGGTTTATGGCTTGTCGTTTAGTCATTTGTTGATAGTCAACTTTTCATTTTCTCTTTTTTCCTGCGTTATTGGGGTATACAGCTTGAAGGTTAGCCATTTGTTTATGAACAAATGATTGTTTATTTCTTTTTCCAGCGTTATTGGGGTTTAAGGCTTGTTATTTAGTCATTTGTTGATAGTCAATATTTCATTTTCACTCTTTTTCAGCGTAATTGGGGTTTACAGCTTGAAGAATATCCATTTGTTTATTAACAAATCATAGTTTATTACTTTTTCCAGCGTTATTGGGGTTTAAGGCTTATTGGTTGATTGTTTGTTGATAATTAATATTTTATCTTCTCTTTTTTTCTGCGTTATTGGGGCTTTTAGCTTGAAGGTTAGCCATTTGTTTATTAACAAATAATTGTTTATTACTTTCTCCAGCGTTATTGGGGTTTCAGGGTTGTCGTTTAGTCATTTGTTGATAATCAACTTTTCATTTTCTCTTTTTTCAGCGTTATTGGGGTTTACAGCTTGAAGGTTAGCCATTTGTTTATTAAGAAATAATTGTTTATTACTTTTTCCAGCGTTATTGGGATTTAAGGCTTGTTGGTTGATTAGTTGTTGATAATTAATATTTTATTTTCTCCTTTTTTCTGCGTTATTGGGGCTTTTAGCTTGAAGGTTAGCCATTTGTTTATTAACAAATAATAGTTTATTACTTTCTCAAGCGTTATTGGGGTTTAAGGCTTGTCGATTAGTCATTTGTTGATAGTCAACTTTTCATTTTCTCTTTTTTCAGCGTTATCGGGGTTTACAGCTTGAAGGTTAGCCATTTGTTTATTAACAAATGATTGTTTATTTCTTTTTCCAGCGTTATTGGGGTTTTAGGCTTGTTATTTAGTCATTTGTTGATAGTCAATATTTCATTTTCACTCTTTTTCAGCGTAATTGGGGTTTACAGCTTGAAGAATATCCATTTGTTTATTAACAAATCATAGTTTATTACTTTTTCCAGCGTTATTGGGGTTTAAGGCTTATTGGTTGATTGTTTGTTGATAATTAATATTTTATCTTCTCTTTTTTTCTGCGTCATTGGGGCTTTTAGCTTGAAGGTTAGCCATTTGTTTATTAACAAATAATTGTTTATTACTTTCTCCAGCGTTATTGGGGTTTCAGGCTTGTCGTTTAGTCATTTGTTGATAATCAACTTTTCATTTTCTCTTTTTTCAGCGTTATTGGGGTTTACAGCTTGAAGGTTAGCCATTTGTTTATTAAGAAATAATTGTTTATTACTTTTTCCAGCGTTATTGGGGTTTAAGGCTTGTTGGTTGATTGTTTGTTGATAATTAATATTTTATTTTCTCCTTTTTTCTGCGTTATTGGGGCTTTTAGCTTGAAGGTTAGCCATTTGTTTATTAACAAATAATAGTTTATTACTTTCTCAAGCGTTATTGGGGTTTAAGGCTTGTCGGTTAGTCATTTGTTGATAGTCAACTTTTCATTTTCTCTTTTTTCAGCGTTATCGGGGTTTACAGCTTGAAGGTTAGCCATTTGTTTATTAACAAATGATTGTTTATTTCTTTTTCCAGCGTTATTGGGGTTTTAGGCTTGTTATTTAGTCATTTGTTGATAGTCAATATTTCATTTTCACTCTTTTTCAGCGTAATTGGGGTTTACAGCTTGAAGGTTATCCATTTGTTTATTAACAAATCATTGTTTATTACTTTTTCAAGCGTTATTGGGGTTTAAGGCTTGTTGGTTGATTGTTTGTTGATAATTAATATTTTATTTTCTCCTTTTTTCTGCGTAATTGGGGCTTTTAGCTTGAAGGTTAGCCATTCGTTTATTAAGAAATAATTGTTTATTACTTTTTCCATTGTTATTGGGGTTTAAGGCTTGTTGGTTGAATGTTTGTTGATAATTAATATTTTATTTTCTCCTTTTTTCTGCGTTATTGGGGCTTTTAAATTGAAGGTTAGCCATTTGTTTATTAACAAATAATAGTTTATTACTTTCTCAAGCATTATTGGGGTTTAAGGCTTGTCGGTTAGTCATTTGTTGATAGTCAACTTTTCATTTTCTCTTTTTTCAGCGTTATTGGGGTTTACAGCTTGAAGGTTAGCCATTTGTTTATTGACAAATAATTGTTTATTACTTTTTCCAGCGCTATTGGGGTTTAAGGCTTGTCGTTTAGTCATTTGTTGATAGTCAACTTTTCATTTTCTCTTTTTTTCTGCGTTATTGGGGTATACAGCTTGAAGGTTAGCCATTTGTTTATGAACAAATGATTGTTAATTTCTTTTTCCAGCGTTATTGGGGTTTAAGGCTTGTTATTTAGTCATTTGTTGATAGTCAATATTTCATTTTCACTCTTTTTCAGCGTAATTGGGGTTTACAGCTTGAAGAATATCCATTTGTTTATTAACAAATCATAGTTTATTACTTTTTCCAGCGTTATTGGGGTTTAAGGCTTATTGGTTGATTGTTTGTTGATAATTAATATTTTATCTTCTCTTTTTTTCTGCGTTATTGGGGCTTTTAGCTTGAAGGTTAGCCATTTGTTTATTAACAAATAATTGTTTATTACTTTCTCCAGCGTTATTGGGGTTTCAGGCTTGTCGTTTAGTCATTTGTTGATAATCAACTTTTCATTTTCTCTTTTTTCAGCGTTATTGGGGTTTACAGCTTGAAGGTTAGCCATTTGTTTATTAAGAAATAATTGTTTATTACTTTCTCAAGCGTTATTGGGGTTTAAGGCTTGTCGGTTAGTCATTTGTTGATGGTCAACTTTTCATTTTCTCTTTTTTCAGCGTCATCGGGGTTTACAGCTAGAAGGTTAGCCATTTGTTTATTAACAAATAATTGTTTATTACTTTTTCCAGTGCTATTCGGGTTTACAGCTTGAAGGTTAGCCATTTGTTTATTAAGAAATAATTGTTTATTACTTTTTCCAGCGTTATTGGGGTTTATGGCTTGTTGGTTGATTGTTTGTTGATAATTAATATTTTATTTTCTCCTTTTTTCTGCGTTATTGGTGCTTTTAGCTTGAAGGTTAGCCATTTGTTTATTAACAAATAATAGTTTATTACTTTCTCAATTGTTATTGGGGTTTAAGGCTTGTCGGTGAGTCATTTGTTGATAGTTATAATTTTATTTTCTCTTTTTTCTGCGTTACGGGGGTCTACAGCTCGAAGGTTAGCCATTTGTCTATTAACAAATAATTGTTTATTACTTTTTTCAGCGTTATTGGGGTTTCAGGCTTGTCGTTTAGTCATTTGTTGATAGTTATAATTTTATTTTCTCTTTTTTCTGCGTTACGGGGGTCTACAGCTCGAAGGTTAGCCATTTGTTTATTAACAAATAATTGTTTATTACTTTTTCCAGCGTTATTCGGGTTTCAGGCTTGTCGTTTAGTCATTTGTTGATAGTCAACTTTTCATTTTCTCTTTTTTCAGCGTTATTGGGGTTTACAGCTTGAAGGTTAGCCATTTGTTTATTAAGAAATAATTGTTTATTACTTTTTCCAGCGTTATTGGGGTTTAAGGCTTGTTGGTTGATTGTTTGTTGATAATTAATATTTTATTTTCTCCTTTTTTCTGCGTTATTGGGGCTTTTAGCTTGAAGGTTAGCCATTTGTTTATTAACAAATAATAGTTTATTACTTTCTCAATTGTTATTGGGGTTTAAGGCTTGTCGGTGAGTCATTTGTTGATAGTTATAATTTTATTTTCCCTTTTTTCTGCGTTACGGGGGTCTACAGCTCGAAGGTTAGCCATTTGTTTATTAACAAATAATTGTTTATTACTTTTTCCAGCGTTATTGGGGTTTCAGGCTTGTCGTTTAGTCATTTGTTGATAGTCAACTTTTCATTTTCTCTTTTTTCAGCGTTATTGAGGTTTACAGCTTGAAGGTTAGCCATTTGTTTATTAAGAAATAATTGTTTATTACTTTCTCAAGCGTTATTGGGGTTTAAGGCTTGTCGGTTAGTCATTTGTTGATAGTCAACTTTTCATTTTCTCTTTTTTCAGCGTTATCGGGGTTTACAGCTAGAAAGTTAGCCATTTGTTTATTAAGAAATAATTGTTTATTACTTTTTCCAGCGTTATTGGGGTTTAAGGATTGTCGGTTAGTCATTTGTTGATAGTCAACTTTTCATTTTCTCTTTTTTCAGCGTTATCGGGGTTTACAGCTTGAAGGTTAGCCATTTGTTTATTAACAAATAATTGTTTATAACTTTTTCCAGCGCTATTGGGGTTTATGGCTTGTCGTTTAGTCATTTGTTGATGGTCAACTTTTCATTTTCTCTTTTTTCAGCGTCATCGGGGTTCACAGCTAGAAGGTTAGCCATTTGTTTATTAACAAAAAATTGTTTATTACTTTTTCCTGCGCTATTGGGGTTTACAGCTTGAAGGTTAGCCATTTGTTTATTAAGAAATAATTGTTTATTACTTTTTCCAGCGTTATTGGGGTTTATGGCTTGTTGGTTGATTGTTTGTTGATAATTAATATTTTATTTTCTCCTTTTTTCTGCGTTATTGGTGCTTTTAGCTTGAAGGTTAGCCATTTGTTTATTAACAAATAATAGTTTATTACTTTCTCAATTGTTATTGGGGTTTAAGGCTTGTCGGTGAGTCATTTGTTGATAGTTATAATTTTATTTTCTCTTTTTTCTGCGTTACGGGGGTCTACAGCTCGAAGGTTAGCCATTTGTCTATTAACAAATAATTGTTTATTACTTTTTTCAGCGTTATTGGGGTTTCAGGCTTGTCGTTTAGTCATTTGTTGATAGTTATAATTTTATTTTCTCTTTTTTCTGCGTTACGGGGGTCTACAGCTCGAAGGTTAGCCATTTGTTTATTAACAAATAATTGTTTATTACTTTTTCCAGCGTTATTGGGGTTTCAGGCTTGTCGTTTAGTCATTTGTTGATAGTCAACTTTTCATTTTCTCTTTTTTCAGCGTTATTGGGGTTTACAGCTTGAAGGTTAGCCATTTGTTTATTAAGAAATAATAGTTTATTACTTTTTCCAGCGTTATTGGGGTTTAAGGCTTGTTGGTTGATTGTTTGTTGATAATTAATATTTTATTTTCTCCTTTTTTCTGCGTTATTGGGGCTTTTAGCTTGAAGGTTAGCCATTTGTTTATTAACAAATAATAGTTTATTACTTTCTCAATTGTTATTGGGGTTTAAGGCTTGTCGGTGAGTCATTTGTTGATAGTTATAATTTTATTTTCCCTTTTTTCTGCGTTACGGGGGTCTACAGCTCGAAGGTTAGCCATTTGTTTATTAACAAATAATTGTTTATTACTTTTTCCAGCGTTATTGGGGTTTCAGGCTTGTCGTTTAGTCATTTGTTGATAGTCAACTTTTCATTTTCTCTTTTTTCAGCGTTATTGGGGTTTACAGCTTGAAGGTTAGCCATTTGTTTATTAAGAAATAATTGTTTATTACTTTCTCAAGCGTTATTGGGGTTTAAGGCTTGTCGGTTAGTCATTTGTTGATAGTCAACTTTTCATTTTCTCTTTTTTCAGCGTTATCGGGGTTTACAGCTAGAAAGTTAGCCATTTGTTTATTAACAAATAATTGTTTATTACTTTTTCCAGCGTTATTGGGGTTTAAGGATTGTCGGTTAGTCATTTGTTGATAGTCAACTTTTCATTTTCTCTTTTTTCAGCGTTATCGGGTTAACAGCTTGAAGGTTAGCCATTTGTTTATTAACAAATAATTGTTTATTACTTTTTCCAGCGCTATTGGGGTTTATGGCTTGTCGTTTAGTCATTTGTTGATAGTCAACTTTTCATTTTCTCTTTTTTCCTGCGTTATTGGGGTATACAGCTTGAAGGTTAGCCATTTGTTTATGAACAAATGATTGTTTATTTCTTTTTCCAGCGTTATTGGGGTTTAAGGCTTGTTATTTAGTCATTTGTTGATAGTCAATATTTCATTTTCACTCTTTTTCAGCGTAATTGGGGTTTACAGCTTGAAGAATATCCATTTGATTATTAACAAATCATAGTTTATTACTTTTTCCAGCGTTATTGGGGTTTAAGGCTTATTGGTTGATTGTTTGTTGATAATTAATATTTTATCTTCTCTTTTTTTCTGCGTTATTGGGGCTTTTAGCTTGAAGGTTAGCCATTTGTTTATTAACAAATAATTGTTTATTACTTTCTCCAGCGTTATTGGGGTTTCAGGCTTGTCGTTTAGTCATTTGTTGATAATCAACTTTTCATTTTCTCTTTTTTCAGCGTTATTGGGGTTTACAGCTTGAAGGTTAGCCATTTGTTTATTAAGAAATAATTGTTTATTTTCTCAAGCGTTATTGGGGTTTAAGGCTTGTCGGTTAGTCATTTGTTGATGGTCAACTTTTCATTTTCTCTTTTTTCAGCGTCATCGGGGTTTACAGCTAGAAGGTTAGCCATTTGTTTATTAACAAATAATTGTTTATTACTTTTTCCAGTGCTATTGGGGTTTACAGCTTGAAGGTTAGCCATTTGTTTATTAAGAAATAATTGTTTATTACTTTTTCCAGCGTTATTGGGGTTTATGGCTTGTTGGTTGATTGTTTGTTGATAATTAATATTTTATTTTCTCCTTTTTTCTGCGTTATTGGTGCTTTTAGCTTGAAGGTTAGCCATTTGTTTATTAACAAATAATAGTTTATTACTTTCTCAATTGTTATTGGGGTTTAAGGCTTGTCGGTGAGTCATTTGTTGATAGTTATAATTTTATTTTCTCTTTTTTCTGCGTTACGGGGGTCTACAGCTCGAAGGTTAGCCATTTGTCTATTAACAAATAATTGTTTATTACTTTTTTCAGCGTTATTGGGGTTTCAGGCTTGTCGTTTAGTCATTTGTTGATAGTTATAATTTTATTTTCTCTTTTTTCTGCGTTACGGGGGTCTACAGCTCGAAGGTTAGCCATTTGTTTATTAACAAATAATTGTTTATTACTTTTTCCAGCGTTATTCGGGTTTCAGGCTTGTCGTTTAGTCATTTGTTGATAGTCAACTTTTCATTTTCTCTTTTTTCAGCGTTATTGGGGTTTACAGCTTGAAGGTTAGCCATTTGTTTATTAAGAAATAATTGTTTATTACTTTTTCCAGCGTTATTGGGGTTTAAGGCTTGTTGGTTGATTGTTTGTTGATAATTAATATTTTATTTTCTCCTTTTTTCTGCGTTATTGGGGCTTTTAGCTTGAAGGTTAGCCATTTGTTTATTAACAAATAATAGTTTATTACTTTCTCAATTGTTATTGGGGTTTAAGGCTTGTCGGTGAGTCATTTGTTGATAGTTATAATTTTATTTTCCCTTTTTTCTGCGTTACGGGGGTCTACAGCTCGAAGGTTAGCCATTTGTTTATTAACAAATAATTGTTTATTACTTTTTCCAGCGTTATTGGGGTTTCAGGCTTGTCGTTTAGTCATTTGTTGATAGTCAACTTTTCATTTTCTCTTTTTTCAGCGTTATTGGGGTTTACAGCTTGAAGGTTAGCCATTTGTTTATTAAGAAATAATTGTTTATTACTTTCTCAAGCGTTATTGGGGTTTAAGGATTGTCGGTTAGTCATTTGTTGATAGTCAACTTTTCATTTTCTCTTTTTTCAGCGTTATCGGGGTTTACAGCTTGAAGGTTAGCCATTTGTTTATTAACAAATAATTGTTTATAACTTTTTCCAGCGCTATTGGGGTTTATGGCTTGTCGTTTAGTCATTTGTTGATGGTCAACTTTTCATTTTCTCTTTTTTCAGCGTCATCGGGGTTCACAGCTAGAAGGTTAGCCATTTGTTTATTAACAAATAATTGTTTATTACTTTTTCCTGCGCTATTGGGGTTTACAGCTTGAAGGTTAGCCATTTGTTTATTAAGAAATAATTGTTTATTACTTTTTCCAGCGTTATTGGGGTTTATGGCTTGTTGGTTGATTGTTTGTTGATAATTAATATTTTATTTTCTCCTTTTTTCTGCGTTATTGGTGCTTTTAGCTTGAAGGTTAGCCATTTGTTTATTAACAAATAATAGTTTATTACTTTCTCAATTGTTATTGGGGTTTAAGGCTTGTCGGTGAGTCATTTGTTGATAGTTATAATTTTATTTTCTCTTTTTTCTGCGTTACGGGGGTCTACAGCTCGAAGGTTAGCCATTTGTCTATTAACAAATAATTGTTTATTACTTTTTTCAGCGTTATTGGGGTTTCAGGCTTGTCGTTTAGTCATTTGTTGATAGTTATAATTTTATTTTCTCTTTTTTCTGCGTTACGGGGGTCTACAGCTCGAAGGTTAGCCATTTGTTTATTAACAAATAATTGTTTATTACTTTTTCCAGCGTTATTGGGGTTTCAGGCTTGTCGTTTAGTCATTTGTTGATAGTCAACTTTTCATTTTCTCTTTTTTCAGCGTTATTGGGGTTTACAGCTTGAAGGTTAGCCATTTGTTTATTAAGAAATAATAGTTTATTACTTTTTCCAGCGTTATTGGGGTTTAAGGCTTGTTGGTTGATTGTTTGTTGATAATTAATATTTTATTTTCTCCTTTTTTCTGCGTTATTGGGGCTTTTAGCTTGAAGGTTAGCCATTTGTTTATTAACAAATAATAGTTTATTACTTTCTCAATTGTTATTGGGGTTTAAGGCTTGTCGGTGAGTCATTTGTTGATAGTTATAATTTTATTTTCCCTTTTTTCTGCGTTACGGGGGTCTACAGCTCGAAGGTTAGCCATTTGTTTATTAACAAATAATTGTTTATTACTTTTTCCAGCGTTATTGGGGTTTCAGGCTTGTCGTTTAGTCATTTGTTGATAGTAAACTTTTCATTTTCTCTTTTTTCAGCGTTATTGGGGTTTACAGCTTGAAGGTTAGCCATTTGTTTATTAAGAAATAATTGTTTATTACTTTCTCAAGCGTTATTGGGGTTTAAGGCTTGTCGGTTAGTCATTTGTTGATAGTCAACTTTTCATTTTCTCTTTTTTCAGCGTTATCGGGGTTTACAGCTAGAAAGTTAGCCATTTGTTTATTAACAAATAATTGTTTATTACTTTTTCCAGCGTTATTGGGGTTTAAGGATTGTCGGTTAGTCATTTGTTGATAGTCAACTTTTCATTTTCTCTTTTTTCAGCGTTATCGGGTTAACAGCTTGAAGGTTAGCCATTTGTTTATTAACAAATAATTGTTTATTACTTTTTCCAGCGCTATTGGGGTTTATGGCTTGTCGTTTAGTCATTTGTTGATAGTCAACTTTTCATTTTCTCTTTTTTCCTGCGTTATTGGGGTATACAGCTTGAAGGTTAGCCATTTGTTTATGAACAAATGATTGTTTATTTCTTTTTCCAGCGTTATTGGGGTTTAAGGCTTGTTATTTAGTCATTTGTTGATAGTCAATATTTCATTTTCACTCTTTTTCAGCGTAATTGGGGTTTACAGCTTGAAGAATATCCATTTGATTATTAACAAATCATAGTTTATTACTTTTTCCAGCGTTATTGGGGTTTAAGGCTTATTGGTTGATTGTTTGTTGATAATTAATATTTTATCTTCTCTTTTTTTCTGCGTTATTGGGGCTTTTAGCTTGAAGGTTAGCCATTTGTTTATTAACAAATAATTGTTTATTACTTTCTCCAGCGTTATTGGGGTTTCAGGCTTGTCGTTTAGTCATTTGTTGATAATCAACTTTTCATTTTCTCTTTTTTCAGCGTTATTGGGGTTTACAGCTTGAAGGTTAGCCATTTGTTTATTAAGAAATAATTGTTTATTACTTTCTCAAGCGTTATTGGGGTTTAAGGCTTGTCGGTTAGTCATTTGTTGATGGTCAACTTTTCATTTTCTCTTTTTTCAGCGTCATCGGGGTTTACAGCTAGAAGGTTAGCCATTTGTTTATTAACAAATAATTGTTTATTACTTTTTCCAGTGCTATTGGGGTTTACAGCTTGAAGGTTAGCCATTTGTTTATTAAGAAATAATTGTTTATTACTTTTTCCAGCGTTATTGGGGTTTATGGCTTGTTGGTTGATTGTTTGTTGATAATTAATATTTTATTTTCTCCTTTTTTCTGCGTTATTGGTGCTTTTAGCTTGAAGGTTAGCCATTTGTTTATTAACAAATAATAGTTTATTACTTTCTCAATTGTTATTGGGGTTTAAGGCTTGTCGGTGAGTCATTTGTTGATAGTTATAATTTTATTTTCTCTTTTTTCTGCGTTACGGGGGTCTACAGCTCGAAGGTTAGCCATTTGTCTATTAACAAATAATTGTTTATTACTTTTTTCAGCGTTATTGGGGTTTCAGGCTTGTCGTTTAGTCATTTGTTGATAGTTATAATTTTATTTTCTCTTTTTTCTGCGTTACGGGGGTCTACAGCTCGAAGGTTAGCCATTTGTTTATTAACAAATAATTGTTTATTACTTTTTCCAGCGTTATTCGGGTTTCAGGCTTGTCGTTTAGTCATTTGTTGATAGTCAACTTTTCATTTTCTCTTTTTTCAGCGTTATTGGGGTTTACAGCTTGAAGGTTAGCCATTTGTTTATTAAGAAATAATTGTTTATTACTTTTTCCAGCGTTATTGGGGTTTAAGGCTTGTTGGTTGATTGTTTGTTGATAATTAATATTTTATTTTCTCCTTTTTTCTGCGTTATTGGGGCTTTTAGCTTGAAGGTTAGCCATTTGTTTATTAACAAATAATAGTTTATTACTTTCTCAATTGTTATTGGGGTTTAAGGCTTGTCGGTGAGTCATTTGTTGATAGTTATAATTTTATTTTCCCTTTTTTCTGCGTTACGGGGGTCTACAGCTCGAAGGTTAGCCATTTGTTTATTAACAAATAATTGTTTATTACTTTTTCCAGCGTTATTGGGGTTTCAGGCTTGTCGTTTAGTCATTTGTTGATAGTCAACTTTTCATTTTCTCTTTTTTCAGCGTTATTGGGGTTTACAGCTTGAAGGTTAGCCATTTGTTTATTAAGAAATAATTGTTTATTACTTTCTCAAGCGTTATTGGGGTTTAAGGCTTGTCGGTTAGTCATTTGTTGATAGTCAACTTTTCATTTTCTCTTTTTTCAGCGTTATCGGGGTTTACAGCTAGAAAGTTAGCCATTTGTTTATTAAGAAATAATTGTTTATTACTTTTTCCAGCGCTATTGGGGTTTATGGCTTGTCGTTTAGTCATTTGTTGATGGTCAACTTTTCATTTTCTCTTTTTTCAGCGTCATCGGGGTTCACAGCTAGAAGGTTAGCCATTTGTTTATTAACAAATAATTGTTTATTACTTTTTCCTGCGCTATTGGGGTTTACAGCTTGAAGGTTAGCCATTTGTTTATTAAGAAATAATTGTTTATTACTTTTTCCAGCGTTATTGGGGTTTATGGCTTGTTGGTTGATTGTTTGTTGATAATTAATATTTTATTTTCTCCTTTTTTCTGCGTTATTGGTGCTTTTAGCTTGAAGGTTAGCCATTTGTTTATTAACAAATAATAGTTTATTACTTTCTCAATTGTTATTGGGGTTTAAGGCTTGTCGGTGAGTCATTTGTTGATAGTTATAATTTTATTTTCTCTTTTTTCTGCGTTACGGGGGTCTACAGCTCGAAGGTTAGCCATTTGTCTATTAACAAATAATTGTTTATTACTTTTTTCAGCGTTATTGGGGTTTCAGGCTTGTCGTTTAGTCATTTGTTGATAGTTATAATTTTATTTTCTCTTTTTTCTGCGTTACGGGGGTCTACAGCTCGAAGGTTAGCCATTTGTTTATTAACAAATAATTGTTTATTACTTTTTCCAGCGTTATTGGGGTTTCAGGCTTGTCGTTTAGTCATTTGTTGATAGTCAACTTTTCATTTTCTCTTTTTTCAGCGTTATTGGGGTTTACAGCTTGAAGGTTAGCCATTTGTTTATTAAGAAATAATAGTTTATTACTTTTTCCAGCGTTATTGGGGTTTAAGGCTTGTTGGTTGATTGTTTGTTGATAATTAATATTTTATTTTCTCCTTTTTTCTGCGTTATTGGGGCTTTTAGCTTGAAGGTTAGCCATTTGTTTATTAACAAATAATAGTTTATTACTTTCTCAATTGTTATTGGGGTTTAAGGCTTGTCGGTGAGTCATTTGTTGATAGTTATAATTTTATTTTCCCTTTTTTCTGCGTTACGGGGGTCTACAGCTCGAAGGTTAGCCATTTGTTTATTAACAAATAATTGTTTATTACTTTTTCCAGCGTTATTGGGGTTTCAGGCTTGTCGTTTAGTCATTTGTTGATAGTCAACTTTTCATTTTCTCTTTTTTCAGCGTTATTGGGGTTTACAGCTTGAAGGTTAGCCATTTGTTTATTAAGAAATAATTGTTTATTACTTTCTCAAGCGTTATTGGGGTTTAAGGCTTGTCGGTTAGTCATTTGTTGATAGTCAACTTTTCATTTTCTCTTTTTTAAGCGTTATCGGGGTTTACAGCTAGAAAGTTAGCCATTTGTTTATTAACAAATAATTGTTTATTACTTTTTCCAGCGTTATTGGGGTTTAAGGATTGTCGGTTAGTCATTTGTTGATAGTCAACTTTTCATTTTCTCTTTTTTCAGCGTTATCGGGTTAACAGCTTGAAGGTTAGCCATTTGTTTATTAACAAATAATTGTTTATTACTTTTTCCAGCGCTATTGGGGTTTATGGCTTGTCGTTTAGTCATTTGTTGATAGTCAACTTTTCATTTTCTCTTTTTTCCTGCGTTATTGGGGTATACAGCTTGAAGGTTAGCCATTTGTTTATGAACAAATGATTGTTTATTTCTTTTTCCAGCGTTATTGGGGTTTAAGGCTTGTTATTTAGTCATTTGTTGATAGTCAATATTTCATTTTCACTCTTTTTCAGCGTAATTGGGGTTTACAGCTTGAAGAATATCCATTTGTTTATTAACAAATCATAGTTTATTACTTTTTCCAGCGTTATTGGGGTTTAAGGCTTATTGGTTGATTGTTTGTTGATAATTAATATTTTATCTTCTCTTATTTTCTGCGTTATTGGGGCTTTTAGCTTGAAGGTTAGCCATTTGTTTATTAACAAATAATTGTTTATTACTTTCTCCAGCGTTATTGGGGTTTCAGGCTTGTCGTTTAGTCATTTGTTGATAATCAACTTTTCATTTTCTCTTTTTTCAGCGTTATTGGGGTTTACAGCTTGAAGGTTAGCCATTTGTTTATTAAGAAATAATTGTTTATTACTTTCTCAAGCGTTATTGGGGTTTAAGGCTTGTCGGTTAGTCATTTGTTGATGGTCAACTTTTCATTTTCTCTTTTTTCAGCGTCATCGGGGTTTACAGCTAGAAGGTTAGCCATTTGTTTATTAACAAATAATTGTTTATTACTTTTTCCAGTGCTATTGGGGTTTACAGCTTGAAGGTTAGCCATTTGTTTATTAAGAAATAATTGTTTATTACTTTTTCCAGCGTTATTGGGGTTTATGGCTTGTTGGTTGATTGTTTGTTGATAATTAATATTTTATTTTCTCCTTTTTTCTGCGTTATTGGTGCTTTTAGCTTGAAGGTTAGCCATTTGTTTATTAACAAATAATAGTTTATTACTTTCTCAATTGTTATTGGGGTTTAAGGCTTGTCGGTGAGTCATTTGTTGATAGTTATAATTTTATTTTCTCTTTTTTCTGCGTTACGGGGGTCTACAGCTCGAAGGTTAGCCATTTGTCTATTAACAAATAATTGTTTATTACTTTTTTCAGCGTTATTGGGGTTTCAGGCTTGTCGTTTAGTCATTTGTTGATAGTTATAATTTTATTTTCTCTTTTTTCTGCGTTACGGGGGTCTACAGCTCGAAGGTTAGCCATTTGTTTATTAACAAATAATTGTTTATTACTTTTTCCAGCGTTATTCGGGTTTCAGGCTTGTCGTTTAGTCATTTGTTGATAGTCAACTTTTCATTTTCTCTTTTTTCAGCGTTATTGGGGTTTACAGCTTGAAGGTTAGCCATTTGTTTATTAAGAAATAATTGTTTATTACTTTTTCCAGCGTTATTGGGGTTTAAGGCTTGTTGGTTGATTGTTTGTTGATAATTAATATTTTATTTTCTCCTTTTTTCTGCGTTATTGGGGCTTTTAGCTTGAAGGTTAGCCATTTGTTTATTAACAAATAATAGTTTATTACTTTCTCAATTGTTATTGGGGTTTAAGGCTTGTCGGTGAGTCATTTGTTGATAGTTATAATTTTATTTTCCCTTTTTTCTGCGTTACGGGGGTCTACAGCTCGAAGGTTAGCCATTTGTTTATTAACAAATAATTGTTTATTACTTTTTCCAGCGTTATTGGGGTTTCAGGCTTGTCGTTTAGTCATTTGTTGATAGTCAACTTTTCATTTTCTCTTTTTTCAGCGTTATTGGGGTTTACAGCTTGAAGGTTAGCCATTTGTTTATTAAGAAATAATTGTTTATTACTTTCTCAAGCGTTATTGGGGTTTAAGGCTTGTCGGTTAGTCATTTGTTGATAGTCAACTTTTCATTTTCTCTTTTTTCAGCGTTATCGGGGTTTACAGCTAGAAAGTTAGCCATTTGTTTATTAACAAATAATTGTTTATTACTTTTTCCAGCGTTATTGGGGTTTAAGGATTGTCGGTTAGTCATTTGTTGATAGTCAACTTTTCATTTTCTCTTTTTTCAGCGTTATCGGGTTAATAGCTTGAAGGTAAGCCATTTGTTTATTAACAAATAATTGTTTATTACTTTTTCCAGCGCTATTGGGGTTTATGGCTTGTCGTTTAGTCATTTGTTGATAGTCAACTTTTCATTTTCTCTTTTTTCCTGCGTTATTGGGGTATACAGCTTGAAGGTTAGCCATTTGTTTATGAACAAATGATTGTTTATTTCTTTTTCCAGCGTTATTGGGGTTTAAGGCTTGTTATTTAGTCATTTGTTGATAGTCAATATTTCATTTTCACTCTTTTTCAGCGTAATTGGGGTTTACAGCTTGAAGAATATCCATTTGTTTATTAACAAATCATAGTTTATTACTTTTTCCAGCGTTATTGGGGTTTAAGGCTTATTGGTTGATTGTTTGTTGATAATTAATATTTTATCTTCTCTTTTTTTCTGCGTTATTGGGGCTTTTAGCTTGAAGGTTAGCCATTTGTTTATTAACAAATAATTGTTTATTACTTTCTCCAGCGTTATTGGGGTTTCAGGGTTGTCGTTTAGTCATTTGTTGATAATCAACTTTTCATTTTCTCTTTTTTCAGCGTTATTGGGGTTTACAGCTTGAAGGTTAGCCATTTGTTTATTAAGAAATAATTGTTTATTACTTTTTCCAGCGTTATTGGGGTTTAAGGCTTGTTGGTTGATTGTTTGTTGATAATTAATATTTTATTTTCTCCTTTTTTCTGCGTTATTGGGGCTTTTAGCTTGAAGGTTAGCCATTTGTTTATTAACAAATAATAGTTTATTACTTTCTCAAGCGTTATTGGGGTTTAAGGCTTGTCGGTTAGTCATTTGTTGATAGTCAACTTTTCATTTTCTCTTTTTTCAGCGTTATCGGGGTTTACAGCTTGAAGGTTAGCCATTTGTTTATTAACAAATGATTGTTTATTTCTTTTTCCAGCGTTATTGGGGTTTTAGGCTTGTTATTTAGTCATTTGTTGATAGTCAATATTTCATTTTCACTCTTTTTCAGCGTAATTGGGGTTTACAGCTTGAAGAATATCCATTTGTTTATTAACAAATCATAGTTTATTACTTTTTCCAGCGTTATTGGGGTTAAAGGCTTATTGGTTGATTGTTTGTTGATAATTAATATTTTATCTTCTCTTTTTTTCTGCGTCATTGGGGCTTTTAGCTTGAAGGTTAGCCATTTGTTTATTAACAAATAATTGTTTATTACTTTCTCCAGCGTTATTGGGGTTTCAGGCTTGTCGTTTAGTCATTTGTTGATAATCAACTTTTCATTTTCTCTTTTTTCAGCGTTATTGGGGTTTACAGCTTGAAGGTTAGCCAATTGTTTATTAAGAAATAATTGTTTATTACTTTTTCCAGCGTTATTGGGGTTTAAGGCTTGTTGGTTGATTGTTTGTTGATAATTAATATTTTATTTTCTCCTTTTTTCTGCGTTACGGGGGTCTACAGCTCGAAGGTTAGCCATTTGTTTATTAACAAATAATTGTTTATTACTTTCTCAATTGTTATTGGGGTTTAAGGCTTGTCGGTGAGTCATTTGTTGATAGTTATAATTTTATTTTCTCTTTTTTCTGCGTTACGGGGGTCTACAGCTCGAAGGTTAGCCATTTGTCTATTAACAAATAATTGTTAATTACTTTTTTCAGCGTTATTGGGGTTTCAGGCTTGTCGTTTAGTCATTTGTTGATAGTTATAATTTTATTTTCTCTTTTTTCTGCGTTACGGGGGTCTACAGCTCGAAGGTTAGCCATTTGTTTATTAACAAATAATTGTTTATTACTTTTTCCAGCGTTATTGGGGTTTCAGGCTTGTCGTTTAGTCATTTGTTGATAGTCAACTTTTCATTTTCTCTTTTTTCAGCGTTATCGGGGTTTACAGCTTGAAGGTTAGCCATTTGTTTATTAACAAATGATTGTTTATTTCTTTTTCCAGCGTTATTGGGGTTTTAGGCTTGTTATTTAGTCATTTGTTGATAGTCAATATTTCATTTTCACTCTTTTTCAGCGTAATTGGGGTTTACAGCTTGAAGAATATCCATTTGTTTATTAACAAATCATAGTTTATTACTTTTTCCAGCGTTATTGGGGTTAAAGGCTTATTGGTTGATTGTTTGTTGATAATTAATATTTTATCTTCTCTTTTTTTCTGCGTCATTGGGGCTTTTAGCTTGAAGGTTAGCCATTTGTTTATTAACAAATAATTGTTTATTACTTTCTCCAGCGTTATTGGGGTTTCAGGCTTGTCGTTTAGTCATTTGTTGATAATCAACTTTTCATTTTCTCTTTTTTCAGCGTTATTGGGGTTTACAGCTTGAAGGTTAGCCATTTGTTTATTAACAAATAATTGTTTATTACTTTCTCCAGCGTTATTGGGGTTTTAGGCTTGTCGTTTAGTCATTTGTTGATAATCAACTTTTCATTTTCTCTTTTTTCAGCGTTATTGGGGTTTACAGCTTGAAGGTTAGCCAATTGTTTATTAAGAAATAATTGTTTATTACTTTTTCCAGCGTTATTGGGGTTTAAGGCTTGTTGGTTGATTGTTTGTTGATAATTAATATTTTATTTTCTCCTTTTTTCTGCGTTATTGGTGCTTTTAGCTTGAAGGTTAGCCATTTGTTTATTAACAAATAATAGTTTATTACTTTCTCAATTGTTATTGGGGTTTAAGGCTTATTGGTTGATTGTTTGTTGATAATTAATATTTTATCTTCTCTTTTTTTCTGCGTTATTGGGGCTTTTAGCTTGAAGGTTAGCCATTTGTTTATTAACAAATAATTGTTTATTACTTTCTCCAGCGTTATTGGGGTTTCAGGGTTGTCGTTTAGTCATTTGTTGATAATCAACTTTTCATTTTCTCTTTTTTCAGCGTTATTGGGGTTTACAGCTTGAAGGTTAGCCATTTGTTTATTAAGAAATAATTGTTTATTACTTTTTCCAGCGTTATTGGGGTTTAAGGCTTGTTGGTTGATTGTTTGTTGATAATTAATATTTTATTTTCTCCTTTTTTCTGCGTTATTGGGGCTTTTAGCTTGAAGGTTAGCCATTTGTTTATTAACAAATAATAGTTTATTACTTTCTCAAGCGTTATTGGGGTTTAAGGCTTGTCGGTTAGTCATTTGTTGATAGTCAACTTTTCATTTTCTCTTTTTTCAGCGTTATCGGGGTTTACAGCTTGAAGGTTAGCCATTTGTTTATTAACAAATGATTGTTTATTTCTTTTCCCAGCGTTATTGGGGTTTTAGGCTTGTTATTTAGTCATTTGTTGATAGTCAATATTTCATTTTCACTCTTTTTCAGCGTAATTGGGGTTTACAGCTTGAAGAATATCCATTTGTTTATTAACAAATCATAGTTTATTACTTTTTCCAGCGTTATTGGGGTTAAAGGCTTATTGGTTGATTGTTTGTTGATAATTAATATTTTATCTTCTCTTTTTTTCTGCGTCATTGGGGCTTTTAGCTTGAAGGTTAGCCATTTGTTTATTAACAAATAATTGTTTATTACTTTCTCCAGCGTTATTGGGGTTTCAGGCTTGTCGTTTAGTCATTTGTTGATAATCAACTTTTCATTTTCTCTTTTTTCAGCGTTATTGGGGTTTACAGCTTGAAGGTTAGCCAATTGTTTATTAAGAAATAATTGTTTATTACTTTTTCCAGCGTTATTGGGGTTTAAGGCTTGTTGGTTGATTGTTTGTTGATAATTAATATTTTATTTTCTCCTTTTTTCTGCGTTACGGGGGTCTACAGCTCGAAGGTTAGCCATTTGTTTATTAACAAATAATTGTTTATTACTTTCTCAATTGTTATTGGGGTTTAAGGCTTGTCGGTGAGTCATTTGTTGATAGTTATAATTTTATTTTCTCTTTTTTCTGCGTTACGGGGGTCTACAGCTCGAAGGTTAGCCATTTGTCTATTAACAAATAATTGTTTATTACTTTTTTCAGCGTTATTGGGGTTTCAGGCTTGTCGTTTAGTCATTTGTTGATAGTTATAATTTTATTTTCTCTTTTTTCTGCGTTACGGGGGTCTACAGCTCGAAGGTTAGCCATTTGTTTATTAACAAATAATTGTTTATTACTTTTTCCAGCGTTATTGGGGTTTCAGGCTTGTCGTTTAGTCATTTGTTGATAGTCAACTTTTCATTTTCTCTTTTTTCAGCGTTATCGGGGTTTACAGCTTGAAGGTTAGCCATTTGTTTATTAACAAATGATTGTTTATTTCTTTTTCCAGCGTTATTGGGGTTTTAGGCTTGTTATTTAGTCATTTGTTGATAGTCAATATTTCATTTTCACTCTTTTTCAGCGTAATTGGGGTTTACAGCTTGAAGAATATCCATTTGTTTATTAACAAATCATAGTTTATTACTTTTTCCAGCGTTATTGGGGTTAAAGGCTTATTGGTTGATTGTTTGTTGATAATTAATATTTTATCTTCTCTTTTTTTCTGCGTCATTGGGGCTTTTAGCTTGAAGGTTAGCCATTTGTTTATTAACAAATAATTGTTTATTACTTTCTCCAGCGTTATTGGGGTTTCAGGCTTGTCGTTTAGTCATTTGTTGATAATCAACTTTTCATTTTCTCTTTTTTCAGCGTTATTGGGGTTTACAGCTTGAAGGTTAGCCATTTGTTTATTAACAAATAATTGTTTATTACTTTCTCCAGCGTTATTGGGGTTTTAGGCTTGTCGTTTAGTCATTTGTTGATAATCAACTTTTCATTTTCTCTTTTTTCAGCGTTATTGGGGTTTACAGCTTGAAGGTTAGCCAATTGTTTATTAAGAAATAATTGTTTATTACTTTTTCCAGCGTTATTGGGGTTTAAGGCTTGTTGGTTGATTGTTTGTTGATAATTAATATTTTATTTTCTCCTTTTTTCTGCGTTATTGGTGCTTTTAGCTTGAAGGTTAGCCATTTGTTTATTAACAAATAATAGTTTATTACTTTCTCAATTGTTATTGGGGTTTAAGGCTTGTCGGTGAGTCATTTGTTGATAGTTATAATTTTATTTTCTCTTTTTTCTGCGTTACGGGGGTCTACAGCTCGAAGGTTAGCCATTTGTCTATTAACAAATAATTGTTTATTACTTTTTTCAGCGTTATTGGGGTTTCAGGCTTGTCGTTTAGTCATTTGTTGATAGTTATAATTTTATTTTCTCTTTTTTCTGCGTTACGGGGGTCTACAGCTCGAAGGTTAGCCATTTGTTTATTAACAAATAATTGTTTATTACTTTTTCCAGCGTTATTGGGGTTTCAGGCTTGTCGTTTAGTCATTTGTTGATAGTCAACTTTTCATTTTCTCTTTTTTCAGCGTTATTGGGGTTTACAGCTTGAAGGTTAGCCATTTGTTTATTAAGAAATAATTGTTTATTACTTTTTCCAGCGTTATTGGGGTTTAAGGCTTGTTGGTTGATTGTTTGTTGATAATTAATATTTTATTTTCTCCTTTTTTCTGCGTTATTGGGGCTTTTAGCTTGAAGGTTAGCCATTTGTTTATTAACAAATAATAGTTTATTACTTTCTCAATTGTTATTGGGGTTTAAGGCTTGTCGGTGAGTCATTTGTTGATAGTTATAATTTTATTTTCCCTTTTTTCTGCGTTACGGGGGTCTACAGCTCGAAGGTTAGCCATTTGTTTATTAACAAATAATTGTTTATTACTTTTTCCAGCGTTATTGGGGTTTCAGGCTTGTCGTTTAGTCATTTGTTGATAGTCAACTTTTCATTTTCTCTTTTTTCAGCGTTATTGGGGTTTACAGCTTGAAGGTTAGCCATTTGTTTATTAAGAAATAATTGTTTATTACTTTCTCAAGCGTTATTGGGGTTTAAGGCTTGTCGGTTAGTCATTTGTTGATAGTCAACTTTTCATTTTCTCTTTTTTCAGCGTTATCGGGGTTTACAGCTAGAAAGTTAGCCATTTGTTTATTAAGAAATAATTGTTTATTACTTTTTCCAGCGTTATTGGGGTTTAAGGATTGTCGGTTAGTCATTTGTTGATAGTCAACTTTTCATTTTCTCTTTTTTCAGCGTTATCGGGGTTTACAGCTTGAAGGTTAGCCATTTGTTTATTAACAAATAATTGTTTATAACTTTTTCCAGCGCTATTGGGGTTTATGGCTTGTCGTTTAGTCATTTGTTGATGGTCAACTTTTCATTTTCTCTTTTTTCAGCGTCATCGGGGTTTACAGCTAGAAGGTTAGCCATTTGTTTATTAAGAAATAATTGTTTATTACTTTTTCCAGCGTTATTGGGGTTTATGGCTTGTTGGTTGATTGTTTGTTGATAATTAATATTTTATTTTCTCCTTTTTTCTGCGTTATTGGTGCTTTTAGCTTGAAGGTTAGCCATTTGTTTATTAACAAATAATAGTTTATTACTTTCTCAATTGTTATTGGGGTTTAAGGCTTGTCAGTGAGTCATTTGTTGATAGTTATAATTTTATTTTCTCTTTTTTCTGCGTTACGGGGGTCTACAGCTCGAAGGTTAGCCATTTGTCTATTAACAAATAATTGTTTATTACTTTTTTCAGCGTTATTGGGGTTTCAGGCTTGTCGTTTAGTCATTTGTTGATAGTTATAATTTTATTTTCTCTTTTTTCTGCGTTACGGGGGTCTACAGCTCGAAGGTTAGCCATTTGTTTATTAACAAATAATTGTTTATTACTTTTTCCAGCGTTATTGGGGTTTCAGGCTTGTCGTTTAGTCATTTGTTGATAGTCAACTTTTCATTTTCTCTTTTTTCAGCGTTATTGGGGTTTACAGCTTGAAGGTTAGCCATTTGTTTATTAAGAAATAATTGTTTATTACTTTTTCCAGCGTTATTGGGGTTTAAGGCTTGTTGGTTGATTGTTTGTTGATAATTAATATTTTATTTTCTCCTTTTTTCTGCGTTATTGGGGCTTTTAGCTTGAAGGTTAGCCATTTGTTTATTAACAAATAATAGTTTATTACTTTCTCAATTGTTATTGGGGTTTAAGGCTTGTCGGTGAGTCATTTGTTGATAGTTATAATTTTATTTTCCCTTTTTTCTGCGTTACGGGGGTCTACAGCTCGAAGGTTAGCCATTTGTTTATTAACAAATAATTGTTTATTACTTTTTCCAGCGTTATTGGGGTTTCAGGCTTGTCGTTTAGTCATTTGTTGATAGTCAACTTTTCATTTTCTCTTTTTTCAGCGTTATTGGGGTTTACAGCTTGAAGGTTAGCCATTTGTTTATTAAGAAATAATTGTTTATTACTTTCTCAAGCGTTATTGGGGTTTAAGGCTTGTCGGTTAGTCATTTGTTGATAGTCAACTTTTCATTTTCTCTTTTTTCAGCGTTATCGGGGTTTACAGCTAGAAAGTTAGCCATTTGTTTATTAACAAATAATTGTTTATTACTTTTTCCAGCGTTATTGGGGTTTAAGGATTGTCGGTTAGTCATTTGTTGATAGTCAACTTTTCATTTTCTCTTTTTTCAGCGTTATCGGGGTTTACAGCTTGAAGGTTAGCCATTTGTTTATTAACAAATAATTGTTTATTACTTTTTCCAGCGCTATTGGGGTTTATGGCTTGTCGTTTAGTCATTTGTTGATAGTCAACTTTTCATTTTCTCTTTTTTCCTGCGTTATTGGGGTATACAGCTTGAAGGTTAGCCATTTGTTTATGAACAAATGATTGTTTATTTCTTTTTCCAGCGTTATTGGGGTTTAAGGCTTGTTATTTAGTCATTTGTTGATAGTCAATATTTCATTTTCACTCTTTTTCAGCGTAATTGGGGTTTACAGCTTGAAGAATATCCATTTGTTTATTAACAAATCATAGTTTATTACTTTTTCCAGCGTTACTGGGGTTTAAGGCTTATTGGTTGATTGTTTGTTGATAATTAATATTTTATCTTCTCTTTTTTTCTGCGTTATTGGGGCTTTTAGCTTGAAGGTTAGCCATTTGTTTATTAACAAATAATTGTTTATTACTTTCTCCAGCGTTATTGGGGTTTCAGGGTTGTCGTTTAGTCATTTGTTGATAATCAACTTTTCATTTTCTCTTTTTTCAGCGTTATTGGGGTTTACAGCTTGAAGGTTAGCCATTTGTTTATTAAGAAATAATTGTTTATTACTTTTTCCAGCGTTATTGGGGTTTAAGGCTTGTTGGTTGATTGTTTGTTGATAATTAATATTTTATTTTCTCCTTTTTTCTGCGTTATTGGGGCTTTTAGCTTGAAGGTTAGCCATTTGTTTATTAACAAATAATAGTTTATTACTTTCTCAAGCGTTATTGGGGTTTAAGGCTTGTCGGTTAGTCATTTGTTGATAGTCAACTTTTCATTTTCTCTTTTTTCAGCGTTATCGGGGTTTACAGCTTGAAGGTTAGCCATTTGTTTATTAACAAATGATTGTTTATTTCTTTTTCCAGCGTTATTGGGGTTTGAGGCTTGTTATTTAGTCATTTGTTGATAGTCAATATTTCATTTTCACTCTTTTTCAGCGTAATTGGGGTTTACAGCTTGAAGGTTATCCATTTGTTTATTAAGAAATCATTGTTTATTACTTTTTCAAGCGTTATTGGGGTTTAAGGCTTGTTGGTTGATTGTTTGTTGATAATTAATATTTTATTTTCTCCTTTTTTCTGCGTAATTGGGGCTTTTAGCTTGAAGGTTAGCCATTTGTTTATTAAGAAATAATTGTTTATTACTTTTTCCATTGTTATTGGGGTTTAAGGCTTGTTGGTTGAATGTTTGTTGATAATGAATATTTTATTTTCTCCTTTTTTCTGCGTTATTGGGGCTTTTAGCTTGAAGGTTAGCCATTTGTTTATTAACAAATAATAGTTTATTACTTTCTCAAGCATTATTGGGGTTTAAGGCTTGTCGGTTAGTCATTTGTTGATAGTCAACTTTTCATTTTCTCTTTTTTCAGCGTTATTGGGGTTTACAGCTTGAAGGTAAGCCATTTGTTTATTGACAAATAATTGTTTATTACTTTTTCCAGCGCTATTGGGGTTTAAGGCTTGTCGTTTAGTCATTTGTTGATAGTCAACTTTTCATTTTCTCTTTTTTTCTGCGTTATTGGGGTATACAGCTTGAAGGTTAGCCATTTGTTTATGAACAAATGATTGTTAATTTCTTTTTCCAGCGTTATTGGGGTTTAAGGCTTGTTATTTAGTCATTTGTTGATAGTCAATATTTCATTTTCACTCTTTTTCAGCGTAATTGGGGTTTACAGCTTGAAGAATATCCATTTGTTTATTAACAAATCATAGTTTATTACTTTTTCCAGCGTTATTGGGGTTTAAGGCTTATTGGTTGATTGTTTGTTGATAATTAATATTTTATCTTCTCTTTTTTTCTGCGTTATTGGGGCTTTTAGCTTGAAGGTTAGCCATTTGTTTATTAACAAATAATTGTTTATTCCTTTCTCCAGCGTTATTGGGGTTTCAGGGTTGTCGTTTAGTCATTTGTTGATAATCAACTTTTCATTTTCTCTTTTTTCAGCGTTATTGGGGTTTACAGCTTGAAGGTTAGCCATTTGTTTATTAAGAAATAATTGTTTATTACTTTTTCCAGCGTTATTGGGGTTTAAGGCTTATTGGTTGATTGTTTGTTGATAATTAATATTTTATCTTCTCTTTTTTTCTGCGTCATTGGGGCTTTTAGCTTGAAGGTTAGCCATTTGTTTATTAACAAATAATTGTTTATTACTTTCTCCAGCGTTATTGGGGTTTCAGGCTTGTCGTTTAGTCATTTGTTGATAATCAACTTTTCATTTTCTCTTTTTTCAGCGTTATTGGGGTTTACAGCTTGAAGGTTAGCCAATTGTTTATTAAGAAATAATTGTTTATTTCTTTTTCCAGCGTTATTGGGGTTAAAGGCTTATTGGTTGATTGTTTGTTGATAATTAATATTTTATTTTCTCCTTTTTTCTGCGTTATTGGGGCTTTTAGCTTGAAGGTTAGCCATTTGTTTATTAACAAATAATAGTTTATTACTTTCTCAAGCGTTATTGGGGTTTAAGGCTTGTCGGTTAGTCATTTGTTGATAGTCAACTTTTCATTTTCTCTTTTTTCAGCGTTATCGGGGTTTACAGCTTGAAGGTTAGCCATTTGTTTATTAACAAATGATTGTTTATTTCTTTTTCCAGCGTTATTGGGGTTTTAGGCTTGTTATTTAGTCATTTGTTGATAGTCAATATTTCATTTTCACTCTTTTTCAGCGTAATTGGGGTTTACAGCTTGAAGGTTATCCATTTGTTTATTAACAAATCATTGTTTATTACTTTTTCAAGCGTTATTGGGGTTTAAGGCTTGTTGGTTGATTGTTTGTTGATAATTAATATTTTATTTTCTCCTTTTTTCTGCGTAATTGGGGCTTTTAGCTTGAAGGTTAGCCATTTGTTTATTAAGAAATAATTGTTTATTACTTTTTCCATTGTTATTGGGGTTTAAGGCTTTTTGGTTGAATGTTTGTTGATAATTAATATTTTATTTTCTTCTTTTTTCTGCGTTATTGGGGCTTTTAGCTTGAAGGTTAGCCATTTGTTTATTAACAAATAATAGTTTATTACTTTCTCAAGCATTATTGGGGTTTAAGGCTTGTCGGTTAGTCATTTGTTGATAGTCAACTTTTCATTTTCTCTTTTTTCAGCGTTATTGGGGTTTACAGCTTGAAGGTTAGCCATTTGTTTATTGACAAATAATTGTTTATTACTTTTTCCAGCGCTATTGGGGTTTAAGGCTTGTCGTTTAGTCATTTGTTGATAGTCAACTTTTCATTTTCTCTTTTTTTCTGCGTTATTGGGGTATACAGCTTGAAGGTTAGCCATTTGTTTATGAACAAATGATTGTTAATTTCTTTTTCCAGCGTTATTGGGGTTTAAGGCTTGTTATTTAGTCATTTGTTGATAGTCAATATTTCATTTTCACTCTTTTTCAGCGTAATTGGGGTTTACAGCTTGAAGAATATCCATTTGTTTATTAACAAATCATAGTTTATTACTTTTTCCAGCGTTATTGGGGTTTAAGGCTTATTGGTTGATTGTTTGTTGATAATTAATATTTTATCTTCTCTTTTTTTCTGCGTTATTGGGGCTTTTAGCTTGAAGGTTAGCCATTTGTTTATTAACAAATAATTGTTTATTACTTTCTCCAGCGTTATTGGGGTTTCAGGGTTGTCGTTTAGTCATTTGTTGATAATCAACTTTTCATTTTCTCTTTTTTCAGCGTTATTGTGGTTTACAGCTTGAAGGTTAGCCATTTGTTTATTAAGAAATAATTGTTTATTACTTTTTCCAGCGTTATTGGGGTTTAAGGCTTGTTGGTTGATTGTTTGTTGATAATTAATATTTTATTGTCTCCTTTTTTCTGCGTTATTGGGGCTTTTAGCTTGAAGGTTAGCCATTTGTTTATTAACAAATAATAGTTTATTACTTTCTCAAGCGTTATTGGGGTTTAAGGCTTGTCGGTTAGTCATTTGTTGATAGTCAACTTTTCATTTTCTCTTTTTTCAGCGTTATCGGGGTTTACAGCTTGAAGGTTAGCCATTTGTTTATTAACAAATGATTGTTTATTTCTTTTTCCAGCGTTATTGGGGTTTTAGGCTTGTTATTTAGTCATTTGTTGATAGTCAATATTTCATTTTCACTCTTTTTCAGCGTAATTGGGGTTTACAGCTTGAAGGTTATCCATTTGTTTATTAACAAATCATTGTTTATTACTTTTTCAAGCGTTATTGGGGTTTAAGGCTTGTTGGTTGATTGTTTGTTGATAATTAATATTTTATTTTCTCCTTTTTTCTGCGTAATTGGGGCTTTTAGCTTGAAGGTTAGCCATTTGTTTATTAAGAAATAATTGTTTATTACTTTTTCCATTGTTATTGGGGTTTAAGGCTTGTTGGTTGAATGTTTGTTGATAATGAATATTTTATTTTCTCCTTTTTTCTGCGTTATTGGGGCTTTTAGCTTGAAGGTGAGCCATTTGTTTATTAACAAATAATAGTTTATTACTTTCTCAAGCATTATTGGGGTTTAAGGCTTGTCGGTTAGTCATTTGTTGATAGTCAACTTTTCATTTTCTCTTTTTTCAGCGTTATTGGGGTTTACAGCTTGAAGGTAAGCCATTTGTTTATTGACAAATAATTGTTTATTACTTTTTCCAGCGCTATTGGGGTTTAAGGCTTGTCGTTTAGTCATTTGTTGATAGTCAACTTTTCATTTTCTCTTTTTTTCTGCGTTATTGGGGTATACAGCTTGAAGGTTAGCCATTTGTTTATGAACAAATGATTGTTAATTTCTTTTTCCAGCGTTATTGGGGTTTAAGGCTTGTTATTTAGTCATTTGTTGATAGTCAATATTTCATTTTCACTCTTTTTCAGCGTTATTGGGGTTTACAGCTTGAAGGTTAGCCATTTGTTTATTAAGAAATAATTGTTTATTACTTTTTCCAGCGTTATTGGGGTTTAAGGCTTATTGGTTGATTGTTTGTTGATAATTAATATTTTATCTTCTCTTTTTTTCTGCGTCATTGGGGCTTTTAGCTTGAAGGTTAGCCATTTGTTTATTAACAAATAATTGTTTATTACTTTCTCCAGCGTTATTGGGGTTTCAGGCTTGTCGTTTAGTCATTTGTTGATAATCAACTTTTCATTTTCTCTTTTTTCAGCGTTATTGGGGTTTACAGCTTGAAGGTTAGCCATTTGTTTATTAAGAAATAATTGTTTATTACTTTTTCCAGCGTTATTGGGGTTTAAGGCTTGTTGGTTGATTGTTTGTTGATAATTAATATTTTATTTTCTCCTTTTTTCTGCGTTATTGGGGCTTTTAGCTTGAAGGTTAGCCATTTGTTTATTAACAAATAATAGTTTATTACTTTCTCAAGCGTTATTGGGGTTTAAGGCTTGTCGTTTAGTCATTTGTTGATAGTTATAATTTTATTTTCTCTTTTTTCTGCGTTACGGGGGTCTACAGCTCGAAGGTTAGCCATTTGTTTATTAACAAATGATTGTTTATTTCTTTTTCCAGCGTTATTAGGGTTCAAGGCTTGTTATTTAGTCATTTGTTGATAGTCAATATTTCATTTTCACTCTTTTTCAGCGTAATTGGGGTTTACAGCTTGAAGGTTATCCATTTGTTTATTAACAAATCATTGTTTATTACTTTTTCCAGCATTATTGGGGTTTAAGGCTTGTTGGTTGATTGTTTGTTGATAATTAATATTTTATTTTCTCCTTTTTTCTGCGTTATTGGGGCTTTTAGCTTGAAGGTTAGCCATTTGTTTATTAAGAAATAATTGTTTATTACTTTTTCCAGCGTTATTGGGGTTTAAGGCTTGTTGGTTGATTGTTTGTTGATAATTAATATTTTATTTTCTCCTTTTTTCTGCGTTTTTGGGGCTTTTAGCTTGAAGGTTAGCCATTTGTTTATTAACAAATAATAGTTTATTACTTTCTCAAGCGTTATTGGGGTTTAAGGCTTGTCGGTTAGTCATTTGTTGATAGTCAACTTTTCATTTTCTCTTTTTTCAGCGTTATTGGGGTTTACAGCTTGAAGGATAGCCATTTGTTTATTAACAAATAATTGTTAATTACTTTCTCCAGCGTTATTGGGGTTTAAGGATTGTCGGTTAGTCATTTGTTGATAGTTATAATTTTATTTTCTCATTTTTCTGCGTTATGGGGGTTTACAGCTCGAAGGTTAGCCATTTGTTTATTAACAAATAATTGTTTATTACTTTTTCCAGCGTTATTGGGGTTTCAGGCTTGTCGTTTAGTCATTTGTTGATAATCAACTTTTCATTTTCTCTTTTTTCAGCGTTATTGGGGTTTACAGCTTGAAGGTTAGCCATTTGTTTATTAAGAAATAATTGTTTATTACTTTCTCAAGCGTTATTGGGGTTTAAGGCTTGTCGGTTAGTCATTTGTTGATGGTCAACTTTTCATTTTCTCTTTTTTCAGCGTCATCGGGGTTTACAGCTAGAAGGTTAGCCATTTGTTTATTAACAAATAATTGTTTATTACTATTTCCAGCGCTATTGGGGTTTACAGCTTGAAGGTTAGCCATTTGTTTATTAAGAAATAATTGTTTATTACTTTTTCCAGCGTTATTGGGGTTTATGGCTTGTTGGTTGATTGTTTGTTGATAATTAATATTTTATTTTCTCCTTTTTTCTGCGTTATTGGTGCTTTTAGCTTGAAGGTTAGCCATTTGTTTATTAACAAATAATAGTTTATTACTTTCTCAATTGTTATTGGGGTTCAAGGCTTGTCGGTGAGTCATTTGTTGATAGTTATAATTTTATTTTCTCTTTTTTCTGCGTTACGGGGGTCTACAGCTCGAAGGTTAGCCATTTGTCTATTAACAAATAATTGTTTATTACTTTTTTCAGCGTTATTGGGGTTTCAGGCTTGTCGTTTAGTCATTTGTTGATAGTTATAATTTTATTTTCTCTTTTTTCTGCGTTACGGGGGTCTACAGCTCGAAGGTTAGCCATTTGTTTATTAACAAATAATTGTTTATTACTTTTTCCAGCGTTATTGGGGTTTCAGGCTTGTCGTTTAGTCATTTGTTGATAGTCAACTTTTCATTTTCTCTTTTTTCAGCGTTATTGGGGTTTACAGCTTGAAGGTTAGCCATTTGTTTATTAAGAAATAATTGTTTATTACTTTTTCCAGCGTTATTGGGGTTTAAGGCTTGTTGGTTGATTGTTTGTTGATAATTAATATTTTATTTTCTCCTTTTTTCTGCGTTATTGGGGCTTTTAGCTTGAAGGTTAGCCATTTGTTTATTAACAAATAATAGTTTATTACTTTCTCAATTGTTATTGGGGTTTAAGGCTTGTCGGTGAGTCATTTGTTGATAGTCAACTTTTCATTTTCTCTTTTTTCAGCGTTATTGGGGTTTACAGCTTGAAGGTTAGCCATTTGTTTATTAAGAAATAATTGTTTATTACTTTTTCCAGCGTTATTGGGGTTTCAGGCTTGTCGTTTAGTCATTTGTTGATAGTCAACTTTTCATTTTCTCTTTTTTCAGCGTTATTGGGGTTTACAGCTTGAAGGTTAGCCATTTGTTTATTAAGAAATAATTGTTTATTTCTTTCTCAAGCGTTATTGGGGTTTAAGGCTTGTCGGTTAGTCATTTGTTGATAGTCAACTTTTCATTTTCTCTTTTTTCAGCGTTATCGGGGTTTACAGCTAGAAAGTTAGCCATTTGTTTATTAACAAATAATTGTTTATTACTTTTTCCAGCGTTATTGGGGTTTAAGGATTGTCAGTTAGTCATTTGTTGATAGTCAACTTTTCATTTTCTCTTTTTTCAGCGTTATCGGGGTTTACAGCTTGAAGGTTAGCCATTTGTTTATGAACAAATGATTGTTTATTTCTTTTTCCAGCGTTATTGGGGTTTAAGGCTTGTTATTTAGTCATTTGTTGATAGTCAATATTTCATTTTCACTCTTTTTCAGCGTAATTGGGGTTTACAGCTTGAAGAATATCCATTTGTTTATTAACAAATCATAGTTTATTACTTTTTCCAGCGTTATTGGGGTTTAAGGCTTATTGGTTGATTGTTTGTTGATAATTAATATTTTATCTTCTCTTTTTTTCTGCGTTATTGGGGCTTTTAGCTTGAAGGTTAGCCATTTGTTTATTAACAAATAATTGTTTATTACTTTCTCCAGCGTTATTGGGGTTTCAGGGTTGTCGTTTAGTCATTTGTTGATAATCAACTTTTCATTTTCTCTTTTTTCAGCGTTATTGGGGTTTACAGCTTGAAGGTTAGCCATTTGTTTATTAAGAAATAATTGTTTATTACTTTTTCCAGCGTTATTGGGATTTAAGGCTTGTTGGTTGATTAGTTGTTGATAATTAATATTTTATTTTCTCCTTTTTTCTGCGTTATTGGGGCTTTTAGCTTGAAGGTTAGCCATTTGTTTATTAACAAATAATAGTTTATTACTTTCTCAAGCGTTATTGGGGTTTAAGGCTTGTCGATTAGTCATTTGTTGATAGTCAACTTTTCATTTTCTCTTTTTTCAGCGTTATCGGGGTTTACAGCTTGAAGGTTAGCCATTTGTTTATTAACAAATGATTGTTTATTTCTTTTTCCAGCGTTATTGGGGTTTTAGGCTTGTTATTTAGTCATTTGTTGATAGTCAATATTTCATTTTCACTCTTTTTCAGCGTAATTGGGGTTTACAGCTTGAAGAATATCCATTTGTTTATTAACAAATCATAGTTTATTACTTTTTCCAGCGTTATTGGGGTTTAAGGCTTATTGGTTGATTGTTTGTTGATAGTTAATATTTTATCTTCTCTTTTTTTCTGCGTCATTGGGGCTTTTAGCTTGAAGGTTAGCCATTTGTTTATTAACAAATAATTGTTTATTACTTTCTCCAGCGTTATTGGGGTTTCAGGCTTGTCGTTTAGTCATTTGTTGATAATCAACTTTTCATTTTCTCTTTTTTCAGCGTTATTGGGGTTTACAGCTTGAAGGTTAGCCATTTGTTTATTAAGAAATAATTGTTTATTACTTTTTCCAGCGTTATTGGGGTTTAAGGCTTGTTGGTTGATTGTTTGTTGATAATTAATATTTTATTTTCTCCTTTTTTCTGCGTTATTGGGGCTTTTAGCTTGAAGGTTAGCCATTTGTTTATTAACAAATAATAGTTTATTACTTTCTCAAGCGTTATTGGGGTTTAAGGCTTGTCGGTTAGTCATTTGTTGATAGTCAACTTTTCATTTTCTCTTTTTTCAGCGTTATCGGGGTTTACAGCTTGAAGGTTAGCCATTTGTTTATTAACAAATGATTGTTTATTTCTTTTTCCAGCGTTATTGGGGTTTTAGGCTTGTTATTTAGTCATTTGTTGCTAGTCAATATTTCATTTTCACTCTTTTTCAGCGTAATTGGGGTTTACAGCTTGAAGGTTATCCATTTGTTTATTAACAAATCATTGTTTATTACTTTTTCAAGCGTTATTGGGGTTTAAGGCTTGTTTGTTGATTGTTTGTTGATAATTAATATTTTATTTTCTCCTTTTTTCTGCGTAATTGGGGCTTTTAGCTTGAAGGTTAGCCATTCGTTTATTAAGAAATAATTGTTTATTACTTTTTCCATTGTTATTGGGGTTTAAGGCTTGTTGGTTGAATGTTTGTTGATAATTAATATTTTATTTTCTCCTTTTTTCTGCGTTATTGGGGCTTTTAGCTTGAAGGTTAGCCATTTGTTTATTAACAAATAATAGTTTATTACTTTCTCAAGCATTATTGGGGTTTAAGGCTTGTCGGTTAGTCATTTGTTGATAGTCAACTTTTCATTTTCTCTTTTTTCAGCGTTATTGGGGTTTACAGCTTGAAGGTTAGCCATTTGTTTATTGACAAATAATTGTTTATTACTTTTTCCAGCGCTATTGGGGTTTAAGGCTTGTCGTTTAGTCATTTGTTGATAGTCAACTTTTCATTTTCTCTTTTTTTCTGCGTTATTGGGGTATACAGCTTGAAGGTTAGCCATTTGTTTATGAACAAATGATTGTTTATTTCTTTTTCCAGCGTTATTGGGGTTTACAGCTTGAAGGTTAGCCATTTGTTTATTAAGAAATAATTGTTTATTACTTTTTCCAGCGTTATTGGGGTTTATGGCTTGTTGGTTGATTGTTTGTTGATAATTAATATTTTATTTTCTCCTTTTTTCTGCGTTATTGGTGCTTTTAGCTTGAAGGTTAGCCATTTGTTTATTAACAAATAATAGTTTATTACTTTCTCAATTGTTATTGGGGTTTAAGGCTTGTCGGTGAGTCATTTGTTGATAGTTATAATTTTATTTTCTCTTTTTTCTGCGTTACGGGGGTCTACAGCTCGAAGGTTAGCCATTTGTCTATTAACAAATAATTGTTTATTACTTTTTTCAGCGTTATTGGGGTTTCAGGCTTGTCGTTTAGTCATTTGTTGATAGTTATAATTTTATTTTCTCTTTTTTCTGCGTTACGGGGGTCTACAGCTCGAAGGTTAGCCAGTTGTTTATTAACAAATAATTGTTTATTACTTTTTCCAGCGTTATTGGGGTTTCAGGCTTGTCGTTTAGTCATTTGTTGATAGTCAACTTTTCATTTTCTCTTTTTTCAGCGTTATTGGGGTTTACAGCTTGAAGGTTAGCCATTTGTTTATTAAGAAATAATTGTTTATTACTTTCTCAAGCGTTATTGGGGTTTAAGGCTTGTCGGTTAGTCATTTGTTGATAGTCAACTTTTCATTTTCTCTTTTTTCAGCGTTATCGGGGTTTACAGCTAGAAAGTTAGCCATTTGTTTATTAAGAAATAATTGTTTATTACTTTTTCCAGCGTTATTGGGGTTTAAGGATTGTCGGTTAGTCATTTGTTGATAGTCAACTTTTCATTTTCTCTTTTTTCAGCGTTATCGGGGTTTACAGCTTGAAGGTTAGCCATTTGTTTATTAACAAATAATTGTTTATAACTTTTTCCAGCGCTATTGGGGTTTATGGCTTGTCGTTTAGTCATTTGTTGATGGTCAACTTTTCATTTTCTCTTTTTTCAGCGTCATCGGGGTTTACAGCTAGAAGGTTAGCCATTTGTTTATTAACAAATAATTGTTTATTACTTTTTCCAGCGCTATTGGGGTTTACAGCTTGAAGGTTAGCCATTTGTTTATTAAGAAATAATTGTTTATTACTTTTTCCAGCGTTATTGGGGTTTATGGCTTGTTGGTTGATTGCTTGTTGATAATTAATATTTTATTTTCTCCTTTTTTCTGCGTTATTGGTGCTTTTAGCTTGAAGGTTAGCCATTTGTTTATTAACAAATAATAGTTTATTACTTTCTCAATTGTTATTGGGGTTTAAGGCTTGTCGGTGAGTCATTTGTTGATAGTTATAATTTTATTTTCTCTTTTTTCTGCGTTACGGGGGTCTACAGCTCGAAGGTTAGCCATTTGTCTATTAACAAATAATTGTTTATTACTTTTTTCAGCGTTATTGGGGTTTCAGGCTTGTCGTTTAGTCATTTGTTGATAGTTATAATTTTATTTTCTCTTTTTTCTGCGTTACGGGGGTCTACAGCTCGAAGGTTAGCCATTTGTTTATTAACAAATAATTGTTTATTACTTTTTCCAGCGTTATTGGGGTTTCAGGCTTGTCGTTTAGTCATTTGTTGATAGTCAACTTTTCATTTTCTCTTTTTTCAGCGTTATTGGGGTTTACAGCTTGAAGGTTAGCCATTTGTTTATTAAGAAATAATTGTTTATTACTTTTTCCAGCGTTATTGGGGTTTAAGGCTTGTTGGTTGATTGTTTGTTGATAATTAATATTTTATTTTCTCCTTTTTTCTGCGTTATTGGGGCTTTTAGCTTGAAGGTTAGCCATTTGTTTATTAACAAATAATAGTTTATTACTTTCTCAATTGTTATTGGGGTTTAAGGCTTGTCGGTGAGTCATTTGTTGATAGTTATAATTTTATTTTCCCTTTTTTCTGCGTTACGGGGGTCTACAGCTCGAAGGTTAGCCATTTGTTTATTAACAAATAATTGTTTATTACTTTTTCCAGCGTTATTGGGGTTTCAGGCTTGTCGTTTAGTCATTTGTTGATAGTCAACTTTTCATTTTCTCTTTTTTCAGCGTTATTGGGGTTTACAGCTTGAAGGTTAGCCATTTGTTTATTAAGAAATAATTGTTTATTACTTTCTCAAGCGTTATTGGGGTTTAAGGCTTGTCGGTTAGTCATTTGTTGATAGTCAACTTTTCATTTTCTCTTTTTTCAGCGTTATCGGGGTTTACAGCTAGAAAGTTAGCCATTTGTTTATTAACAAATAATTGTTTATTACTTTTTCCAGCGTTATTTGGGTTTAAGGATTGTCGGTTAGTCATTTGTTGATAGTCAACTTTTCATTTTCTCTTTTTTCAGCGTTATCGGGTTAACAGCTTGAAGGTTAGCCATTTGTTTATTAACAAATAATTGTTTATTACTTTTTCCAGCGCTATTGGGGTTTATGGCTTGTCGTTTAGTCATTTGTTGATAGTCAACTTTTCATTTTCTCTTTTTTTCTGCGTTATTGGGGTATACAGCTTGAAGGTTAGCCATTTGTTTATGAACAAATGATTGTTTATTTCTTTTTCCAGCGTTATTGGGGTTTAAGGCTTGTTATTTAGTCATTTGTTGATAGTCAATATTTCATTTTCACTCTTTTTCAGCGTAATTGGGGTTTACAGCTTGAAGAATATCCATTTGTTTATTAACAAATCATAGTTTATTACTTTTTCCAGCGTTATTGGGGTTTAAGGCTTATTGGTTGATTGTTTGTTGATAATTAATATTTTATCTTCTAATTTTTTCTGCATTATTGGGGCTTTTAGCTTGAAGGTTAGCCATTTGTTTATTAACAAATAATTGTTTATTACTTTCTCCAGCGTTATTGGGGTTTCAGGCTTGTCGTTTAGTCATTTGTTGATAATCAACTTTTCATTTTCTCTTTTTTCAGCGTTATTGGGGTTTACAGCTTGAAGGTTAGCCATTTGTTTATTAAGAAATAATTGTTTATTACTTTCTCAAGCGTTATTGGGGTTTAAGGCTTGTCGGTTAGTCATTTGTTGATGGTCAACTTTTCTTTTTCTCTTTTTTCAGCGTCATCGGGGTTTACAGCTAGAAGGTTAGCCATTTGTTTATTAACAAATAATTGTTTATTACTTTTTCCAGCGCTATTGGGGTTTACAGCTTGAAGGTTAGCCATTTGTTTATTAAGAAATAATTGTTTATTACTTTTTCCAGCGTTATTGGGGTTTATGGCTTGTTGGTTGATTGTTTGTTGATAATTAATATTTTATTTTCTCCTTTTTTCTGCGTTATTGGTGCTTTTAGCTTGAAGGTTAGCCATTTGTTTTTTAACAAATAATAGTTTATTACTTTCTCAATTGTTATTGGGGTTTAAGGCTTGTCGGTGAGTCATTTGTTGATAGTTATAATTTTATTTTCTCTTTTTTCTGCGTTACGGGGGTCTACAGCTCGAAGGTTAGCCATTTGTCTATTAACAAATAATTGTTTATTACTTTTTTCAGCGTTATTGGGGTTTCAGGCTTGTCGTTTAGTCATTTGTTGATAGTTATAATTTTATTTTCTCTTTTTTCTGCGTTACGGGGGTCTACAGCTCGAAGGTTAGCCATTTGTTTATTAACAAATAATTGTTTATTACTTTTTCCAGCGTTATTCGGGTTTCAGGCTTGTCGTTTAGTCATTTGTTGATAGTCAACTTTTCATTTTCTCTTTTTTCAGCGTTATTGGGGTTTACAGCTTGAAGGTTAGCCATTTGTTTATTAAGAAATAATTGTTTATTACTTTTTCCAGCGTTATTGGGGTTTAAGGCTTGTTGGTTGATTGTTTGTTGATAATTAATATTTTATTTTCTCCTTTTTTCTGCGTTATTGGGGCTTTTAGCTTGAAGGTTAGCCATTTGTTTATTAACAAATAATAGTTTATTACTTTCTCAATTGTTATTGGGGTTTAAGGCTTGTCGGTGAGTCATTTGTTGATAGTTATAATTTTATTTTCCCTTTTTTCTGCGTTACGGGGGTCTACAGCTCGAAGGTTAGCCATTTGTTTATTAACAAATAATTGTTTATTACTTTTTCCAGCGTTATTGGGGTTTCAGGCTTGTCGTTTAGTCATTTGTTGATAGTCAACTTTTCATTTTCTCTTTTTTCAGCGTTATTGGGGTTTACAGCTTGAAGGTTAGCCATTTGTTTATTAAGAAATAATTGTTTATTACTTTCTCAAGCGTTTTTGGGGTTTAAGGCTTGTCGGTTAGTCATTTGTTGATAGTCAACTTTTCATTTTCTCTTTTTTCAGCGTTATCGGGGTTTACAGCTAGAAAGTTAGCCATTTGTTTATTAAGAAATAATTGTTTATTACTTTTTCCAGCGTTATTGGGGTTTAAGGATTGTCGGTTAGTCATTTGTTGATAGTCAACTTTTCATTTTCTCTTTTTTCAGCGTTATCGGGGTTTACAGCTTGAAGGTTAGCCATTTGTTTATTAACAAATAATTGTTTATAACTTTTTCCAGCGCTATTGGGGTTTATGGCTTGTCGTTTAGTCATTTGTTGATGGTCAACTTTTCATTTTCTCTTTTTTCAGCGTCATCGGGGTTTACAGCTAGAAGGTTAGCTATTTGTTTATTAAGAAATAATTGTTTATTACTTTTTCCAGCGTTATTGGGGTTTATGGCTTGTTGGTTGATTGTTTGTTGATAATTAATATTTTATTTTCTCCTTTTTTCTGCGTTATTGGTGCTTTTAGCTTGAAGGTTAGCCATTTGTTTATTAACAAATAATAGTTTATTACTTTCTCAATTGTTATTGGGGTTTAAGGCTTGTCGGTGAGTCATTTGTTGATAGTTATAATTTTATTTTCTCTTTTTTCTGCGTTACGGGGGTCTACAGCTCGAAGGTTAGCCATTTGTCTATTAACAAATAATTGTTTATTACTTTTTTCAGCGTTATTGGGGTTTCAGGCTTGTCGTTTAGTCATTTGTTGATAGTTATAATTTTATTTTCTCTTTTTTCTGCGTTACGGGGGTCTACAGCTCGAAGGTTAGCCATTTGTTTATTAACAAATAATTGTTTATTACTTTTTCCAGCGTTATTGGGGTTTCAGGCTTGTCGTTTAGTCATTTGTTGATAGTCAACTTTTCATTTTCTCTTTTTTCAGCGTTATTGGGGTTTACAGCTTGAAGGTTAGCCATTTGTTTATTAAGAAATAATTGTTTATAACTTTTTCCAGCGTTATTGGGGTTTAAGGCTTGTTGGTTGATTGTTTGTTGATAATTAATATTTTATTTTCTCCTTTTTTCTGCGTTATTGGGGCTTTTAGCTTGAAGGTTAGCCATTTGTTTATTAACAAATAATAGTTTATTACTTTCTCAATTGTTATTGGGGTTTAAGGCTTGTCGGTGAGTCATTTGTTGATAGTTATAATTTTATTTTCCCTTTTTTCTGCGTTACGGGGGTCTACAGCTCGAAGGTTAGCCATTTGTTTATTAACAAATAATTGTTTATTACTTTTTCCAGCGTTATTGGGGTTTCAGGCTTGTCGTTTAGTCATTTGTTGATAGTCAACTTTTCATTTTCTCTTTTTTCAGCGTTATTGGGGTTTACAGCTTGAAGGTTAGCCATTTGTTTATTAAGAAATAATTGTTTATTACTTTCTCAAGCGTTATTGGGGTTTAAGGCTTGTCGGTTAGTCATTTGTTGATAGTCAACTTTTCATTTTCTCTTTTTTCAGCGTTATCGGGGTTTACAGCTTGAAGGTTAGCCATTTGTTTATTAACAAATAATTGTTTATTACTTTTTCCAGCGCTATTGGGGTTTATGGCTTGTCGTTTAGTCATTTGTTGATAGTCAACTTTTCATTTTCTCTTTTTTCCTGCGTTATTGGGGTATACAGCTTGAAGGTTAGCCATTTGTTTATGAACAAATGATTGTTTATTTCTTTTTCCAGCGTTATTGGGGTTTAAGGCTTGTTATTTAGTCATTTGTTGATAGTCAATATTTCATTTTCACTCTTTTTCAGCGTAATTGGGGTTTACAGCTTGAAGAATATCCATTTGTTTATTAACAAATCATAGTTTATTACTTTTTCCAGCGTTATTGGGGTTTAAGGCTTATTGGTTGATTGTTTGTTGATAATTAATATTTTATCTTCTCTTTTTTTCTGCGTTATTGGGGCTTTTAGCTTGAAGGTTAGCCATTTGTTTATTAACAAATAATTGTTTATTACTTTCTCCAGCGTTATTGGGGTTTCAGGGTTGTCGTTTAGTCATTTGTTGATAATCAACTTTTCATTTTCTCTTTTTTCAGCGTTATTGGGGTTTACAGCTTGAAGGTTAGCCATTTGTTTATTAAGAAATAATTGTTTATTACTTTTTCCAGCGTTATTGGGGTTTAAGGCTTGTTGGTTGATTGTTTGTTGATAATTAATATTTTATTTTCTCCTTTTTTCTGCGTTATTGGGGCTTTTAGCTTGAAGGTTAGCCATTTGTTTATTAACAAATAATAGTTTATTACTTTCTCAAGCGTTATTGGGGTTTAAGGCTTGTCGGTTAGTCATTTGTTGATAGTCAACTTTTCATTTTCTCTTTTTTCAGCGTTATCGGGGTTTACAGCTTGAAGGTTAGCCATTTGTTTATTAACAAATGATTGTTTATTTCTTTTTCCAGCGTTATTGGGGTTTTAGGCTTGTTATTTAGTCATTTGTTGATAGTCAATATTTCATTTTCACTCTTTTTCAGCGTAATTGGGGTTTACAGCTTGAAGAATATCCATTTGTTTATTAACAAATCATAGTTTATTACTTTTTCCAGCGTTATTGGGGTTAAAGGCTTATTGGTTGATTGTTTGTTGATAATTAATATTTTATCTTCTCTTTTTTTCTGCGTCATTGGGGCTTTTAGCTTGAAGGTTAGCCATTTGTTTATTAACAAATAATTGTTTATTACTTTCTCCAGCGTTATTGGGGTTTCAGGCTTGTCGTTTAGTCATTTGTTGATAATCAACTTTTCATTTTCTCTTTTTTCAGCGTTATCGGGGTTTACAGCTTAAAGGTTAGCCATTTGTTTATTAACAAATGATTGTTTATTTCTTTTTCCAGCGTTATTGGGGTTTTAGGCTTGTTATTTAGTCATTTGTTGATAGTCAATATTTCATTTTCACTCTTTTTCAGCGTAATTGGGGTTTACAGCTTGAAGAATATCCATTTGTTTATTAACAAATCATAGTTTATTACTTTTTCCAGCGTTATTGGGGTTAAAGGCTTATTGGTTGATTGTTTGTTGATAATTAATATTTTATCTTCTCTTTTTTTCTGCGTCATTGGGGCTTTTAGCTTGAAGGTTAGCCATTTGTTTATTAACAAATAATTGTTTATTACTTTCTCCAGCGTTATTGGGGTTTCAGGCTTGTCGTTTAGTCATTTGTTGATAGTCAACTTTTCATTTTCTCTTTTTTCAGCGTTATCGGGGTTTACAGCTTGAAGGTTAGCCATTTGTTTATTAACTAATGATTGTTTATTTCTTTTTCCAGCGTTATTGGGGTTTTAGGCTTGTTATTTAGTCATTTGTTGATAGTCAATATTTCATTTTCACTCTTTTTCAGCGTAATTGGGGTTTACAGCTTGAAGAATATCCATTTGTTTATTAACAAATCATAGTTTATTACTTTTTCCAGCGTTATTGGGGTTAAAGGCTTATTGGTTGATTGTTTGTTGATAATTAATATTTTATTTTCTCTTTTTTTCTGCGTCATTGGGGCTTTTAGCTTGAAGGTTAGCCATTTGTTTATTAACAAATAATTGTTTATTACTTTCTCCAGCGTTATTGGGGTTTCAGGCTTGTCGTTTAGTCATTTGTTGATAATCAACTTTTCATTTTCTCTTTTTTCAGCGTTATTGGGGTTTACAGCTTGAAGGTTAGCCAATTGTTTATTAAGAAATAATTGTTTATTTCTTTTTCCAGCGTTATTGGGGTTAAAGGCTTATTGGTTGATTGTTTGTTGATAATTAATATTTTATTTTCTCCTTTTTTCTGCGTTATTGGGGCTTTTAGCTTGAAGGTTAGCCATTTGTTTATTAACAAATAATAGTTTATTACTTTCTCAAGCGTTATTGGGGTTTAAGGCTTGTCGGTTAGTCATTTGTTGATAGTCAACTTTTCATTTTCTCTTTTTTCAGCGTTATCGGGGTTTACAGCTTGAAGGTTAGCCATTTGTTTATTAACAAATGATTGTTTATTTCTTTTTCCAGCGTTATTGGGGTTTTAGGCTTGTTATTTAGTCATTTGTTGATAGTCAATATTTCATTTTCACTCTTTTTCAGCGTAATTGGGGTTTACAGCTTGAAGGTTATCCATTTGTTTATTAACAAATCATTGTTTATTACTTTTTCAAGCGTTATTGGGGTTTAAGGCTTGTTGGTTGATTGTTTGTTGATAATTAATATTTTATTTTCTCCTTTTTTCTGCGTAATTGGGGCTTTTAGCTTGAAGGTTAGCTATTTGTTTATTAAGAAATAATTGTTTATTACTTTTTCCATTGTTATTGGGGTTTAAGGCTTTTTGGTTGAATGTTTGTTGATAATTAATATTTTATTTTCTCCTTTTTTCTGCGTTATTGGGGCTTTTAGCTTGAAGGTTAGCCATTTGTTTATTAACAAATAATAGTTTATTACTTTCTCAAGCATTATTGGGGTTTAAGGCTTGTCGGTTAGTCATTTGTTGATAGACAACTTTTCATTTTCTCTTTTTTCAGCGTTATTGGGGTTTACAGCTTAAAGGTTAGCCATTTGTTTATTGACAAATAATTGTTTATTACTTTTTCCAGCGCTATTGGGGTTTAAGGCTTGTCGTTTAGTCATTTGTTGATAGTCAACTTTTCATTTTCTCTTTTTTTCTGCGTTATTGGGGTATACAGCTTGAAGGTTAGCCATTTGTTTATGAACAAATGATTGTTAATTTCTTTTTCCAGCGTTATTGGGGTTTAAGGCTTGTTATTTAGTCATTTGTTGATAGTCAATATTTCATTTTCACTCTTTTTCAGCGTAATTGGGGTTTACAGCTTGAAGAATATCCACTTGTTTATTAACAAATCATAGTTTATTACTTTTTCCAGCGTTATTGGGGTTTAAGGCTTATTGGTTGATTGTTTGTTGATAATTAATATTTTATCTTCTCTTTTTTTCTGCGTTATTGGGGCTTTTAGCTTGAAGGTTAGCCATTTGTTTATTAACAAATAATTGTTTATTACTTTCTCCAGCGTTATTGGGGTTTCAGGGTTGTCGTTTAGTCATTTGTTGATAATCAACTTTTCATTTTCTCTTTTTTCAGCGTTATTGTGGTTTACAGCTTGAAGGTTAGCCATTTGTTTATTAAGAAATAATTGTTTATTACTTTTTCCAGCGTTATTGGGGTTTAAGGCTTGTTGGTTGATTGTTTGTTGATAATTAATATTTTATTGTCTCCTTTTTTCTGCGTTATTGGGGCTTTTAGCTTGAAGGTTAGCCATTTGTTTATTAACAAATAATAGTTTATTACTTTCTCAAGCGTTATTGGGGTTTAAGGCTTGTCGGTTAGTCATTTGTTGATAGTCAACTTTTCATTTTCTCTTTTTTCAGCGTTATCGGGGTTTACAGCTTGAAGGTTAGCCATTTGTTTATTAACAAATGATTGTTTATTTCTTTTTCCAGCGTTATTAGGGTTCAAGGCTTGTTATTTAGTCATTTGTTGATAGTCAATATTTCATTTTCACTCTTTTTCAGCGTAATTGGGGTTTACAGCTTGAAGGTTATCCATTTGTTTATTAACAAATCATTGTTTATTACTTTTTCCAGCGTTATTGGGGTTTAAGGCTTGTTGGTTGATTGTTTGTTGATAATTAATATTTTATTTTCTCCTTTTTTCTGCGTTATTGGGGCTTTTAGCTTGAAGGTTAGCCATTTGTTTATTAAGAAATAATTGTTTATTACTTTTTCCAGCGTTATTGGGGTTTAAGGCTTGTTGGTTGATTGTTTGTTGTTAATTAATATTTTATTTTCTCCTTTTTTCTGCGTTTTTGGGGCTTTTAGCTTGAAGGTTAGCCATTTGTTTATTAACAAATAATAGTTTATTACTTTCTCAAGCGTTATTGGGGTTTAAGGCTTGTCGGTTAGTCATTTGTTGATAGTCAACTTTTCATTTTCTCTTTTTTCAGCGTTATCGGGGTTTACAGCTTGAAGGATAGCCATTTGTTTATTAACAAATAATTGTTAATTACTTTGTCCAGCGTTATTGGGGTTTAAGGATTGTCGGTTAGTCATTTGTTGATAGTTATAATTTTATTTTCTCATTTTTCTGCGTTATGGGGGTTTACAGCTCGAAGGTTAGCCATTTGTTTATTAACAAATAATTGTTTATTACTTTTTCCAGCGTTATTGGGGTTTCAGGCTTGTCGTTTAGTCATTTGTTGATAATCAACTTTTCATTTTCTCTTTTTTCAGCGTTATTGGGGTTGACAGCTTGAAGGTTAGCCATTTGTTTATTAAGAAATAATTGTTTATTACTTTCTCAAGCGTTATTGGGGTTTAAGGCTTGTCGGTTAGTCATTTGTTGATGGTCAACTTTTCATTTTCTCTTTTTTCAGCGTCATCGGGGTTTACAGCTAGAAGGTTAGCCATTTGTTTATTAACAAATAATTGTTTATTACTTTTTCCAGCGCTATTGGGGTTTAAGGCTTGTTGGTTGATTGTTTGTTGATAATTAATATTTTATTTTCTCCTTTTTTCTGCGTTATTGGGGCTTTTAGCTTGAAGGTTAGCCATTTGTTTATTAACAAATAATAGTTTATTACTTTCTCAAGCGTTATTGGGGTTTAAGGCTTGTCAGTTAGTCATTTGTTGATAGTCAACTTTTCATTTTCTCTTTTTTCAGCGTTATCGGGGTTTACAGCTTGAAGGTTAGCCATTTGTTTATTAACAAATGATTGTTTATTTCTTTTTCCAGCGTTATTGGGGTTTTAGGCTTGTTATTTAGTCATTTGTTGATAGTCAATATTTCATTTTCACTCTTTTTCAGCGTAATTGGGGTTTACAGCTTGAAGGTTATCCATTTGTTTATTAACAAATCATTGTTTATTACTTTTTCAAGCGTTATTGGGGTTTAAGGCTTGTTGGTTGATTGTTTGTTGATAATTAATATTTTATTTTCTCCTTTTTTCTGCGTAATTGGGGCTTTTAGCTTGAAGGTTAGCCATTTGTTTATTAAGAAATAATTGTTTATTACTTTTTCCATTGTTATTGGGGTTTAAGGCTTGTTGGTTGAATGTTTGTTGATAATGAATATTTTATTTTCTCCTTTTTTCTGCGTTATTGGGGCTTTTAGCTTGAAGGTTAGCCATTTGTTTATTAACAAATAATAGTTTATTACTTTCTCAAGCATTATTGGGGTTTAAGGCTTGTCGGTTAGTCATTTGTTGATAGTCAACTTTTCATTTTCTCTTTTTTCAGCGTTATTGGGGTTTACAGCTTGAAGGTAAGCCATTTGTTTATTGACAAATAATTGTTTATTACTTTTTCCAGCGCTATTGGGGTTTAAGGCTTGTCGTTTAGTCATTTGTTGATAGTCAACTTTTCATTTTCTCTTTTTTTCTGCGTTATTGGGGTATACAGCTTGAAGGTTAGCCATTTGTTTATGAACAAATGATTGTTAATTTCTTTTTCCAGCGTTATTGGGGTTTAAGGCTTGTTATTTAGTCATTTGTTGATAGTCAATATTTCATTTTCACTCTTTTTCAGCGTAATTGGGGTTTACAGCTTGAAGAATATCCATTTGTTTATTAACAAATCATAGTTTATTACTTTTTCCAGCGTTTTTGGGGTTTAAGGCTTATTGGTTGATTGTTTGTTGATAATTAATATTTTATCTTCTCTTTTTTTCTGCGTTATTGGGGCTTTTAGCTTGAAGGTTAGCCATTTGTTTATTAACAAATAATTGTTTATTCCTTTCTCCAGCGTTATTGGGGTTTCAGGGTTGTCGTTTAGTCATTTGTTGATAATCAACTTTTCATTTTCTCTTTTTTCAGCGTTATTGGGGTTTACAGCTTGGAGGTTATCCATTTGTTTATTAACAAATCATTGTTTGTTACTTTTTCCAGCGTTATTGGGGTTTAAGGCTTGTTGGTTGATTGTTTGTTGATAATTAATATTTTATTTTCTCCTTTTTTCTGCGTTATTGGGGCTTTTAGCTTGAAGGTTAGCCATTTGTTTATTAAGAAATAATTGTTTATTACTTTTTCCAGCGTTGTTGGGGTTTAAGGCTTGTTGGTTGATTGTTTGTTGATAATTAATATTTTATTTTCTCCTTTTTTCTGCGTTTTTGGGGCTTTTAGCTTGAAATTTAGCCATTTGTTTATTAACAAATAATAGTTTATTACTTTCTCAAGCGTTATTGGGGTTTAAGGCTTGTCGGTTAGTCATTTGTTGATAGTCAACTTTTCATTTTCTCTTTTTTCAGCGTTATCGGGGTTTACAGCTTGAAGGATAGCCATTTGTTTATTAACAAATAATTGTTAATTACTTTCTCCAGCGTTATTGGGGTTTAAGGATTGTCGTTTAGTCATTTGTTGATAGTCAACTTTTCATTTTCTCTTTTTTTCTGCGTTATTGGGGTATACAGCTTGAAGGTTAGCCATTTGTTTATGAACAAATGATTGTTAATTTCTTTTTCCAGCGTTATTGGGGTTTAAGGCTTGTTATTTAGTCATTTGTTGATAGTCAATATTTCATTTTCTCCTTTTTTCTGCGTAATTGGGGTTTACAGCTTGAAGAATATCCATTTGTTTATTAACAAATCATAGTTTATTACTTTTTCCAGCGTTATTGGGGTTTAAGGCTTATTGGTTGATTGTTTGTTGATAATTAATATTTTATCTTCTCTTTTTTTCTGCGTTATTGGGGCTTTTAGCTTGAAGGTTAGCCATTTGTTTATTAACAAATAATTGTTTATTACTTTCTCCAGCGTTATTGGGGTTTCAGGGTTGTCGTTTAGTCATTTGTTGATAATCAACTTTTCATTTTCTCTTTTTTCAGCGTTATTGGGGTTTACAGCTTGAAGGTTAGCCATTTGTTTATTGAGAAATAATTGTTTATTACTTTTTCCAGCGTTATTGGGGTTTAAGGCTTGTTGGTTGATTGTTTGTTGATAATTTATATTTTATTGTCTCCTTTTTTCTGCGTTATTGGGGCTTTTAGCTTGAAGGTTAGCCATTTGTTTATTAACAAATAATAGTTTATTACTTTCTCAAGCGTTATTGGGGTTTAAGGCTTGTCGGTTAGTCATTTGTTGATAATCAACTTTTCATTTTCTCTTTTTTCAGCGTTATCGGGGTTTACAGCTTGAAGGTTAGCCATTTGTTTATTAACAAATGATTGTTTATTTCTTTTTCCAGCGTTATTAGGGTTCAAGGCTTGTTATTTAGTCATTTGTTGATAGTCAACTTTTCATTTTCTCTTTTTTTCTGCGTTATTGGGGTATACAGCTTGAAGGTTAGCCATTTGTTTATGAACAAATGATTGTTAATTTCTTTTTCCAGCGTTATTGGGGTTTAAGGCTTGTTATTTAGTCATTTGTTGATAGTCAATATTTCATTTTCACTCTTTTTCAGCGTAATTGGGGTTTACAGCTTGAAGAATATCCATTTGTTTATTAACAATTCATAGTTTATTACTTTTTCCAGCGTTATTGGGGTTTAAGGCTTATTGGTTGATTGTTTGTTGATAATTAATATTTTATCTTCTCTTTTTTTCTGCGTTATTGGGGCTTTTAGCTTGAAGGTTAGCCATTTGTTTATTAACAAATAATTGTTTATTACTTTCTCCAGCGTTATTGGGGTTTCAGGGTTGTCGTTTAGTCATTTGTTGATAATCAACTTTTCATTTTCTCTTTTTTCAGCGTTATTGGGGTTTACAGCTTGAAGGTTAGCCATTTGTTTATTAAGAAATAATTGTTTATTACTTTTTCCAGCGTTATTGGGGTTTAAGGCTTGTTGGTTGATTGTTTGTTGATAATTTATATTTTATTGTCTCCTTTTTTCTGCGTTATTGGGGCTTTTAGCTTGAAGGTTAGCCATTTGTTTATTAACAAATAATAGTTTATTACTTTCTCAAGCGTTATTGGGGTTTAAGGCTTGTCGGTTAGTCATTTGTTGATAGTCAACTTTTCATTTTCTCTTTTTTCAGCGTTATCGGGGTTTACAGCTTGAAGGTTAGCCATTTGTTTATTAACAAATGATTGTTTATTTCTTTTTCCAGCGTTATTAGGGTTCAAGGCTTGTTATTTAGTCATTTGTTGATAGTCAATATTTCATTTTCACTCTTTTTCAGCGTAATTGGGGTTTACAGCTTGAAGGTTATCCATTTGTTTATTAACAAATCATTGTTTATTACTTTTTCCAGCGTTATTGGGGTTTAAGGCTTGTTGGTTGATTGTTTGTTGATAATTAATATTTTATTTTCTCCTTTTTTCTGCGTTATTGGGGCTTTTAGCTTGAAGGTTAGCCATTTGTTTATTAAGAAATAATTGTTTATTACTTTTTCCATTGTTATTGGGGTTTAAGGCTTGTTGGTTGAATGTTTGTTGATAATTAATATTTTATTTTCTCCTTTTTTCTGCGTTATTGGGGCTTTTAGCTTGAAGGTTAGCCATTTGTTTATTAACAAATAATAGTTTATTACTTTCTCAAGCGTTATTGGGGTTTAAGGCTTGTCGGTTAGTCATTTGTTGATAGTCAACTTTTCATTTTCTCTTTTTTCAGCGTTATCGGGGTTTACAGCTTGAAGGTTAGCCATTTGTTTATTAACAAATAATTGTTTATTACTTTTTCCAGCGTTATTGGGGTTTCAGGCTTGTCGTTTAGTCATTTGTTGATAATCAACTTTTCATTTTCTCTTTTTTCAGCGTTATTGGGGTTTACAGCTTGAAGGTTAGCCATTTGTTTATGAACAAATGATTGTTTATTTCTTTTTCCAGCGTTATTGTGGTTTAAGGCTTGTTATTTAGTCATTTGTTGATAGTCAATATTTCATTTTCACTCTTTTTCAGCGTAATTGGGGTTTACAGCTTGAAGAATATCCATTTGTTTATTAACAAATAATAGTTTATTACTTTTTCCAGCGTTATTGGGGTTTCAGGCTTGTCGTTTAGTCATTTGTTGATAATCAACTTTTCATTTTCTCTTTTTTCAGCGTTATTGGGGTTTACAGCTTGAAGGTTAGCCATTTGTTTATGAACAAATGATTGTTTATTTCTTTTTCCAGCGTTATTGGGGTTTAAGGCTTGTTATTTAGTCATTTGTTGATAGTCAATATTTCATTTTCACTCTTTTTCAGCGTAATTGGGGTTTACAGCTTGAAGGTTATCCATTTGTTTATTAACAAATCATTGTTTATTACTTTTTCAAGCGTTATTGGGGTTTAAGGCTTGTTGGTTGATTGTTTGTTGATAATTAATATTTTATTTTCTCCTTTTTTCTGCGTAATTGGGGCTTTTAGCTTGAAGGTTAGCCATTTGTTTATTAAGAAATAATTGTTTATTACTTTTTCCATTGTTATTGGGGTTTAAGGCTTGTTGGTTGAATGTTTGTTGATGATTAATATTTTATTTTCTCCTTTTTTCTGCGTTATTGGGGCTTTTAGCTTGAAGGTTAGCCATTTGTTTATTAACAAATAATAGTTTATTACTTTCTCAAGCATTATTGGGGTTTAAGGCTTGTCGGTTAGTCATTTGTTGATAGTCAACTTTTCATTTTCTCTTTTTTCAGCGTTATTGGGGTTTACAGCTTGAAGGTTAGCCATTTGTTTATTGACAAATAATTGTTTATTACTTTTTCCAGCGCTATTGGGGTTTAAGGCTTGTCGTTTAGTCATTTGTTGATAGTCAACTTTTCATTTTCTCTTTTTTTCTGCGTTATTGGGGTATACAGCTTGAAGGTTAGCCATTTGTTTATGAACAAATGATTGTTAATTTCTTTTTCCAGCGTTATTGGGGTTTAAGGCTTGTTATTTAGTCATTTGTTGATAGTCAATATTTCATTTTCACTCTTTTTCAGCGTAATTGGGGTTTACAGCTTGAAGGTTATCCATTTGTTTATTAACAAATCATTGTTTATTACTTTTTCCAGCGTTATTGGGGTTTAAGGCTTGTTGGTTGATTGTTTGTTGATAATTAATATTTTATTTTCTCCTTTTTTCTGCGTTATTGGGGCTTTTAGCTTGAAGGTTAGCCATTTGTTTATTAAGAAATAATTGTTTATTACTTTTTCCATTGTTATTGGGGTTTAAGGCTTGTTGGTTGAATGTTTGTTGATAATTAATATTTTATTTTCTCCTTTTTTCTGCGTTATTGGGGCTTTTAGCTTGAAGGTTAGCCATTTGTTTATTAACAAATAATAGTTTATTACTTTCTCAAGCGTTATTGGGGTTTAAGGCTTGTCGGTTAGTCATTTGTTGATAGTCAACTTTTCATTTTCTCTTTTTTCAGCGTTATCGGGGTTTACAGCTTGAAGGTTAGCCATTTGTTTATTAACAAATAATTGTTTATTACTTTTTCCAGCGTTATTGGGGTTTCAGGCTTGTCGTTTAGTCATTTGTTGATAATCAACTTTTCATTTTCTCTTTTTTCAGCGTTATTGGGGTTTACAGCTTGAAGGTTAGCCATTTGTTTATGAACAAATGATTGTTTATTTCTTTTTCCAGCGTTATTGGGGTTTAAGGCTTGTTATTTAGTCATTTGTTGATAGTCAATATTTCATTTTCACTCTTTTTCAGCGTAATTGGGGTTTACAGCTCGAAGAATATCCATTTGTTTATTAACAAATAATTGTTTATTACTTTTTCCAGCGTTATTGGGGTTTCAGGCTTGTCGTTTAGTCATTTGTTGATAATCAACTTTTCATTTTCTCTTTTTTCAGCGTTATTGGGGTTTACAGCTTGAAGGTTAGCCATTTGTTTATGAACAAATGATTGTTTATTTCTTTTTCCAGCGTTATTGGGGTTTAAGGCTTGTTATTTAGTCATTTGTTGATAGTCAATATTTCATTTTCACTCTTTTTCAGCGTAATTGGGGTTTACAGCTTGAAGAATATCCATTTGTTTATTAACAAATCATAGTTTATTACTTTTTCCAGCGTTATTGGGGTTTAAGGCTTATTGGTTGATTGTTTGTTGATAATTAATATTTTATCTTCTCTTTTTTTCTGCGTTATTAGGGCTTTTAGCTTGAAGGTTAGTCATTTGTTTATTAACAAATAATTGTTTATTACTTTCTCCAGCGTTATTGGGGTTTCAGGCTTGTCGTTTAGTCATTTGTTGATAGTCAACTTTTCATTTTCTCTTTTTTCAGCGTTATTGGGGTTTACAGCTTGAAGGTTAGCCATTTGTTTATTAAGAAATAATTGTTTATTACTTTTTCCAGCGTTATTGGGGTTTAAGGCTTGTTGGTTGATTGTTTGTTGATAATTAATATTTTGTTTTCTCCTTTTTTCTGCGTTATTGGGGCTTTTTGCTTGAAGGTTAGCCATTTGTTTATTAACAAATAATAGTTTATTACTTTCTCAAGCGTTATTGGGGTTTAAGGCTTGTCGGTTAGTCATTTGTTGATAGTCAACCTTTCATTTTCTCTTTTTTCAGCGTTATCGGGGTTTACAGCTTGAAGGTTAGCCATTTGTTTATTAACAAATGATTGTTTATTTCTTTTTCCAGCGTTATTGGGGTTTAAGGCTTGTTATTTAGTCATTTGTTGATAGTCAATATTTCATTTTCACTCTTTTTCAGCGTAATTGGGGTTTACAGCTTGAAGGTTATCCATTTGTTTATTAACAAATCATTGTTTATTACTTTTTCCAGCGTTATTGGGGTTTCAGGCTTGTTGGTTGATTGTTTGTTGATAATTAATATTTTATTTTCTCCTTTTTTCTGCATTATTGGGGCTTTTAGCTTGAAGGTTAGCCATTTGTTTATTAAGAAATAATTGTTTATTACTTTTTCCATTGTTATTGGGGTTTAAGGCTTGTTGGTTGAATGTTTGTTGATAATTAATATTTTATTTTCTCCTTTTTTCTGCGTTATTGGGGCTTTTAGCTTGAAGGTTAGCCATTTGTTTATTAACAAATAATTGTTTATTACTTTCTCCAGCGTTATTGGGATTTAAGGCTTGTCGGATAGTCATTTCTAGATTGTTATAATTTTATTTTCTCTTTTTTTCGGCGTTATCGGGGTTTACAGCTTGAAGGTTAGCCATTTGTTTGTTAACAAATAATTGTTTATTACTTTGATTTGTAAAAATCAAGACATCAGACTTTGTATTGTAAAATAAAAGAGTGGAAGCGGTTACGCCATGTCGATGATTTTCCCAAGGAGTTTAGACTTTGGTGAGGTAGAGTAGAAACCTGGTGTATCTAGTGATAATTACACCATGGAGATAACTGCTCGAATCAATCACCGCAATGATTCGGACTTTAACCTTCAAAAGGAGGTCATCAACGATCGGAATCGGATAATGATCTGGCTGGGTACAAGTGTTTAGACGCTTGTAGTCCCCTGTGAAGCGCCAGGAACCATCGCTTTTCGGAAGCATGTGAATTGGGCTTGCCCATTGACTGTTTAAACGTCTGACGATGCCAAATTCTTCAAGATGTTAAATTCTCGTTTTGCGGCTTCCAGACGATCATCTACGAGTCGACGACGACGCTCGACGACCGGTGAACCTTTCGTGGTAATTAAGTGGAAAAAGGGAAGGTCTGGGGCTAAAGTAACAATGATGTCTGACGAACACAGGTCAGCAAACTCCTGAAACAGGTCTAAGTTTTTTTTACTCAATTCACCATCTGGTATTTCAGCTAGCATCGTAACGACCGAGACGCTATGAATGCTTGCCGTTGAAACCGAACCATGCGAAGCAAGGCCAGTAATTAAGTCTGTGAGTCATTTGGTACGTAGATCGATGAGTAGGCCAAAGTGAGCCAAAAAATCGGCACCGATGATGGCTGATTGGACGACTGCGATGATAAACTGCCAGCGAAAGGAATGACGCTGACCCAGTTTCAACGTTATTGAATGAGTATCATACGTGGCAATTTGGAATGAATTGGCTGCATGAAGTGTTGAGGGCTGGCGCAAATTTTCAAGTTTGACAGCCTTCTTTGGTAAAAGAGAAATAACACAGCCAGAATCAACTAAGAACTTGATACGAGAGTCTCGAACGTGCACATGTAGGCGGTTTTCTGATGGCCATGCATTATTAACCTTTGCCACCTGAATCGGGGCTGGGTTTACCGGTTTCCCTGCATTGAAAAAGTGCACGGAGCCTTACACTTTGAAGCTTGGTTGAAGTGCATTTGATGGTACCAGCACCGATCAGGATTACGACTTGGAATAGCGAATCTTGACTTATCTCTGGAGGAAGCTTTACGTAAGCGAGAGCGTGATCTTGAATGGTAGGGTTGAGTTGGCATGCTTTGGTTTCGACTTTGTCGAGTCAGTGAGACGAGTTGAGCTAACGAAAGTCTCATGGCAGCTAGCTCGTGAGTCAAAGGGTCCTCTACAGCAGCAACGCACGGGCTGTTGCTCACGTTTATGGCCGTGTTCTGATATTCGATCTGAGAGAGCGGTGGTAAAGCTGACGTTGGAACTTTGAATCCAACTACGGCCGCCGATGAATTCTGGACTTGTGTTCATCCGCGAGAGTGGCCTTTTCACCAAACCCTTTGAGTTTGAGTACTTTAATTAGTCTACTGACCTGAGCTAGAAGGAGGTCCAGCCATTTGACTCGAAGTGCGTCGTCTATTATCGCAGTTCCAGCCTGACTACGCATTTGACGCAAAAGCTGGGACGGTCTCTTGTCTCCTAGCTGCAGTTCGGTGAGGAGTGTGTACAGTTGTCGGTCTGCTGAATCGGTAGGCCGCTCAAGAATTGCAGTTTTGAGACTCTCGTACTTGTTGTTTAGCGGAGGATTCAGCAAAATGTCCAACACTCCTTGGATAACTTCAGTGTCCAAGGTGTTAACGACGAGATCGTATTTGCTGATGTCCGTCTGAATCCGGTACGTCCCAAAAGCCGACTCAACCTTGACGAACCACAACTGGGGATTGAATTTCCAGAACCTCTGTAGATGGCAAGATGATTCCACGTTGGCCAGCTGTACTGCATTAGCCTGTTGAACCTGTCCTTTGATGAGCTTACCAGGACCATTTTAAAGTTGAGCCACTTGGACGTCGTTTTGTTTTTGAACTTGCTAAATGTTGTTTTGGCCATTTTTTTGATTGTCGATAGTGCCAGGACCAGCGAGAACAGCGGGTGGAGGTGCTGCATTGACCATTATATTATTCTGCACGCGTCGGTCGCATACAAAAGAACTTGGCGGTGAATGAAAAATGATGAAAAACAAACAGAAGGTTATGAAAAAAACTACGGGGTCACCACTTAAGGAAAGTAATTTTAATGAGCTTTCCCGAGCTCAGAATAAGATGAAATGAAAAGAAATTGTTTACATTAATTATTTAACGTTTATTCAATAAATTAACAAGAATAAAATTAATAAATCTTTGTAATGTTTTGATATGAAAACGACGACTGGCGCGTGTGGAGGTTGGAAGTCAAATGACAGCTTCTCGTTGTTGATGTCGTTGCCTCGTTGTCAAGCGTGACGTCGTAGCTTAGCTCGTGAAGACGAAAGAAGGTGTGGAATTGTAACGGAACGATCGCCAGGTGTTCGAACCACCATACTATTATTTATGTTTATAATTGTGTCAGTGCATTATACATAGTTCGACATCTAAAAAATACTCATTTTTAAGTTGACTTATTTAAAAAAAAAAAAATAAATAAATTTATGATTCAAGATTGGTCCATTAGAGGGGAAAAATATTGGAGGAAATTTGAAAAAGTCTTTTTTTGCGATTACCTCGCGTTTTATAGTTTTAGACACGGGTAACCTAATGCGCAGACGCGAGACAAGGATGAGGATAGAAAGCTAGGTAAACACAATGACCTCTTACTTTTAGACTTAAACTTTTGATTTTATTGGTAGGTAAACTCGCGAGAATTCCGAGTACTCTTTTGAGGAGAGCTGTCACGCCATTTTGGTCGGGTGAAGCTCTGCCTCGGTAATTAACCGTTAACAATCCCGAGGAACAACAAAACGTTGTGCTCTCTCTACAGTAACGTTAACGACTGACGACGACGGAAATCGCGTTCGGGAACCACGTCACGCACGGTTCGCTCGGCTGACTTCGGACCACGTCAGTCAAAGGCTTGGCTTTAGCGCCACTTTCAAATAATTATATAAATTAAAGTTTTCACAAATCTAATTAATATTAATAGTAATTCCGAACATTCTGCCTGCCTTAATCCGTGCAGGGGAAACGGATTAATTTTCTTTTTTGCAATTACTTTTCTTCACTTTGCCCCTAGCAACGTGAAAAAAAGTTCCTTTTTTACTATACAGTAAATAGTATATTTACAATATACTATTGACGATTGAAGCAGCACCAAGTTGCGCGGTTCCACGACCAGGTTCGTGGGCATTGATTTTTGGCTCTCTACAGGCATCAGGAGGACCAGTTTGACGGTCGGTCATTGGAGTCTAGACGTGGCCGTTCTCAGGTCACATACCCTGTTGTCGCTTGGTAATCAGGATAAGTAGACACGACCCGAGCCAAAGGCCATTGACCTGGAGGTACGTTGTCCATCCGGATGAACACTATGTCACCCGCCTGGAATGATCGAGTTTTTCTCCGCCACTTTTCCCTTAGTTGAAGGGAGGAAAGGTACTCTTTCCTCCAGCGCGACCAGAAGTGTTGCATTTTCTTGGCAATGAGCTCCTAACGGCGTATAATAAGTAAGTCTTCTGTAGTGTAGTCGGGTTCTGGAACTAAAAAAGAAGCTCTATGAATGATGAAATGGGCAAGAGTGAGAAAGTTACTGGCAGAGGGGTCATCGGACAGGGGAAGCAGAGGTCTCGAGTTGAGGCATGCCTCTATCCTGCACAGCAAGGTGGACATTTCGGAAAAGGTAAGGACCGTTTCCCCGATTACTCTGCAAAGATGATGCTTCGTGGATTTAACCCCAGCCTCCCAAATGCCACCGAAGTGAGGTGCACCAGAGCGGTTAAATTTCCATTCAGTGCCAATCTGACCAAGGCTATTATTGACTTCAAGAGAGAACGTTGACCTTTTCATGAACATCTGGCGAAACTCGGAGTTGGCACCAACAAAATTAGTGCCTTGATCGCTAAAAAGCTTGGAACAATGCCCTCGCCTTGCAGTGAATCGGTAAAAGGCAGCAACGAAGGCGGCAGTGGAGTAGTCCTCAGCAAGCTCCAGATGGATCGCTCGAGTACACAAACATACAAATAAACACACATACCCCTTCATGGTTCCGTGACCTCGAGTTTTGGTAAGACTGACAGACAAGGGACCCGCGTAGTCAACGCCCGAGCTAGAAAATGCATGAGCTGGAGTAACGCGAGCACTTGGTAATTCGCCCATTAGGGGGTTTACTGATTTGTGAGAAAACCTCACACAAGACTTGCAACTGCGCAAGGCCCTTCTCACGAATTTACCAAAACAGGACATCTGGCGAATCAGACCAGAGATGCACGGTGTCGAATTTGATGGGCAAAATTGAAAGTTGATGATTGGCCAATTTTGATAGAATATGAGCGCCAGCCAACTCAAGTCATGGGACGCTCAGCGTCTTGATTGGGGCTACTCTCGTTTTGGCGATCTGGAGTGAGCAGTGAACTGCAGAAGGATTCACGAATCTTAGGTAAACAGGAGCCGAGTAAGCTCTCTTCGACACACCTGAAAATCCATGAATCTCACAGATCAAGGTTTCAGGAGAGTAGTTCAGATATCGAGGTATACGCAAAGAGCAGGCAATTACGAGATCCAAAGCTCCCACTGTCTGACGTATTCCCAGTTAGCCTTTAGCAGCCACAAGGATTGCATAAATATTTCGGCAGATATAACGACCGGGGCCAGCCAGCCCATGGGGTCGAAAATTTTAGCAATACTAGACAGAACTAGTCACTTCGTGGGCTTACCAGGACTAATTTCGCAATTCACGTTGGATCTCCACGTATCTTCCACAGAATTCAAAACTAAACCAAGCACTGTGGACGAGGACGAGTCCTTGAAGACCGATTCCGGGTTAGTTGCGAGGTGATCCGGCGGCAGATCCGCCAATACTTCTGGACAATTCAACAGCCATTTTCTCAACTCGAAGCCACCCTCCTTCAGAAGACCTAGTAATTGGGATTTCTTTTCCAGGGTTTCTTCAAGTGTATGCCCGCCAGAAGTTTCGTCATCCATGGAGCTTTCATTATCCATGATGGGTACCACCAGAGGGTAAATTTTTCGATAGGCCTGGGCCAGCTCTCGTAAAGTACAAATGGCTAGGTATGAAGAACAACCCAAGCCATAGCTGACAGTCAGCAGGTACCAGATTTGAATGGGGTCGCTGGGATTGAAACGCCAGACGACAGCTTGGAAGTGCACGTCTTGCGGATTGACCTTAATTTAGCGAAACATCTGCTTGATATCGGCACCGAAGACGAATTTATACAGTCTCCATCCACAAATTAAGTCAGGGAGCTCTGGCAATAGATTAGGGCCAGTGTGGAGTAAGTCATTCAATGATATGTTTAAGTCCGTTTTGCTCAACCCATTGAAAACAGCTCGAAGCTTAGTAGTTGAGCTAGTTGGTTTGAGCACACCATGATGAGGCAAGAAGAAGCTGTTTTCCAGGAGCTTGAATATCGGATCCTCGGGGGACACAGGGATCATGTGACCAGCGGAAATGTAGTCCATCATGAACTCTTTGTACAATTCTTTGAATTCAGGATCCTTCTCGAAGCGCCGCTCCATCTTTCTCAACATGGCAACAGCCTTACTGTAGGAGTTACCAATTCGAGTTGGTTTGGATGATTTGAAGGGCAACTTGACGACGTAACGGCCGTCATGGTCTCGTTTAACGTTTCTTACATAGTGCTGCTCGTACTCCTCGTCGTCGGGGTGAGAGAACTTAGATTTGGAGGGCAGCTCCTCCTGTTTCCAGAATATTTGCAAATCGAAGATGAGTGTATTGTCTGCACAGTGTAACGACACTGAATTGGACACGTACGAACTTAGTAGTGGAATCGGGCCAGAAATCAGCCACCCCAACCGAGTGGCAGTGGCAATTGGTTGATCGGGTTTGCCTCTGATTACGCTCTCCTGGACTATCCGAGCATGTACTGCGGCTCCTAAGAGCACGTCTATTTGAGCGTTATCCAAGAACTGTGGATCGGCCAGGTTGAGGTGTGACAGATACAAGAGGTCTGAAACCAGGCGTTTCTGAGGGGGCACGTAGTTACACACCAATGCCTTAACCTCACATGAAAATCTAAAGTTGAAATGTGGACTGACTCAGAAATGTGTGAGAACTTGGCTAGTCACAGCTTGGACGCCGCCTACTTCCGAGACTTGAGCGTTGGTTGAAGAGCAAACCAGGCCAAGTTGTTCTCTCACCCTCTGAGAGATGAAGGACGACTGAGAGCAATTGTCGATCAGTACTCTAACTTGAATTTTCTGACCGTCGGGTCCCTTTATGAACACACAAGCTGTACCTAAGAGTACTGTCGAGTATTGTTCGGCTTGAGCGGTAGCCTCGTTGAAGAAGGGCGTAACTCCTACGTTGAATTGAGTGTTGGTATTAGAGGCTGAAGGGTTTCCCGTATTGGGAAGACCACCAGGTACCAACTTGGTTGTCGGAGCAGGAGGTTTGTCCTCAACAGGATTATGAATCAAGGAATGGTGTTGACCTTGACAATGAACACAGCTAAATTTGGATTTGCAGTCCTTCACGTGGTGAGGATCGAAGCAGTTGAAACACAGCCGCCTTTAAGTAACAATTGTTCTCCTTTTAGCAGGTGTCTTCTCCCTGAATTTGGGGCAATGAACGAGAACGTGATCCTTGTTGCACACGCTACACCACTTGTTGTCCCCTTCCCTCTTATTCGACGAAGGCTTGGGAGTCTCGACCGACTCCAAGGCCGCGGTAGTTCCACTGGATTTCCTAGGGGTGCTCTGAGTAGTGACTAAGGGAGGTTTGGCGGTTCTCTCGACCGACTCAAACACTAAAGCTTGGGCTTCCAAAAAGGATTTTACTCTTTCAAGAGTGGGCGCCTTCATGTGTTTGCCGAGACTTTTTTCCCAATCTCGACGAGTGTTACTGTCCATGTTTCGAACCAACATGAAAACAATAATGTCGGACCAATATTTGGTGGGACGCTCCAAAGCTTGAAGCGCATTTAAAGGGGTAAGGGTTTCGCAAAGTAAGCGTTTAACCTCAAAATAAGTTTTGGAAACCATCGGCTTGACAGAATAAATCAGCTATGTAGTTATGAACCAAACGACGCTCGTTCTCGTAGAAAAGTTTCAACGTCTCCCAAGCTGGTGCATAACTCTTATCAGAAATAGGCAAGTCCTTAATGACGTCGAGGGCTTCGCTCGTCAAATAGGATCGAAGGCAAGTCAATTTAATAACGCCAGGAATTTGCTGATTATGGACCAGAGATACAAACATATCCCTGAAATGGGGCCAATCAGCGGACTTACGTGGGCAATTGGATTTGAGGCAGAGTCTTAATCAAAGCTCTGAGATCCAGTTGTGGAGTAGGATCCGGTACATTTACAGGAGTGGGAGGATCTACCTGTGAGTTTTAATAAACATTTCATAAGAAAAAAGAGAGTCATCGTACTCTTCCTGCACCTGATAAAGAATATCCTCTTGGAAGTATTGATGAACTGAATCAGCATTTTCGTCTTCCTTGATCGCCCGATCGTTGTCGACGAACTGATTCCAAAGCTCTTCAAGTCTAATGATTCTGTTCTGAGCTAATACCACCGTTATTTTGGCAGAACCCTTGTTGAGGAAATTGTCATAATGATTCGCAATGTGATCCCGAATAGTGAGCTGCTTAGCGATTAGTCCCTCCATTTTGAATTGGTAAGCCAAGTGAAACTCTATTGAAAAAATATTTCAATATTATCGGATGGTAAGGGTAGAAATGGTCCCTAAAAAAAAACTAAGCCAGGCAGGTGGCTGATTTTTGAAGAAAACCCTAACATAATTGCTAATGAAAGTTTAAGAAATAAAGAAAGTGAAAAAATCAAAAAATAAAGGTAGAAGAAAAAAGGTAAATAGATAAACAAATAACTAGAAAATAAAAATGAAAATCCCTAAACAACTCTAATTGGGTTGAGTGGGGGCAAGGATTAGTAAGCAGTTGGATTGATCTTTAAAATAAAAAGATCAAAAGGTACTCAAACAAGCTGAACACCACTTAGAGATGAAATAACCTAAAGGGTGATTATAGTTAGTACGTATTACAGTTGGGTATAGTGGGCAAAAATATTGTCTTGAAAAAATTGGTCTTGAAACAAACCTAAAATGGATAAAAATTCAATTGGAACTTTTTGAAAATATATAATTGGAAAAATGAGACAATCAATAATTATTCAGCAATATAAATAATTTGAGATTATACTATACTAATAAGGATTGGCGAAATTTGGTTCCAACGCTGACTCTGACAACCATACAATACAGTAACTTTGAAGCCAAGGCTTTCGAAGAACTCAGAGAATGCTGCTGCAGCTGTATGAGAACTCGAGGACTACCAGTTGGTGAAGAAAGTCCCTTCGCTTGTTCCCACAGGTGCCAAAGGTTGCTCAGATGTGGTTGGACAGTAAACGTAAACCTCAGTTTAACAGGTAGTTTTACCTGCAAATTCAATAATGTAAGATAAGGTGGAACAGAATAAAATGAAATTAAGTTTTCAGGTGATCTTAATATTAACAAAAGTAAAAATTGAAAAAATTATTCCTGATTTTATTGGTCACTTGACCCTAAAATAATCAATTATTTGCCAAAATAGTAGCAGCTGTACTCAATTATTGAGTAATTGGGTCAACTGACTATTTGTTTTGGAAAAAGGTAAACATAAACAAACTTAAGAAAAGGCAAGAAAAATTGAGAACAAGTGTAGTCAGCTTTACCTACGCCGTTCAGAATCTAAACAAACAATCAAAAGAAAAGAAATATCAATTATTAAATTGCGCAACACAAGTTTGCGACTTGGACCCCCCGGAACTTTGCCGGCAAAAATGGCCTTTTTTCGAAAAAAAAATACCTCGTTTTAGGCCCAAAATGGCACAGTAAAATAAAATATTTTTCCAAAATTTCACAGTTTTTGCCTTTCCAGGAAAAATATTTTTCACTTTCAACCCCAAAAACGGCAATTTTTGAGTAAACCTCCCGATCGAGCTAATTTTTGCACCGAAATATTGCACACTTGCTCCCATAAATTGCACAGTAAATTAAATTTCGATACTCGCATTAGTTTTTTAATAAACTGAAAAATACTGGTTCACACCCTGAACTCGAGCATCTAGCCAGTCGAGTGAGTGATGCGCAGGCGCGGCCAGTGGAAACAGCGGCAAAAGTCCGAGAGAGCTTTCGTTTTTGAATTTATGGAAGCTACTTTTATAAATTAAAAATAAAAGTCTATTTGCAAATAAACAACAGAAACACACCTCGCACACACACACACACACACGCACGCACGCACACACACACATAATTATATTTTACACAGATTTGTGATTAAAATTTATAAGCAAAATTTTAAGGTACACTGTCGGAAAATGCATGGAATTAGTGTTGCTAAAAAATAATTTAGTTTTTGACATACATTTTTTTAATTCACCTGTCTTCAGAAGGTGAAATTCAAAGGTATTCATTAAATAAAAAGTCCCTTCGCTCGCTCTCTATAGGTGCCAAAGGTTGCTCAGATGTTGTCGAACAGTGAGCGTAGACCTCAGTTCAACAGGCAATTGCACCTGCAAATTTATTTGTGTAAAAGAAGGTAGAACAACAATAAATAAATTTAAATTTTCATATGGTCTCCAGATTAATAATAAAAAAAATTTTTTTTCTTATTTTGATGCTAACTTGACCATAAAATGGTCACTTATTTATCAAAATGGTGGCAGCTGTACTCAATTATTGAGTAATTGAGTCAATTAACTATTTGTTTTGGAAAGATAAAGATGAATAGATTTAAGAGTGCTGCCAACAACGCGGAGAGCGCCACCTAACGTTGTATTACGGGCGCGCGGAAAAAGTTCCTGACGAAATACGCTTTCAATAATGATTTAATCATTACCAAAAAAATCTCAAAAAATAGTTAAAATTAATCTACACTTGCCTAACTATCTGGTTTTTTCGAAAAGTTTTTCTAAATGCTTGAAAACAATGATTGAACATCTCGATAAAATCGGCGTCTGCTGCGCATGTTAATGCCGCTGACAAAGAATTACTTACTGCGAATTATTCCTTCACTTGATGAAAGATCCAGATAGTAAGGTACTTGTAGGCTGAAATTACGAATTTTTTGGTATTTTTTTCGCAACAATTGATGGATTCTACCGGCCACAGTTTGTCAGGAACTATTTCAGCCGGCTGGTTGTTGTGGTTTTAGTCTTTCGGGATAAAACAGAGCGGATATCTAGTTTGCCGCCTGACCGTAGATGGCGTCGATGCAAAAATTCAAGGGTGAACATATTTTTTGTGAGTTGCTGGGGCCCCAGGGCTTAGCGACAGCTGTTACGGTGTGAGTTCTGACTGCGTGGCAGAATGTTTGGCAAACGCTCGCTCCGCAGCGATTCACCGACTCGGCTGTTAGGCACTCCTCACTCGGGCTTGTTTTCTCAGTCGGAGATCGTCGATGTACCTTTATGTTTGTACATTATACATGCCTAAAAATCACTAAACCATGATTTTTGTAACCAACTGATGCTCCACGAAAAATTGTAGATCGATTAAAAAAAACAGTACATAAAATAATTTTTTTTTAGCTCCAATCTTTTGTTGATTTTATACAACAATTTTTGTATGTCAAAAGCCATGAAAATTACGAATTCAAAACCCAAAAAAATTATATATTTTGTAATAAGTAAGAAACCGCTATTTACGCTCATTTAGTACCTTGGTACGTTTTGGATCTATAAAACCGATACAAGTCATACATCTTTCTAAAGGTATTGAAAAGAGGAATTTTTTTGCAACTACCGAAACCCTGTATCTACAAATATGCTCTAGCACAGTTAGAAAAACCAATGAAATAAACATCGCTCTTTTTAGCTAATTTGAAATTTTTTTATGTGTTAAAACAATACAAATCATTGATCGTTAAAAAGGTAATGGATTCTGCATGAACCACAACTTGATAACTTCAAAACAGCCTACGCGTAGTTTGAATAACCAACTAAAAATCAGTTTTCAATCCGTAAGAAATCGCTTTTTTGCGGAACGGAGATGGTTTTAACTGATTAAACCTGAAAAAATCATATATTTTCGGAAAGATATTGAAAAAAGAAAGTTTTCTGCGTGAACCGCACCTCGATTACTTCAAAATTGCCTTTACGCGATTCAAAATACAAACTAAAAATCAGTTTTCAATCCGTGAAAAATAGCTTTTTTGTGGAACGGAGATGGTTTTAATCGATTGAACCTGGACGAATTATACATTTTCGGAAAGATATTGAAAAAAAGAAGTTTTCCGCGTGAACTGCACTTCGATAACTTCAAAACTGCCTTCACGCGATTAAAAACCAACTAAAAAATTAATTTCCAATTCGTGAAAATTAGCTTTTTTGCAGAACGGAGATGGTTTTACTTGATTAAACCTGGAAAAATCATATGTTTTCTGAAAGGTATTGAAAAAAAAAAGTTTTCTGCGTGAAACATATCTTGAAAACTTCAAAACTGCCTTTACGCGATTAAAAACCAACTAAAAAATTAATTTCCAATCCATGAAAATTAGCTTTTTTGCGGAATGGAGATGGTTTCAATAGATCAAACCTGAACAAATCATATGTTTCCTGAATGGTATTGAAAAAAAGTGGTTCAAAAAACCAGCTGAAAATTCAGTTTTTAATCCTTAAGAAATCGCCTTCCATGCTACCTGAAGATGTTTGAATTTACTTAACCTAGAAGATCATATATAGTTAAAAAGGTACTGAAATAAGGAAGCCGAGCTAAGCGCGTGATTTCTCATCTACTAAAAAGTGATTCATTAGCGGTTGGTACTTAGAACCGTTTGAAAGGCAATTTCAAGGATACAGCAGTCCGGTTCACGCAGAAAACTACCTTTTTTCAATATCTTTCCAAAAAGATATGATTTGTCAAGGTTAAATCAAGTAAAAACATCTCCGTTCCTTGAAGAAGCGATTTTTCACGAAATGGAAACTGACTTTTTAGCTGGTTTTTGAATCGCATGAAGGCTTTTTTGTAGTTATTGAGGAGCAGTTCACGCAGAAAACTTCCTTTTTTCAATACCTTTCGGAAAACATATGATTTGTGTAGGTTAAATTAATTAAAATCATCTCCGTTCCACAAAAAAGCTAATTTTCATGGATTGAAAACTGATTTTTTAGTTGTTTTTTGAATAGCGTAAAGGCTATTTTTTAGTTATTGAGGTGCGGTTCACGCAGAAAACTTCCTTTTTTCAATATCTTTCCGGAAACATATGATTTGTCCAAGTATAATCAATTGAAACCATCTCCGTCCCTCAAAAAACGGTTTTCATGGATTGAAAACTGAATTTTTTTTTTTTTTTTTTTTTTTAAATCGCGTAAAGGCAATTTTGAAGTTATCGAGGTTCAGTTTGTGCAGACAACTTGCTTTTTTCAATGTCTTTCCGAAAATATATGATTTGTCGAGGTTTAATCAATTGAAACCATCTTCGTTCCAAAAATGCGATTTCTCACGGATTGGAAACTGATTTTTTAGTTGGTTTTTTGAACCGCGCGACGGATATTTGAAAGTTATCGAGGCGTGGTTCACGCTGAAAACTTCCTTTTTTCAATACCTTTTTAATGAAATATGATTTGTGCATGTTTAATTTATTAAAAACATCTTTGGTCACCAAAATATAATTCATAAATTTTATTGCTTCGGAGATGAAAAAATTATTGTATGAAAAGCTTTCATAGATGTATAATAGATTGGAGCTAAAAAAATAAAATTTTCGAGTAAATGTAGAAATAAAAAAAAAATTTTGCTATAATTAACCCATTAAGTCCGAGGATTTTTTGAATTTTTGGTTGTGTTTGAGCTGGGAAATCTTAGGGAAAACTGTGAAAAATGTATACCTGAATACCCTATCCCCCTATTTTCAAGTATGCCCTACACGATGGTATAGTTCAAAAAAGTCAAAAATTCGATTTTCATTTGTTTATAAACAAATTAAAAAAAAAAAACAAGATTTTTTTTGCACTTTTTTTTTTTTAATCGAAAAATTGAGTGGTTAAAAAATTTTTTACACACTTTAGAATATCATCACGGGTGATCACGCATTTCAAAGTTTCCAAATCTTCTTGAAAATTGTAGCTGCGATTTTTGTAAACAAAATGGCGGCCAAAACACTGCGAAGAAAAAATTCGTAAAGCAGCCGAAGGCGGAACCAACATCGAAAAACTTATTTTGCTCAAAAATATTTATTGAAAAAGCATAAAAAGTCTTTGAAATGTTAATTGTTAATATTTTTATCATTTCAATTGCATATATGCGAGTATTGGGCCCAATAGGGAGGGACCCAAAAATAAACATTGAGAAATCGAAAAATAAAAAATACTAACTTATTCTACGTAAAATTATAAGAACAAAATATACTTGGTGTTTTTTTTATTGGGGCCACTATTTTTTCATAAAAATTCGTTGAAGTTGGGACTATCAACCAATTGAGTCCAAGGATTTTTTGAATTTTTGGTTGTGTTTGAGCTGGGAAATCTTGGGGAAATCTTGGGGAAAATGTATACCTGAATACCCTACCCCCCTATTTTCAAGTATGCCCTGCACGATGGTGTAGTTTAAAAAAGTCAAAAATTCGATTTTCATTTGTTTATAAACAAATTAAAAAAAAAAAAACAAGATTTTTTTTGCACTTTTTTTTTCTAATCGAAAAATTGAGTGGTTAAAAAATTTTTTACACACTTTAGAATATCATCACGGGTGATCACGCATTTCAAAGTTTCCAAATCTTCTTGAAAATTGTAGCTGCGATTTTTCTAAACAAAGTGGCGGCCAAAAAACTACGACGTAAAAATTCGTAAAGCAGCCGAAGGCGGAACCAACATCGAAAAACTTATTTCGCTCAAAAACGAGGCCTTCAGATGTATTTATTTATTTATTTATTTATTTATGTTATTTATTTATTAGATTATTTGATTTTTCTGTTAAAAAAATAAATTAATAAATAAATACTTGAATTTTTATTTATTTCCTTTTTTTGTTATGCAGTGTCAAACTGAATACGAAATATATGTTCAATAAAAATAGCCTGCGTATTTTATAATTATTAGAAATACAATTTTGTTATGCAGAAGAAGAGAAAGTAAGAAAGAACAACGGATTCATTGATGCTGTTAAAGCTTTTGCCAGGTGTATACGACTATAGCTGAAAGGCATAGAGTCTGCTTCATAATCCCCACTTCATGGGTTCGAACCTTGCTTACGAAAATTAAAAACTCAAAATTATTGCCATAAATAAAAAAAAAATACAAGAAATGTAACGTACAATATATTTTATTTTTTTACATTTTATTACATTATGTTTTTGTAAAAATTAATAAAATTTTGAATGTAGTCATTCTAGTTGGGCAAAAACTAATTGAAGAGAAAACTAAATGAACAGAATATTTTTAATGTTTGCAGATATTTCCAATAATTTATATATTTATAAAAAATAATAATTTATTTCGAAAAAAAAAATAAAAATGAAAAAACATTTTTTATAAATGACAATGGTGAAAATTCTTATCATCTGCTAGGGTAAACATGCTTCATAACGAAAAGAGTCCGCTAGGTGGCGTCACGTTTAAACAACATACTAATAAATTAGGTGAAAAAAGAATATAAACAATGGTTGGTTTGATGACATTTTTACCCTGGCAGATGATAAGTTCCACCAGGGGAGCTGCTCAAAGACTGTGGCTGATAATTTTAGCGAATTTCAAGCTAGTCCAGACTACAAATAAATAAATAAATTGAAAAAATTTTGAAATCTGTTCAATTTTTAGTGATTGAATAATTTCAAACTTTTCAATATGCGACCAAAGCGACCTAGACCAGCTAAACCTCCTGATACTGATTCTGAATCAGAATATTTCAGTTCTGATGAAGATGACGAACGATATTGCATACCTGATCCAAATTATTCTGGAGATGAAAGCGAAGGCTCAGGAGCTGAAGAAAGCGACGACTGTACAAACGATTCTCAAAATGATAAAACTTCACAAAAAACTTATTCTCAAGCATCAAAAAATTATGTTAGCAATAACAGTCGTTTGGAGGATAAATACGTTTATGAGTGGGTCGAGGGAGAACAAATTTATCCACAAAACGTTGAAAATAGTTGCCAAATGTCTGATGCTAACAAAAAAAAAATAAAAAGTATGAATTGTGTTGAACTATTTGAAACTTTTTTTTCAGATAGTATAAAAATTCACATAATTATGTGTACTCGAGCAAACGGGTATGAACTAACGATGGGTGAACTTAACGTTTTTATAGGTATTTTAATTGCATCAGCCTACAATTCGCGAAAATCTTACAAACACTACTGGTCAAATGATCCTTTTTTGTCATTTGAGCCAGTAAAAGCGGCTATGGCTCGCGATAAATTTCAGCAAATAAAATCAAACATCAAATATTCTAAACCTGCAGATGAAAATGAAAATGATTTTGGATGGCGTGTACGTACAATTATTGATTTATTCAGGGAAAACATCCAGCAATTTGGATATTTTCAAGCTGCAATGGCCGTTGACGAGATGATGGCCAAGTTTTATGGTAGAACTATTCTGAAACAATTCATAAAAGGGAAGCCCATTAGATTTGGCTTGAAATTTTGGGGTCTTTGCACTCCTGATGGCTATTTACTTGAGTTTGATTTGTACTGTGGTAAAAACTCTGCAATAGCTGACAATAAACTTGAAAAATGTTCTTTAGGTACTCGTGTTGTTATGAGTTTGCTTCAGCACTTTTTTTCAAACGTAACTTTTAGGAAACTGCCTCTTTATCATTTATACATGGACAATTTATTTACTAGTTTTGATCTTGTTTTACATTTAAAAAACTTAGGGGTTCGTTCGACTGGTACTATCCGAGAAAATCGTGTAAAGGAAAAAAATGTTATTCCTAAAAAGTCACCGAAAGGTACAGTTGCAGTGAAATACGAAAAAAGTAGTGGTATAAATTACATTACATTGCAGGACTCTAAACCAGTGTCGATGGTTTCTACTGCTGCTGGTGTCACACCCACATACACAGCGAAAAGGAGGAGCAAAGAAAAAAAAGAAAAAGAAGAAATTGCTTTCCCTAATGCATTCCAACTTTATAATAAAAATATGGGTGGCGTTGACGTTCATGATGGACGTTGTAACTACGCTATGCCTTGCATAAGGTCTAAAAAGTGGATGTGGATCGTTTTTATTCGTCTTATTCAAGCGTCAATAGCTAATGCAGTTGTTCTTTCGAACTATGTTCACGGCAAGGAAACTAAAAAATCAAGTTCGCTTGACTTTATGATGGCAATTTCCAAGCATTATCTTTCAAAGGAAAAGTCTACTAGAGGCAATCACCAAATTTTGACTAAAGAAAAACTAAGAAAATGTTGCTTCTGTCCCATTAGGACACGTTTGTACTGTGAAAAGTGCAGCTTATCTATTTGTCAAAATTGCGTTCCTAAAAATAATCATTAAATTTATTGTAGTCTAAAAGTTTTCATAATTTCTAAGAAAGTTTCATTGTTGAACTAAAAAATTATTTTTATAAAAAAATTGATAAAAAAAAAAAAAAAAAAAAATTAGAAAAACACAAAAAAAGTATAAAAGTAATAAAAAAAAAAAAAAAAAAAAAAAGACACTTTGTTTCATCAACCTCCGCGTGGTAGGTGTTGGGCAACGTTATGTTTTGTATTTTATAAGTGTAACGGCTAAGAGATGAAATTTACAATTTGACGAGTTATTGTTACTTTTTAAAAATTTTCTATACATTTTTATAATTTTTGATTGAGAGAGATTGGTAAAGACTATTATTGCTACAGAAAATTCATAATTTATTATTTTTACATATAAATGAAGTCTAAATCTGTAAATCTGTACACGGCCGTTGGCTAAAGCAGCAAAGAGCCAGTTTAGCAATGCTTAGATCGTTGTTCGAATCCCGCTCACGGCGAGTATTCAGAAAAAGCGCAGATACAGTTGTAAACTGTAAAAGTCGTAATAAAAATTTCTCAGAGGCGTTGACTTCGTGGTGATTGAAAAAAAAAATTTCATCCTTAGGCTATAAAAAAATTTTTTTTTTTTTCAACTCTCAATCTGCCAATTTTTCTTTATATCTGATGAAATATTTCTTTATAAAAGATTTGATTTATGGATATAATTGAACAAAATTTTCTTGTAATTTTTTCTAGCCTGCATCTATGATAATTTTAGTCTGATCGCTTTTTACTAAAAGTTAATTTTTCTTATAGTTTTTTATTCAGTTCAGACCAATATTTGGTGAAGTATATCCTTTCAAAAAGGTGTATTTGAAAGTAGAAAAAAAAAAAAAGATTTAAAGTCATTGGAAGACGAATTTTTTTTTTTTTTTTTGGATTTACAATTTTTTTCTGTATTTGAGATACTTTTTGCTCTAAGCGGGATTTGAACCCATGGACTTGTGATTACGAAGCAGACTCTCTGCCTTTCAGCTATAGTCGTATACACCTGGCAAAAGCTTTAACAGCATCAATGAATCCGTTGTTCTTTCTTACTTTCTCTTCTTCTGCATAACAAAATTGTATTTCTAATAATTATAAAATACGCAGGCTATTTTTATTGAACATATATTTCGTATTCAGTTTGACACTGCATAACAAAAAAAGGAAACAAATAAAAATTCAAGTATTTATTTATTTATTTATTTTTTTTTTAAAAGAAAAATCAAGTAATCTAATAAATAAATAACATAAATAAATAAATAAATAAATAAATAAATAAATACATCTGAAGGCCTCGTTTTTGAGCGAAATAAGTTTTTCGATGTTGGTTCCGCCTTCGGCTGCTTTACGAATTTTTACGTCGTAGTTTTTTGGCCGCCACTTTGTTTAGAAAAATCGCAGCTACAATTTTCAAGAAGATTTGGAAACTTTGAAATGCGTGATCACCCGTGATGATATTCTAAAGTGTGTAAAAAATTTTTTAACCACTCAATTTTTCGATTAGAAAAAAAAAGTGCAAAAAAAATCTTGTTTTTTTTTTTTAATTTGTTTATAAACAAATGAAAATCGAATTTTTGACTTTTTTAAACTACACCATCGTGCAGGGCATACTTGAAAATAGGGGGGTAGGGTATTCAGGTATACATTTTCCCCAAGATTTCCCCAAGATTTCCCAGCTCAAACACAACCAAAAATTCAAAAAATCCTTGGACTCAATTGGTTGATAGTCCCAACTTCAACGAATTTTTATGAAAAAATAGTGGCCCCAATAAAAAAAACACCAAGTATATTTTGTTCTTATAATTTTACGTAGAATAAGTTAGTATTTTTTATTTTTCGATTTCTCAATGTTTATTTTTGGGTCCCTCCCTATTGGGCCCAATACTCGCATATATGCAATTGAAATGATAAAAATATTAACAATTAACATTTCAAAGACTTTTTATGCTTTTTCAATAAATATTTTTGAGCAAAATAAGTTTTTCGATGTTGGTTCCGCCTTCGGCTGCTTTACGAATTTTTTCTTCGCAGTGTTTTGGCCGCCATTTTGTTTACAAAAATCGCAGCTACAATTTTTAAGAAGATTTGGAAACTTTGAAATGCGTGATCACCCGTGATGATATTCTAAAGTGTGTAAAAAATTTTTTAACCACTCAATTTTTCGATTAAAAAAAAAAAAGTGCAAAAAAAATCTTGTTTTTTTTTTTAATTTGTTTATAAACAAATGAAAATCGAATTTTTGACTTTTTTGAACTATACCATCGTGTAGGACATACTTGAAAATAGGGGGATAGGGTATTCAGGTATACATTTTTCACAGTTTTCCCTAAGATTTCCCAGCTCAAACACAACCAAAAATTCAAAAAATCCTCGGACTTAATGGGTTAAAGAAATCGGAGCACGTTTGGTTTTTCGTGATCGGAGCAACTGGCGCGGCACCAAGTTCGCGGCAAGAACATGGAGGCAGCCGAAGCCGTCCGCTCTCGAGTCTAAAAATAGCTGCACGTCGTTCGTCCCAACGCTGAAAGCCAATACGGAATATAACCGGTAAATTGCTGATTGTGTTTTAACCAAATTAGAATAATTTATCATGATTGTTTCTAAATTGTAACTGAATTGAAACATCAAAATAGCTATAAGCCTTCAGTTTTTTTGTATAGAGTATTATTTTATCAGTACGTCATAATCACATCCACACGACAAAAAAGTGTAAAAAAAAAAATTAAAATTAAATAATTATTATTGAAGCCCTAACTATTTTTATGTACTACTTCAAAAATAATTTTTCACTTGAATCTAAAATTTCTTGGAGCCCCAAGGCCCAAGCCCCCAGCCGATGCTTTCAGCGAGCGCCGGCCCTGCGTGCCGGTATAGTAGATCGATTATTTTTTTTTCCAGCCGTTTGTTTAGTTGACGGTGCCACGGTCAATTCGGATCTCTCTCCGAGGTAGGCAGCACTCTTAAGAAAATGCAAAATAAAATTGAAAACAATGTAGCCAACTCTACCCACACCGCTCAAAAACTAAACAAACAAAAAAAGGAATTGAAATTATCAAATTTCGGAACACAAGTTTGCGACTTGGAGGGGACCCACCGTATTAGCGGAGTCAGCTGGTCGAGTTGGCACCTTCTCTCTCTCTCTCTCTTTCCCACTGCAGGGGGGCTGCAGTGCAGCAGGGACGTAGCAGGCCGATGGTCTTCAGCTGACAGCAAGCGGTGCTGATGAGTCGCCTTCTGATCCACCGTCGTCTTGGGTTTTTGGTCAAGCAGTTGAGCGTATTTGTTGCTCCATGGCTCGGGCAGCAGATAACTCTCCTCTCCTTTTCCGATATGGCTGCGCTGCTTCAAGTCGCTCCCCGGCGAGGCGTCTGTAGCCGTTTGCGGTGTTGAAAATGGCAGCGTCGATACACGTCTCCTCTTCTTTTTTCACTCGCGACGCGTATTTTTTTTTCCGGGGAACTTTTCCCCACAAGGGATGCCAATGTTTGCGATTACCTCGCGTTTTATAGTTTTAGACGTGGGTAACCTAATGCGCTGGACGCGAGACAAGGATAAGAATAGAAAGCTAGGCAAACACAATGACCTCACACTTTTAGACTTAAACTTTTGATTTTATTGGTAGGCAAACTTGCGAGAATTTCGAGTACGCTTTTGAGGAGAGCTGTCACGCCGTTTTGGCCGGGTGAAGCTCTGCCTCGGTAATTAACCATTAACAATCCCGAGGAACAACAAAACGTTGTGCTTTCTCTACAGTAACGTTAACGACTGACGCCGACGGAAATCGCGTTCGGCAACCACGCCACGCGCGGTTCGCTCGGCTGACTTCGGACCACGTCAGTCAAAGGCTTGGCTTTAGCGCCACTTTCAAATAATTATATAAATTAAAGTTTTCAAAAATCTAACTAATATTGATAGTAATTCCGAACAGTCTTTAACGGAAAAAAGCAAGTTCATTTGAAGTATTTATTTTGACATCCAAAGCTATTTTAATTTCCAGTTTTATGACTAAAGCAGTCTTGAAGAAAATTCATTTTTCATTCCATCAACTAACTCAAGTTAAAAAAAAAAATTACTTAGACTGGGCCGCTCTATAAGCCATTTATAATTTTGATTTTATTAGAAAAGATGTTTTTATTTATCTAAATAAAATTATAATCAATTCTTTGAAGCCTGTAAAATTACTGAATTTAATTTTAGATGATTCATTATAAATGATATTCTTAGTGGTATAATTAATTCTTTGACTCCCAAAAAATATTTTAATTTAATCCTAAGATCGAATTACTCTTGACAATGCTACTAATTATAATAATTGTACATGATTGAAAACATCTGACTTGTTCATTAAGCTCTTCCACATCAACGTGTCAAGCTGATAAAAATAACAAGTTTACGCATTTCATCAAATATTTCTGCGTAAATTGTAAATTTTCCCAAGTTTTTGTTATGGGGAAGTACTCAATTTTCAGAATGATTTATATTGTCTAGTTGATCATTTATCGAACCATCTCCGTCAGTCAGTAAAAATTTAGCAAAATCAATTTCATCCGGAAATCTATATAGTGTAAATGTTACGGCTAAAGTCCCATTTCGGTTAAAGCTAGCTTCAGCCGAATGGATTGAATAAAGTCAACATAAGCTGGCTGAAGCTAGCTTTAGCCGAGGCCTGCTGGCTAAAGCTATGAGAAAAAATAGAAACATCAATTTATTTGCAAAAAAAATAATTTATTAATGATTATATATATGAAATAATTGTTTTAAACACCAAACCTTTTCTTGCATTTTTGTTTGTTTGTTTGTTTGTCTTTTTTTTTTTTTTTTTTTTTACAAGGAATAAAGAATTTGAGAAATAATAAAATGGCTTCTTGAGAAGTATTTTTGAATTTTTTTTTCAGCTCTTGAATTATTCAGTTTTTTCCACGTGAACAATTTCAATATGAGCTGTATGCAGAATATCGAACATTTTTTTCATTTTTAATAAAGTATTTAATTTGTGTTTCCCTTTCTTTCAAAGGGACAATGAACTTTTCTAGTCCACCTTTTGAAAAAATGTCAAAACGTTGCAACCTTCGGCCTTGCAAGTCAGTTGAAGTAGCGGGTAACTTTGCTTGTTTAACACTAATTAACAAATCTGAATATTCATCTTCACTAATATAAATACTGTTTGAGCTTTTTGAAGCCACTATTTTTTTAAATTCTTCATTGAATTTAGTTTTGAATTGAAGCTATTCTTCAGTCATTTTGAATATATTTTAAAAAATAGAAAAATTTTAAAAAGAATAAAAAGTAACGATTTTGTTCCTTCGAGTCGAAGAAAGAGACTACTATAATTCGATTGCCATTAACTAAGCACTTAAATTTGGGCAAAGTACACTACTGCGCAAACTGTGTGGTGCAACTTCAGCCAACAGGTCTGGTCTAAAGTCAGTCGGGGAAATGATGGGGAACGAGTCACAATAAATGAATTGAACACAATTGTTTTTATAAAAAATCAAACTTAGACTCAGCTTTATTTTCACTTGATCACACAAAGGTAAACAAAGTATTTGAACCTCCAAACTCTTGATTCAAACTCAATGAGCAACAGTAACAACAATAACAAGAACATATATACACAGCAACGCGCGCGACATTCGTAACGTTCAAAATTCCAATTCATTGCAATAAATATATATATTTGAAGGGCATAATTTTTTTTTCGTGAGGCGCAGCGAGGCGCAGCCATAAGCTCCTTAAATACGCGTTATTTTGGTCAAAAATATCGGAACTTAAGCACTTTTTTTTTGGCTGTGCCTCACTGCACCTCGCTGTGCCTCAGCTTTTTATTTTGAGAGCCTGAGGCGCAGCTAAATTAGCAGTTAATTAACACACAAAATTCTAATGAATTAGAAAAAATTTCAGTAGTAAGTAAAAATTTAATTCCATCCAATGGGGCGCTACTATCGATTTACTATATAGCACATGTATAGCATTTTTAGCACTTTTTCGATTTTTTAGCTAATTTTTCAAATATTCCTCTTCAAAGCCTATTACACTTACAGAATTTTGCAACCTCCGATTCTCTTTGTTTTTTCATTTACTTTCAAGAAAAAATATTCTTAAGTTTACTTTTGATGAGTTTGACCCTGGGCTAAGAGGATTTCTTAAAGCATATGTTAGGGTTTTTTGGCTTTTTTAAACTTCAATTTTACATGAACAACTTGATTCAAACGATGTCTCAGAATATTTTTTCTCAAAAATTCATGAAAAAAAAAAAAGAACGTGAGGTTGCAGAATTCTGTACCTGCAATAGGCTTTGAACAGAAATTTTTGTAAAATTAGCTAAAAAACCGAAAAAGTGCTAAAAATCCCATATGAGCTATATAGCAAATCGATATTAACGCCCCATTGGATGGAATTATTGATTGATTTCTTCATTTCTTTATATTAGAAAACGATCCCCAAAGTTTCGTTAAGATCGGTGACCCGCAGGGTGTAGCCTCTCCTTGTTAGTATGTACTCTATGAAATTACTGAGAAAAAACTGTTATTGTATTTTATTGAATTATAGAAAGTGTATAGCTGAGTAAGATAGTCAGATCGACACCCACGGCTGATTCCTACAGAATATATATGGGTAAAAGTCAAAAAGTTGATTGATTTCAGATATGGATTAATGAAACCAAAAAAAATAAATAATAATTATCGGTCAAAAAAACTTAACAACATGTAAGTAGGGCGCATACAAATTAGGGTGCAAGTTAGTTCCCGAAATGTCGCTGTATCCATTGACACCTTTTTAAATATTAGTTTAAGACCAAAACAAATTTTTTCATTAAAAAAATTTTTTTTAACCCTTGCTCCCAGAACCCTATTAAAAAATAATTTTAAAAAAGCAAAAGTTTTTCGCCAAGTTTTAGGTATATAGATCCAAAATTGTCCATACGACACTGGATAAGTGAATTGTTTTACGTTTTTTTTTAAACCAATTTTTAGAGTTTTTTAATCTTTAGCCTAAGTTTTCACAGGTACAAATGCTTTTTTTGTTAACCTGCAAATTATTTGTTCTTTTTGTTCAAAGTTTTTAAAAACATGTGTCGATTGGAACTTAAAGTTTGTAACAAGGATGCTTTTTAAGTAATAAAAACAACACAATGGTAATTAAAATTATAATAATATTTATTAAAGAAGTTCCCTAATCTTGTTCACAAAATTTATATTAATTAACAAGACACAATTAAAGTTCATTTAAGGCCAACCGGAAGATAAATTAAGGCATGTCATAAAAGGAAAAGTATGACTTTTTAGGCTAAATCTAATTCAACACACAACTTTCTTGGCTAACTTACAATATAATATAACCCCCATTTATAAATTCAATTTACAAAATTCTCGATAAAACCCAAACAACACCTCCAATCTTCACAATCTTTTCGTACTCCTCAAAACTTTCTCAAACGAAACTTCTTAACCCTTCACAACCTCTTTTTCTTCTAACCATAGCAACGAACCAAAAATAAAAGTGACAAACGACGATCAGTCTGCGAACTCTTGGCCCACTCGAAGGTGTCTGAATGTTGATCCACGAGACTCTCGGCAGATATGTTATTAGAAAAACAGGAAGAATTACTCTCTTTTAATTTATATATTAATTTATATGAAAATAAGGAGAGATTTTCTTTCTTTTCTTCTAATTTTAAATTGACGTATTTCACTACGTCACAAGTTTACTTAATTGTTAAAAAACGGTGAAAATAAAAAAATTTTAACAAGTCAACTTTATTAATCGATTCTAGGTAAAAAGAAAAAAAATTATATTGTTTTTATTTTTAAATGTTGGTTTCTACACAATATTGAATTCATGCAAAAAGTATTTTTATAACATTGTTTAAAAAAAAAAATAATAATTTTTGTGGAAAAATATAAGAGATATTAAAAAAATATAATAATATAAAAAAAATAGAAGTACAAAGAATTTTTTTTTTTTTAAGTAAATTTTTACTTTCTCCGTTCAGTGTGCAAAAGCTAAAAAAAAAATGTTATTTTTTAAGATTATATTTTATGGATATTACTCAAGTTACTAGAGATGAGTCGGTGACTGTGCTGATGATTTGAAACAGATTTAGTCTACGAGCTCCTAAATAATGTTTTTAACAGTTTTTTGTAAATATTTTCTACCACCCTATGTATGAATACAAAATTTCTATGAAAGAGTTGTTTAAAAAATTCACACAGCCAAAAAATTTGGAAAAATTAATTTAAAGAAATTATTTTTTTCTTTAATTTATCATAGATTTTGAACAAATATACCTATCTTCACCCAAGTTTCCCTATTATCTTTATTCAAAATTTCAAAAGATTTGTTTTTACAATTTTGTATTATGTTTGGTAAAATTTCTAAAATAGTAAAAAGTATTAATTTTTTTCATTTTTAATAATTTACAAAAAGTATGTTTGCTTTTTGCAGTTCAAGTTATAGTTCTTTTGATTTTTAATGACTGATTGCATTGGTGCAGCATCTCTATCAGGGTGGTTTGGCACAGCCTGACGGTCTCCAAGAAGCCTTGTTAAATTTTTAATAAAAACTTTTTTTTTTCAAAGTAATATTGTCGCAAGATCAGAAGACTCCATTCTGAGATTATGAATACATTCCAGGTTCAAACTAGGTCTTAAAAAGTTTCTACAAATTTTTCCTCAATTTTTAATCGATTGCCATTAAAAAATTATCTGTCAATAGTCTTGACACGTTTGGAGCATTTGTCGGAAAGGCATATTCATAAACAAATAATAAGAACTGATCATTTAATTTATTTTATTAACAATTTACCATTTAATTTTTTTTATCAGTTCAAACGCAATATTAATTTATACAAATAACTATTCCTGAAAAAAAATCTTAAAAGCAAAATACTAAACATTTCAACTTCAACACAATTAAAATTTTGAATTCAACGTTCTCAACTAATCAAATCAATTATAAAACGATGACATTCGAACATACTATATCATTATAAAGTGGAATTATTAGGGAAAAAAATGATTAATTCCGATTTCAATGATTTTGACCATGTAAAATTGAAAATCCTGAAAAATTTTTTTAGAATTTTTTAGGCTGGAGAGTTCTTATTTACTCAAGGATAACTTATTCTAACAAAATTATGAAAAAATAAAGATAATTCGTTATTTTAGATCTAGTCAAGATCTATCGGCATAATCACAGATTTTATTTTCTAAATTGGTTAAAAAGCTGTTTTTTTTTTGCATTTTTCTGTAAAGTGAAAGTATCCTAGGGCCCAATCGGGCTTTAACGGCGATTTGGTTTTTTTTAAACCGACTGCCATGAAAGCCTGCAGGGCTTTATATACTTTGATTTTTGGTTTTAGGTTAGGACGCTTCAAAGAAAAACTATGGAAGTGTATAGGGACCAGGGCCGTGTCTCGATCACGGTGCACGGTACTCGGTAGACGGTGCACGGTACACGGTGCACGGTCCACGGGGTCTGTGTAAGAAACTTTCATTCAACTTTTGCGTTCACGGTACACGGCGCACCGTACACCTGGTGAACTTTTGGTCGCACGGTGCACTTAATTATACATGTGTTTGCGTACACGGTGCACCGAGCACGAGGCACTTTACTATGCATGTGCTTGCGTACACGGTGCACCGAGCACGAGGCACTTTACTATGCATGTGATTGCGTACACGGTGCACCGAGCACGGTACATTTTTAGCTGTATGTGCTTGCGTACACGGTGCACCGAGCACGGTACACTTTTAATTACGTTTGCTTGAGTACACGGTGCACCGAGCGCGGTACATTTTTAGCTATATGTGCTTGCGTACACGGTGCACCGAGCACGGTACACTTTTAATTACGTTTGCTTGAGTACACGGTGCACCGAGCACGAGGCACTTTACTATGCATGTGCTTGAGTACACGGTGCACCGAACACGAGGCACTTTACTATGCATGTGCTTGAGTACACGGTGCACCGAACACGAGGCACTTTACTATGCATGTGCTTGCGTACACGGTGCACCGAGCACGGTACATTTTTAGCTATATGTGCTTGCGTACACGGTGCACCGAGCGCGGTACATTTTTAGCTATATGTGCTTGCGTACACGGTGCACCGAGCACGGTACACTTTTAGTTATATGTGCTTGCGTACACGGTACACCGAGCACGGAACACTTTTAATTACGTTTGCTTGAGTACACGGTGCACCGAGCACGAGGCACTTTACTATGCATGTGCTTGAGTACACGGTGCACCGAACACGAGGCACTTTACTATGCATGTGCTTGAGTACACGGTGCACCGAACACGAGGCACTTTACTATGCATGTGCTTGCGTACACGGTGCACCGAGCACGGTACATTTTTAGCTATATGTGCTTGCGTACACGGTGCACCGAGCGCGGTACATTTTTAGCTATATGTGCTTGCGTACACGGTGCACCGAGCACGGTACACTTTTAATTACGTTTGCTTGAGTACACGGTGCACCGAGCACGAGGCACTTTACTATGCATGTGCTTGAGTACACGGTGCACCGAACACGAGGCACTTTACTATGCATGTGCTTGCGTACACGGTGCACCGAGCACGGTACATTTTTAGCTATATGTGCTTGCGTACACGGTGCACCGAGCGTGGTACATTTTTAGCTATATGTGCTTGCGTACACGGTGCACCGAGCACGGTACACTTTTAATTACGTTTGCTTGAGTACACGGTGCACCGAGCACGAGGCACTTTACTATGCATGTGCTTGCGTACACGTTGCACCGAGCACGGAACACTTTTAGTTATATGTGCTTGCGTACACGGTGCACTGAGCACGATACACTTTTAGTTATATGTGCTTGCATACACGGTGCGCCGAACACGAAACACTTTTAGTTATATGTGCTTGCGTACACGGTGCACCGAGCACGGTACACTTTTAGTTATATGTGCTTGCGTACACGGTGCGCCGAACACGGAACACTTTTAGTTATATGTGCTTGCGTACACGGTGCACCAAGCACGGTACACTTTTAGTTACACGTGCTTGCCTACACGGTGCACTGAGCACGGTACACTTTTAGTTACATGTGCTTGCGTACACGTTGCACCGAGCACGAGGCACTTTATTATACATTTGCTTAGGTACACGGTGCACGTAGCAGGGTACACTTTCAATTATATTGTTTTCTATACAATGTGCACCTGGAGACACGTTGCTTGGTTTTCGAGTAAAAATTTTAGGGCTTGTTAGGGTACTTAACTTTAAACATTTTAAATAAGGATTGGTGACGGCGGTACTCTAAGCATTTTTAACAGCATTTATATTGCTTCGAGTCGTTTTAAGGTGGACGCGGCATCCCTTCCACTGCTTAGCTCACTCAAAATTAAAGTTTATGTGCTCTGTAGAGCGTCGACGAAACTCGACAATAGGTAAATAAGCTTTTTATGACGACTTGCGTACACTGTAAACCACGATGCAGGTAGGGGTGTGTGAGTACTTGAATTCTTGAGTTCGAGTAGCTTCGAGTTTTTTTGTCCGAGTTCGAGCCGAGTACTCGAGTTTTCCGAGTACTCAAATCCTGTCGAGTAACTCGAATTTTTCGAGTACTTGAATCATTTCGAGCTGCTCGAGTTGTTCAAGTACTCGAATCATTTTGAGTCACTCGAGATGTAAAATAAATTTGAATCCTGATAAAGTTGGTTTTAGATTATTTAAATTTTTTAATCAGTTGGTTAACTTCTTGTTTTATTCAATAATAAAAGAAATCATAAAAATTTTACTTTTTTCAATCTTAAAATTATTTTAATGAGTCGATTTTATTTTATGTCTTGAGTAATTCGACAAGATCCGAGTACTCGAAAAACTCGAGTATTCGACTCGAACTGTTCGAACTCGGAGAATCGAGTTTTTTGGTCGAGTAACTCAAGAATTCAAGTACTCGCACAGCCCTAATTTTATTCTTAGAATTCTAATGGTTCATTCCGATTTCACGGTTGAATAACGTGATACGACCGCGACCGATTTTTGCTCTAATAATCAAGTCATGTCATAGGTTTCAGACCACATTTTAGGTTGGTTATTTGAATAAAAAACATAACTTTCAACTGATCTATTACGGAAGCACTTCTTAAGCCCATGGACTTTTTTGATTCTTCACTAATTTCAAACTTAATGAATCACAGTATTTATTCGACACATGCGCACTTTTATACTTTGATTGGAAATATTAATGTCGTACAACAATAAGTACCTCAGAAAGAAAATTTTGATTCATAATAAAGAATTAAGATGAATATTTAATTTACTCCTTTCATCCTGCAAATTATTAAATAATTAGTACACGTAGGTAAAAAAAAAAAAAAAAAAGAAAAGAAAATTCTTTGCATGTTTCTGAAATTTTTCGTCGACTATTTATAAGAATAAATTTTTTAAAATAAATTTTTCGTTAGAATAAAGTTACGCTTTTTCCGTATGGAAAATTTTAATGTTTGTTTAAAAAAGTTTTAAGATAAAAGTTTTTTTTTTTTTTTTTTTTTGTTTTGAATGAACGTACATTAAAATTTCACATAATATACAGAGTGTGTTGACGAATAAGCAGATTCGAAGTAAAGTTCATTGTGCCAATCAGGCGCAAAAGGAGTTGACGGTGTCGTGAGCTTACACATGTAATTAAAAATCTCAAATTTTTTATTACGATGGAATTCGAATAAGTTTTTGTAAATTTTAAAATTTACTTGTAGATATAGTCAATTGAACTTGAATTCAACTTTTAAGTTAAGTAATTGAAGTAAAACAGAAATTATTTCTGAAATTAAGTTATTGGATTTACTTTTCCAGCATATTTGATTTCATGGTATTTCTAACGTAAAATGGAAATTTATAAATATATAGTATGAAACTGTAACTTTACCAGTAAAATTACAAGAAACAAAAAATTGAAAATTAGTAAAAAAAAATTTTGAATTTTAATTGGGATGAACTTATTAACTTATTAATTAAAATCAATTTGAAAATAAAAAATAATCCAAAAATGAATTTGCAATATTAAATTTAATGTTTAAGTGAAAGGTATTAACGCCCATACAGAATGCAATGCAATTTTAGAAAGTATGTTTTTAGACTAAGAAACTCGTAAGAATAAGCTATTGCGCGTTGTTTTACCTTTTTCCCAAAATCAACAATGCATAGCGAAAAAATAAAAAATTATATCAAAGCTTTTTATTCTATGGGTAGGCAAGCCGTCATAAAAAGCTTATTTACCTACTGTCGAGTTTCGCCCACGCTCTACAGAGCACATAAGCTTTAATTTTGAGTGAGCTAAGCAGTGCAAGGGCTGCCGTGTCCACCTTAAAACGACTCGAAGCAATATTAATGCTGTTAAAAATGCTTAGAGAACCACTGTCACCAATCCTTATTTAAAATGTTTAAAGTTAAGTACCCTAACAAGCCCTAAAATTTTTACTCGAAAACCAAGTAACGTGTCTCCAGGTGCACATTGTATAGAAAACAATATAAGTGAAAGTGTCCCGTGCTACGTGCACCGTGTACCTATGCACATGCACAATAAAGTGCCTCGTACTCGGTGTACCGTGTACTCAAGAACATATAACTAAAAGTGTACCGTGCTCGGTGCACCGTGTTTACAAGCACATATAACTAAAATTGTACCGTGCCCGGTGCACCGTGTTTACAAGCAAATGTATAATAAAGTGCCTCGTGCTCGGTGCAACGTGTACGCAAGCACATATAACTCAAAGTTTACCGTGCTCGGTGCACCGTGTACGCAAGCACATGTATAATAAAGTGCCTCGTGCTTGGTGCACCGTGTACGCAAGCACATGCATAGTAAACTGCCTCGTGCTCGGTGCACCGTATACGCAAGCACATGTATAATAAAGTGCCTCGTGCTTGGTGCACCGTGTACGCAAGCACATATAACTAAAAGTGTACCGTGCTCGGTGCACCGTGTACGCAAGCACATGTAACTAAAAGTGTACCGTGCTCGGTGCACCGTGTACGCAAGCACATGTATAATAAAGTGCCTCGTGCTTGGTGCACCGTGTACGCAAGCACATGCATAGTAAACTGCCTCGTGCTCAGTGCACCGTGTACTCAAGCAAACGTAATTAAAAGTGTTCCGAGCTTGGTGTACCGTGTACGCAAGCACATATAACTAAAAGTGTACCGTGCTCGGTGCACCGTGTACGCAAGCACATATAGCTAAAAATGTACCGTGCTCGGTGCACCGTGTACGCAAGCACATATAGCTAAAAATGTACCGTGCTCGGTGCACCGTGTACGCAAGCACATGCATAGTAAAGTGCCTCGTGCTCGGTGCACCGTGTACTTAAGCAAACGTAATTAAAAGTGTTCCGTGCTTGGTGTACCGTGTACGCAAGCACATATAACTAAAAGTGTACCGAGCTCGGTGCACCGTGTACGCAAGCACATGTAACTAAAACTGTTCCGTGTTCGGCGCACCGTGTACGTAAACACATATAACTAAAAGTGGACCGTGCTCGGTGCACCGTGTACGCAAGCACATGCATAGTAAAGTGCCTCGTGCTCGGTGCACCGTGTACGCAAGCACATGCATAGTAAAGTGCCTCGTGCTCGGTGCACCGTGTACGCAAACACATGTATAATTAAGTGCACCGTGCGACCAAAAGTTCACCAGGTGTACGGTGCGCCGTGTACCGTGAACGCAAAAGTTGAAGGAAAGTTTCTTACACAGACCCCGTGGACCGTGCACCGTGTACCGTGCACCGTCATCGATACACGGCCCTGGTCCCTATACACTTCCAAAAACTATCTAAGGATGATTATTTCATTTATATCATACATCCCGCGCGTAGCTGATGATCCCCTGAGTAATTTAAAAAAAAATTATCCCGAATAAAGCCCGCATTGAAAAGTTATGAACGTTTCATTTTTCGAAACGCTGATTTCCTTTGGCTCACGGTAGTCAGGGTAATTCAATTTCAGTTTCGAGCATCCGATCTCTCTGCCTGCGCTCTCTGTAGACTTAACCGGACGTGACGTATGCGGTGGGCGTGTCTATTTTTGCTGTCTCACTCTTACTGCTTACCTACAGCGGCAGACGGGGGCATGTAGGCCCGAGCCTGTAGCCATGAGGCGACTGGTGGCGCTGTATCAATTAGCAGCTCCCTACAGCTGACTCGTGAGCTGACTACAGCTGACTGCGGAGCCGCTGAGCACAGCAGCTTGTAATGTGTTATGAGCAATAACTTTTTTATAAATAATTGATTGTCATAGAATAACAACAGTACTGAAGACCCTTATTTTCATTATATATTAAATAAGTGGTAGAATTTATAATTATTAATTTGTTTAATTTCAATAAAAGAGTATGAAATAAATAATCTCTACAGTCTTTCTATGATCATCATCATCAAAGATTTTTCAATTATTGTGGTGTGCCCTGTGAGTTGATAATAATTGTGCTGTGGTTGTGTTGGGGACCTGATGGCTGGAGGCAGAGTTGCTAGATCGCGCTGAAGCCTGCGCGCCTCTCCAGCAGCAAGCGGCCACAGGCGGCATGTATTTTTTCAGCGCAATCTAGTAAGCCTGGCTGGAGGTGCATATTGGCAATATTAAAAATAAAGTTTTTTCTGAATGAGAGTGTGTGTGTGTTGTTATAGGGCTCAAATTAATGAGGCAGACTCGGGAATGGAATACAACCCACGTTGATCTGCCGAGCTCGCCTCACAGCCGCTATAAACTGTGTCGCAGTCGGCTACCCGCCGACAAACTTCCTGAAAAAGGAGAAAAACCCGACCGCGATAGCAAACACCTAAGTGATACAGGAATCGGGGAGGGCGCGACAGCTCGTTGAATTCGGTAGGTGGGCGTGGGCTAGTGGATTCGAGCGCAAGGAACACCGGTAGAATGAATAATCATAATCCAGAAAGTTAATTTTTTAATATTTAATGTAAAAAAAATCAACTTAAAAACTAATACAAAATTAACATCTAACGCGGTAATCCGTTCCCATATAAATACTCGCACAATCGAGTTTTCCAAAACGACAACAAAGAATTGCCGTTGCTCTTTAAATCGAGTGGCGCGCGCACACAACAACTTGTTGCTATCGGTAGCTTACGCGCGCGCGAGGAAAGAAACGAAAACAAAGTATCTCGCGATTTACAATTAATTGACTCCGGACACACACACTCACGATCGTTGTTTTATACAAAATAAAACTCACGCTAAACCGCCGCAGGTGCACCTGTCCTAAGCCGCAAGGCTGGTAATAAAGCCGCTCAGCTGTATGTAGCTCTCCAAGCTACGATGGCTCCCGCCCGGCGTTCGGCTCAGCGTCGTCGTCTTAGTCCTGAGAATACCAAGTCGTCAGGTGATGACAACCTTCCTGCTGACTTGGTTTGTCCTACTAGATATCTCACTGACACGCACGACACTGCAACCGATCTCTCTCTAGCGAATTTCTACGATAATAGTGCAGTTTTGAATACGCGAATTTACGAACTATACGTGTTCGTTCAAGCGTTGACTCCGGAATGCTCTCCCGTCCTCGTTCCACCCGCCCCGATATTCCATAGCTTCCCGCGCATTCCGATCCCACTCGTGCAGCGTTCTAACGGTCGCGCGGCGAACGTGAAATTAATTTAACACCGCCGCGTTAATTAATTCGACCGTTACAGTGTGTGTGTGTGTGTGTGTGTGTGTGTGTCAGGTTGAACTTGCAAATTACTTTTTTATAACCCACCCAACTTGCAAATTGCAAAAGGTGCAGTTGCAGCACATAATGTCATTGTCATACGCATTATCGCTTAATTTCATAGAATCATCATAGAAATGTAAATGTATGTGTTTGTCCAGCAATTGATCTCACAAAGTCATAGGAATTAAACGCAGCAATTCTTGGAAGTCAAAGTTGGACGTTGTTAAACCGAGTTTCGAATACAGGGCTACCGGATTACAAGTCACGCGCTCTATTCAGTGAACCCTACCGGACCTCTTATAATCTTTAAATTAATCTTACAGGCCTAATCTTTATAATCTTTTACCCCTTTCAAGAAGGTTGTTTGACTATTTGTTTGCAACATTATCAACAGTTTTTTTTTTTTTTTTTAACTATAAATTAAATGCTTCTAAAAATGAGACATATTTCGAGAAAAGTGTAAAAATTTGGTTGTGTCTAGGTACCATCGCCGTGTACCGTTGCACGGTGCACGGTGCACGGCGCACGGTGCACGGGCGCTATACCAAATGAGCTTTTATGTACACGGTACACGGTGCACCGTGTACGGAGGAGCTTTTTGGTGCACGGTGCACGGCGGAAAGCAGGGAAAAGTTTTTGTTTTGCTATTGTTTCGTACACGGTGCACCGTACACCACGTACGGTTCAAAAAATGTTTTTTTTATATCATTGCGTACACCGTACACCAGACACCGTATACTGTTCGGTACACGGTACACGATGCACCGTGCACGGGTGAAAATATTTTTTATAACTTTGCGTACACCGTACACCAGACAACCCGCACTGCTCGGTACACGGTACACGGTGCACCACGTACGGTGCAAGGTTGAAAAAATGTTTTGGCGAACACCAGACACCGCACAGTGTTCGGTACACGGTACACATATTTTTTCTTAAAATACATGACATTTTTTTCCAGAGAGGTATGTATCACCATTTTTTTTAATCGCATTTTTTAAAGAAAAAAATTTGAAAAACAGCCTTAACAATTTGAATTTGGAGCCAAAAATTATTTTAAAAAATATGGTTGAACTACATTTTTTGTAAACAAAATTTTGCCGCAAACCTCGTTTTTCTAGCTCTCTTAGATTTTGAGATAAAAATCAAAGTTGAAAAATCACTATTTTAGACCGTGTATACGCAGTAGTAAGCATAAAAATTCTGGTTGGCGCCAAAAATTTTCTTTTTTTATGCCTTTTCGACTGATATGTATATTGTAGGGGTTCGCGCTGGGGGCCGATTCGACTATCTTACCCGGCTAAACCCTTTTTATGTTTTCCGACCAAAAAATTGTATTTTAGGGCCGTTGCCCACAAAACAAAATTGTCGCTTTCTGACTCCGTAGAACCTGAAATAAAATAGGCCAGGTATATACTTCAAAATGCTTTCAAAATCGATTGATATAAATCGCAACTTATATCAAGAATGAAAAACTGCAATTTTTCAAAGACACTTTTCATCGTAATTCAAATCTTAGTTTGAAATTAATCAATATTTTAATTTGATAATTTTCATTCGACGAAGATTAGAACGTACGAAAATTTTTTGGGTATGACATGGACACACTTTTAAATAAAAGTATAATTATAATTATTGAATAGTAATAACGATGAAAATTTAAAAAGCCAATTTTTTGAAAATACTGCTATTTTTTACTTATAAAAAAATATGGTTTTGAAATTCTACAGAAACATTCTTCAAAACTTAATGAAAAATTTTTTCTCTGACTGTTTTTTGGTTTCTTCAATTTATGCTGAATTTTTTAATCCAAAGTTTTTGAGTTAGAAATCACCAATATATCGTTTAAAAGTTGGAAAACACGGCTCATAAATTTTTTAGAAATATCTGGACCAATTTATTATCAGCGGAAAAACTTCAAGAATGCGGTTCTAAAATTTTATGAAAAAATATTATTAATTAGTATTAACAATCTTTTTGCATTTCTCTTTCCTATTTAATTAAAATTTTTCATAAAATATGGATATAAGAAGAATTTCCTATAAAATTTATAAGGGATAAAAATTCGTGTTTAAGTAACTCAAATATATCTTAATCAAATATTACTTAAATAATAAAAGTGAATTTAAAAGCGCACTAAAAGATTTTTTCCGTACTCCGTCCGGGAAGTGCTACAGGCAGTCGAACTTCCCGGACCCATAGTACGAAAAAAACATTTCACACGACACTGGAAAAGAATTAGCAAACCCTAACGCCCTCGCCTTTGGATCGGGCTTCAATTTGGGTTTGCTAAGGCTTGCTTATACTTTCCAGCGCCCCGAAACATTCTTCAAAACTTAATGAAAAATTTTTTCTCTGTCTGTTTTTTGGACTCTTCAATTTACGCTTAATTTTTTAATCCAAAGTTTTTGAGTTAGAAATCACCAATATATCGTTTAAAAGTTAGAAAACACGGCTCATAAATTTTTTAGAAATATCTGGACCAATTTATTAGCAGCGGAAAAACTTCAAGAATGCGGTTCTAAAATTTCATGAAAAAATATTTAGCTCATCCCGAGTTTTTCCGAATTAAACTCAAAATTCGTATGATGAACAAACACTTAAGTTTTTGCTTTATTTTCTTATCAGTTAAAAATGATAGTATTTTTCAAAAATCGACTAACGCCGGCTGAGCCAATATCGAGCTTCTCGATCAAAAATTTTCTAAACATGCAATTAAAGATAAAAGCTAATGTATCATGTTGTTATTTTAGTATTAAAAATGAAGATACTCTTAACCAAAAAAATTTGTTTTGATCTTACAACTTCTTAGGCCTTACTCATAATTTTAGTTTTTTATGTGATTTATTTTATTTCTTTATTTTTATCTTTTATAGTAAAAGTTTGATTACATATAGGTAAATTTTGAACAATATGCTATTAGAACACCGGATCCTTATAAATCTAAAATATAAGAAGCAAAATAACTGTTATTTTTTTTCAAGTTTTCTTATTCGCTTTTTTTTAAAAAAGGTAAGAAAACGCTAAGAAGTTAATGAAAATTATATTTTACTTTTAAATGTTTTATAAAAAATTTTTTTTTGTAATTTAAACTTTGTGATCTTCGTTAATTTTTTAGCCCTGAAGAGGTCATTATAAATTGATGACGAAACGTTGGCATAAATAAATTAATATTTTCGTTCGTTCGACCAACCAACATATTATCTAATTATTTCTTCATCCCACGAACAACCAACAAACCACTACTATTTTTAAGTTAATGAAAAGTTCTGAATGCTTAAGATTACTACGGAGCCTCAAGGATTCTGTAAGGTCAATACAAATTTTTAAAAACTAAAAATGAAATATATTTCTCTTTTGATACGTGTTCCTCAAATTTTCACAAGCTATTCTCATTTAAAAGAATTAAATTTTTAAAGATATAAACAAATCTATTAAAAAAACTGAATGTTTAATCTCATAAAAAACTTGATGAAAATTAAGTGCGTGATTCTTCGATGCTAAAATTAATATTTGTTAAGAAAAAGAGCAGTTTGGAATCCCCACGTGAACTTATATGTAATTTAGTGTTATTAATACGACATTAAAACGTTTTGAGTTAGAATATGTGTATGCTCGTGTACTATTCAACTCTGATTTAAATTGATAAAAAAGCGAGAAATTGATCAAAGTACAGGCGCGCGGTACGCGAGAGAGCTCGAGAAACTATCGAATTGAAGATTAAGACTTTTATTCTGGATCTGATTGGCTCAGAGTGACGACAACCATAAAAAATGCGAAGCGAACGTTGCCGCGAAGGTATAGAGAGGTAAATTTTTGATAACGAACTGTCAAAGTTTGAAAAAAACAATTGTTCGATCCATGAGGTTATACGACTTGATTTTTGATCAACAATTAATGAATCAATGTGGAATAAAAATACTTTTTGAAAGCTACAGAAGTTTTTTTTAATTGAATTTCAAGGTCCATGAGAATTGAAATAACCGCATCTCGGAAATTAAAAAATAAATTTGTAACATTTTTGTTCATTTTATTTATTTTTTCTTGAACATCATAAATAAATAGAAGAAGAGGAGTATAAAAATTACAAATTTTATAATAAATTAATTACGTAAGTTAATTTAAGTTACTTCAAAGTCAATTCAATACCCCAAATCAAATAGATAAAATAATCTCAAAATTTACCTCTATTGTTATAACAAAATCCGATTCTATGATAATAATATGTTGTTGAAAAGTTTAGTGCTGAATAAATTAAAAACTAGAATTTTAAAAGATGCAAGAATATCTCTAATTCAATTCATTTAAAGCTTTAACAGAATTGATTCAATAACTTATACATTAAATCATTTACAATGTTACAGTGTTCAGCAACAAAAATATATTTGATTTTTTCAACTATTTAATAAGAATACCAAGGTCTACATACACCATAGTTAGTAATAAAATACGTTTTTTTTACTTGAGATTGAAAACAAATAATAAAATTTCTATGTAAGATTAAAGTCACGGTACTCAAAAAATTGAGTGATATTTTTCTAAATTAATATTGAAAAAGCAACTTTTAATACAAATTTTAAATCTTCGTTTTAATTTTTTTTTGTTTTTCACTTCATGATTACAAGACTAATTTGATTTAAATGAATAATTGTTATTCAACTCCCAATATTATGAAGTATTAAAAATTTGAGGGTTATGAAAGAGTAAAAATACAAGTGTAAATGTAAATGTTGAATACTGGTATCAATCATGTAATAAATTAGAATCCTAATAACGACTATCAAAAAGTGACGAACATAAATATGTGATGTTTCAATTGGAGCGCAAGTATTTCAGGTAATTGACTCAGTACAATCACGGACTAAAAAAAAAGATTGGATATTTAGAGCATGTGTTGATTGATATGATGGAAATACCAAGGGCTTTGTCTCTGAATACACAATACTAAATAAAAGGAATGCAATTTTCATATTGTAGTTTGAAATGAGTAATAAAACTAAAATGAAAGATCAAATTTTTATGTTTTCCCATCAAAGAATAGTATTTTTGGGGCACGGCCTAAAACGAGGTTGTTGCTTTCTGACTCCGTTGAACATAAATTAAATATACACACCTAGGCCAGGTATATACTTTATAATACTTTCATAATCGATGAATATAAGTAAAAACTTTAATTTTTCAAAAAAACTTTTCATCGCAATTCAAATCTTAGTTTGAATTTTATCGAGTATTTTGATTTTATAATTTTTATTTAACGTAGATAATAACGTACATAAAGTTTTTAGGTATGAAATGGATACTTTTAAAAACAAAAGTATAAATATAAATATTAAATAGTAATTACAATGAAAATTTTAATAGTATTAATACTTACAACAATTAATGTTAAGATGTATGATCTTATTTAATTGTAAGAAGTATCACAGAAATATATTTTATAGTTTATAATAAAGCTCACGTATTGCAGGTAGGAGAAACCGAGGCAGGTCGGTCAATTTAAAAAAAAAATCATGCCCAAAATAGCGAAAAAGTATATTCATTCTAAACTGAATAATGTGATTTGAAACTAGAGAACATACAAAGGTTATTTTTATTGAGTAACCAGATTAAAAATCAAAACAGTTTCTCAAATATATATACTGAACTATTCTTAACTTTTACTTTTCATATTATACAGGCAGGGACGTAGCAAGCTCGAATTTCGTGGGGGGGTGTCATGAGAATTTGCCGACAAAAATTTTGAAATTGCCGACGAAAAAAAACAAACGCAGGGGCGCGTCACCCCCCGCTCCCAACAAAACTGGCATCTAAAAAAAAAAAAAAAAAACGTTGAGTTTAATAGACTGGTTTTAATAGACTGGTTTAAATAGACTGGTTAATTATCCCCCAAGCTCTAAACCCCAGAAACCCTGGGCGCCCGAGGTCAACGAAAAAACTGATCACGTATTGCAGGTAGGAGAAACCGAGGCAGGTCGGTCAATTTAAAAAAAATGCATGCCCAAAATAGCGAAAAAGTATTTTCATTCTAAACTGAATAATGTGATTTGAAACTAGAGAACATACAAAAGTTATTTTTATTGAGTAACCAGATTAAAAATCAAAACAGTTTCTCAAATATATGTATTGAACTATTCTCAACTTTTACTTTTCATATTATACAGGCCCCGAATACGCAAATATTCTCCCCGCTACGTGGGAGGGGTATGGTTTTCGGGGCCTTTGCGATGAAAACGTTACAAGATTGCTTGAAAAATATTAGCCAACCCTTAGCAAGCTCTTGGGTTTGCTGTTTTTTTTGCCAACCTGCCTCAGATTCAGGACAGGTTATTAAAAGATGTTTTAAAACTTTATAAGAAGGAAGGGTATTTCGCCAAATAAAATAGCCGAATCAGCTTCCTCGGCAAATAGAATCGAAAATAAAAATGTCAAATTTTAAATTTTTTGTTAAACAAATTTTGTTTACGATCAATTTAGTTTGACTATGATTTGAAAATTTTTTTTTGCACCGAATTCAAACAGTTTAAGCTGTTTTTTTACCTTAAAACTACATTGAAAAAAAAAAACCAAAAAACTTGCGGTAAAATCCTCGCACAGCTGGTCATATTAATTCAACTTTTTAAAAGATAAAAAAGCACTTTTTTGCTCAATTTTATTAAAATCAGAATCATTAATTTAACGGGTATCAATTAAAAATTTTATTTAAATTGAAAGGGTAAATTTTTCATCAAGTATTGTTCACCACCAAAAAAAAAAAAAAAAAAAAAAAATATATAATATAAATCGCCACCTTAAGAGCACATATTTCATCAAAATTAAAAAAAAACATACGGAGCTAAACTAAACTTTTTAGTAGAAAATTTTTGTTTTAAATCGCGTTTTACTAGCCATCTGAGGTTTCAAGGTAAGAATCAAAGTGTAAAAATGAATACTTTAAATCCTAGGGTCCCTAAAAAAAGAGAATAGAATGTTGTTATTAGCGCCTAAAACTTTCCTTTTTAAAGTTTTTTTCTCCATCTGATGGTCAAAAGTACGAATCCTGTGCACCGATTTCTCAGTCGAAAGTTCAACTTTGCTGCAATCAGGCGCTCTACTATACCGACCTATAACAGCAGTGCAGAAAGAAATGTCGAGCTTCTAATCTCTTACATGTCGCGCAGTGCAGCAATGTTCAACTTTCTGCTCTTGTATTGCATTATACTATTCGATTAATTTACATAAAAAATAGAGGCTACTGAAAAAAAAAAATTTTTTGACAACTTTGTCTGGCTTGACGATTTTTTAATAGTTTTTAGAGTTTTTTAGCATTCGATCACCCATGGAATGACTTTAAGGTTTTTTGCAGAAACTCCTACACAATATAAATGCATCAATTTTATGGTCTTTAAAAAAGGATACTTAAGACAAAAATCATTTCCTTTGATATCTCGAAACCAAAGATGGCTAGAAAAACGCGGTTTTTGCAAAACTTTGTTAACAAAAAAATCTGTTTGCTATTCATATAGATTTAGTATTAATGAAATTTTCGCCTGCCAGATAATAATCAATATTAAATTTTCATGAATTAGTTTAAAAGTGCCTTTAGACCTCCTAAAAAATCTTGAAAAGTTTCTGAATCTAATTTTTGTTAGAATTTATCACGTTTTTTTTTCCATTAGAGTCTGGGTCTCAGAATATTTGAAAAAAATTATCATGTTAGAAATGTCCTAAACCATTTGAATTCATCGCAAAAAATAAAAATAAAATATAGACTAAATTTTTTGAAAACGAAATTTTGAACCACATGATAAGTTATATAAGGTAAGTGTATACTTAATATGGCCCCCCTAAGCGATAATCGACGTTGTGGCAAATTAAATCAATATTTTTTGACGTGTAAGGTCTCATTTTAAAGGTTAATTCAAGAGCTTTAAAGTGAAACATTACGCGTTCGACTTTGATCAATGAGCTTAAAATGCCAGAGGATTTACGAAAACTCGTTTTTTTAAGACACCAAAAATTTGTGTACCTAATATGGCCCCTTGAAGTTATTTATTAATTGCGATTTGTTCCTATTTTTTAAATCAATCAGGATATGAGATTTAAAAAACTGCAAAATTTTAATTATTTTAAAAACGATTTTTTTTAAATTGAGCCTTTTACAATGTTTTTGAAAGCTTGGCAACCAGTAGAAAAATTACAACTTTAAATTGTTATCAAAGTTTGTTTCTTTAGTTATGAAATGAAAAAAGGCTTTGAAACAATAAAATTTATTTCATTAAAATAACATAAGGATGGGATTTTCCAAAAAGGACATGAGAAACTAAAGACTCTTCGGAAATACACTTTGAAATATCGCCATTTCTACTTATTCGCGGGGGCCATATAAGGTACACTGCAGGATAAAAAGTTACTTCATCACATTCACTTTTATCCTAATAACATCAATAAACAGAAGGACACTACTCTCTAAATCTGGATGAGTGAAAAATCACTCCTATCGAGTCATTTTTCACTCTTTCATCTAGAAAAAAGTGAGCCAGTAGTACTTGAGTGATAAATGACTTTTTCAAAGAGTGATTTCTGTCACCCTAATAAGAGTAATTATTCACTTTTCGAAGAGTGATTAGAAATAGGCAAAATAATTGTTTATTTTAATAATTTTTCAAATTTTTCTGAATTTTTATTATTGCAAGTGTTAATTTTAACTATAATACTAATGAAAAAAAAAAAAAAAAAGAAAACAAAAAGATTGTGATCAGGATTTGAACCTTGATCCTTAGGTTGCCTCGTCATTTGAATTGTCTGGAACGCCTCACTATAACCACTCAGCTACCGTTTTCAATTGTCAATAATGTGTTTTAGCGCGTATATAAATTGAAAACCTCGTTGCAATCCTTAGGAAGGTTTAAAATTTAATTTTTTAAAACTTACTAAGGTTATCTGTTAAATTTGAATAATCATTTTTTTGGGATATAAGTATCCTAATTTTTATTTGAATACGATTTTATAATATCAAAATGCGATTGATAAATACAAAATTTTTTTTAATAATTTTCTTAAGCTTGACTGAAATGTTTATAGAAAGAAAAAAAAATTATTTTGACTTTAAATTTGAATTTATATCTTGGTCTTGATATATTATGAAACAATAATTTTATAAATAAGAATAAGCGTTTATTATTATTAATTTTTTTTATTGGTATCAGAGCTATGCAATAAATATTTTGTTTTTAATTATCTATGCATAAAGGTTACCAAGTGATACTTACAATTTTTGGTTTTGTTATTACAAAGTTATCACTCTTTGTAAGAGTGATTTCAAACCTCGTGAACATAATCACTCATCAAAATCGAGTCATTTAATCACTCTTTGCTGAAGAGTGATTTAAATCACTCTATAAAGTCTCATTTTAAACAAAGTATAACTCTAATAAGAGTGATTCAGCCAATCACTCCACAACTAGAGTGAAAAAATCACTCTTCCAGATTTAGAGAGTATGTACTGAAGAATAGTATATTCCTGTACAAGTAAGGGAAACGCGTCGTTTCCTCGAGAGTTGGATGTTTCAGCACGAGACGAAGTCGAGGCAAAAAATTGATCAAGTCAGAAAACTAACAGCCGTTTATGTCAACTTAAAAGTCAAGATGAATATTTAGTACAATCTGGTCATAAGTTTTGGTTTCAAAATTGATAAAAAATAAAATATCGTAAAATCTTTTCAGGATTCTCTTGATTAAAAATTTCGGTATCGAGTAAGGTTAGATGTTTAATAATAAATCATCCCAGAACTGATTTTATGAATCAGCAAAGAAAAACCATCATTCCTTTGTTTTGGGGCTTTTGTTAACAATGCTGAATTAATTTCGAAAAAGTAGTAAATAAATAATAAGATAAGCGCGTGGTACGCACTAGCGAAATTTTTATTAATCAAAAAAAATGAATAAAATAAATATTTATTGTATGTTTTCTTTTTTTAATCGATTGATTCAAATCAATAAAAGCGACAAATGAATGATAGCACCGGCGCGCGGTACGCGCGCTAGCGAGTTTCTAGTCCTACTTATAAAAAGGAGAGTGCGAGTGTCGAGTTTCGAGCTCGAGAAATTATCGAATTGAAGATTAAGACTTTTATTCTGGATCTGATTGGTTTAGAGTGACGACAACCGTAAAAAATGCGAAGCGAACGTAGCCGCGTAGGTATAGAGAGGTAGTTTTTGATAATGAACTGTCAAAGTTAAAAAAAAACAATTGTTTGATCCGTGAGGTTATACGATTTGATTTTTGATCATAAATGAATGAATCAAGCGGAATAAAAATATTTTTTAAAGGCTAAGGAATTTTTATTTAAAATTTAATTTTAAGGGCAATAAGAATTTAAATGACCACATTTTAGAAATTTTAAAATAAATTTGTAACATTTCTGCTTTTTTTTTTTATTTTAGTCAAACATCTTAAATAAATAAAAAAAGGGAGGTGATGATTAAAAATTTGATAAAAAAATAACTATGTTAATTAATTTAAGTTATTTCAAAGTTATCAATTCATACTTTGAATTAAATAGATAAAATGATCTCAAATTTTCTCTCTGTTGTTGCAACCAAATTCGATTCAATAATAATTTGGTGTTGAAAATTTTAATGCTAGACAAATTTAAGACTATAATTTTAAAAGTTGCAAATATATCTCCAAATTTATTAAGTCTTTAATGAAATTGGTTCAATAAATTTTACATTAAATCATTTATAATCTTAAAGTGTTTAGAAAAGAAATATATATGATTTTTTCAACTTTGTAAAATAAATACCTAGGTCTGCATATACAATAGTTAGTGAAAAAATGCGTTTATGCACTCAAAATGAAAAACCAAGAATAAAATTATCTATGTAAGATTAAACTCTCGGTACTCAAAAAATTAAGTGATTTTATTCACAATAAATATTGAAATTAAAAGCAGCAATTTTTAAAAGCATTTATTAATACAAACTTTGAACCTTTGTTTCAATTTTTATCATTCTATGAATATTAAGTTTTCTTTTCACTTTTAACTTCATGAGTAACTCATGAACATAATACTTACTTGATTTAAATGAATTATTCTTATTCAATGCAGAATATATTATAATGTACAAAAACTTTGAGGGTTATGAAAGAGTGAAAATAAAAATGTAAAATGTGAATGTTGAATACTGATTTCAATCATGTAATTGCTTATAAACCTATAATAACAACAGTAACTATCAAAAAGTGACGAACATAAATAAGTGATATAAATAACAGTAGTACTTTGCTCAATCAGGTTTACTATGATGGATTAGTAATTTTGAAATAGAGCATGGTAACAACACACTGGGTTTTCTTGAATTTCGTTCATGAAGTTTTGATGTTTCGACACTTCAAAAGGTGTTCTCTTCAGGATATCTATATAAAACAGTATATTTTGTTAAAACAATGAAAAATTTATGAGTATGGAAGTTACAACCTTTTCGGACACAAAAAAGGAGACAGGATATAAATAAAAAACTCCATATTTTTATGTTTATCAATCAACGTTTTGGCTACCATCGGCTAGCCATTTTCAGGATTTTATTATTAAAAGTGATGAGTAAGACCCTACGACAATTTTCTGGAGTTTTGAGTGTCTGATTCACTAGACATCTCTTTACCAACTGTTTGTAACTTTTAATAATAAAATCCTGAAGATGGTAGCCAAAACGTTGATTAATAGACATAAAAATAAGGAGTTTTTTATTTATATCCTTTACTCTTTTTTTGTCCGAAAAAGTTGTAACTTCTATATTTATCTAATTCTCAGACGTAAAACAACTAATTTAAAAAATATAAAAATTTTCGTTACAAACTTATATGTTTTATTGTATTTTTTTAAATTATTTTTTAATTTGTAAACAAAATCTATATATTTTTCATTGTTTTAACAAGATAAACTGTTTTATACAGATATCCTGAAGAGGACACAATTTGTAGTGTTGAAAATTTGAAACTTAATAAAAGAAGTTCAAGAAAACACAGTGTTTTGCTTTTATGCTCTAATTCCAAATTACTGATCCTTCATAATAAACATGTGACGTCGTTTCAATTAGAGCTCCAGTATTTCAGGTAATCAAACCAGCACAACAGACTAGAAAAAAAGATTTGATATTTAGAGCATGTGTTGCTCGATGTGATGGGCAAACCAGGGTCTCTGTCTCTGAGTACGCAATACTTAATAAAAGAAATGCAACTTTTATATTGTAGATTAAAATGAGTAATGAAACTATAATGTTTATAAGATCAAAGGGTATAGCCGGGTAAGATAGTCGAATCGGCCCCCAGCGCGAACCGCTACAATATATATATATCATTCGAAAGGGCATGAAATAAGAAAATTTTTGCGCTTACAAGAATTCTTTATAGCCACTACGTGGTCCAAAATAGTGATTTTTCAACTTTGATTTTTATCTCAAAATCTTAGAAGGCTAGAAAAACGCGGTTTGTGGCAAAATTTTGTTTACAAAAAATGTAGTTCAGCGATTTAAATATTGTTATATTTTATAGCAGTATGCAGCCGCTAGGTGGCGATTTGGATAAAAAGTTTTAATAATTTGGCCTAAAAAGTTTCTTCCACCACTTCCAAAAATTTGAAAAAATTTGAAAAGCTATTTTTTCTTAAAATACATGACATTTTTTTTCCAGAGAGGTATGTATCACTGTTTTTTTTAATCGCATTTTTTAGGGAAAAAAATTCGAAAAACAGCCTTAACAATTTGAATTTGGCGCCAAAAATTATTTTAAAAAATATGGTTGAACTACATTTTTTGTAAACAAAATTTTGCCGCAAACCGCGTTTTTCGAGCTCTCTTAGATTTTGAGATAAAAATCAAAGTTGAAAAATCACTATTTTAGACCGTGTATACGCAGTAGTGGGCATAAAAATTCTGGTTGGCGCCAAAAATTTTCTTTTTTTATGCCCTTTCAACTGATATGTATATTGTAGGGGTTCGCGCTGGGGGCCGATTCGACTATCTTACCCGGCTATACCCTTTTTATGTTTTCCGACCAAAAAATTGTATTTTAGGGCCGTAGCCTACAAAACAAAATTGTCGCTTTCTGACTCCGTAGAACCTGAAATAAAATAGCCCAGGTATATACTTCAAAATGCTTTCAAAATCGATTGATATAAATCGAAACTTATATCAAGAATGAAAAACTGCAATTTTTCAAAGACACTTTTCATCGTAATTCAAATCTTAGTTTGAAATTAATCAATATTTTAATTTGATAATTTTCATTCGACGAAGATTAGAACGTACGAAAATTTTTTGGGTATGACATGGACACACTTTTAAATAAAAGTATAATTATAATTATTGAATAGTAATAACGATGAAAATTTAAAAAGCCAATTTTTTGAAAATACTGCTATTTTTTACTTATAAAAAAATATGGTTTTGAAATTCTACAGAAACATTCTTCAAAACTTAATGAAAAATTTTTTCTCTGACTGTTTTTTGGACTCTTCAATTTATGCTGAATTTTTTAATCCAAAGTTTTTGAGTTAGAAATCACCAATATATCGTTTAAAAGTTGGAAAACACGGCTCATAAATTTTTTAGAAATATCTGGACCAATTTATTAGCAGCGGAAAAACTTCAAGAAAGTGGTTCTAAAATTTTATAAAAAAATATTATTAATTAGTATTAACAATCTTTTTGCATTTCTCTTTCCTATTTAATTAAAATTTTTCATAAAATATGGATATAAGAAGAATTTCCTATAAAATTTATAAGGGATAAAAATTTGTGTTTAAGTAACTCAAATATATCTTAATCAAATATTACTTAAATAATAAAAGTGAATTTAAAAGCGCACTAAAAGATTTTTTCCGTACTCCGTCCGGGAAGTGCTACAGGCAGTAGAACTTCCCGGACCCGTCGTACGAAAAAAACATTTCACACGACACTGGAAAAGAATTAGCAAACCCTAACTTCCTCGCCGTTGGCTCGGGCTTCAATTTGGGTTTGCTAAGGCTTGCTTATACATTCCAGCGCCCGATGTGAAATATACTATTACAGTAGACGATAACTGCAATGATTTTCTACTTATAATAGTATTCAATATAAGTCAGGAAAAAAAATTGAATAATATTGCTAATTGCATAAAACAGTATAGAGTAACCGAAATCTGGAAATCTGCATCAGCGATTGAATCATCAAAATATTTAATCAGGGTACTATCTGAAAAATATTGATCAAAGTAAACTTTTTAAAGAAAAGTCATTAAGGAGACAACAATATGTACCTGTGCTAGCGGATCAATATTTACGAAAGGTTCGGTTAACAAAAAATAGTATATTATTCCCGCAGGCGAGATGGTTCGATTTGGCCTCCGAGAGGTTTGCGACCCGAGCCGAAGGCGAGGGTTGCAACGAGGAGGCTAAATCGAACCCTCGAGCCTAAGGGAAATATACTATTTTTCGTCCTTCTAACCGAAAACAAGGGGCGAAGTTCCGATTTTGAGGTTAGAGGGACGAAAAAAGAATTTATTGAAAAAGACAATTTTGAGATTTTGTATTATATATAAACTGTGAACAAGAGGCTAATAATGAATGATGTTTTTTAGAGTTTGCTATCGAAACAGTTTAAGTAAAGTCACGTCTTAGTTTTGAAATGTTGTTGATGATAAAAGCAAAAATTTCATAAACAACTTAAGATAGAAATTAATAGTACTAGGAAAGGAAAGTTTTAAAACAAGTTATGGAAATAAAACACTCGAACTCTGATTTAATGGTTGAAAGAATGAAAATTTTTTTATATTTTGGGGGTTCTGTGATGTGATTGTGATTGATGTGCTGCATGCGCATAATGTGCACTCAGCTGCAAAAAATCACTTAACTTGATGAAAATTAAATACGTGATACTTCGATGCTAAAATAAATTTTTATTTTTTTTTAAAAGAGCAGTTTCGAATCTCCAAGTAAAGTTCCATGAGGTACAACTATAAAGTGTTTATGTGAATTACTAAAAAGCTTTGAGTTAAAATATGCTCGTGTACTTATTAACTCTGATTTAAATTGATAAAAAAGCGAGAAATCGATCAAAGTACAGGCGCGCGGTACGCGCGCTAGCGGATTTTCTAGTCCTTCTTATAAAAGGGAGTACGCGAGTGTCGAGATTCGAGCTCGAGAAACTATCGAATTGAAGATTAAGACTTTTATTCTGGATCTGATTGGCTCAGAGTGACGACAACCATAAAAAATGCGAAGCGAACGTTGCCGCGAAGGTATAGAGAGGTAAATTTTTGATAACGAACTGTCAAAGTTTGAAAAAAACAATTGTTCGATCCATGAGGTTATACGACTTGATTTTTGATCAACAATTAATGAATCAATGTGGAATAAAAATACTTTTTGAAAGCTACAGAAGTTTTTTTTAATTGAATTTCAAGGTCCATGAGAATTGAAATAACCGCATCTCGGAAATTAAAAAATAAATTTGTAACATTCTTGTTCATTTTATTTATTTTTTCTTGAACATCATAAATAAATAGAAGAAGAGGAGTATAAAAATTACAAATTTTATAATAAATTAATTACGTAAGTTAATTTAAGTTACTTCAAAGTCAATTCAATACCCCAAATCAAATAGATAAAATAATCTCAAAATTTACCTCTATTGTTATAACAAAATCCGATTCTATGATAATAATATGTTGTTGAAAAGTTTAGTGCTGAATAAATTAAAAACTAGAATTTTAAAAGATGCAAGAATATCTCTAATTCAATTCATTTAAAGCTTTAACAGAATTGATTCAATAACTTATACATTAAATCATTTACAATGTTACAGTGTTCAGCAACAAAAATATATTTGATTTTTTCAACTATTTAATAAGAATACCAAGGTCTACATACACCATAGTTAGTAATAAAATACGTTTTTTTTACTTGAGATTGAAAACAAATAATAAAATTTCTATGTAAGATTAAAGTCACGGTACTCAAAAAATTGAGTGATATTTTTCTAAATTAATATTGAAAAAGCAACTTTTAATACAAATTTTAAATCTTCGTTTTAATTTTTTTTTGTTTTTCACTTCATGATTACAAGACTAATTTGATTTAAATGAATAATTGTTATTCAACTCCCAATATTATGAAGTATTAAAAATTTGAGGGTTATGAAAGAGTAAAAATACAAGTGTAAATGTAAATGTTGAATACTGGTATCAATCATGTAATAAATTAGAATCCTAATAACGACTATCAAAAAGTGACGAACATAAATATGTGATGTTTCAATTGGAGCGCAAGTATTTCAGGTAATTGACTCAGTACAATCACGGACTAAAAAAAAAGATTGGATATTTAGAGCATGTGTTGATTGATATGATGGAAATACCAAGGGCTTTGTCTCTGAATACACAATACTAAATAAAAGGAATGCAATTTTCATATTGTAGTTTGAAATGAGTAATAAAACTAAAATGAAAGATCAAATTTTTATGTTTTCCCATCAAAGAATAGTATTTTTGGGGCACGGCCTAAAACGAGGTTGTTGCTTTCTGACTCCGTTGAACATAAATTAAATATACACACCTAGGCCAGGTATATACTTTATAATACTTTCATAATCGATGAATATAAGTAAAAACTTTAATTTTTCAAAAAAACTTTTCATCGCAATTCAAATCTTAGTTTGAATTTTATCGAGTATTTTGATTTTATAATTTTTATTTAACGTAGATAATAACGTACATAAAGTTTTTAGGTATGAAATGGATACTTTTAAAAACAAAAGTATAAATATAAATATTAAATAGTAATTACAATGAAAATTTTAATAGTATTAATACTTACAACAATTAATGTTAAGATGTATGATCTTATTTAATTGTAAGAAGTATCACAGAAATATATTTTATAGTTTATAATAAAGCTCACGTATTGCAGGTAGGAGAAACCGAGGCAGGTCGGTCAATTTAAAAAAAAAATCATGCCCAAAATAGCGAAAAAGTATATTCATTCTAAACTGAATAATGTGATTTGAAACTAGAGAACATACAAAGGTTATTTTTATTGAGTAACCAGATTAAAAATCAAAACAGTTTCTCAAATATATATACTGAACTATTCTTAACTTTTACTTTTCATATTATACAGGCAGGGACGTAGCAAGCTCGAATTTCGTGGGGGGGTGTCATGAGAATTTGCCGACAAAAATTTTGAAATTGCCGACGAAAAAAAACAAACGCAGGGGCGCGTCACCCCCCGCTCCCAACAAAACTGGCATCTAAAAAAAAAAAAAAAAAACGTTGAGTTTAATAGACTGGTTTTAATAGACTGGTTTAAATAGACTGGTTAATTATCCCCCAAGCTCTAAACCCCAGAAACCCTGGGCGCCCGAGGTCAACGAAAAAACTGATCACGTATTGCAGGTAGGAGAAACCGAGGCAGGTCGGTCAATTTAAAAAAAATGCATGCCCAAAATAGCGAAAAAGTATTTTCATTCTAAACTGAATAATGTGATTTGAAACTAGAGAACATACAAAAGTTATTTTTATTGAGTAACCAGATTAAAAATCAAAACAGTTTCTCAAATATATGTATTGAACTATTCTCAACTTTTACTTTTCATATTATACAGGCCCCGAATACGCAAATATTCTCCCCGCTACGTGGGAGGGGTATGGTTTTCGGGGCCTTTGCGATGAAAACGTTACAAGATTGCTTGAAAAATATTAGCCAACCCTTAGCAAGCTCTTGGGTTTGCTGTTTTTTTTGCCAACCTGCCTCAGATTCAGGACAGGTTATTAAAAGATGTTTTAAAACTTTATAAGAAGGAAGGGTATTTCGCCAAATAAAATAGCCGAATCAGCTTCCTCGGCAAATAGAATCGAAAATAAAAATGTCAAATTTTAAATTTTTTGTTAAACAAATTTTGTTTACGATCAATTTAGTTTGACTATGATTTGAAAATTTTTTTTTGCACCGAATTCAAACAGTTTAAGCTGTTTTTTTACCTTAAAACTACATTGAAAAAAAAAAACCAAAAAACTTGCGGTAAAATCCTCGCACAGCTGGTCATATTAATTCAACTTTTTAAAAGATAAAAAAGCACTTTTTTGCTCAATTTTATTAAAATCAGAATCATTAATTTAACGGGTATCAATTAAAAATTTTATTTAAATTGAAAGGGTAAATTTTTCATCAAGTATTGTTCACCACCAAAAAAAAAAAAAAAAAAAAAAAATATATAATATAAATCGCCACCTTAAGAGCACATATTTCATCAAAATTAAAAAAAAACATACGGAGCTAAACTAAACTTTTTAGTAGAAAATTTTTGTTTTAAATCGCGTTTTACTAGCCATCTGAGGTTTCAAGGTAAGAATCAAAGTGTAAAAATGAATACTTTAAATCCTAGGGTCCCTAAAAAAAGAGAATAGAATGTTGTTATTAGCGCCTAAAACTTTCCTTTTTAAAGTTTTTTTCTCCATCTGATGGTCAAAAGTACGAATCCTGTGCACCGATTTCTCAGTCGAAAGTTCAACTTTGCTGCAATCAGGCGCTCTACTATACCGACCTATAACAGCAGTGCAGAAAGAAATGTCGAGCTTCTAATCTCTTACATGTCGCGCAGTGCAGCAATGTTCAACTTTCTGCTCTTGTATTGCATTATACTATTCGATTAATTTACATAAAAAATAGAGGCTACTGAAAAAAAAAAATTTTTTGACAACTTTGTCTGGCTTGACGATTTTTTAATAGTTTTTAGAGTTTTTTAGCATTCGATCACCCATGGAATGACTTTAAGGTTTTTTGCAGAAACTCCTACACAATATAAATGCATCAATTTTATGGTCTTTAAAAAAGGATACTTAAGACAAAAATCATTTCCTTTGATATCTCGAAACCAAAGATGGCTAGAAAAACGCGGTTTTTGCAAAACTTTGTTAACAAAAAAATCTGTTTGCTATTCATATAGATTTAGTATTAATGAAATTTTCGCCTGCCAGATAATAATCAATATTAAATTTTCATGAATTAGTTTAAAAGTGCCTTTAGACCTCCTAAAAAATCTTGAAAAGTTTCTGAATCTAATTTTTGTTAGAATTTATCACGTTTTTTTTTCCATTAGAGTCTGGGTCTCAGAATATTTGAAAAAAATTATCATGTTAGAAATGTCCTAAACCATTTGAATTCATCGCAAAAAATAAAAATAAAATATAGACTAAATTTTTTGAAAACGAAATTTTGAACCACATGATAAGTTATATAAGGTAAGTGTATACTTAATATGGCCCCCCTAAGCGATAATCGACGTTGTGGCAAATTAAATCAATATTTTTTGACGTGTAAGGTCTCATTTTAAAGGTTAATTCAAGAGCTTTAAAGTGAAACATTACGCGTTCGACTTTGATCAATGAGCTTAAAATGCCAGAGGATTTACGAAAACTCGTTTTTTTAAGACACCAAAAATTTGTGTACCTAATATGGCCCCTTGAAGTTATTTATTAATTGCGATTTGTTCCTATTTTTTAAATCAATCAGGATATGAGATTTAAAAAACTGCAAAATTTTAATTATTTTAAAAACGATTTTTTTTAAATTGAGCCTTTTACAATGTTTTTGAAAGCTTGGCAACCAGTAGAAAAATTACAACTTTAAATTGTTATCAAAGTTTGTTTCTTTAGTTATGAAATGAAAAAAGGCTTTGAAACAATAAAATTTATTTCATTAAAATAACATAAGGATGGGATTTTCCAAAAAGGACATGAGAAACTAAAGACTCTTCGGAAATACACTTTGAAATATCGCCATTTCTACTTATTCGCGGGGGCCATATAAGGTACACTGCAGGATAAAAAGTTACTTCATCACATTCACTTTTATCCTAATAACATCAATAAACAGAAGGACACTACTCTCTAAATCTGGATGAGTGAAAAATCACTCCTATCGAGTCATTTTTCACTCTTTCATCTAGAAAAAAGTGAGCCAGTAGTACTTGAGTGATAAATGACTTTTTCAAAGAGTGATTTCTGTCACCCTAATAAGAGTAATTATTCACTTTTCGAAGAGTGATTAGAAATAGGCAAAATAATTGTTTATTTTAATAATTTTTCAAATTTTTCTGAATTTTTATTATTGCAAGTGTTAATTTTAACTATAATACTAATGAAAAAAAAAAAAAAAAAGAAAACAAAAAGATTGTGATCAGGATTTGAACCTTGATCCTTAGGTTGCCTCGTCATTTGAATTGTCTGGAACGCCTCACTATAACCACTCAGCTACCGTTTTCAATTGTCAATAATGTGTTTTAGCGCGTATATAAATTGAAAACCTCGTTGCAATCCTTAGGAAGGTTTAAAATTTAATTTTTTAAAACTTACTAAGGTTATCTGTTAAATTTGAATAATCATTTTTTTGGGATATAAGTATCCTAATTTTTATTTGAATACGATTTTATAATATCAAAATGCGATTGATAAATACAAAATTTTTTTTAATAATTTTCTTAAGCTTGACTGAAATGTTTATAGAAAGAAAAAAAAATTATTTTGACTTTAAATTTGAATTTATATCTTGGTCTTGATATATTATGAAACAATAATTTTATAAATAAGAATAAGCGTTTATTATTATTAATTTTTTTTATTGGTATCAGAGCTATGCAATAAATATTTTGTTTTTAATTATCTATGCATAAAGGTTACCAAGTGATACTTACAATTTTTGGTTTTGTTATTACAAAGTTATCACTCTTTGTAAGAGTGATTTCAAACCTCGTGAACATAATCACTCATCAAAATCGAGTCATTTAATCACTCTTTGCTGAAGAGTGATTTAAATCACTCTATAAAGTCTCATTTTAAACAAAGTATAACTCTAATAAGAGTGATTCAGCCAATCACTCCACAACTAGAGTGAAAAAATCACTCTTCCAGATTTAGAGAGTATGTACTGAAGAATAGTATATTCCTGTACAAGTAAGGGAAACGCGTCGTTTCCTCGAGAGTTGGATGTTTCAGCACGAGACGAAGTCGAGGCAAAAAATTGATCAAGTCAGAAAACTAACAGCCGTTTATGTCAACTTAAAAGTCAAGATGAATATTTAGTACAATCTGGTCATAAGTTTTGGTTTCAAAATTGATAAAAAATAAAATATCGTAAAATCTTTTCAGGATTCTCTTGATTAAAAATTTCGGTATCGAGTAAGGTTAGATGTTTAATAATAAATCATCCCAGAACTGATTTTATGAATCAGCAAAGAAAAACCATCATTCCTTTGTTTTGGGGCTTTTGTTAACAATGCTGAATTAATTTCGAAAAAGTAGTAAATAAATAATAAGATAAGCGCGTGGTACGCACTAGCGAAATTTTTATTAATCAAAAAAAATGAATAAAATAAATATTTATTGTATGTTTTCTTTTTTTAATCGATTGATTCAAATCAATAAAAGCGACAAATGAATGATAGCACCGGCGCGCGGTACGCGCGCTAGCGAGTTTCTAGTCCTACTTATAAAAAGGAGAGTGCGAGTGTCGAGTTTCGAGCTCGAGAAATTATCGAATTGAAGATTAAGACTTTTATTCTGGATCTGATTGGTTTAGAGTGACGACAACCGTAAAAAATGCGAAGCGAACGTAGCCGCGTAGGTATAGAGAGGTAGTTTTTGATAATGAACTGTCAAAGTTAAAAAAAAACAATTGTTTGATCCGTGAGGTTATACGATTTGATTTTTGATCATAAATGAATGAATCAAGCGGAATAAAAATATTTTTTAAAGGCTAAGGAATTTTTATTTAAAATTTAATTTTAAGGGCAATAAGAATTTAAATGACCACATTTTAGAAATTTTAAAATAAATTTGTAACATTTCTGCTTTTTTTTTTTATTTTAGTCAAACATCTTAAATAAATAAAAAAAGGGAGGTGATGATTAAAAATTTGATAAAAAAATAACTATGTTAATTAATTTAAGTTATTTCAAAGTTATCAATTCATACTTTGAATTAAATAGATAAAATGATCTCAAATTTTCTCTCTGTTGTTGCAACCAAATTCGATTCAATAATAATTTGGTGTTGAAAATTTTAATGCTAGACAAATTTAAGACTATAATTTTAAAAGTTGCAAATATATCTCCAAATTTATTAAGTCTTTAATGAAATTGGTTCAATAAATTTTACATTAAATCATTTATAATCTTAAAGTGTTTAGAAAAGAAATATATATGATTTTTTCAACTTTGTAAAATAAATACCTAGGTCTGCATATACAATAGTTAGTGAAAAAATGCGTTTATGCACTCAAAATGAAAAACCAAGAATAAAATTATCTATGTAAGATTAAACTCTCGGTACTCAAAAAATTAAGTGATTTTATTCACAATAAATATTGAAATTAAAAGCAGCAATTTTTAAAAGCATTTATTAATACAAACTTTGAACCTTTGTTTCAATTTTTATCATTCTATGAATATTAAGTTTTCTTTTCACTTTTAACTTCATGAGTAACTCATGAACATAATACTTACTTGATTTAAATGAATTATTCTTATTCAATGCAGAATATATTATAATGTACAAAAACTTTGAGGGTTATGAAAGAGTGAAAATAAAAATGTAAAATGTGAATGTTGAATACTGATTTCAATCATGTAATTGCTTATAAACCTATAATAACAACAGTAACTATCAAAAAGTGACGAACATAAATAAGTGATATAAATAACAGTAGTACTTTGCTCAATCAGGTTTACTATGATGGATTAGTAATTTTGAAATAGAGCATGGTAACAACACACTGGGTTTTCTTGAATTTCGTTCATGAAGTTTTGATGTTTCGACACTTCAAAAGGTGTTCTCTTCAGGATATCTATATAAAACAGTATATTTTGTTAAAACAATGAAAAATTTATGAGTATGGAAGTTACAACCTTTTCGGACACAAAAAAGGAGACAGGATATAAATAAAAAACTCCATATTTTTATGTTTATCAATCAACGTTTTGGCTACCATCGGCTAGCCATTTTCAGGATTTTATTATTAAAAGTGATGAGTAAGACCCTACGACAATTTTCTGGAGTTTTGAGTGTCTGATTCACTAGACATCTCTTTACCAACTGTTTGTAACTTTTAATAATAAAATCCTGAAGATGGTAGCCAAAACGTTGATTAATAGACATAAAAATAAGGAGTTTTTTATTTATATCCTTTACTCTTTTTTTGTCCGAAAAAGTTGTAACTTCTATATTTATCTAATTCTCAGACGTAAAACAACTAATTTAAAAAATATAAAAATTTTCGTTACAAACTTATATGTTTTATTGTATTTTTTTAAATTATTTTTTAATTTGTAAACAAAATCTATATATTTTTCATTGTTTTAACAAGATAAACTGTTTTATACAGATATCCTGAAGAGGACACAATTTGTAGTGTTGAAAATTTGAAACTTAATAAAAGAAGTTCAAGAAAACACAGTGTTTTGCTTTTATGCTCTAATTCCAAATTACTGATCCTTCATAATAAACATGTGACGTCGTTTCAATTAGAGCTCCAGTATTTCAGGTAATCAAACCAGCACAACAGACTAGAAAAAAAGATTTGATATTTAGAGCATGTGTTGCTCGATGTGATGGGCAAACCAGGGTCTCTGTCTCTGAGTACGCAATACTTAATAAAAGAAATGCAACTTTTATATTGTAGATTAAAATGAGTAATGAAACTATAATGTTTATAAGATCAAAGGGTATAGCCGGGTAAGATAGTCGAATCGGCCCCCAGCGCGAACCGCTACAATATATATATATCATTCGAAAGGGCATGAAATAAGAAAATTTTTGCGCTTACAAGAATTCTTTATAGCCACTACGTGGTCCAAAATAGTGATTTTTCAACTTTGATTTTTATCTCAAAATCTTAGAAGGCTAGAAAAACGCGGTTTGTGGCAAAATTTTGTTTACAAAAAATGTAGTTCAGCGATTTAAATATTGTTATATTTTATAGCAGTATGCAGCCGCTAGGTGGCGATTTGGATAAAAAGTTTTAATAATTTGGCCTAAAAAGTTTCTTCCACCACTTCCAAAAATTTGAAAAAATTTGAAAAGCTATTTTTTCTTAAAATACATGACATTTTTTTTCCAGAGAGGTATGTATCACTGTTTTTTTTAATCGCATTTTTTAGGGAAAAAAATTCGAAAAACAGCCTTAACAATTTGAATTTGGCGCCAAAAATTATTTTAAAAAATATGGTTGAACTACATTTTTTGTAAACAAAATTTTGCCGCAAACCGCGTTTTTCGAGCTCTCTTAGATTTTGAGATAAAAATCAAAGTTGAAAAATCACTATTTTAGACCGTGTATACGCAGTAGTGGGCATAAAAATTCTGGTTGGCGCCAAAAATTTTCTTTTTTTATGCCCTTTCAACTGATATGTATATTGTAGGGGTTCGCGCTGGGGGCCGATTCGACTATCTTACCCGGCTATACCCTTTTTATGTTTTCCGACCAAAAAATTGTATTTTAGGGCCGTAGCCTACAAAACAAAATTGTCGCTTTCTGACTCCGTAGAACCTGAAATAAAATAGCCCAGGTATATACTTCAAAATGCTTTCAAAATCGATTGATATAAATCGAAACTTATATCAAGAATGAAAAACTGCAATTTTTCAAAGACACTTTTCATCGTAATTCAAATCTTAGTTTGAAATTAATCAATATTTTAATTTGATAATTTTCATTCGACGAAGATTAGAACGTACGAAAATTTTTTGGGTATGACATGGACACACTTTTAAATAAAAGTATAATTATAATTATTGAATAGTAATAACGATGAAAATTTAAAAAGCCAATTTTTTGAAAATACTGCTATTTTTTACTTATAAAAAAATATGGTTTTGAAATTCTACAGAAACATTCTTCAAAACTTAATGAAAAATTTTTTCTCTGACTGTTTTTTGGACTCTTCAATTTATGCTGAATTTTTTAATCCAAAGTTTTTGAGTTAGAAATCACCAATATATCGTTTAAAAGTTGGAAAACACGGCTCATAAATTTTTTAGAAATATCTGGACCAATTTATTAGCAGCGGAAAAACTTCAAGAAAGTGGTTCTAAAATTTTATAAAAAAATATTATTAATTAGTATTAACAATCTTTTTGCATTTCTCTTTCCTATTTAATTAAAATTTTTCATAAAATATGGATATAAGAAGAATTTCCTATAAAATTTATAAGGGATAAAAATTTGTGTTTAAGTAACTCAAATATATCTTAATCAAATATTACTTAAATAATAAAAGTGAATTTAAAAGCGCACTAAAAGATTTTTTCCGTACTCCGTCCGGGAAGTGCTACAGGCAGTAGAACTTCCCGGACCCGTCGTACGAAAAAAACATTTCACACGACACTGGAAAAGAATTAGCAAACCCTAACTTCCTCGCCGTTGGCTCGGGCTTCAATTTGGGTTTGCTAAGGCTTGCTTATACATTCCAGCGCCCGATGTGAAATATACTATTACAGTAGACGATAACTGCAATGATTTTCTACTTATAATAGTATTCAATATAAGTCAGGAAAAAAAATTGAATAATATTGCTAATTGCATAAAACAGTATAGAGTAACCGAAATCTGGAAATCTGCATCAGCGATTGAATCATCAAAATATTTAATCAGGGTACTATCTGAAAAATATTGATCAAAGTAAACTTTTTAAAGAAAAGTCATTAAGGAGACAACAATATGTACCTGTGCTAGCGGATCAATATTTACGAAAGGTTCGGTTAACAAAAAATAGTATATTATTCCCGCAGGCGAGATGGTTCGATTTGGCCTCCGAGAGGTTTGCGACCCGAGCCGAAGGCGAGGGTTGCAACGAGGAGGCTAAATCGAACCCTCGAGCCTAAGGGAAATATACTATTTTTCGTCCTTCTAACCGAAAACAAGGGGCGAAGTTCCGATTTTGAGGTTAGAGGGACGAAAAAAGAATTTATTGAAAAAGACAATTTTGAGATTTTGTATTATATATAAACTGTGAACAAGAGGCTAATAATGAATGATGTTTTTTAGAGTTTGCTATCGAAACAGTTTAAGTAAAGTCACGTCTTAGTTTTGAAATGTTGTTGATGATAAAAGCAAAAATTTCATAAACAACTTAAGATAGAAATTAATAGTACTAGGAAAGGAAAGTTTTAAAACAAGTTATGGAAATAAAACACTCGAACTCTGATTTAATGGTTGAAAGAATGAAAATTTTTTTATATTTTGGGGGTTCTGTGATGTGATTGTGATTGATGTGCTGCATGCGCATAATGTGCACTCAGCTGCAAAAAATCACTTAACTTGATGAAAATTAAATACGTGATACTTCGATGCTAAAATAAATTTTTATTTTTTTTTAAAAGAGCAGTTTCGAATCTCCAAGTAAAGTTCCATGAGGTACAACTATAAAGTGTTTATGTGAATTACTAAAAAGCTTTGAGTTAAAATATGCTCGTGTACTTATTAACTCTGATTTAAATTGATAAAAAAGCGAGAAATCGATCAAAGTACAGGCGCGCGGTACGCGCGCTAGCGGATTTTCTAGTCCTTCTTATAAAAGGGAGTACGCGAGTGTCGAGATTCGAGCTCGAGAAACTATCGAATTGAAGATTAAGACTTTTATTCTGGATCTGATTGGCTCAGAGTGACGACAACCATAAAAAATGCGAAGCGAACGTTGCCGCGAAGGTATAGAGAGGTAAATTTTTGATAACGAACTGTCAAAGTTTGAAAAAAACAATTGTTCGATCCATGAGGTTATACGACTTGATTTTTGATCAACAATTAATGAATCAATGTGGAATAAAAATACTTTTTGAAAGCTACAGAAGTTTTTTTTAATTGAATTTCAAGGTCCATGAGAATTGAAATAACCGCATCTCGGAAATTAAAAAATAAATTTGTAACATTCTTGTTCATTTTATTTATTTTTTCTTGAACATCATAAATAAATAGAAGAAGAGGAGTATAAAAATTACAAATTTTATAATAAATTAATTACGTAAGTTAATTTAAGTTACTTCAAAGTCAATTCAATACCCCAAATCAAATAGATAAAATAATCTCAAAATTTACCTCTATTGTTATAACAAAATCCGATTCTATGATAATAATATGTTGTTGAAAAGTTTAGTGCTGAATAAATTAAAAACTAGAATTTTAAAAGATGCAAGAATATCTCTAATTCAATTCATTTAAAGCTTTAACAGAATTGATTCAATAACTTATACATTAAATCATTTACAATGTTACAGTGTTCAGCAACAAAAATATATTTGATTTTTTCAACTATTTAATAAGAATACCAAGGTCTACATACACCATAGTTAGTAATAAAATACGTTTTTTTTACTTGAGATTGAAAACAAATAATAAAATTTCTATGTAAGATTAAAGTCACGGTACTCAAAAAATTGAGTGATATTTTTCTAAATTAATATTGAAAAAGCAACTTTTAATACAAATTTTAAATCTTCGTTTTAATTTTTTTTTGTTTTTCACTTCATGATTACAAGACTAATTTGATTTAAATGAATAATTGTTATTCAACTCCCAATATTATGAAGTATTAAAAATTTGAGGGTTATGAAAGAGTAAAAATACAAGTGTAAATGTAAATGTTGAATACTGGTATCAATCATGTAATAAATTAGAATCCTAATAACGACTATCAAAAAGTGACGAACATAAATATGTGATGTTTCAATTGGAGCGCAAGTATTTCAGGTAATTGACTCAGTACAATCACGGACTAAAAAAAAAGATTGGATATTTAGAGCATGTGTTGATTGATATGATGGAAATACCAAGGGCTTTGTCTCTGAATACACAATACTAAATAAAAGGAATGCAATTTTCATATTGTAGTTTGAAATGAGTAATAAAACTAAAATGAAAGATCAAATTTTTATGTTTTCCCATCAAAGAATAGTATTTTTGGGGCACGGCCTAAAACGAGGTTGTTGCTTTCTGACTCCGTTGAACATAAATTAAATATACACACCTAGGCCAGGTATATACTTTATAATACTTTCATAATCGATGAATATAAGTAAAAACTTTAATTTTTCAAAAAAACTTTTCATCGCAATTCAAATCTTAGTTTGAATTTTATCGAGTATTTTGATTTTATAATTTTTATTTAACGTAGATAATAACGTACATAAAGTTTTTAGGTATGAAATGGATACTTTTAAAAACAAAAGTATAAATATAAATATTAAATAGTAATTACAATGAAAATTTTAATAGTATTAATACTTACAACAATTAATGTTAAGATGTATGATCTTATTTAATTGTAAGAAGTATCACAGAAATATATTTTATAGTTTATAATAAAGCTCACGTATTGCAGGTAGGAGAAACCGAGGCAGGTCGGTCAATTTAAAAAAAAAATCATGCCCAAAATAGCGAAAAAGTATATTCATTCTAAACTGAATAATGTGATTTGAAACTAGAGAACATACAAAGGTTATTTTTATTGAGTAACCAGATTAAAAATCAAAACAGTTTCTCAAATATATATACTGAACTATTCTTAACTTTTACTTTTCATATTATACAGGCAGGGACGTAGCAAGCTCGAATTTCGTGGGGGGGTGTCATGAGAATTTGCCGACAAAAATTTTGAAATTGCCGACGAAAAAAAACAAACGCAGGGGCGCGTCACCCCCCGCTCCCAACAAAACTGGCATCTAAAAAAAAAAAAAAAAAACGTTGAGTTTAATAGACTGGTTTTAATAGACTGGTTTAAATAGACTGGTTAATTATCCCCCAAGCTCTAAACCCCAGAAACCCTGGGCGCCCGAGGTCAACGAAAAAACTGATCACGTATTGCAGGTAGGAGAAACCGAGGCAGGTCGGTCAATTTAAAAAAAATGCATGCCCAAAATAGCGAAAAAGTATTTTCATTCTAAACTGAATAATGTGATTTGAAACTAGAGAACATACAAAAGTTATTTTTATTGAGTAACCAGATTAAAAATCAAAACAGTTTCTCAAATATATGTATTGAACTATTCTCAACTTTTACTTTTCATATTATACAGGCCCCGAATACGCAAATATTCTCCCCGCTACGTGGGAGGGGTATGGTTTTCGGGGCCTTTGCGATGAAAACGTTACAAGATTGCTTGAAAAATATTAGCCAACCCTTAGCAAGCTCTTGGGTTTGCTGTTTTTTTTGCCAACCTGCCTCAGATTCAGGACAGGTTATTAAAAGATGTTTTAAAACTTTATAAGAAGGAAGGGTATTTCGCCAAATAAAATAGCCGAATCAGCTTCCTCGGCAAATAGAATCGAAAATAAAAATGTCAAATTTTAAATTTTTTGTTAAACAAATTTTGTTTACGATCAATTTAGTTTGACTATGATTTGAAAATTTTTTTTTGCACCGAATTCAAACAGTTTAAGCTGTTTTTTTACCTTAAAACTACATTGAAAAAAAAAAACCAAAAAACTTGCGGTAAAATCCTCGCACAGCTGGTCATATTAATTCAACTTTTTAAAAGATAAAAAAGCACTTTTTTGCTCAATTTTATTAAAATCAGAATCATTAATTTAACGGGTATCAATTAAAAATTTTATTTAAATTGAAAGGGTAAATTTTTCATCAAGTATTGTTCACCACCAAAAAAAAAAAAAAAAAAAAAAAATATATAATATAAATCGCCACCTTAAGAGCACATATTTCATCAAAATTAAAAAAAAAACATACGGAGCTAAACTAAACTTTTTAGTAGAAAATTTTTGTTTTAAATCGCGTTTTACTAGCCATCTGAGGTTTCAAGGTAAGAATCAAAGTGTAAAAATGAATACTTTAAATCCTAGGGTCCCTAAAAAAAGAGAATAGAATGTTGTTATTAGCGCCTAAAACTTTCCTTTTTAAAGTTTTTTTCTCCATCTGATGGTCAAAAGTACGAATCCTGTGCACCGATTTCTCAGTCGAAAGTTCAACTTTGCTGCAATCAGGCGCTCTACTATACCGACCTATAACAGCAGTGCAGAAAGAAATGTCGAGCTTCTAATCTCTTACATGTCGCGCAGTGCAGCAATGTTCAACTTTCTGCTCTTGTATTGCATTATACTATTCGATTAATTTACATAAAAAATAGAGGCTACTGAAAAAAAAAAATTTTTTGACAACTTTGTCTGGCTTGACGATTTTTTAATAGTTTTTAGAGTTTTTTAGCATTCGATCACCCATGGAATGACTTTAAGGTTTTTTGCAGAAACTCCTACACAATATAAATGCATCAATTTTATGGTCTTTAAAAAAGGATACTTAAGACAAAAATCATTTCCTTTGATATCTCGAAACCAAAGATGGCTAGAAAAACGCGGTTTTTGCAAAACTTTGTTAACAAAAAAATCTGTTTGCTATTCATATAGATTTAGTATTAATGAAATTTTCGCCTGCCAGATAATAATCAATATTAAATTTTCATGAATTAGTTTAAAAGTGCCTTTAGACCTCCTAAAAAATCTTGAAAAGTTTCTGAATCTAATTTTTGTTAGAATTTATCACGTTTTTTTTTCCATTAGAGTCTGGGTCTCAGAATATTTGAAAAAAATTATCATGTTAGAAATGTCCTAAACCAATTGAATTCGCAAAAAATAAAAAATAAATGTAGACTAAATTTTTTGAAAACGAAATTTTGAACTACATGATAATTTATATAAGGTAAGTGTATACTTAATATGGCCCCCCCTAAGCGAGAATCGACGTTGTGGCGAATTAAATCAATATTTTTTGACGTGTAAGGTCTCATTTTAAAGGTTAATTCAAGAGCTTTAAAGTGAAACATTATGCGTTTGATTTTGATCAATGAGCTTGAAATGCCAGAGGATTTACGAAAACTCGTTTTTTTAAGACACCAAAAATTTGTGTACCTAATATGGCCCCCTTGAAGTTATTTATTAATTGCGATTTGTTCCTATTTTTTGAATCAATCAGGATATGAGATTTAAAAAACTGCAAAATTTTAATTATTTTAAAAACGATTTTTTTTAAATTGAGCCTTTTACAATGTTTTTGAAAGCTTTGCAACCAGTAGAAAAATTACAACTTTAAATTGTTATCAAAGTTTGTTTCTTTAGTTATGAAATGAAAAAAGGCTTTGAAACAATAAAATTTATTTCATTAAAATAACATAAGGATGGGATTTTCCAAAAAGGACATGAGAAACTAAAGACTCTTCGGAAATACACTTTGAAATATCGCCATTTCTACTAATTCGCGGGGGCCATATAAGGTACACTGCAGGATAAAAAGTTACTTCATCACATTCACTTTTATCCTAATAACATCAATAAACAGAAGGACACTACTCTCTAAATCTGGATGAGTGTAAAATCACTCCTATCGAGTCATTTTTCACTCTTTCATCTAGAAAAAAGTGAGCCAGTAGTACTTGAGTGATAAATGACTTTTTCAAAGAGTGATTTCTGTCACCCTAATAAGAGTGATTATTCACTTTTCGAAGAGTGATTAGAAATAGGCAAAATAATTGTTTATTTTAATAATTTTTCAAATTTTACTGAATTTTTATTATTGCAAGTGTTAATTTTAACTATAATACTAATGAAAAAAAAAAAAAAAAGAAAACAAAAAGATTGTGATCAGGATTTGAACCTTGATCCTTAGGTTGCCTCGTCATTTGAATTGTCTGGAACGGCTCACTATAACCACGCAGCTACCGTTTTCAATTGTCAATAATGTGTTTTAGCGCGTATATAAATTGAAAACCTCGTTGCAATCCTTAGGAAAGGTTTAAAATTTAATTTTTTAAAACTTACTAAGGTTATCTGTTAAATTTGAATAATCATTTTTTTGGGATATAAGTATCTTAATTTTTATTTGAATACGATTTTATAATATCAAAATGCGATTGATAAATACAAAATTTTTTTAAATAATTTTCTTAAGCTTGACTGAAATGTTTATAGAAAGAAAAAAAAATTATTTTGACTTTAAATTTGAATTTATATCTTGGTCTTGATATATTATGAAACAATAATTTTATAAATAAGAATAAGCGTTTATTATTATTAATTTTTTTTATTGGTATCAGAGCTATGCAATAAATATTTTGTTTTTAATTATCTATGCATAAAGGTTACCAAGTGATACTTACAATTTTTGGTTATGTTATTACAAAGTTATCACTCTTTGTAAGAGTGATTTCAAACCTCGTGAACATAATCACTCATCAAAATCGAGTCATTTAATCACTCTTTGCTGAAGAGTGATTTAAATCACTCTATAAAGTCTCATTTTAAACAAAGTATAACTCTAATAAGAGTGATTCAGCCAATCACTCCACAACTAGAGTGAAAAAATCACTCTTCCAGATTTAGAGAGTATGTACTGAAGAATAGTATATTCCTGTACAAGTAAGGGAAACGCGTCGTTTCCTCGAGAGTTGGATGTTTCAGCACGAGACGAAGTCGAGGCAAAAAATTGATCAAGTCAGAAAACTAACAGCCGTTTATGTCAACTTAAAAGTCAAGATGAATATTTAGTACAATCTGGTCATAAGTTTTGGTTTCAAAATTGATAAAAAATAAAATATCGTAAAATCTTTTCAGGATTCTCTTGATTAAAAATTTCGGTATCGAGTAAGGTTAGATGTTTAATAATAAATCATCCCAGAACTGATTTTATGAATCAGCAAAGAAAAACCATCATTCCTTTGTTTTGGGGCTTTTGTTAACAATGCTGAATTAATTTCGAAAAAGTAGTTAATAAATAATAAGATAAGCGCGTGGTACGCACTAGCGAAATTTTTATTAATCAAAAAAAATGAATAAAATAAATATTTATTGTATGTTTTCTTTTTTTAATCGATTGATTCAAATCAATAAAAGCGACAAATGAATGATAGCACCGGCGCGCGGTACGCGCGCTAGCGAGTTTCTAGTCCTACTTATAAAAAGGAGAGTGCGAGTGTCGAGTTTCGAGCTCGAGAAATTATCGAATTGAAGATTCAGACTTTTATTCTGGATCTGATTGGTTTAGAGTGACGACAACCGTAAAAAATGCGAAGCGAACGTAGCCGCGTAGGTATAGAGAGGTAGTTTTTGATAATGAACTGTCAAAGTTAAAAAAAAACAATTGTTTGATCCGTGAGGTTATACGATTTGATTTTTGATCATAAATGAATGAATCAAGCGGAATAAAAATATTTTTTAAAGGCTAAGGAATTTTTATTTAAAATTTAATTTTAAGGGCAATAAGAATTTAAATGACCACATTTTAGAAATTTTAAAATAAATTTGTAACATTTCTGCTTTTTTTTTTTATTTTAGTCAAACATCTTAAATAAATAAAAAAAGGGAGGTGATGATTAAAAATTTGATAAAAAAATAACTATGTTAATTAATTTAAGTTATTTCAAAGTTATCAATTCATACTTTGAATTAAATAGATAAAATGATCTCAAATTTTCTCTCTGTTGTTGCAACCAAATTCGATTCAATAATAATTTGGTGTTGAAAATTTTAATGCTAGACAAATTTAAGACTATAATTTTAAAAGTTGCAAATATATCTCCAAATTTATTAAGTCTTTAATGAAATTGGTTCAATAAATTTTACATTAAATCATTTATAATCTTAAAGTGTTTAGAAAAGAAATATATATGATTTTTTCAACTTTGTAAAATAAATACCTAGGTCTGCATATACAATAGTTAGTGAAAAAATGCGTTTATGCACTCAAAATGAAAAACCAAGAATAAAATTATCTATGTAAGATTAAACTCTCGGTACTCAAAAAATTAAGTGATTTTATTCACAATAAATATTGAAATTAAAAGCAGCAATTTTTAAAAGCATTTATTAATACAAACTTTGAACCTTTGTTTCAATTTTTATCATTCTATGAATATTAAGTTTTCTTTTCACTTTTAACTTCATGAGTAACTCATGAACATAATACTTACTTGATTTAAATGAATTATTCTTATTCAATGCAGAATATATTATAATGTACAAAAACTTTGAGGGTTATGAAAGAGTGAAAATAAAAATGTAAAATGTGAATGTTGAATACTGATTTCAATCATGTAATTGCTTATAAACCTATAATAACAACAGTAACTATCAAAAAGTGACGAACATAAATAAGTGATATAAATAACAGTAGTACTTTGCTCAATCAGGTTTACTATGATGGATTAGTAATTTTGAAATAGAGCATGGTAACAACACACTGGGTTTTCTTGAATTTCGTTCATGAAGTTTTGATGTTTCGACACTTCAAAAGGTGTTCTCTTCAGGATATCTATATAAAACAGTATATTTTGTTAAAACAATGAAAAATTTATGAGTATGGAAGTTACAACCTTTTCGGACACAAAAAAGGAGACAGGATATAAATAAAAAACTCCATATTTTTATGTTTATCAATCAACGTTTTGGCTACCATCGGCTAGCCATTTTCAGGATTTTATTATTAAAAGTGATGAGTAAGACCCTACGACAATTTTCTGGAGTTTTGAGTGTCTGATTCACTAGACATCTCTTTACCAACTGTTTGTAACTTTTAATAATAAAATCCTGAAGATGGTAGCCAAAACGTTGATTAATAGACATAAAAATAAGGAGTTTTTTATTTATATCCTTTACTCTTTTTTTGTCCGAAAAAGTTGTAACTTCTATATTTATCTAATTCTCAGACGTAAAACAACTAATTTAAAAAATATAAAAATTTTCGTTACAAACTTATATGTTTTATTGTATTTTTTTAAATTATTTTTTAATTTGTAAACAAAATCTATATATTTTTCATTGTTTTAACAAGATAAACTGTTTTATACAGATATCCTGAAGAGGACACAATTTGTAGTGTTGAAAATTTGAAACTTAATAAAAGAAGTTCAAGAAAACACAGTGTTTTGCTTTTATGCTCTAATTCCAAATTACTGATCCTTCATAATAAACATGTGACGTCGTTTCAATTAGAGCTCCAGTATTTCAGGTAATCAAACCAGCACAACAGACTAGAAAAAAAGATTTGATATTTAGAGCATGTGTTGCTCGATGTGATGGGCAAACCAGGGTCTCTGTCTCTGAGTACGCAATACTTAATAAAAGAAATGCAACTTTTATATTGTAGATTAAAATGAGTAATGAAACTATAATGTTTATAAGATCAAAGGGTATAGCCGGGTAAGATAGTCGAATCGGCCCCCAGCGCGAACCGCTACAATATATATATATCATTCGAAAGGGCATGAAATAAGAAAATTTTTGCGCTTACAAGAATTCTTTATAGCCACTACGTGGTCCAAAATAGTGATTTTTCAACTTTGATTTTTATCTCAAAATCTTAGAAGGCTAGAAAAACGCGGTTTGTGGCAAAATTTTGTTTACAAAAAATGTAGTTCAGCGATTTAAATATTGTTATATTTTATAGCAGTATGCAGCCGCTAGGTGGCGATTTGGATAAAAAGTTTTAATAATTTGGCCTAAAAAGTTTCTTCCACCACTTCCAAAAATTTGAAAAAATTTGAAAAGCTATTTTTTCTTAAAATACATGACATTTTTTTTTCCAGAGAGGTATGTATCACTGTTTTTTTTAATCGCATTTTTTAGGGAAAAAAATTCGAAAAACAGCCTTAACAATTTGAATTTGGCGCCAAAAATTATTTTAAAAAATATGGTTGAACTACATTTTTTGTAAACAAAATTTTGCCCGCAAACCGCGTTTTTTCGAGCTCTCTTAGATTTTGAGATAAAAATCAAAGTTGAAAAATCACTATTTTAGACCGTGTATACGCAGTAGTGGGCATAAAAATTCTGGTTGGCGCCAAAAATTTTCTTTTTTTATGCCCTTTCAACTGATATGTATATTGTAGGGGTTCGCGCTGGGGGCCGATTCGACTATCTTACCCGGCTATACCCTTTTTATGTTTTCCGACCAAAAAATTGTATTTTAGGGCCGTAGCCTACAAAACAAAATTGTCGCTTTCTGACTCCGTAGAACCTGAAATAAAATAGCCCAGGTATATACTTCAAAATGCTTTCAAAATCGATTGATATAAATCGAAACTTATATCAAGAATGAAAAACTGCAATTTTCAAAGACACTTTTCATCGTAATTCAAATCTTAGTTTGAAATTAATCAATATTTTAATTTGATAATTTTCATTCGACGAAGATTAGAACGTACGAAAATTTTTTGGGTATGACATGGACACACTTTTAAATAAAAGTATAATTATAATTATTGAATAGTAATAACGATGAAAATTTAAAAAGCCAATTTTTTGAAAATACTGCTATTTTTTACTTATAAAAAAATATGGTTTTGAAATTCTACAGAAACATTCTTCAAAACTTAATGAAAAATTTTTTCTCTGACTGTTTTTTGGACTCTTCAATTTATGCTGAATTTTTTAATCCAAAGTTTTTGAGTTAGAAATCACCAATATATCGTTTAAAAGTTGGAAAACACGGCTCATAAATTTTTTAGAAATATCTGGACCAATTTATTAGCAGCGGAAAAACTTCAAGAAAGTGGTTCTAAAATTTTATAAAAAAATATTATTAATTAGTATTAACAATCTTTTTGCATTTCTCTTTCCTATTTAATTAAAATTTTTCATAAAATATGGATATAAGAAGAATTTCCTATAAAATTTATAAGGGATAAAAATTTGTGTTTAAGTAACTCAAATATATCTTAATCAAATATTACTTAAATAATAAAAGTGAATTTAAAAGCGCACTAAAAGATTTTTTCCGTACTCCGTCCGGGAAGTGCTACAGGCAGTAGAACTTCCCGGACCCGTCGTACGAAAAAAACATTTCACACGACACTGGAAAAGAATTAGCAAACCCTAACTTCCTCGCCGTTGGCTCGGGCTTCAATTTGGGTTTGCTAAGGCTTGCTTATACATTCCAGCGCCCGATGTGAAATATACTATTACAGTAGACGATAACTGCAATGATTTTCTACTTATAATAGTATTCAATATAAGTCAGGAAAAAAAATTGAATAATATTGCTAATTGCATAAAACAGTATAGAGTAACCGAAATCTGGAAATCTGCATCAGCGATTGAATCATCAAAATATTTAATCAGGGTACTATCTGAAAAATATTGATCAAAGTAAACTTTTTAAAGAAAAGTCATTAAGGAGACAACAATATGTACCTGTGCTAGCGGATCAATATTTACGAAAGGTTCGGTTAACAAAAAATAGTATATTATTCCCGCAGGCGAGATGGTTCGATTTGGCCTCCGAGAGGTTTGCGACCCGAGCCGAAGGCGAGGGTTGCAACGAGGAGGCTAAATCGAACCCTCGAGCCTAAGGGAAATATACTATTTTTTCGTCCTTCTAACCGAAAACAAGGGGCGAAGTTCCGATTTTGAGGTTAGAGGGACGAAAAAAGAATTTATTGAAAAAGACAATTTTGAGATTTTGTATTATATATAAACTGTGAACAAGAGGCTAATAATGAATGATGTTTTTTAGAGTTTGCTATCGAAACAGTTTAAGTAAAGTCACGTCTTAGTTTTGAAATGTTGTTGATGATAAAAGCAAAAATTTCATAAACAACTTAAGATAGAAATTAATAGTACTAGGAAAGGAAAGTTTTAAAACAAGTTATGGAAATAAAACACTCGAACTCTGATTTAATGGTTGAAAGAATGAAAATTTTTTTATATTTTGGGGGTTCTGTGATGTGATTGTGATTGATGTGCTGCATGCGCATAATGTGCACTCAGCTGCAAAAAATCACTTAACTTGATGAAAATTAAATACGTGATACTTCGATGCTAAAATAAATTTTTATTTTTTTTTAAAAGAGCAGTTTCGAATCTCCAAGTAAAGTTCCATGAGGTACAACTATAAAGTGTTTATGTGAATTACTAAAAAGCTTTGAGTTAAAATATGCTCGTGTACTTATTAACTCTGATTTAAATTGATAAAAAAGCGAGAAATCGATCAAAGTACAGGCGCGCGGTACGCGCGCTAGCGGATTTTCTAGTCCTTCTTATAAAAGGGAGTACGCGAGTGTCGAGATTCGAGCTCGAGAAACTATCGAATTGAAGATTAAGACTTTTATTCTGGATCTGATTGGCTCAGAGTGACGACAACCATAAAAAATGCGAAGCGAACGTTGCCGCGAAGGTATAGAGAGGTAAATTTTTGATAACGAACTGTCAAAGTTTGAAAAAAACAATTGTTCGATCCATGAGGTTATACGACTTGATTTTTGATCAACAATTAATGAATCAATGTGGAATAAAAATACTTTTTGAAAGCTACAGAAGTTTTTTTTAATTGAATTTCAAGGTCCATGAGAATTGAAATAACCGCATCTCGGAAATTAAAAAATAAATTTGTAACATTCTTGTTCATTTTATTTATTTTTTCTTGAACATCATAAATAAATAGAAGAAGAGGAGTATAAAAATTACAAATTTTATAATAAATTAATTACGTAAGTTAATTTAAGTTACTTCAAAGTCAATTCAATACCCCAAATCAAATAGATAAAATAATCTCAAAATTTACCTCTATTGTTATAACAAAATCCGATTCTATGATAATAATATGTTGTTGAAAAGTTTAGTGCTGAATAAATTAAAAACTAGAATTTTAAAAGATGCAAGAATATCTCTAATTCAATTCATTTAAAGCTTTAACAGAATTGATTCAATAACTTATACATTAAATCATTTACAATGTTACAGTGTTCAGCAACAAAAATATATTTGATTTTTTCAACTATTTAATAAGAATACCAAGGTCTACATACACCATAGTTAGTAATAAAATACGTTTTTTTTACTTGAGATTGAAAACAAATAATAAAATTTCTATGTAAGATTAAAGTCACGGTACTCAAAAAATTGAGTGATATTTTTCTAAATTAATATTGAAAAAGCAACTTTTAATACAAATTTTAAATCTTCGTTTTAATTTTTTTTTTGTTTTTCACTTCATGATTACAAGACTAATTTGATTTAAATGAATAATTGTTATTCAACTCCCAATATTATGAAGTATTAAAAAATTTGAGGGTTATGAAAGAGTAAAAATACAAGTGTAAATGTAAATGTTGAATACTGGTATCAATCATGTAATAAATTAGAATCCTAATAACGACTATCAAAAAGTGACGAACATAAATATGTGATGTTTCAATTGGAGCGCAAGTATTTCAGGTAATTGACTCAGTACAATCACGGACTAAAAAAAAAGATTGGATATTTAGAGCATGTGTTGATTGATATGATGGAAATACCAAGGGCTTTGTCTCTGAATACACAATACTAAATAAAAGGAATGCAATTTTCATATTGTAGTTTGAAATGAGTAATAAAACTAAAATGAAAGATCAAATTTTTATGTTTTCCCATCAAAGAATAGTATTTTTGGGGCACGGCCTAAAACGAGGTTGTTGCTTTCTGACTCCGTTGAACATAAATTAAATATACACACCTAGGCCAGGTATATACTTTATAATACTTTCATAATCGATGAATATAAGTAAAAACTTTAATTTTTCAAAAAAACTTTTCATCGCAATTCAAATCTTAGTTTGAATTTTATCGAGTATTTTGATTTTATAATTTTTATTTAACGTAGATAATAACGTACATAAAGTTTTTAGGTATGAAATGGATACTTTTAAAAACAAAAGTATAAATATAAATATTAAATAGTAATTACAATGAAAATTTTAATAGTATTAATACTTACAACAATTAATGTTAAGATGTATGATCTTATTTAATTGTAAGAAGTATCACAGAAATATATTTTATAGTTTATAATAAAGCTCACGTATTGCAGGTAGGAGAAACCGAGGCAGGTCGGTCAATTTAAAAAAAAAATCATGCCCAAAATAGCGAAAAAGTATATTCATTCTAAACTGAATAATGTGATTTTGAAACTAGAGAACATACAAAGGTTATTTTTATTGAGTAACCAGATTAAAAATCAAAACAGTTTCTCAAATATATATACTGAACTATTCTTAACTTTTACTTTTCATATTATACAGGCAGGGACGTAGCAAGCTCGAATTTCGTGGGGGGGTGTCATGAGAATTTGCCGACAAAAATTTTGAAATTGCCGACGAAAAAAAACAAACGCAGGGGCGCGTCACCCCCCGCTCCCAACAAAACTGGCATCTAAAAAAAAAAAAAAAAAACGTTGAGTTTAATAGACTGGTTTTAATAGACTGGTTTAAATAGACTGGTTAATTATCCCCCAAGACTCTTAACCAAAAAATTTTTAAAAAACTCATAATTTTAGTTTTTTATTTCATTTATTTTTTTTATTCATTTTTATCTTTTATAGTAAAAGTCAGATTGAATATAGGTAAATTTTGAACAATATGCTATTAGAACGCCGGATCCTTATAAAATTAAAATATTAGAAGCAACATGACTGCTATTTTTTTTTTTCAAGTTTTCTTTTTCGCTTTTTTTATTATAAAAGGAACGAAAACGTTAAGAAGTTAATGAAACATATTTCTCTTTTCATCCGTGTTCCTAAAATTTATACAAAATATCGTCATTCGAAAGAATTAAATTTTTCAAGATGTAAACAAATCTGAAAAAAAAACTGAATGTTTAATCTCATAAAAAAGTTTTTAGGATTTTCCAATGCTAATGTTATTGCTGGTATAAACTCAATTTCGATCGGGTGAGCTTGCTTTAATTAATTATTTGACGTATGTCACCATGATTTTTTTTGACAAGTGTTTGAATGAAAAATCGCGTTCCAGTGATTTTTGTTTTTGCGCATAAAAAAATATAGATTTTCAGGTGAACGATGAGTGGAGCGGAAAATTGAGCCTCCTCGATTCCGACAAGGTCATCGCCAGTGACTTCAGTAGTTACCGGAAGTACATCTCATCATCAGATCAGCAATAAAAGGCATGACCATATTGACAGAGAGGGAACTCCACCACTTCCTGACTTTGATACATCCAACGCCAAGATCCGGACTCTCCGTGAGCAAATAAAGGCGGTAAGCGAAACCCACAGACTGGGGGGTCAACTGCACAATCTGCGTCGCAGCGAGCGAGAGCGGTTGCAGTCTCCTCGAAGAAACGAGATCTCTTTCCGAGACTCAATGTAAGAAAAAGACGACTTATCTTGTAATAGCTTTGATTTAGCGAACGAACCAGTTTGCCGAAGCCTCCAACTGGAGTTAAAGTCAGGTCCAGTTAGCCGCCCGTAAGGTACTAAGGGGAGCAGCCGTAGGTTGACTGCGAGCGCAAAGTGAGTACCTGGGCCGATATTCAGAAGGGGCTGACCTAAGAGTTCAGTCAGGAAACGGACGGAACTCGCATCGTCAAAGTAATGCGAGTCCAACGACCGAAGGAAGGCGAGAGCATTCTAACCTTCAGACTGAGAAAGAGTGATCCCACTGAACCCGAGTATTGAATGTGATCTAGCCGAGAGAAGGCTACTAGCGTTGGACGTGCCACCAGATCGACCGTCCGAGCCGCGAGTACTTGGAGAAAACCTGCTTCAACTGAGAGGGATACATGTATGTGTGGCCGTGGGCGACCACTTATAAAAGGGGGTGTCTGTGGGAAGGTGGAAAGTTGAAGAGCGGCTGCTACGACGTTACGAGCTTGACCTCACCCAAAGTATAATACAATACATACAAATAGGAAATAAATCGTAATAACGTTAAATAGTGTGTTTTATGTATACATTCTGCTGGTTTTAATTTGAGAGAGCTTCCCACAATAATTTAAGATAGAAATTGAGCATTAGAAAAGGAAAGCTTTAAAACAAGCAAAGCGAATAATACACTCGAACTCTGATTCAATAATCGAGAGAATGAAAACTTTGAATTTTTATATTTCGGGGTTTTGTTATGTTGATGTGATTGTGATTGATGTGGGTACGTTGGGCACTCAGCTGCAAGAATTTACTAAACTTGATGAAAATTAAGTACGTGATTCTTCGATGCTAAAATTAATATTTGTTAAGAAAAAGAGCAGTTTGAAATTTCCACGTGAACTTATACGAGGCGCAACTGTCCGTAATAAAGTATTATTAATGTGACTTATTATAAAGTTTTGACTTAAAATATGTGCATGCTCGTGTACTATTTAACTCTGATTTAAATTGATAAAAAAGCGAAAAGTCGATCAAAGTACAGGCGCGCGGTACGCGCGCTAGCGGATTTTCTAGTCCTTCTTATAAAAGGGAGTACGCGAGTGTCGAGATTCGAGCTCGAGAAACTATCGAATTGAAGATTCAGACTTTTATTCTGGATCTGATTGGCTCAGAGTAACGACACCGATCAAAAATGCGAAGCGAACGTTGCCGCGTAGGTATAGAGAGGTAAATTTTTGATAACGAACTGTCAAAGTTCGAAAAAAACAATTGTTCGATCCATGAGGTTATACGATTTGATTTTTGATCAACAATGAATGAATCAATGAAGAATAAAAATACTTTTTGAAAGCTACAGAAGTTTTTTTTAATTGAATTTCAAGGTCCATGAGAATTGGAATAACCGCATCTCGGAAATTAAAAAATAAATTTGTAATATTTTTGCTCATTTTATTTATTTTTTCTTGAATATCTTAAATAAATAGAAGAAGAGGAGTATAAAAATTTCAAATTTTATAATAAATTAATTACGTGAATTAATTTAAGTAACTTCAAAGTCAAACCAATACTTCAAATCAAATAGATAAAATAATCTCAAAATTTACCTCTATTGTTATAACAAAATCCGATTCTATGATAATAATTTGTTGTTGAAACGTTTAGTGCTAAATAAATTAAAAACTAGAATTTTAAAAAATGCAAGTATATCTCTTATTCAATTCATTTAAGGCTTTAACAGAATTGATTCAATAACTTATACATTAAATCATTTATAATGTTACAGTGTTCAGCTACAAAAATATATTTGATTTTTTCAACTATTTAATAAAAATACCAAGGTCTACATACACCATAGTTAGTAATAAAATACGTTTTTTTACTTGAGATTGAAAACAAAAAATAAAATATCTATGTAAGATTAAATTCATGGTACTCAAAAAATTGAGTAATATTATTCAAAATTAATATTGAAAAAGCAACTTTTAATACAAATTTTAAATCTTCGTTGTAATTATTTGGAACGAAGTTCCTTATTTCAGGTTCTGGCGCAGGGGGCTACGAAAAAAAAATCGAAAGTAACGACACCAAGCGAATAGTAGGGAGCGGGCCTCTCAAAAGTGTAAACCAGTCGGACGCGCCAAATTTGAAATCTTCAGGCATGCCTGACTTGATTTTTTTTTTTTTTTTTTTTTATAAATAAAGTGAAAAACAAAATTTGTATTTTTAATAGACAAATAAATGGACAAGCTTACAACCCCATAACCCTAGGCGTAGTGAATTACAAATAATTAATTTTTGTAATAAACAAATAAGCCGATAAGCTACAACTCCAAAGCACTGGGCGTAGCAAATGAAAAAAAAATTAATTTTTTTATTAAACAAATAAGCTGACAAGCTACAACCCCATAACACTGGGCGAGCTTAGTAAAAAATTATTAATTTTTTTCATAAATAAATAAGCCAATAAGCTACACCCTCATGACACTGGGCGTAATGAATGGAAAATAGTTAATTTTTTTAATAAACAAATAAGCTGACAAATTACAACCCCATAACACTGGGCGAACTTAGTAAAAAATTATTAATTTTTTAATAAACAAATAAGCCAATAAACTACAACTCCAAAACACTGGGCGTAGTTAGTAAAAATAATTAATTTTTTCAATAAACAAATAAGCCGGTAAGCTACAACCCCATAACACTGGACGAACTTAGTAAAAAATTATTAATTTTTTTAATAAACAATTAAGCCGATAAGCTACAACTCCATAACACTGGGTGTATTTACTTAAAATAATTAATTTTTTTAATAATCAAATAAGCCGATGAGCTACAACCCCATAACACCGAGCGTAGTGAATGAAAAATAATTAATTATTTTAATAAACAAATATGCCGATGAGCTATTACCCCATAAGACTGGGCGTAGTGAATGAAAAATATATAAATATTCAAATGAACAACTAAGCAAACAAGTTTACCACCCCCTAACCTGGGGCCAAGGCCAGACTGGCTACCCCCCAAGCCCTAAGCCCCCAAAACCCTGGGCGGCTAAGTTCAACAAAAAAGCTGGATGGCTATCCCCCAAGCTCTAAGCTCCCAAAACCCTGGGAAGACGAGTTCCACTAAAAAACTAATCGGCTATGTCATAAGCTTTAAACCCTCAAAACCCGGGATGCCCGAGTTTAACAAAAAAGCTGATTGGCTACCCCCCAAGCTCTAAGCTCCCAAAACCCTGGGTGGCAGAGTTCAACAAAAAAGCTGATTGGCTACCCCCCAAGCTCTAAGCCCCCAAAACCCTGGGCGGCCGAGTTCCACTAAAAAACTAATCGGCTATGCTATAAGCTTTAAACCCTCAAAACCCGGGGCGCCCGAGTTTCACTAAAAAACTAATCGGCTATGCTATAAGCTTTAAACCCTCAAAACTCGGGGCGCCCGAGTTTAACAAAACAGCTGATTGGCTACCCCCCAAGCTCTAAGCCCCCAAAACCCTGGGTAGATCAGTTCCACTAAAAAACTAATCGGCTATGCCATAAGCTTTAAACCCTCAAAACCTAGGGTGCCCGAGTTTAAAAAAAAAGCTGATTGGCTATCAGCTTCTGTGTTAAACTCCTGCACCCAGGGTTTTGGGGGCTTAGAGCTTATGGCATAGCCGATTAGTTTTTTAGTGGAACTCAACCACCCAGGGTTTTGGCGACTTAGAGTTTGGGGGGTAGCCAATCAGCTTTTTCGTTGAACTCAGTCGCCCAGGGTTTTAGGGGCTTAGAGCTTGGGGGATAGCTGTTCAGTTCTTTTGTTGAACTCAGGTGCCTAGGGTATTTAGTGGCTTAGAGCTTGGGGGTAGCCAATCGCCTTTTTGTTGAACTCGGGCACCCAGGGTTTTTTGGGGCTTAGAGCTTAGGGGATAGCTGTTCAGTTTTTTTGTTGAATTCAGACGCCCAGGGTATTCGGGGGTTCAAAGCTTGGGGGATAGCTGATGAGTTTTTGTTGAACTCAGGTGCCCAGGGTATTTGGGGGTTTAGAGCTTAGAGGATAATTAACCAGTTAACATTTATTTCAATTCATCAAGATTAAAAAAAAAATTTTTCAATTTTTTTTTTTTTTAATTAAAAAAATTGAGTTTTTTGTGGGAGTTTCTACTAGGATTTGTCCTGAAGTCTAGGTGTACAGTCTGGCTCTGGCCCAAGGTTATGGGGTGGTAAACTTGCTTGCTTAGTTGTTCATTTGAATATCTATATATTTTTCATTCACTACGCCCAATGTTATGGGGTTGTAGATCATCGGCTTATTTGTTGATAAAAAAAATTAATTATTTTTTATTTACTACGCATAATATTATGGGGTTGTAGCTCATCGGCTTATTTGTTTATTGAAAAAATTAATTATTTTCCATTCTCTACGCCCAGTGTCATGAGGTTGTAGCTTATCGGCTAATTTGTTTATTAAAAAATTTGAAATTCTTTTTAGCAGTGCCCAAGGTTATGGGGTTGTATCTCATCGGCTTATTTGTCTTCTTATAGTGGCGCGTTTAAGGTTGTTGGGTCGGTCCATGATCTGCCAAATAGATTCTAACAAAAAAGTATTCATTTTGTAGGTAATTGCTTTTTATTGATGCCACTAAATTTTTAGGGCAAAATGAACCTTGGGAGAAAAGATATTGCCAAATTTGTTTAACACGTAAGCTTATGGGAATCACTGTTTTCTTGAAAGTTGAATAGGACCTGACAAGTATATTTTAATGAAAAAATTCAGGGTAAAAGAAAAATTTTTTTGATACACTTATCAATTAAAAGCAATTACTAGTAGACCTTATGAGCTGAGAAAAAAATAATCAAACACTAAAAATCTTAGGTTAGGTGCTATGTTGTGCCTCGAGTGCAAGAGAGACAGAGAGCGCCGTGAATCTCTCCGTTCGACTCGCACTAGTATGTCTTTCTCTCTCGCACCGACCCAACAACCTTAAGTGATTTTGTCGGACCCGATGTGTATGCTTTGCTCGTAAACTGTTGATTGAATTTATATTACAGCTTATTGTGAGATGTATTTTAAAAAAGAATGTCAAAATTAATGAAGTTACATTTCACTGAATCTTTATCTTTAAATATAAAAAAGATAAAAACTGAAAAAATTAGTATTTTTTTAAGGTTCCATAAAAACAGGTAGAAGTAGAGTTCAGCAGCAGACGATTATTGAATTAAAAAACTTCAAATACTCGCCAAAATAGAGTTTTTATTAGATTTTGGTTGACCTCGCAAAATTTTTCTTTTCTAGTCAACTTTTTAGCAAAATTTTTCTTGTAATTATGATGAACATTTTGATGCAAGTGCTGTTATAAAGGTTGATACTTATAAATTCATTGATTTTGACGATTTTGAGTTTTGATTTTGACGTCTCAATTTCACAAGATAAACATGATAGTTTTTTTTTTCTGCGACATTTACCGATAATTTTAAAGATTTAGGTACTTTTTAAAAAGACATATGTACACTAGGGCGTTTCATCGAAAAATTTTTTTTCGAATTTCAAAACGCCCATGGTGGCATAACCTTTATGAAGGTAAAAAAATGAGCCATGAATTTTTTCAAATTTTTTCAAGGTCATTTAGAGGTCGCTAAACTTGTTTCAAGGTCAAGTTTTTACGTAAAGTTATTAAAATAAATGATTATGAGGTTTTATCGTTACTTTCAAGTGATATAAGCTACGAAAATGACTAGAAAATTTTTTTTAAATAACACAAAAGTTAGAAAAAAAATTTTTGAAAATTTTTAAAGGTCATTTAGAGGTCATGCAGGTTAAAATAATTGATTTTTTTACAAAAAAAATGCGATTTTCGTTACATTTTTGCCATGAAAAAGCTATTAAGAACGATTTAAACTCTTTTAATTGATAGAAATGATAGTTCTTGATTAGAAAATATTAGAAAAAATTTTTTGAAAATTTTTTAAGGTCATTTAAAGGCCATGTGAGCTTAAAATAATTGATTTTTTTACAAAAAAATGCGATTTTTATTACTTTTTTGCCATGAAAAAGCTATTAAGAACAGTTCAAACTATTTAAATTGATAGAAATGATAGTTCTCAGTTCGAAAATATCAGAAAAAATTTTTTGAAAATTTTTAAAGCTCATTTAAAGGTCAAGCGAGCTTAAAATAATTGATTTAAAAAAAAAAAATGCGATTTTTATTACTTTTTTGCCATGAAAAAGCTATTAAGAACAATTTAAACTCTTTTAAATGATACAAATGATAGTTCTCAATTCAAAAATATCAGAAAAAATTTTTTGAAAATTTTTTAAGGTCATTTAAAGGTCATGCAGGCTTAAAATAATTGATTTTTTTACAAAAAATGCGATTTTCGTTACATTTTTGCCATGAAAAAGCTATTAAGAACGATTTAAACTCTTTTAATTGATGGAAATGATAGTTCTTGATTAGAAAATATCAGAAAAAATTTTTTGAAAATTTTTAAAACTCATTTAAAGGTCAAGTGAGCTTAAAATAATTGATTTTTTTACAAAAAAATGCGATTTTTATTATTTTTTTGTCATAAAAAAGCTAATAAGAACAATTTAAACTCTTGTAATTAATGGAAATATTAGTTCTTAATTAGAAAATATCGTAAAAAATTTTTGGGAGTTTATAATGTTGTGTAAAATAATTAAATTTTTAACATAGAATGTCTTTTTTTAATTTTAATTCATTGACAAATTTATTACTCAAACTTAGCACTGTTTAAGTTATTTATAATTGTACTTTTACGATAGTCTGAAAATTTTTTTCTATGATACTCAACATTTTGATACAAATTTTGTTGATCATCTTCTGTGGTGGTTAATTTTTCACACTGGGTTCCAGAGTAATTTAAGAATTTTTTAAATTGGCGTAATTTTAATCGTTATACTTTATATTTTTTCATCCCTAGACTCGTAAAAAAAATTAGTAACGTGGTTTTCCACGTAAAATTTGATACTCTACACAATGAAATTAGTCATATTTACTTTTTTTTTTTTTCATTTTACACCTAAAGAATCGAAAATAAGCTAAAAAACTTCGAAAAACGCGCCAGTAAACCTTTTCTTCACTTTAAAATATTTTAAAGCTCTGACTTAAGGCTTTAAAATAAGCTGAATCGCATTAAAAAATAATAATTCAAAGAGCAGCAGCAACTAATTTGTTATTCAAAGAGCAGCAGCAAAAAAACATGTTATTTTTTAAAAGCACAAACAAAGAAAATAAATAAATACACATAATTATTGCTGAGCTGCAAAAATATTGGCATTTGAGTTGAAAAACTAAAAAAGTTATCAAGATGATAATTTAAACTCACCTTTATTAGAAAGTACTTCAGAACTTGACTTCCCGAGCAGCCAAAACTTTTCATCCTTACTTGTAAACATTTTAAATAAAAAAAAGGAAAAAAAAATCACTTATTTAACTTAATCCATAAATCTATGATATTATGATTACAGCCAGACACTTTCTGCAAGCACCGTAATCTCACTGTTTAAAATAAACTCAATTAAACTACGGTTTAAAACGCACCGAAATATAAGCTTACTGCAAGCACCGACTTAGTGTTAAGAACTGCACGTGATAAGCTCTGACCAGGTAAAGGAGGGGGGAGGAGGCGGGTTCACCAAACCTCACAATGGAAAAACATAAACAATCAGTTCACTAACAAATTTCTCGGAAAAATAAACAAGAATATGGAAGCACGATTTCCTACTTCGGAACTGAGTAAAGAAAAAATCAAAATATTGCTTTTGGAATTATACGCACTCCTGGGGTGACATGCTGTAAAATATTCCTTATTTTACAGCATGTCACTGCTGTAGATGAATTTTTTGGATCATGAAGTAATTAAATATATAATATAATCAACTTACTACGTCATACATGCTGACAAAAAGTAAATTTTCAATTGGATTTAAATGTTATTTACAGTTACCAATTAATGGTAAGTTGTTAAAAAAGTTTTTTTTTATATTAAATCGATAATTTCTGATTTGTAATTAGTAAAAAACTTTATCTCATACTGTTTTTATTGAAAACTATTATTTCCATCAGTTACGAGAAATTAAAATGTCAAAAATGTAATAAAAAACGCATTGTTATGTAAAAAAAATCAATTATTTTAAGCTCGCTTGACCATTAAATGGCCCTTAAAAATTTTCAAAAAATTTTTTCTGATATTTTTGAATTGAGAACTATCATTTCTATCAATTAAAAGAGTTTAAATTGTTCTTAATAGCTTTTTCATGGCAAAAAAGTAATAAAAATCGCATTTTTATGTAAAAAAATCAATTATTTTAAGCTCACATGACCTTTAAATGACCTTAAAAAATTTTCAAAAAATTTTTTCTGATATTTTCTGATCAAGAACTATCATTTCCATCAATTAAAAGAGTTTAAATCGTTCTTAATAGCTTTTTCATGGCAAAAAAGTAATAAAAATCGTATTTTTTTGTAAAAAAATCAATTATTTTAAGCTCACTTGACCTTTAAATGACCTTAAAAAATTTTCAAAAAATTTTTTCTGATATTTTCTAATCAAGAACTATCATTTCCATCAATTAAAAGAGTTTAAATCGTTCTTAATAGCTTTTTCATGGCAAAAAAGTAATAAAAATCGCTTTTTTTTGTAAAAAATCAATTATTTTAAGCCTGCATGACCTTTATATGACCTTTAAAAATTTTCAAAAAATTTTTTTCTAACTTTTGTGTCAATAAACAAAATTTTCTAGTCATTTTCGTAGCTTATATCACTCGAAAGTAACGATAAAACCTCATAATCATTTATTTTAATAACTTTACGTAAAAACTTGACCTTAAAACAAGTTTAGCGACCTCTAAATGACCTTGAAAAAATTTGAAAAAATTCATGGCTCATTTTTTTACCTTCATAAAGGTTATGCCACCATGGGCGTTTTGAAATTCGAAAAAAAATTTTTCGATGAAACGCCCTAATGTACACATACGCGCGCGTTCACGCACAAACTTGTTTTTTCTATGTCATCGTCATATTTAGGTTCTTTTATTATTTGAATTGGTAGTATTACAAAAACTGTGATCTTTCATTTCAAAACAATGACTCCCTGACTCATTTTATCTTGTCACTCATTACTAACTCTGGTGGCAGAGAATTTTGTATTCTAGGATTTTCGAGGGTGAGATTAAGAATTGTTGAAATATAGCTAAATATTATAATATTAGAATCGTGTCACCATCTATTGTCTTGACGCTCGACGGTGAACACGAATAGAATATGTGTATGTGTGAGCGAAAGCACATCACGTAACTACGTCACGCAACGCGACGCGACCAGTGTGGCCGATCCCGGCCCCAGGGGTACCGTGAAATTTGAAAATCTTCCGGCGCAGATCAGGCAAACAAAAAACTCAATAACGCTGGGCGCCCAGCTTCTTTTATAAACTAATAATTCAATAAATAAAATACCTCCTAAATTTACAACCCAATAACGCTGGGCGTCCAAGTTTTTGTAAATAAAAAAATTAATAAACAAATTAACCCCCAAGCTATACAACCCAATAACGCTGAGCGTCCGAGTTTTTTATGTACAAAAAAATTAATAAACAATTAACCTCCAAGCTAAACAACCCAATAACGCTGAGCGTCCGAGTTTTTTATAAACAAATAAATTAATAAACAAATTAACCCCCAAGCTATACAACTCAATATCGCTGGGCGTCCGAGTTTTTTATAAACAAATAAATTAATAAACCAATTAACCCCCAAGCTATACAACCCAATAACGCTGAGCGTCCGAGTTTTTTATGTACAAAAAAATTAATAAACAATTAACCTCCAAGCTAAACAACCCAATAACGCTGGGCGTCCGAGTTTTTTATAAACAAATAAATTAATAAACAAATTAACCCCCAAGCTATACAACTCAATATCACTGGGCGTCCGAGTTTTTTATAAACAAATAAATTAATAAGCAAATTAACCCCCAAGCTATACAACCCAATAACGCTGGGCATCCGAGTTTTTCATAAACAAATAAATTAATAAACAAATTAACCCCCAAGCTATACAAATCAATAACGCTGGGCGTCCGAGTTTTTTAAAAACAAATAAATTAATAAACAAATTAACCCCTAAGCTATACAAATCAATAACGCTGGGCGTCCGAGTTTTTTACAAACAAATAAATTAATAAACAATTAACCTCCAAGCTAAACAACTCAATAACGCTGGGCGTCCGAGTTTTTTATGTACAAAAAAATGAATAAACAATTAACCTCCGAGCTAAACAACCCAATAACGCTGGGCATCCAAGTTGTTTATAAATAAAAAAACTAATAAAAAAATTATCCCCCAAACTATACAACTCAATATCGCTGGGCGTCCGAGTTTTTTTATAAACAAATAAATTAATAAACAAATGAACCCCCAAGCTATACAACCCAAAAACGCTGAGCGTCCGAGTTTTTTATGTACAAATAAATTAATAAACAAAGTAACCCCAAAGCTATACAACCCAATAGCACTGGGCGTCCGAGTTTTTTATGTACAAAAAAATTAATAAACAATTAACCACCAAGCTATACAACTCAATAACGCTGGGCGTCCGAGTTTTTTATAAACAAATAAATTAATAAACGAAGTAACCCCCAAACTATACAACCCAATAGCGCTGGGCGTCCGAGTTTTTTTAAAAACAAATAAATTAATAAACAAAGTAACCCCCAAGCTATACAACCCAATAGCGCTGGGCATCCGAGTTTTTTATGTACAAAAAAATTAATAAACAATTAACCTCCGAGCTAAACAACCCAATAACGCTGGGCATCCAAGTTTTTTATAAATAAAAAAACTAATAAAAAAATTATCCCCCAAACTATACAACCAAATAACGATGGGTCCGAGTTTTTTATAAATAAATTAATTAATGAACAATTAACCCCCAAGCTATACAACCCAATAACGCTGGGCGTCCCAGTTTTTTATAAACAAATAAATTAATAAACAAAGTAACCCCCAAGCTATACAACCCAATAACGATTGGCGTCCGAGTTTTTTATGTACAAAAAAATTAATAAACAATTAACCTCCAAGCTATACAACTCAATAACGCTGGGCGTCCGAGTTTTTTATAAACAAATAAATTAATAAACAATTAACCTCCAAGCTAAACAACCCAATAACGCTGGGCATCCGAGTTTTTCATAAACAAATAAATTAATAAATAATTAACCTCCAAGCTAAACAACTCAATAACGCTGGGCGTCCGAGTTTTTCATAAACAAATAAATTAATAAAAAAATTATCCCCCAAACTATACAACCCAATAACGATGGGTCCGAGTTTTTTATAAATAAATTTATTAATGAACAATTAACCCCCAAGCTATACAACCCAATAACGCTGGGCGTCCGAGTTTTTTATGTACAAAAAAATTAATAAACAATTAACCACCAAGCTATACAACTCAATAACGCGGGGCGTCCGAGTTTTTTATAAACAAATAAATTAATAAACAAAGTAACCCCCAAGCTATACAACCCAATAGCGCTGGGCGTCCGAGTTTTTTTAAAAACAAATAAATTAATAAACAAATGAACCCCCAAGCTATACAACCCAATAACGCTGGGCGTCCGAGTTTTTTATGTACAAAAAAATTGATAAACAATTAACCTTCAAGCTTAACAACTCAATAACGCTGGGCGTCCGAGTTTTTCATAAACAAATAAATTAATAAAAAAATTATCCCCCAAACTATCCAACCCAATAACGATGGTCCGAGTTTTTTATAAGTAAATTAATTAATAAACAATTAACCCCCAAGCTATACAACCCAATAACGCTGGGCGTCCCAGTTTTTTATGTACAAAAAAATTAATAAACAATTAACCTCCAAGCAAAACAACCCAATAACGCTGGGCGTCCGAGTTTTTTATAAACAAATAAATTAATAAACAAATTAACTCCCAAGCTATACAACCCAATAACGATGGGTCCGAGTTTTTTATAAACAAATAAATTAATAAATAATTAACCCCCAATTATACAACCCAATAACGCTGGGCGTCCGAGTTTTTTATGTACAAAAAAATTAATAAACAATTAACCACCAAGCTATACAACTCAATAACGCTGGGCGTCCGAGTTTTTTATAAACAAATAAATTAATAAACAAAGTAACCCCCAAGCTATACAACCCAATAACGATTGGCGTCCGAGTTTTTTATGTACAAAAAAATTAATAAACAATTAACCTCCAAGCTATACAACTCAATAACGCTGGGCGTCCGAGTTTTTTATAAACAAATAAATTAATAAACAATTAACCTCCAAGCTAAACAACCCAATAACGCTGGGCATCCGAGTTTTTCATAAACAAATAAATTAATAAATAATTAACCTCCAAGCTAAACAACTCAATAACGCTGGGCGTCCGAGTTTTTCATAAACAAATAAATTAATAAAAAAATTATCCCCCAAACTATACAACCCAATAACGATGGGTCCGAGTTTTTTATAAATAAATTTATTAATGAACAATTAACCCCCAAGCTATACAACCCAATAACGCTGGGCGTCCGAGTTTTTTATGTACAAAAAAATTAATAAACAATTAACCACCAAGCTATACAACTCAATAACGCGGGGCGTCCGAGTTTTTTATAAACAAATAAATTAATAAACAAAGTAACCCCCAAGCTATACAACCCAATAGCGCTGGGCGTCCGAGTTTTTTTAAAAACAAATAAATTAATAAACAAATGAACCCCCAAGCTATACAACCCAATAACGCTGGGCGTCCGAGTTTTTTATGTACAAAAAAATTGATAAACAATTAACCTTCAAGCAAAACAACCCAATAACGCTGGGCGTCCGAGTTTTTCATAAACAAATAAATTAATAAAAAAATTATCCCCCAAACTATCCAACCCAATAACGATGGTCCGAGTTTTTTATAAGTAAATTAATTAATAAACAATTAACCCCCAAGCTATACAACCCAATAACGCTGGGCGTCCCAGTTTTTTATGTACAAAAAAATTAATAAACAATTAACCTCCAAGCAAAACAACCCAATAACGCTGGGCGTCCGAGTTTTTTATAAACAAATAAATTAATAAACAAATTAACTCCCAAGCTATACAACCCAATAACGATGGGTCCGAGTTTTTTATAAACAAATAAATTAATAAATAATTAACCCCCAATTATACAACCCAATAACGCTGGGCGTCCGAGTTTTTTATGTACAAAAAAATTAATAAACAATTAACCACCAAGCTATACAACTCAATAACGCTGGGCGTCCGAGTTTTTTATAAACAAATAAATTAATAAACAAAGTAACCCCCAAGCTATACAACCCAATAGCGCTGGGCGTCCGAGTTTTTTTAAAAACAAATAAATTAATAAACAAATGAGCCCCCAAGCTATACAACCCAATAACGCTGGGCGTCCGAGTTTTTTATGTACAAAAAAATTAATAAACAATTAACCTCCAAGCTTAACAACCCAATAACGATGGGTCCGAGTTTTTTATAAATAAATTTATTAATGAACAATTAACCCCCAAGCCATACAACCCAATAACGCTGGGCGTCCGAGTTTTTTATGTACAAAAAAATTAATAAACAATTAACCACCAAGCTATACAACTCAATAACGCGGGGCGTCCGAGTTTTTTATAAACAAATAAATTAATAAACAAAGTAACCCCCAAGCTATACAACCCAATAGCGCTGGGCGTCCGAGTTTTTTTAAAAACAAATAAATTAATAAACAAATGAACCCCCAAGCTATACAACCCAATAACGCTGGGTGTCCGAGTTTTTTTAAAAACAAATAAATTAATAAACAAATGAACCCCCAAGCTATACAACCCAATAACGCTGGGCGTCCGAGTTTTTTATGTACAAAAAAATTGATAAACAATTAACCTCCAAGCTTAACAACTCAATAACGCTGGGCGTCCGAGTTTTTCATAAACAAATAAATTAATAAACAAATTAACTCCCAAGCTATACAACCCAATAACGATGGGTCCGAGTTTTTTATAAGTAAATTAATTAATAAACAATTAACCCCCAAGCTATACAACCCAATAACGCTGGGCGTCCCAGTTTTTTATGTACAAAAAAATTAATAAACAATTAACCACCAAGCTATACAACTCAATAACGCGGGGCGTCCGAGTTTTTTATAAACAAATAAATTAATAAACAAAGTAACCCCCAAGCTATACAACCCAATAGCGCTGGGCGTCCGAGTTTTTTTAAAAACAAATAAATTAATAAACAAATGAACCCCCAAGCTATACAACCCAATAACGCTGGGCGTCCGAGTTTTTTATGTACAAAAAAATTGATAAACAATTAACCTCCAAGCTTAACAACTCAATAACGCTGGGCGTCCGAGTTTTTTATAAACAAATAAATTAATAAACAAATTAACTCCCAAGCTATACAACCCAATAACGATGGGTCCGAGTTTTTTATAAGTAAATTAATTAATAAACAATTAACCCCCAAGCTATACAACCCAATAACGCTGGGCGTCCCAGTTTTTTATGTACAAAAAAATTAATAAACAATTAACCTCCAAGCAAAACAACCCAATAACGCTGGGCGTCCGAGTTTTTTATAAACAAATAAATTAATAAACAAATTAACTCCCAAGCTATACAACCCAATAACGATGGGTCCGAGTTTTTTATAAACAAATAAATTAATAAATAATTAACCCCCAAGCTATACAACCCAATAACGCTGGGCGTCCGAGTTTTTTATGTACAAAAAAATTAATAAACAATTAACCACCAAGCTATACAACTCAATAACGCTGGGCGTCCGAGTTTTTTATAAACAAATAAATTAATAAACAAAGTAACCCCCAAGCTATACAACCCAATAGCGCTGGGCGTCCGAGTTTTTTTAAAAACAAATAAATTAATAAACAAATGAGCCCCCAAGCTATACAACCCAATAACGCTGGGCGTCCGAGTTTTTTATGTACAAAAAAATTAATAAACAATTAACCTCCAAGCTTAACAACCCAATAACGATGGGTCCGAGTTTTTTATAAATAAATTTATTAATGAACAATTAACCCCCAAGCTATACAACCCAATAACGCTGGGCGTCCGAGTTTTTTATGTACAAAAAAATTAATAAACAATTAACCACCAAGCTATACAACTCAATAACGCGGGGCGTCCGAGTTTTTTATAAACAAATGAATTAATAAACAAAGTAACCCCCAAGCTATACAACCCAATAGCGCTGGGCGTCCGAGTTTTTTTAAAAACAAATAAATTAATAAACAAATGAACCCCCAAGCTATACAACCCAATAACGCTGGGCGTCCGAGTTTTTTTAAAAACAAATAAATTAATAAACAAATGAACCCCCAAGCTATACAACCCAATAACGCTGGGCGTCCGAGTTTTTTATGTACAAAAAAATTGATAAACAATTAACCTCCAAGCTTAACAACTCAATAACGCTGGGCGTCCGAGTTTTTCATAAACAAATAAATTAATAAAAAAATTATCCCCCAAACTATCCAACCCAATAACGATGGTCCGAGTTTTTTATAAGTAAATTAATTAATAAACAATTAACCCCCAAGCTATACAACCCAATAACGCTGGGCGTCCCAGTTTTTTATGTACAAAAAAATTAATAAACAATTAACCTCCAAGCAAAACAACCCAATAACGCTGGGCGTCCGAGTTTTTTATAAACAAATAAATTAATAAACAAATTAACTCCCAAGCTATACAACCCAATAACGATGGGTCCGAGTTTTTTATAAACAAATAAATTAATAAATAATTAACCCCCAAGCTATACAACCCAATAACGCTGGGCGCCCGAGTTTTTTATGTACAAAAAAATTAATAAACAATTAACCACCAAGCTATACAACTCAATAACACTGGGCGTCCGAGTTTTTTATAAACAAATAAATTAATAAACAAAGTAACCCCCAAGCTATACAACCCAATAGCGCTGGGCGTCCGAGTTTTTTTAAAAACAAATAAATTAATAAACAAATGAGCCCCCAAGCTATACAACCCAATAACGCTGGGCGTCCGAGTTTTTTATGTACAAAAAAATTAATAAACAATTAACCTCCAAGCTTAACAACTCAATAACGCTGGGCGTCCGAGTTTTTCATAAACAAATAAATTAATAAAAAAATTATCCCCCAAACTATCCAACCCAATAACGATGGGTCCGAGTTTTTTATAAGTAAATTAATTAATAAACAATTAACCCCCAAGCTATACAACCCAATAACGCTGGGCGTCCCAGTTTTTTATGTACAAAAAAATTAATAAACAATTAACCTCCAAGCAAAACAACCCAATAACTCTGGGCGTCCGAGTTTTTTATAAACAAATAAATTAATAAACAAATTAACTCCCAAGCTATACAACTTAATAACGCTGGGTGTCCGAGTTTTTTATGAAAAAAAAAATTAATAAACAAATTAACCCGCCAAGCTATACAACCCAATAACGCTGGGCGTCCGCGTTTTTTTATCAATAAAAAAACTAATAAACAAATAAGTAAGGTTAAGCACATGTTGAGATTTTTTGAAAATTGAGTTTTTGAATAATATGAAAAGTGAACAGTTAAATGCTTTATTTATTTCAAGATTATTTTGAAAAGTGAAGGACATGACTAATGATAAACTTTGTGAAAAATAATAAAAAATAAGGTTAACTAAATGTTTAATTGGTTTAATTAAAAAAAAAAAACAAAATAAAGAAGAAGAAATAAATAATCTTCTAAAAGAAATAAATGATCCAAATTTTAGATTGAGCGAAGAAATTATTTAAGAAAGAAATTATCAAAGAAATTATTTAAGAAGAATATTTTTGAGAAATTTGAAGGAAGTTTTGATTTTAAAATATATAGTGGATAAAAGAGAGAATAAAATAAATTTAAAAATAAAAATGGCTAGAAACAAATCTAATGATTTTAATGATGGAAATGACATGTTTGATGGTCAAGAGTTCGAGAATTGGAAATTTAGAGTTTTAATGATGCTAGATTGCGAAGATTGTTTAGAACAAGTAGAACGAGGAAGAACTTTAAATGATGATGAAGATGCTTGGAATAAAAAAGAAAAGTTAGCAAGAGCATTTATAATAAGTAAAATTTCTAGTAAACAATTAGAATATATAAAAGAGTGCAAATCAAGTCTCGAGATAATTAATAAATTAAAATCAATGTATGAAACAAAATCTACTGCACTACAAATAATAAATAGAAATAAAATTGAATTCATAAAATTAAAACAGTGCAATACAGTGGAAGAATTTTTTGTAAAATTTGAAACAGCGTGCAATCATTATACAGCCGCTGGTGGAACATTATCAGAGTCAGAAAAATTAAGACACATGCTAAATGCTTTACCAAGCAATTATAGCTATATTGGTGATTATCTGGATTTATTGCCAGAACAACAAACAACTGTGGACTATATAAAATCAAAAATAAAAGAAAAAAGTTTAAAATCGAGTGAACAAAGTGAAAATAAAACAAATGTGAGTACCTTTAATACAAAGGTAAAAAGAGTTTGCTACAACTGCAACAAACCTAGACATTTGCAAAAACATTGCAAACAAAATAAATATGGACAATTTGGTCAACACGGCAGTGAACGAGGCAGAGGTGCTTATCAGCAACAGCACTAAAGAGGACAAAGTGGTTCTCAACGAGGCAACTACAGAGGCAACAATTTCAGAGGCCAGAGCAGAGGCAGAGGCAACAATCAACATGGAACTGAGTCAACGGATAACCAGAGCGACGACAACTCTTCTGCAGCATGGTTTACAGAATTCAATATAAACAAGATAAATGAGGTAAAGGTAATCGTGATAATCTTAATGATAATTATAATAAATTAAATTGGTTGTTAGATAGTGGTTGTACACATCATGTTGTAAATTCTGATAAATATTTTAGTCATTCTGTAAATTTAGATAACCCGATCCAAGTAAACTTGCCAAATGGTGATTGTATTAAAGCAACAAAGAAAGGTAATATGAAAGTTTATTTTGAAAGCTGTTATGGCAAAAAATTAATTGAATTAAAAAATGTATTTTATGTGGAAGGCATTAAAAAAAACTTGTTAAGTTATCATCAAATTGCTAAAAATTCGATTCTTTATTCTAGTGATGATTATATTGAAGTATATACTAAAAAACAACAATTAATTACAGTTGCATATGCTATTAATGATCTTTACTATTTAGAGAGTTTTATAAAGAATGAATTTATTAATGAAGGCATTTACACTAATGCAGTAAAATTAATTTAAAAGGAAAAATGGTATAGAGCCTTAGGGCATGTTAATTTCAATTATTTAAATAAATTAGTAAATTTTAAATTATTAGATGGGTTACCAGAAAATTTAGAAAAAATTGATTAGAAATGTGCTAATTGCATAAAAAGTAAAATGGCAAATATTCCTTTCGAAAATGATGCAACAAGTTCCTCTGAAATTCTTGTATTAATCCATACAGATTTGAATGGACCCCATAAAACTTTAGGTTATAATGGGGAGAAATATTTTTTAACATTCGTTGATGATTACAGTAAATGTACCAAAATTTTTTGCATAAAGAGTAAGTCAGAAACTATTCATTGATTTATAGAATATGTCAATCTTGTTGAAAATCAGCTGAATAAAAAAATTAAAAAATTTAAATGTAATAATGGCAAAGAATATTTAAATAAAGAAATTATTAATTTTATTAAATGTACAGGGATTAAATTAATAACTTGTCCACCCTACGTCCACGAATTGAATGGAGTAGTGGAAAGGTACAATAGATCTGCAATGGATATTGGTAGATGTTTAATGAGAGAAGCTAAAATAAATTTGAGATATTGGCCAGAAATTATTAATACAGTTGCTTATTTAAAGAATCGAACATTGGCCAACACTATTAAAAACAAATCACCTTATCAGATATTTTTTGGGAAAAAGCCTAATGTTAAACATTTGAAAATTTATGGGGGTAGACTATTTGTGAGAACACCAGAAGTTTTAAGAAAAAATAAGTGGCAAGATAAAAGCCAATTAGGAGTTGTAGTGGGGTATAATGATAATTGTTATACAGTTTTGATTAAAGGCAGAATTATTAATGCCAGACATGTACAAGTTATTGAAGATAGGACAGAATTAATTTGTTTAGAAAGGAAGGATGATAATGTTGATGAAAATTTAAATTCTATAGGAAATTTTATAAATTTTGACTTAGAGAGTGAAAATAATGATGATGAAGTAATGATAGTGAGATTGAAATTGAAAATGATAACGGGAATGAAATTAATAATGAGAATAGAATTGAAATTGATGAAAACAGTGAAATAAGTCAGAACGAAGTTAGGTAAAGTCCGAATGAAATTAAGAATAAACAAAATGAAAATTGAATGCCAGTTAGGAAATCAAATCATAAAAAGAATCCTATTGAAAGATATGAAAATCCTGTAACTAATTTTATATATGTGAATTATGTAGATGCAAAAGTACCTAGTACAGTTGAGGAGGCGTTTAACTCCATAGAATCTTTAGAATGGCAAAAAGCTATGGAAAATGAAATAAAAAGTTTGAATAAAAATGAAACTTGGACTGTTGTAAAAAAACCGAAAGATAAGGAAATTATTGATGTGAAATAAATTTTCACGAAGAAAAATAATAATATATATAAATCGCGTTTAGTTGCTAGAGGCTTTCAACAAAAGGATTATATTGAGAATGTTTATTCACCAGTAGGAAAAATGCAAACCTTGAAAATTTTGTTAAGTTATTCTTGCGCTAATAATTTATTTATTAATCAGATGGTTGTAGAAACAACCTTTCTAAATGGCAATGTAAAGTCAGAAGTTTATATCCGCGAACCACAAGGTTTTGAGACGGGAAAAGATAGAGCATGCAAACTGAAAAAGGCACTTTATGGTCTTAGAGAAAGTTCTAGAGTTTGGTACGATTGTTTTAATGATTATGTTGAAAGACTGAATTTTATTATTAGTAATTATGATCAATGCTTATATGTAAACAAAACAGGGACAGATCCTATATATATATATATCAGGTTTTGTTGATGATTTGTTAATATGTTGTAAAGATAAATCTAAAATTGAGGATATTGAATCGAAACTAATGAATAAATTTATTATGAAAGACATGGGTAAAATCAGTAATTATATAGAGATTGATGTGAATTATAATGATGAGAGAAATTTAATGACATCAAGTCAAACAAAATATATAGAATCTTTGTCTGTAAAATACAGGTTAGAAAATTCAAAATTATACGACACTCCTTTGGAGAATAATCTTAAGCTAGAGCAAGCTTCTGAAATCGACGAAAGAATAAAATATAGAAATTCGATTGGTGAATTATTCTATATTAGCTCAGGTTCAAGACCTGATATTTCTTTTGCCGTAAATTATCTTAGTCAATTCCAGAACTGCTATAATGAAACACATTTTAAATACGCTATGAGAATTTTGAAATATCTTATTAAAACTAAAGATTTAAAATTAACTTACACCGATAAAGAAAAAAATGCAAATTTAGATTGTATGGTAGATTCAGACTATGCAGGCGATAGTATAGATAGAAGATCGACTACCGGATTTGTAATAGGTTTGTTTAACAATGTTGTATTTTGGAAATCGAGAAAACAAAACTGCGTAACAAAATGTTCAACCTTTGCGGAGTATACGGCTATGTCCGAAGCCGTGACTGAAATTTTATTTATAAGAAATCTTTTAAGTGAATCATTTGATATTAAATTTATTAAACCAATAAAAATGTTTGAAGATAATCGGGTGCTTTGTTAATCGCGAAATTTGGAAATTTTACAAAGAACTCTAAACACATAGAGGTTCAATACCATTTTGTTAACGAAAATTATGAAAAGAAAGTTATAGATATTTTGAAGGTAGAGTCACAGAATAATATTGCTGATATTCTGACTAAAAGTCTTGATAGAAATAAATTTACTAAAAATCGCAAAGCCCTGAAATTATTGTAAATTTTTTTTGAAACTGATTAAATTCAAACTATTATGAAATAATGAAATAAATGTAGAAAGAAAACAAATATTATAAATTAAGGAGGCGTGTTGAATAGCTAAATATTATAATATAAGAATCGTGTCACCATCTATTGTCTCGACGCCCGACGGTGAACACGAATAGAATATGTGTATGTGTGAGCGAGAGCACATCACGTAACTACGTCACGCGACGCGACGCGACCAGTCGAGTACTGTACTAGCAGCTGACCGGTGCGGAGCACGATGCTCGCATGCGGATAATTTGTAACCTTACTATTAAATAATATTTAAATACTATTAATCAACCACAAAGTGCTTCACTAATTTGATCTACCACTACAATAATCCCAACAAGAATAAATTGCTTGAAACTGAAAAAAATTAACCTTTTATAAAAATTTTACAATAATTTTACTAAAATAATTTTCACGTCTAAAACTGCGGATTTTAAAGGAGAAGTAAAAAGTTAAAAACATGACGTTGTGATTGTCAATGTTTTTTCAGTAGAAAATAATTTCAGAAGCCATAAAAAGTTGAAAAATTAGTTAGAATAACCAAGTGCTCTTAATTTGGTGTGATAATTTGTATATACATTTATAATTATAAATACTCTTTTTAAGGTGGTTTTCTACCAGAGTCCAGAGCTAGACCAATTCAAGACTAAAACAAAATTATCACGCCAAATTAAGAGCACTTGGTTATTCTAACTCATTTTTCAACTTTTTATGGCTTCTGCAGTAAAAGTTCGTGCTCTGAGCCTATTGCTCTAACTCACTTATTTTCTTCGTTCTTTTATGAATTTTTGAAAGACAAATATTATTCATACCTTGTTTGATTATTTTTGCTATGTGTGAAACCATGAAGATGACTTTTGGGTTAGTTTTTAGTAAATATTAAACAATTTCTTGATGATAATAATTGATAAAAAAAATGATTGAACATTATTCCTGACTAATTTTTTCGGTATCCTATATAAAAATTATAAATTTCTATGTAGTATAGGGTCACAGGGGGGCGGGGGGTCCCATGTCAGATTTTTTAAAGGCGAAATTATCTAATTTTCATTCATGCAATAGTGCACTGAACGCATAGTACATATGCACGCGTCAAACGCGAAACTGTAGACTTACCCCATAGTTACCGACCGCAGTGCCGGTATGATAAAAACACGTGAGTTAATTACTAGGCGCTGCATGCTGCAATAAGCTATCCGACAGCTTACGCCGGCGTTTGTTTTTATTAAAATTTTTTGGATCTGAAATTCAAAAACAATGGCCACTTACAGGACTTTTTATGAAGCATTTTCGATGCGTTACGCGAATGAATTATCGAAACAGTGTATTTAAGATAAGTGTAATGACTGCTGGAACATTCTTAAGCGACAATTCAAAGGTGCAGAACTAAACTCTGAAATTGATAAGAAGATTCGAGAGTTGAGTGCTGAAACGAAGTTTACGAAACAAAAGATACAGCAAAATCTTCCGAAGGTAAATTCAATCATTTGTTTAATCTAATACCAATGAAAATCTTCTGGTTTTTTATTCATTGCGCAGGCTTAATAAATTTTTCATATGACAAATATATACTTGTAATGATATCAACGATTACGTGACAAAAATGTGCTATATTTTCAAACTTTATTCACTGGAAGAAAATCAATATTGACTGAATCTGAACTTAAAAAATAAAAAAATTAATCAACTTCAACTCAACAGTAATAAATCACGATTTTTCAGGAACTAAAAAAAATTCATATTATTCATCAAACCAGTATTAAAAAAGATTTTTTTAATATGTAAATTTTGAAAGATTCATTTTTATATTCCAAAAAATCAAATTGAAAAAAAATTTTTTAGCACGGATTTTTTAATAGTTATTATTGAAATTTTCTTGTCATAGCAGCTGCCCACTTTCGCAAAAAGCAGCAGCAGTACTGATCACGAATCATCAATTCTCCGTAAATCCATCGAGGAACCATCTGCAGCAGACTGCAGTAACAAAAAAATAGAAGAGGATCCTAAAAAAAATTCCGAACTAGATTTGGCTAGCCCTGAACCGGGAAATATTCTTAAACGCAAGTACTCGACCCCTGCTCAAGACCTTATGCAAAAAAAAAAATTAATGCGTTACAGGGTCAATTGTCAGCTACACTAGCAGCAAGAGATGCGAATTTAGATATAGACGTTGAAAAGGGTATAAAAAAGGCCCGCAAAGAACTGAATCTTCAAGAGCAGCTTTTGAAAACTAAAAAAAATAATGCCAAGAATCAGGCTAATTGTCAAAATAAAATAAAAGAAAAAATGAAGGGAATTTCAACGTCAAGTAATGATATTGGTATACGCTCAGAAACTGGTCGTCCCCGTCTCGAAGAAGAACACGTTAATTTGCTTGATTCTATCAAAACCGTTGGCATCCATGGAGCTCATGAACGTCGCCAGACTGATGAAATGAAATCTTGTAAAAAATTGGACGAATTTCATCGTAATGTTCAAAATTTAGTAGGGTCGTCTACTTCAAGAAGTGCCGTTTATACTCGCCTCATTCCGAAAAATTCTCGGACTAATCAAGCATCACGCCATGTAGTGACGGTGCCGGTTCGTTTATCCAAGCCATCAAATGATTTACACAAACACCATCCGGATGGAAAATTTTGCACAGCAAGTATAAGGAATTTAGAGTCATTTGCATTTATTCTTGGATCTAAACAATGCAGCTTCTTATCGCAAGACGATAAAGCTCGTGTGCCGATCGGGATCACTGCTGCAAAAGAGCAAAGCTCGCTTGTAATGCACGTTGATTATCGAGTCCAGCTTCCAGATCACGACTTCATAATCGGTGAAAAACATAAACTTATACCTTCAGTATATGCTGGCATTTCTATCAAACCAAATGGCAAAGGCAATCCTAGTGACGTTACCTACAGTGATCCTACATTTATTTCAGATCGAAGTGGAAAACACGCTCAGTCTACTGCAGCGTCTCACGCTCACGATATGAGTACTTTAATGAGAGAAGAAAAGTTTTCACAAATTTTGAAAACGGATCAAGGTGATGTCAAGCCAGTGATGATTATCACTGTAGATGGAGGTCCGGACGAGAATCTAAGGTAAATTACAGCATAAAACTTTCACTTGAAATTATGAGTAACCTTATATCGAGTTTAATCAACATATTTTTTACAGGTTTTCTAAAAATATTGCTTTCGCCATTCAGCATTTCTGGAACTTCAATTTTGAATCTCTGATCGTGGCTACTAACGCTCCAGGTCGTAGCGCTTTCAATCGCGTTGAGCGCAGAATGGCACCGTTAAACAAGCAGTTAACGGGAGTAATTTTACCATACGATACTTTTGGTACCCATCTTGATTCTCGAGGAAAAACATTTGACTCCGAATTAGAGCTAAAAAATTTTCAAGCTGCTGGTGAGGCTTTAGCAAACCTCTGGAATGGTTTAGAGATATACTCCTTTGCTGTAAAAGCAGTTTACGGAGGCCCAAATGCTGAAGCAGTAGTCCCTGAACCAGTAGATAATGTGTGGTATTCTAATCATGTCAGGGAATCCCAATATTGCTTGCAAATTGTAAAATGTGATAGTATCCATTGCTGCGGAGAACTAAGAAGTGACTTGAAATTAGTTTAAAAAAAATGGGTTTCTGCCACCACCTGTGCAATTCGTCCACCATCCGGAAACGGGACGAGTGCGCAGTCTTAATGTATTAGAAAATATAACTGGGGCTCATTTTTTGCCGCTTTTTCAAGCTATGACTGTACAATTACCAATGCCTACCTCTTTTAAAAATCTACCATATGATTTTTTTTGTCCTACCGTACAAGGTGACCTAACGCCTGGGAGTAGAATTTGCAAGACATGCGAACTATATTTTTCTTCTATCTCGGCAGCTGACAAACACCACCGTGCTGTTCATAATCAACGCCAAATTAGGTCCCAAATCAATAAGAACTTGACTGAAAACCGCAGACGTTCTTTGCGAATAGCAGCTAAAATTGTAAAAAGAGGAAAGGAAGTATTGATTCATCGCAGGATTCATCCTGAAACCGGTGGAGAAGATGACAAGTGGCTAGAAGAGAGTGAGGTACCAATCGAAGTAACTGAAGATGTTTCGTCGTTAACTGAGAGTAATGATTTACCCATCGTTTCTGACTTAGAAACATGGTTTTCTAATCCATTAACGACAGATAATAAAGAGTTTATTTTGTTTATTAATCTTATTAGATTATTGATAATTTTATTAAGATAAAATCAAGTTATTTGTATTCTTACCAAAAGTATTCCTAGATTATAAATTATTCAATAATTTACTTTCTTTTATTGTTTCGGATCTTTCGTAACTAGCATAATATTCTAAAAGGATCAATTAAGGCTTTGAATAAAAAAAATACATTTCGTAAGTTTATAGTATGATGCATTTACCAAAGACAAAAAATAAGCTATGTATAAAAAATTTAATAATGAATAAATATATTCAAACAATGTGAAATAAGATCTTATTTATCAACGTTTATGACATATTTTCCCTTTTTCTTGCTTTTAAGAGAATTATTAATGTCTAGCGAAAATCGAGTTCAAATCTTACGTAACTAGCCGGGGAGGGGGGGTGAAAAAAATCTTACGTGGCCTTACGTGGGGGCCCCCTGCTGCAAAAGATTCATTCAATTTTATTGAAACTCAATGTATTTGAATGATTTTTAATAGATTTGAATAGTTTGAATGGTCGGTCGAAATTTTTTTAATTGAAATCAATCGATTTCAATTCAAACTTTTTTTTTGACGACGTAATTTAATAAAATTGAATCGATTGCAATGGCGAGTTCAATAAAAATGAATTAATTTTAATTATTTATTTTATTAATAGAATTTAATTGTCATCACCGAATAAAATTCAATCGATTTTAATGGTTTTTTCAATGAAAATTAATTGATTTCAATAGTTTTCTATTCAATAAAATTCAATGATCGTAAATTTCATGAAGGTGAAAAAATAGAATCGATTTTAATGGTTATTCCAATGAAAATCAATGGATTTTGACAAACTTTTATCCAATGAAATTCAATGATCGTGAATTTCATCAATGTCTAAAAAATTGAGTCAATTTTAATGGTTATTTCAATGGAAATCAATGGATTTTAATCAACTTTTGTTCTATGAAACTCAATAATCGTGAGTTTCATGAATGTTTATAAAATTCAATCGTTATTAATGGTTATTCCAATGAAAACCAATGGATTTTGAAAAACTTTTATATAATGAAATTCAGAGCCGCAGTGGCTCCGAGCTAGAGCGCGCGCCTTCCAATCTTGGGGTCGTGGGTTCGAGCCCGGGTCTCGGCGATTTTTTCGAGTGTTTTTTCACGCGTTAAAATTGTCGGGATTAAGTCCACTGTAGCTTAGGTGAGGTAAGGATGCCCTACATCACTTGTTCCAACTCGGACATCCTAATGGCCGACTAAATTCTCTCCGAAAACATTGACCAGCCGCGAGTCCGAATCGGAGGAATAAAGTCGACCGATGCCCGACCGGAAAAAGTGTGTAAGGCTGACTACTTAACCGGGTTGAGCTTGAGTATCCCGATGCGCTTGCGGCTAGTAGGGTCGACTGAGTCCCCGAAAACCAAAATGCAAGCATCGCTCGAGAGATTCGCTCAATCGGGGTTTCTTAAGGGGGTTATTAGAGTAGGGACACAGAAACGAGAATTGGGCAGAAACCACGTTAAAAAGCATGAGAAAGGCAAAACAGAGACAACTGTATAAAACAACTTAGAGTAGGTGGCGTGGGTCCCTCACACATATGTGGTTGATACCCCCCTTGTAATGGGTCTTTACCCACAAGCGAGGTTGCCAGGAATACAACAACAACAACAACATATAATGAAATTCAATGATCGTGAATTTCATCAATGTCTAAAAAATTGAATCAATTTTAATGGTTATTTCAATGAAAATCAATGGATTTAAATCAACTTTTGAAAAAGTCAGATTTGAATGAATTTCAATGCACTTTCCGGTCAATAAGAATCAATGGTCGCAAATTTTATAGGCTTAATATAAATGAATCGATTTGAATGGTTTTTTCCAAGGATTTGGATCGATTACGACTTGATGATTCTGCAAGGTCTTGAAAGGTTTCAATCATCAGTGAAATTTCTTTAAATCCATCCAAATCAATTTTAATGTACTTATTTTCGAAAAAAATAATGAGAATATAATCGCTTCAATGAGTTTCTTTGCAATGAGCTTAAACTTTTATAATTTCAATATCATCTATTAAAATGAATTGTTTTAAATGAAAGGTTTTTGTATTCAGGACGTTCTTTCGTAGTGGTGGTGGTGGGGGGAGAGACTTATAGGTTAGGCACGAGAACAGCTGCCACGCGCTTTGAGTCTTCTCGGCCGCTGGATAAAATTATTTTATTCTTAACTAGTTAGTACCCAATACTTAATGAACAAAACTTTTTGAAATTTTAATACTGAATTACTGAAAACTTTTAGTTTCTGACAGTGTAAATCAAAAGTTGAAATCACTTTTTAAAAAATTAGGAAAAATCAGCAAACATTTTACTGATTTTTTAATAACAAAAAAATGCTGAAATTGTTTAAAAACCCATAAGAAATTTTCCAAAAACATAACAATTTGTTCCTTAAGGCTTAAGGAATAACATATCCAAATTTCAAGATGATTTGCAACCTGAATCAAAAACTACAGCAAAAAAAATAGCATGGTTTTTTCCAAGAGCCTGTGTTAAACCACCTGATTTAGAGCGATTTTAGCCTAACTTTGAATTAAAATATCTCAATAACTGTGTGGGGAGTCTTCTTAAAATTTGGATGTGTTATTCCTCATACTTAAATTTAAAGATTTCAATAGTTTTCAGACGACTCTTATCGATTTTAAAACGTGAAAGAACGTCCTTAACTTTTATGAATTTCGTGCAAAATTAATAAAAAAAGAGTTGATAATAATGATGCGTTTTTTTCTAAGTGATTTGACAGTCATAAGTCGGTTGAGTCGAAATTAATGGATCTTTTCCAGTAGGGGGTCTATTGAAATCAGTTGATTTTTATTGACAGAAAAATTGATATCGATTTTTTCTAAAGTATTTATAATTTTCGTGACAGTTGAAATTTCAAAAACAGATTGATTTTTATTTAAAAAAAAAAAAAAAAAAAAGTTTGTTAAAAAACAGTCCTTTGAAATCTATTCATTGTATAAATTTTTTACAATATTAGGACAGTTGAATTCTTAATGAACTATAAATTATAGACTAATTAATTTTTATTGTAAAAAAAAAAAACAGGGAAAACAATCTATTTTATACAAGTTTGAAATTTTGAGACAGTTAAATTCTATTAAACTGAAAAGTTTTCAAACATTCGTTCTTATTAGGGGGCAGGGGGGGGGGGGTAAACCCTAGAGGTAAAAAAAAAGCAAATTTTTCATGATTTTTCTCGAGCAAACGGAAAAAGTTATTTAATTTATTAATAAAGTACATAATAAAGTAACATTTGAACTACTTTCTGTAATTTTTTTGAATAAAAATATTAAAAAGCAAGCCGATGCCAGTGCTTTTTCGGAGACGCCTTCGCTCGACGACTTTTTCCCGTGGTAAACGCCATTTTGTCCAAAAACATCTGCAACAAAAATTTCAGGAAGATTCTGTTAGAAAATAAGTTTTTCCTGGTAATAACACGAGGATTTTTTTTTTCACTTTTTAATAAATTAAATAACTTTTGCCGTTTGCTCCAGAAAAATCATGAAAAATTTGCTTTTTTTTGCCCTCCAGGGTTTACCCCCCCCCCCCCCCCCAAAGCAGAAAGAAGTAAGAACTATTCTGTTTAATTGAATTCTATTAAAATTCAAAAAATTATTTTATTCAAAAAAAAATATGGAATTTACGGCAGCCAAATTCCATCAAAAAAGAAACCATTAATATTTATCGATTCTATTGACAAAACTGTCAAATCGATGAATTTTTGAAGGTCATGAAATTAACTGTGATTTCCATTGAGCAGAAAATTTATTGAAATCCATTCATCTATATTGAAAAAAAACCATTCAAATCGATTTGTTCTTATGAGCTCATAAAATTCGCGACCATTGATTCCCATTGAGTTGCAGAAATGCAATTAAAATCCATTTATTTCCATTGAAAAAATCATTAAAATCGATTTGTTTTTATAAGTCTATAAAATTCGTAACCATTGATTTCCAATGAGTGAAGAATCCAATAAAATCATTAATATCCATGGAAAAAAACATTTAAATCGATTTTTTTTATGAGCCGATAAAATTCGTGACCATTGTTTCCATTGAGCGGAAAGTCTTCTAAAATCCATTCATCTCTATTAAAAATACCATTCCAATCGGCATTTTTTTTAAGCTTATAAAATTAGCGACCATTGATTTTTATTGAGCCAAAACTCTATTAAAATTCTTTGATTTTCATTGAGCTGAAAATCTATTTAAATCCATTGATTTCTATTGAAAGTTATTGCTAATGAATAATTTTTTTCCCGGTCAAATCCAATAGACTTCAATAAATTTCAATCGACTTTTTTTAATAGCACGCCGCTAGATGGCCAGCTGTTATCTCTATCGAGAACTTAAGGGGGGGACTCAGTGTAAATTAGCATATTTTTAATGATTTTTTTTTTCAACTTAAATTTATTTTACATTAACGAAATTGAACACCAAAGTTTATATACATTTCAAGAATATAAAAAAATTTTTTTTTTTTTTTTTTTCCCAAGATGGCGGTGCAGCGTCGTTTCGCGCGAGAGGTCTTTTTTTTCGGCCCACACTTTCACGCCTTTCCTGTTGATCTGAAACAAAAAAAAAAAAAGAAATGCGTTAAAAACCTTTTTTTCTTTAGTTTGAACCTAAATAGAAAAAAAAAATTTTTTTTTTGACAAAAATATAAGAAAAAGAAAAAAAGTAACCTCTTTTTTTTAACTTATTTGTTTAAAAAAAAGGGGTTTTAAACAATTTTTTTTTTCTCGATTTAGGTTCAGACTATTAAAATTATTATAAAGAAAGTTTCTGCCAAGTTGCAACTAAATCGATTGATTTGTTTTGAAATGAGAATGTGGGCCAATTTGAAAAATGCAGTTTCGAGAAAAACGCGATTAAAGTTTTCAAAAGGTGTATTGACTTTTTTTTTTTAAACTTACGTTTTAGTCAGCTATTCCTGGACCATACAACATGTCATCTACGGTCAGATCATCATCTTCCAGGTTTAAAAGATGCTCTTTTCGAGCTTTTCGGGCTTCGTGGGTTGATTCAGAGCGGCGCTTACTTTTTTTGCTGTCCCTGCGCTTGTTAATAAACATAGCATACTTGTAGCTGCGCTCTCCAATTTCGATCCCTAAGAGTTGCATAATCCATAAAATAGCTAGGTAACCTTCGTTGAAAATAGCTCCTCCCAAAAATGCTGCAATTTCAACAGTTTCAAACCCAGAATGCAGGTGTTTTGGTGCAAATTTCCAAATAATGGAGTTGAGGCTCTCATTAGCATTCTGGGTGTAACCACCCAAGCAGCGTTGCAGTAGATCGTCTACCATTCTCGAAAACATAGTTCAAAAGAGAAGCCTCTTCCTTTAAATCTTACCTGACCGAATAAAGAGGTCGAAGGAACAATAGAAATGAGCCCTACTCCCTAAGCCGCTCGAGTCGAGCAGCATCACGTATGCGCTCGACTCGAGCGCTCCGCCTTACCTACCTCTGTAAAATAATTCATAACTTAAAAACTAGTCATGATATTGCTTTAAAATTTTGAAACAGTATTTTTGAGATGTTTTAGAGTAATTTTAAGCAAAAAAAAAATCGACTTTTTTTTTTTTTTTACACTGAGTCCCCCCCTTAAGTCAATGCTTTTGGATTACATAATTCAGAGCAAGGTTCTCATGATTAAGTAACTAAGATATACTTAACTATAGTTTTTAAACTGATTGCCCTGTTGCAATCGACTCGGAAGTCTAAAAGATCTGTTTGCCGCTACATTATGTAGTTTTTTATGATTTTTCATGGAATTTTTCCACGAATATGTTTGCAATCGACTTCAATGGCAATCCCATTACCAATAAAATCTAATCGACGATTCGTTGATTAAAAGTACCGATTGAAAACCATTGAAATTTTCAATGGTTTTTAATCGATTTCAATGGATTTTTGCAGAAAGGTACTAGTACTGAATAAATTCCAATAGATTCAATTCATTCGATTTAAATGGACTTTTGCAGCAAAGTATGGCTTAGTACTGAATTAATTCCAATAGAATTCAATTGATCTATTCGTCCCAATAGAACTCAATTGGAAAACCGTCAATTAAAAGTACGAATTGAGATACTTATTCGAATTCATTCAACTTTTCAATGAAAATGAATGAATTATATGGCCTGTTGCTGAATAAATTCCAATGAATTTCAATTGACCTTCTCATTCTAATAGATATCAATTGACAAGCCGTCAATCAAAAGTACTAATTGAAATGTCAATTAGAAATCATTCAAATTTTCAATGAAAATGAATGAATTTTTTGTAGCAGGGGGGAGGGGGGGTCAAAAGTAGCTAAAATCATGCTTACGTAATTAATGAATCGCCCCTATTACTATAATAATCGAGTTTACATCGAAGATCCCCCATTGAAAATTGACCCTACTAAATTTTTGTAAAAATGAATAAATTAAAAATTTTGAACCTACAGTTATATAAAGTAAATTAAAAATTTAGAACCTACAGTTATATAAAGTAAATTAAAAAAGATAGATTTTGAAGGTTATCCCGCGAAAGAGATATTTTATTCATTCTTTTCATATAAAACGCTTCGCTTCTAACAGGAGTCCAAGATACCTTGTTTTATGTAATATACGATCTTTTATTCTATTTTTTTCTTTTAAGATTTTCAGTTAATTTTTTTTAAACGTCCCCGGACGCCATCTCTTCTGTCTTTTTGACAATTACCCTCATACAAAATTTTTTTGTACACCAATGGTACATGATCGTCAGAATGTCTGTTGAGAAATTGATAAGGTTTTTAATAAACAGAACACAAATGATGAAAAGACAAAGTTTTCTATTAATTGATTACAATTAATCAATTAATTGTAATCTAATCATTTGCACTTGTGATCTTTACAAAGGTTCAATTTATTGAGTGCGTAAGTACCCTTGGGGTATAAGCATCAGTATTGAGCAGTAGCAGCGCAAATACAATTTCTAACACAAAAGCTATTTATGCTACCGTTCAGCGTCTAGACGCTAGCCACATGTTGTTTAAGAAACTTTGTCTACTCTAGATATGAAATAATGTCCTTTTTTATGTCTGTACTTTTGCATTGGCGGATCTAGTGTAAATAACATGGTAAAATTACGATAACTCTTCCCTGAGTTTTCTTTGACTAACAAGGAGATGGTTTGTCCTTTGGGACCTGGATTTTCATGCGCACAGCTTTTATTCATCATAAAAACCAGCCCTTCAGTGTTCTTTTTCCAGAATGGGCCTTTTTTCACCTACTTCCCATATAGCCCCTGTGTTAAAAAGTAGGCTGTTTTCAATAAAAAGGCGTTTTTGCCCTCATTTTCAAAAAATTCCTACTTGGACCGTATTGCACTTAGAAATATCTTGAACATCATATTTTTTTCGTTTTTCTAAGTAATTTTGAATAAAAATTATTCAAAATATTTTTTGAATGCTTTTGTCCATGAAAAATTAAGGTTTCTAAAGCCAATTTTTAGTTGATTTGGGTTACAATATACATGGACGTAAAATTATTCAAAAAATATTTTGAATAATTTTTTTTTCAAAAGTACTTAGAAAAACAAAAAAAATGCGAGGTTCCAAATATTTCTAAGTGCAATACGGTCCAAGTAGGAATTTTTAAAAATTAGGGCAAAAACGTATTTTTATTGGAAACAGTCTACTTTTTAACATAGGATTAAATGGGAAGTAGGTGAAAAAAGTCTCATTGTGGAAAAAGAACACTGAAGGCCTGGCTTTTGTGATGAATAAAAGCTGTGTGCAAAGTTTCATGAAAATCCAGGTCTTAAAGGACAGACCATCTCCTTGTTAGACTAAATTTGAATTGAAAATCGTTCCAAAAAATTTGGTACTGTTAATATTTGCTTTAAATAAATTGATTTCTTGAAAAATTATTTTTAAAAGCACTTCTCAGTTTTTTTTGGTCTTAGACAGGGTTGGTCAACGATCCGAAGTCGGTTTTTTTTTTATTTTTCACAAAATCCGAGAAAACTAAGTTTGGTTTGTTTGACAATTTTCAAAAAATCCGAAATCATTTAATCAAAATTTTTGATGAATATTTTTATCAAATAGTTTTATCAAAATATTTCAATATGGGTCATTCCAACATCTTTCAGCAAAACCATGGGCGCGAGGTCGACCGATTTTTCTAATTTCTTAATATGTTCAAGTTTAACTATATTTAGCAGCTTTGCCAAAATTTTAGCTCAAAATATGCCATCGAACCCGAATGGCAGCCATTTTAAATAAAAAAATATGCCCTTTTTTCACGATTTCCACAATTTATATATTTCTTATAAAAATAGTTAAAATGTAAGATCGTCAACTCTCACTATAGTGAACTATAAATAAACAATTTTAATAAAAGTATTATAAAAAGTTCGTTCAAGTTTTTTAAGTTCCAAGTTTTTTAAGAAGTGTCAATCGATATTTATTACCCTGTCGAACTATCGACTCTAAACTGTAAAAAATGAATAAAATGGTACAAATCAGCTGCTGAAAAGTCAACGATGGAAAATGAAAAAAAAAATTTTATGACTCTAATGCGTGGAGGCTCGATTTTACGCACGCTAACCTCAAACCGGGTATGTCAAATCTCGCCTCCAAACAATAGTTTCATAAAATATAGCATTGTACATGTGAAGGTGTAATTTCATGGAGTGACGCGACTCACAACGGCGAGTAGCGACAGCGATTTAAAAAAAAAAAGTTTAACTCTGTTCAACTTTTTGAATGTGTCGCTGGCGGCTGGCGTCAGACTAATTTATATCCTATATGTCCTCTTATGTTGAGAAAAAAAAAAAATAATAATAAATCCACGAAATTTGTTACATTTTTAATATTTCGCAACTGTTCAGTTTGTGATCAATCAATTTTGTGAATTTGTGAATTTTTAATTTTCTAAATGGCTGTAAGTAATTTATCAATCATTTATAAATAAATATAACTATGTCAAGATAAACATCATAAATATTTCGTTATATCGAGTGTACTCATTATATTTTCTTATTTTTAAGCTCGGACCACACATAAGTGTGCCTTTTGCAATCAATTTGTAGAGTTGAATAATTTACAGTTCCATCAATGTGTTCAAGGTTATGAAAAAGTGTTTATTGTTGAACATGAAAACACATTTTATCCTCAGAGAAGTAATAAAAATATGATTAGCTATTAATCTTAAAAAAGTTAATTTTTATGAATTTTTTTATCTTTAAGTTGATGGATCGTTGGTAAGACCAGCTGTATTCATTAGTGATCAAGAAAACATTGGCAATGGTAATGTATATTTTTTGCAACCCATCTCTTAATTTTTATTTAATTATATCTTTTGATTACAGTATATATACAAAAATATGCACAAAGAGCTGTAGTTCATCAACCAAATCAAGAGGTCCTTCAAGATAGTCAAAACTTGTCAGCTCTCAGTAATGTGGTTCACACAACAAATGGTAGTTTTTTACTTTTATAGAAAGTTGTGGAATTTATAACTTGATGATATTTAATATTGAATCCCACAAAAAACCTTACAAAGGTAAACAAACGTGGGGAGATTTTTTTAATGAAAAATAATTTAAATAAATTGATTTAACAAAAAATAGTGATATCATTTAATAGATTTTATAAGGTAGAATTTTTGATAACATGTCATATTAAAAACAGAATTTAAAAATTAATTGCTATAACAAATTTAAGAAAATAAAATAATTATTTCAAAAAGTAATAAAAAAATTATTTTAATGAGTTGTGTATTTAAATTTAAAAAATAAATTGAAATCAATATTCATAAACTCTGCCCAAGAAGTTCATATTCAGAAGAAAATTTATTAACTTTAACCGAGACTTTAACTTCGTGGGCAGAGTTTATGAATATTGATTTCAATTTATTTTTTAAATTTAAATACACAACTCATTAAAATAATTTTTTTATTACTTTTTGAAATAATTATTTTATTTTCTTAAATTTGTTACAGCAATTAATTTTTAAATTCTGTTTTTAATATGACATGTTATCAAAAATTCTACCTTATAAAATCTATTAAATGATATCACTATTTTTTGTTAAATCAATTTATTTAAATTATTTTTCATTAAAAAAATCTCCCCACGTTTGTTTACCTTTGTAAGGTTTTTTGTAGGATATCACTTTTTTTTGTTTGATAATTTTTTGATAATTATCTATTTTTTATTTTTCTAATTCTTATTTTTTTTTCTAATATAAAGATGTAAACACCTTTGGCATTAGTTGGCCAAGGTTTTTTTATAATATTTTCGTCACTTCTATCCAACCCTTTTTTTGTCGTAAAATGCTCACGTTGTGCCCATTATTTAAATTATTTCCTACGTGTGCTATTGAACATGTTACTTTGTAAGAATGTCCCGCAATCTTTAAAAAGTTTTGGTATGCGCCATTTGTACCCATGTGGTCCGATCATACTCAAAATGAAACTGGAACTATGGGACACCAAAACAAACATTTTCCTGTTCACCCGGTTCAATTTGGTTCATTACGTTGCAAGAAATCCTGCGCACAATTATGTAATAGCGCTAAAATCGAGTAAAATGTGATTGTAAAAAGTTTTGGTATGAACCATTTGTACCCACGTGATCCGTTCATGTTCGAAATGAAACTGGAATTATGGGACACCAAAACAAACATTTTCCCGTTTACCTGGTTCAATTTGGTTCATTACGTCGCGAGAAATCCTGCGCACAATATTATTTTATTTTTGTTTTGTTCAGCTCGAAAGAATAGTTGAGCATGAAAAAAACGGACATTTTTAATATTGCTCAGATCGACCTCGGAACATGTTCAAAAGGTGTTTTGTGATTTGAATATTCGATTTTCGGTGGGTTGCATTTTTTGTTCTGGCGAATTTATATGGCCCTCCCGTTATCGTAGGTCGGTCGTGCCTAAAAATTAATCGTAAATTATTCAATGACTACCTTTTTTAAAATACATATTTTCTTTTGCTCTCGGATTTTATTGCGACTGATGATTTTTCTATCTTTTTTATTCTCCAACCAAACCAGTTACCAGTGTCTTTTATCGTTCAAAGGTTAATTCTAATTTTTATTAATTATAATTTAATTTTTTTTTTTTCTTCATTTTCGTTTATTTATGAAAACAAATTTTCATAAACGTTAATTAAATTTATTTTTTAAAAAAATTTAAAAAATCATGATAGCGCCATCTGTTGAAAATGTTGGGAGGTGCCGATCCCCGATCGAACGTTGATTCGAATGTTTTTTGTGGAAAGTTCAAAAAAAAGGCCGATTTCAAAAACGCGAATTAAAAAATAAGACAATTAAAAAAATATAAGCTTCGAGAACAATCCTCATCTCTTCGGTAGTGAAAAGTAGGCGTACTCTAGAGGTTTAATGACGCAGGTAACGTGTTTTAATTTTTAAATAATTAATTAATTGTGGTTAGTAGGGTTAAGGTAGCTCCAGTAGTTGTAAATAAAGCACGGCAGCTGGCTACTATTTTGGCGGGAAAAAAATCTCCCCAAGCCAGCTACCGCTGGCTTTGATATATTTTCCGTAGGACAAACTAAAGTTTCGACTTCCAGAAGAAAGACTTTGTCTGAGAATGAAATAGAAATTTTAATAGATGAAGTACATAAGAGGGAACAATTATGGAATTACAATCTTCATTATGAAGATCGGAATCACTATGATATGGATGATTTGTGGCAAGAAGTAGCAAACTCAGAGGGATTAGCAGGTTCGTTTTTTTAATCAAAATAAATAAATAAATTTGTATTACAATATTAAATATGAAATTAATAAATTAATTTTTTTATGAAATATTTAATTGTGCTTAAATTACTGTAAAATAAATAAATTCAACAAACATTAAATATGTTGTTTAAAATTTTTAAAACGAATAGATGCAAAAGGAGCAAAAAATAAATTTAAAAATTTGAAGGATACCTTTAGAAGAATTATTAAGAGCGAACAAGGAACAAGTGATTCAGCAAGAAAAAATTCAGGAAAAAAATGGAGATTCTATGAGATCATGCAGTTTTGTCGACACAGTCTCCTTATAGATGAGTAAGTTATTTTCTTTTTTTAGTTTTATACATCCTAAAGCCCAATCGGGCTTTAACGGCGATTTGGTTTTTTTTAAACCGACTGCCGTGAAAGCCTGCAGGGCTTTATATACTTTGATTTTTGGTTTTAGGTTAGGACGCTTCAAAGAAAAACTATTTTAGGATGATTATTTCATTTATATTATACATCCCGCGCGTAGCTGATGATCCCCTGAGTAATTAAAAAAAAAAATTAACCCGAACAAAGCCCGCATTGAAAAGTTATGAACGTTTCATTTTTCGAAACGCTGATTCCCTTTGGTCAGGGGAATTCGATTTCAGTTTCGAGCATCCGGTCTCTCTGCCTGCGCTCTCTGTAGACTTAACCGGACGTGACGTATGCGGTGGGCGTGTCTATTTTTGCTGTCTCACTCTTACTGCTTACCTACAGCGGCAGACGGGGGCATGTAGGCCCGAGCCTGTAGCCATGAGGCGACTGGTGGCGCTGTATCAATTAGCAGCTCCCTACAGCTGACTCGTGAGCTGACTACAGCTGACTGCGGAGCCGCTGAGCCGAGCAGCTTGTAATGTGTTATGAGCAATAACTTTTTTATAAATAATTGATTGTCATAGAAAAAACAGTACTGAAGACCCTTATTTTCATTATATATTAAATAAGTGGTAGAATTTACAATTATTAATTTGTTTAATTTCAATAAAAGAGTATGAAATAAATAATCTCTACAGTCTTTCTATGATCGTCATCATCAAAGATTTTTCAATTATTGTGGTGTGCCCTGTGAGTTGATAATAATTGTGCTGTGGTTGTGTTGGGAACCTGATGGCTGGAGGTGCATATTGGCAATATTAAAAATAAAGTTTTTTCTGAATGTGTGTGTGTGTGTGTGTGTGTGTGTGTGTCAGGTTGAACTTGCAAATTACTTTTTTATAATCCACCCAACTTGCAAATTGCAAAAGGTGCAATTGCAGCACATAATGTCATTGTCATACGCATTATCGCTTAATTTCATAGAATCATCATAGAAATGTATATGCTCTGAGCCAATACACTTGAACTGTTAAAGTTTTGTAATCCTACCCTTTTTCAAAAATAAACTTGATGTCTGAAAGTTTTGTAATCCCACTTTTTTTCTAAAATAAACTTGATGTCTGACAATGAATTTTAATTTTGATTGTAACTGTTACAGTCACTCAGGGTGTTAATGATAAATATATTTAAGTCAACATGAATCAATTATTAAAATTTTTTATCTTTTTTGTTGCCTGTATGCAAGCTTAATAGATAGTTTTGGGTCTAGGTATCCAGTGGACCAGAAATTATGAATTCTATTTGGCATGGATTTTTAAAGTACGGATGAGCATTTGCTCCATTATTTTCAAAGTGGATTTAGTTTGTCCATCAATTATGTATGCAAAATGAATTCAAAAGTACTTCATAACAGTAAATTATGTCTATGATTTTTATGTGTTCTGACTAATGATAAAATTTATATAAAAGAAATTTAAACCTAAAGAACTAGATGTATCCAAGTTAACATGAATCAATTATTAAAAATTTGTATCTTTTTTGTTTTCTGTAAGCAAGCTTAAGTTATGCGGCCAAAGTGATTTTAAATTTTAAAATTGGTTACTTTTTTTACAAGAATTAAAAAGTACAATAGAAATAGATAGTTTTGGGTCTAGGTATCCAGTGGACCAGAAATTATGAATTCTATTTGGCATGGATTTTTAAAGTACGGATGAGCATTTGCTCCATTATTTTCAAAGTGGATTTAGTTTGTTCATCAATTATGTATGCAAAATGAATTCAAAAGTACTTCATAACAGTAAATTATGTCTATGATTTTTATGTGTTCTGGCTAATGATAAAATTATATGAAAGAAATTTAAACCTATAGAACTAGATATATCCAAGTCAACATGAATCAATTATTAAAAATTTTTATCTTTTTTGTTTTCTGTAAGCAAGCTTAAGTTATGAGGCCAAAGTGATTTTAAATTTTAAAATTGGTTAATTTTTTTTTTACAAGAATTAAAAAGTACAAAAGAAATAGATAGTTTTGGGTCTAGGTATCCAGTGGACCAAAAATTATGAATTCTATTTGGCATGGATTTTTAAAGTACGGATGAGCATTTGCTCCATTATTTTTAGAGTGGATTTAGTTTGTCCATCTATTATGTATGCAAAACGAATTCAAAAGTAGTTCATAACAATAAATTATGTCTATGATTTTTATGTGTTCTGGCTAATGATAAAATTATATGAAAGAAATTTTAAACAGAAGAACTAGATTTATCTAAGTTAACATGAACCAATCATTGAAAATTTTAATCTTTTTTTTAATCATTTTATGGTTACAAATGAGTATTTGCTACATTTCAATGTAAATTTACATTAAAATAAAGTTATGCAATGTACATTTAAAAAATAGGTAAATACTAAATTGAATTTTTTTTTTTACATATGAAATTGATTTACCAAGGACTTTTATGAGTTCTGGTTTATGTCGTGGTTTTACATCAGAATAATTGAATATATCTTAGTTATTGTTAAATTATTTAGAATTTGTTAAGATCGTGAAATCATTTATTAAGACATATTTCAACAATATTAATGATGTATTTATGGAGTTTGGTTTTTTTGAACTTGTGGACAAAAAGGAAATACATTTAAATATTTACCGAATTTACGCAATAAAATCTTTAAAAAATACTTTTAAAAAAGTAATGTTTACGGCGATTGGTTTTTTAAAAAGGAATCTAAATAAAAAATTATACGCTAAGTATGATCTTTAAAAAATACTTTTAAAAAAGTAATATTTACGGCGATTGGTTTTTTTAAAAGGAGTCTAAATAAAAAGTTTTACGCTAAATATAATAATCTTTTTTTGAAAATGAATTAATGAAAGAAGTGAAATCAAAAAATTTATTACGGACGACTTGAGGCCGAATTACTTATTATTTAAAAATAATTTTCTCTTCTAAAAGATGATTATATTATGTTGAATCACCTTCAATATACGTAAAGTTAACATTTTTCAATTATAGCACATACATGGGAAAACACATGCAAATTGCACACAACTCAAACACTTTTTAAAATTAAAAATTAAAATATGTTGTTAAGAAGCACACTGAGCATTCAAAATATAATTTAAAAAACACAGGTATCAATGCTTTTTTCGAGATAATTTAGTTCAAAGAATATTAAATTTTTACAGGTCAAGTATAGACATACATTGTGATTTAGTTGATTTCTAACTCAATTACAACATGTTTTAATTTTAAAAAGTGTTTGAGTTGTGTGCAATTTGCATGTGTTTTCCCATGTATGTGCTATAATTGAAAAATGTTAACTTTACGTATATTGAAGGTGATTCAACATAATATAATCATCTTTTAGAAGAGAAAATTATTTTTAAATAATAAGTAATTCGGCCTCAAGTCGTCCGTAATAAATTTTTTGATTTCACTTCTTTCATTAATTCATTTTCAAAAAAAGATTATTATATTTAGCGTAAAACTTTTTATTTAGACTCCTTTTAAAAAAACCAATCGCCGTAAATGTTACTTTTTTAAAAGTATTTTTTAAAGATCATACTTAGCGTATAATTTTTTATTTAGATTCCTTTTTAAAAAACCAATCGCCGTAAACATTACTTTTTTAAAAGTATTTTTTAAAGATTTTATTGCGTAAATTCGGTAAATATTTAAATGTATTTCCTTTTTGTCCACAAGTTCAAAAAAACCAAACTCCATATATTTTATTCATCAAAATTTAAATGTTATTAATATGCTAATTACAAGTATCTTATTAATTATCATAGAACCGAATCCAATATCATGGATGAGCCAATCGAGTTAGAAACAGAACCATTTGGTCAAGAAGTAGCACCTGAAGATAACCATACAGATGTGCCAGCTACAGTAACACCTCTTCAAGCTTCAACTTCACGCTCAAGGCAGATTGAGCCAACTCCCAGTAAGTCATTCCCAAAATAATATTAATAATATTTATCTTCTAAGAATATTTTATAATATTTACATTATTATTATTATTATTATTACTATTATTATTATTATTATTATTACTATTATTATTATTATTATTATTATTTTTTTTATTTTTTTTTTTTTTATTAGATTCTTATTTTATTAGTCTTATGAATTAATTTAATTTTCATTAAGTATGTTAAAATTAAATAATTAAAAATTTCAATCTTAATATTCAAGCACCTACTAAAAAGCAAAGAACCAATAGTAAACAATCTGAAACTGCCTGTCTATCCCAGGCTCTGATGCATTCAGCAGAAGGTACTCGTACTGATAGTATTCAGGCTCCACAGCCACTTCCATCTTTGGATGAGAGTGACTTGGCTACTGGTCTGATTGCACACTATCCAAAAAAAGTTTCAAAGAATCAGAGACTCATGATAATTATAGAGTTCTTGAACTTGATTCAGCAAAGAATTAATGACTTTCAATAATGAGAGGCTTCATTGTGTTTTATTCATTATTTACAATTGCATGTTTGATTATAATTTTTAATAATTTAAATTATTTAGTTGTTTTTTTATGAAATTTTATATTTTATATTTTTTTTTTGGAAAAGACTTTGAATTCAAAATATTGAGTAAATCAAGTGTGGTATTGGACTCTCGAACACTGGAGTACGACGTGGAGGTCGTCGACCTGAACGACGAGGTCTCCTTCTTGGTGGCCGTGCCTCCGGCGGAGATTGCTTGCCAGGGACCAGGGAGATCCTGCTCCAACGTGCGGACCTCCTGTCCCTTCCCATTCCCATACAGGTCTTCGAGATGGTACACCTTAACACCTACCAAAAAAAGCTTATAAATCAGTACTCCAGGCTGAGTCATCTCTTCGAGCTCGACACCGCCCAGGCTTCGTACAGGCACCGGGAAGCCTGCAGTAATTTGGAACTCAGCGTTTCAAAGAACAAGCTAACGAAACTCCAGGAGCTCCAGACTCAGATGAACTCGGTTTGGAAAGGCGCAAAGTGGCTCGTGGACCTTATTACCTTCGCGAGGGATCGAGGAACTTCGCCGACAGTTAGTAGTCACCTTTACATACTAATCAGTTTGAATTAGTTAACAAAATTTTCAACCATATTCTTTAATTGGATAACCTGAGAATTTTAATTTCTATAAACATAAAATCTTATTCGTATATTTAACGATTAATTTTTATACTGAATGTATATTCTTGAATTTTTATTTATTTTTTCAAATTTAGTGTTTCAATCATTTTTTTATTGTTGTTAAAACCAGCCCGTAATAATATAATATAGTAAAAAAAAAAAAAAAAATTGTTCAATTGCAGAGTACGGGAATAATCATTAAGAATCTGTTGAGTCCAGAGCGCTACAGGAACCGTAGTAATAACATCGGGAACAACGTTTACAGCCTCAAGCGCAGTATCCTACAGCTGCCTCCTAGGGACCCGAAATGGGTTAAAGCCAGTCCTAGTCGAGGTCAGCGTTCGGCACTGCAGTTCAGCCTGAAGTTCACTGATGTTGACTGAACTTCAGGCTGAACTGCAGTGCCCAACGCTGGTCGAGGTAGCTGGCCAGGCCCGAGCGTAACAATCTCGAACGAAAGCTCCCAGATAAACCTCTTGAGCCAGGAGCTGAGTAAAAGCGAGCATCAGCTTCCCCTGGGATCGTAACCCTGCAAGGGGAGCAACAACTCTAATTCCTCCGTGTCCGAGCCATACAAGTCCAGCTGGTTCAAGGCGAGCAAGAAACAGCAGCACCAGCACGTTGACCTGCCTCCGTCCTAGAAAATACTTTACTCTACTATGTACACTGAGTTCAAATTTTTTCCAATCTTTGTAAAAAGTTTAAAACATCATTGAGAATGTTTACAAACATATCTGTTTCTTAAGAATTAATTTTTATTCATCAATCAGTTGTGATATTTAAGTTCATTATTTTTAGATAAACTTGTTAAGCAAGTAAGTGCATTTATATTTTCATAATATTTTTCATGTTACTGTTGTTAAAATAAACATGGTTAAATAAATTTTGCTATCATTTTGCTTTTATAATAGGATTGTGTTTAAATACAATAAATTTTGTTGTTTATTTATTATTATAAAAAAATAGTATTTATAATTAAAATATGTTAAAATTTATTCATGAACTATTGAACAATACAATCAATCTTTTTTTAAAAATCGTTTTTGTAAATACATTCAAAAATACATTCAAATTGAAATAATTTAGTATTTTAAATAATAATAAACACTTATTTTAGATTTTAGATTTTATCAAATTGAAATGGTACAGCTCCCTCCCCATTAAAGTAATCACAGTATTCATCTCTTATATCTAACGCATATTTGGTACTGTTATTGTTAGATTATATTATTGGTACTATTAATCTCTTAGAGCTCTATCCATGCTTTGGCGTTCTAACTCGGGAGGCATGTACGAGTCATCATCGTCAATTTTTCGCAGCTAGTTGTGCAAAACACAAATAGCTTTTACAATTGCTATTGCGGTAGGAACATCGTTCTCTGTTGGTTTTTTTTAAAAAAACGCCATCGACTAACTATGATACCTTTTTAAAAACAATTATATTTTTAAATTAATTTATACAGAAAAAAAAAATAATAATAATAAAACAGTTAATAATACCAAAGGTATTATATCTCAATTGTTCGGCGAGCTCGGCTCAGCCTGTAATAAAAAATTTTACGTTCATCTGTCAGAGCGGGTCGTCCAGGGTATGGCCGAAGAAGATAGTCTGTAGCTTGGAACGCTTCGTCAGCCACAATAACATAAGGTAATGGATTACCATCTACTGTAACTTTCTTTGGATCAGGCAAATCCATTTGTTTATTAGCAAATTTAATACTCATTTTTGAATCCTTAAATATCCCTCCATCACTCCGACGTCCACTAGCTCTAACACCAACAAAAATAAAATTATGATCAGCATTACACATAGCTAACAGGACAATGCTGTGATAATTTTTGTAATTATAAAACTGTGAGCCTGCGTTATCTGGACACTAAAATTAAAAATTTAAATTGTATTTTCATTCTATTCACGCGTTTTTTTTTCTTATTTACTAAATAACCGAACACCAATAAGATTAATTCGATGGCTCCAGCTAAGGAAAAATTAATATCCCTGTTGAATGTCCACACGTGTGTCACACGTGTGGCACACGTAACATTATTTTCAAGTCGATGATTATAAGAGGGAATAAAATATGGATATAATTAATTATTTAATGATTTTATAGCCTTTTATGTCATAAATAATCAAAAAATTGTTTTTTTTTTTTTTTTTTATTTTACGTGCTTTTCTTTAACTCACAATGTTTCGTCGTTGTCGTCGTACGTTCAAAACTGCCAAGCTCTAGAACTTGGAGCTTGTAAGACCTGGAGGTCTGAAATTTTGCAGAGGGTCTAGGTTCGGGTGACAATACATGAATCCGTAGTCACTTATCGACCTGGACCTCCAGGTCGCCGATGACGGGGGTACCTGAGGGAGTCATCCGAGAATTTGGGCTAAATTTTTCGGGGATGACTTTGAGGAAAGTAATAGAGTATTTATCGAGGCAATTTGAACCTACCTAAGTACCAAGGTCACCGATGATAGGGGTACCCGGGGTACCTGGGGGTCATCTCCGAGAATTCGGGTCGAATTCTTGGGATATGACTTAGGATAGATTTCGGGGGTGTTTTAGAGCATATGAGGAAGAAGTTTGAACCTGGAGAGCTAGGTCGACGATGACGAGTGCACCTAGGGAACCTGGAGGTCATCTTCGAGAGTTAGGGACAATTTCTGCGGAAATGACTTTAAGAGGTAATATTAGTATATTATAGTACGGGTGCAGCATCGTCACCGGGGCGGTTTTAAGGACCCGAGTGCGTAGCGAAGTGGAGCACGAGGTCCTTAAAGAGCCCTGGTGACGTGCTGCACCAGTGCTATATACTATTTTATAGTACGAGTAACCGAAAACACGCATCAAAGATTTGATTTTGAGGTTAGAGTGACCAGGAGTACTATAAAGAGTATTTATCGAGGCAATTTGAACATTAATACCAAGGTCACCGATGATGGGGGTACCTGGGGTACCTGGGGGTCATCTCCGAGAAGTATAGTTTAGTTGAACAAAAATGCAGAACTTTTAAGTCATCCCCGCAGAAATTGGCCCAAACTGTCGAAGATGACCTCCAGGTTCCTCAGGAACAACCGTCATCGGCGACCTGGGTACCTAGGTTTAAGTTGCCTCGATAAATACTCTATAACACCTCTTAAAGTCATTTCCGCAGAAATTGTTCCTTACTCTCGAAGATGACCTCCAGGTTCCTTAGGTACACCCGTCATCGTCGACCTGGCTCACCAGGTTCAAACTTCTTCCTCACATGCTCTGAAACACCCCCGAAATCTATCCTAAGTCATATCCCAAGAATTTGATTCGAATTCTCGAAGATGACCCCCAGGTACCCCGGGTAACCCCATCATCGGTGACCTTGGTACTTAGGTTCAAATTGCCTCGATAAATACTCTAGAACTTTCCTCAAAGTCATCCCCGAAGAATCTATCCCAAATTCTCGGAGATGACTCCCTCAAGTACCCCCGTTATCGGCGACCTGGAAGTCCAGGTTGATAAGTGACTACGGATTCATGTATTGTCATCCGAACCTAGACCCTCTGCAAAATTTCAGACCTCCAGGTCTTACAAGCTCCAAGTTCTAGAGCTTGGCAGTTTTGAACGTACGACGACGACGACGAAACATTGTGAGTTAAAGAAAAGCACGTAAAATAAAAAAGAAACCAATTTTTTGATTATTTATAACATAAGAGGCTATAAAATCATTAAATAATTAACTATATCCATATTTTATTCCCTTTTATAATCATCGACTTGAAAATAATGTTACGTGTGCCACACGTGTGAACATTCAACAGGGATTGAAAAGAAAAGGTTGAAAAAGATTTAAAAAAATATGAAAAAATCAATAATCTTAATAAGTTGGGCAACCAATTAATCAGATTTTTATGACTGCTACACGGAAAAAAAAAATTGGAGTTTCTCCAATTTAAAATAGAAGGCACTGTGAGTTCCGTCAGATTGTGAACTCTCCAAACAAAAATTTGAGTTTCTCCTTTTTTTTTTGGAAAAACAATATTTTGTTGATGAGGTTATGATTCTCAGGGATAATTCACGTTCTGGCTCACGTGCTGGTATAGAAACATTAAAACAACCTCTCGGACCCGGATTAGCAGATTGCTGACGGTAGACAGTATGGGGAGCATACCCGGGGACCATTGCTCCAGGTCGCCGATGACGGGTATACCCGGGGTTCATCTCCGAGAGCTTGGTTCGAATTTTCTTCGAGGTGACTTTGGTGATCGTGTGTGAGCTACCAGGCATGAATTTAGACCTAGTCAACCAGTTCGCCGATGTCGGGTATACCCGGGGATCATCCCCGAGAAGTTGACTTGAGTTTTCTTCATGGTGACTCTAGTGATCAACATCATGATTCTTACCTAGAGAGCTCGATTGCTCGAAAATGATGCCCAAGTATACCCGACATCGGCGACCTGGTGTCAGGGTATAAATTCGTGTCTGAGAGCTCTCAGACGATAACCACAGTCACCTCGAAGAAAATTCAAACCAAGCTCTCGGAGATGATATCCAGGTATACCCGTCATCGGCGACCTGGTTGTCCAGGTCGAAATTCATTCCTGGGAGCTCACAGACGATCACCAAAGTCACCTCGACGAAAATTCAAACCAAGCTCTCGGAGATGATCTCCGGGTATACCCGTCTTCGGCGACCAGGTTGTCCAGGTCGAAATTCATTCCTGGGAGCTCACAGATGATCACCAAAGTTACCTCGACGAAAATTTAAATTAAGCTCTCGTAGATGATCCCGGGTATACCCGTCATCGGCGACCTGGTTGTCCAGGTCGAAATTCATTCCTGGGAGCTCACAGACGATCACCAAAGTCACCTCTAAAAAAATTCGAGCAAGCTCTCGGAGATGGTCCCCAGGTGTACCGGTCAGGGGTAACCTGGTGGAATGGTCCCCGAGTATGCTCTCCAGGGTATACTACCGTCAGCGATCCGCTAACCTGGGTCCAAGAGATTAATTTAAAGTTTCTATACCAGCACGTGAAACATCTCTGAGAATCTTAACCTAGTCGACAAAATATACAATTTTAAATTTGATTTGATTTTGATTTGATAAGTTTATTGACTGTACATTATGTTGTACAATAGTATATTATTCCCAGAGGGACTAAAGTTTGCAGTGGAGGCCCGCTGTCATTGCAGCCCGAGACGAAGTCGAGGGCTGCAAATACGTGGGCCTCCTCAGCAAACTTTAGTCTTGAGGGATATATGCACTTTTTTAAAGTCCGTTGATCACAAAAAATAACTTGATTTCCTCCGATTAAAGCCAAAAGAACGAAATGTACTCCCGAAGCGCCAGCGGCCGACACGCAGCCGGCCGCCATGTTGCGGCCCGAGCGCTAGCGAGGGCATGCAGTAGGCCGGGTGCGCGTTGGTCGATGGCGCAGGGAGTACATTTCGTTCTTTTGGCTTGCGTCGGAGGGAGACAAGTTATTACTTGTGATCAACGAGGTTAAAAAATACATAAGACTATAATTAAGTATTTTACAACAGTTCAACATTAAAACTAAAATACATAAAATATATAAAAATGATATAATAAATAAGAATAAAAATAAAAATAAAAATAAGTAAATAATAACAATGATGATAATAATAAAATAAAAATAAAAGAAGAAAAAAAGAAAAACTAGAGTTTAAGGTATACCATCATAATAGAATAGCAATATAAAAAAAAAAGGTAATATAAAAAAAACGTATACTTAATCTTCTCCCTCGGCAGTAAAGATGTGTGATTTGATGAGATGATTGAAAATGGGAAGGGATGATGATTGACGAATATGAGGTGGCAGATGATTCCAGGAGTAGGTAGCCAGTACATGAAATGAGCTTTCCAGAGACTTCGTGCGGAAGGGGGGGACAACTAACACGTCAAGCGCGTAAGGGTTAGCCAACCTCAAGGGACGTGAGCTGAGCTTCTCAGTAAAAAAGTCCGCCAAATAAGACGGAGTACCCGTGTGGAGTATCCTGTAGAGCAAACAGGCAGCAAAATAATCCCTGCGGCCCGATACTCGGAGCCAGCCAAGCTCACGTCTATAAAATGTAACGTGATCGCTTTTTCTAATCCCAAAAATGTACCTGAACCCACGATTGAGCAAGCGCTCAAGTATGAGATCCTGCTCACCCGATATATCACAGAAAACAAGCGAACAATAGTCAATGATGGGAAAGAGCAGGGTCTGCACAAAGTGCTTACGCAGTTCAAAGGTGGTGCTACGCCTAAAGTGGTTAAGGCGATATAAAAGAAAGTTCGCTCTGCGACAAACATACCCAACATCGTCCTTCCAGTTCAGCTTAGAGTCCAGCACCACCCCCAAACTACGCGCAGACAAAGGAAACAGAGCACCCACCAAACTGCAGGTCATGAATACCAAGTCTATTAAAGTCATTGACATAGGACGGAGTCCCAAAAATCATAGCCTTAGTCTTACCAGCATTCAGTACCAGCTGATTGGCGGTGGCCCAGTCAGTGACGCGTTCAGCACCCCGGCTCAGTCTTTCGAGAGTGGTATGTATTTCCCTAAGTCGGCCTCGCACGTAAATCTGCAGATCGTCCGCATAAACCATATAGAAGACCCTGAGCGATGTCAGCGATAAATAGGAGGAAGAGCAGATGACTCAACACAGAGCCCTGGGGCACACCCTTATTAAGGGAACGAAAAGAAGTAAAACTGCCGTCCTCTGCCCTTACCGCCTGCGAGTGTTCAGTCAGGTAAGAAGCAATCCACCTCAACACCCCATGAGAAAAACCCATTGAATGTAACTTCCTGAGCAGAGTCACGTGCGAGACCGAATCAAAAGCTTGACTGAAGTCAAAAAGTAAAAGGGCAGTCATTTGTCCTCTGTCCATACCAACCAAAATGTCATCCGTGAGTTTCAGTAGTGCTGTCTGTGTGCTATGTCCCGCTCTAAAACCAGCCTGACAATCATCAATCAGACCCTGCGACTCAACTTAAGTAGAAATCTGGTCATGGACCAGTCTCTCAAGGATTTTCGACAAAAAACTGAGCAGGGAGATAGGACGAAAATCATTTAGGCAAGCCGGGGAGGGAGTTTTATTAAGTGATCACTATTGACTTCTTCCATTGTCCAGGAAATGTCGATGTAGAAAGGGAAGTATTAAAGATTTTGCAAATGAAAGGACTAATGGATGGGAAAGCTGATAGAATAAAGCTCTGTGGAAGAAAGTCAATGCCCACCGCCTGGGAAGTCGACTGGCTATGTCATCCACTGTCACATCTACAAATGAGAAGCCACCATAATCTTCCTCTTTTCCCAAGTTATTCAGAAAAAGAGAGAGATCTGGTGCCAACTCATCAAAAGAGATAGAGGCAAAGTGAGCATTGAGATCCTCCACTGAGAAACCACCCAGATTGGAGTCTGCTTTGGAAGAGATACCAAGATTCCTTAGTTCCTTCCAGAGCTGTTGAGGATCAGTGATATCCTTAAGCCTACGCCAATAAAAGTCAAGTCTCGCAGACTCAATCCTCTCATGTGCAAAATCTCGAGCTTGTCGGTATAAATACAGTTCAATGTCAAGCCTCGAGCATCGGTAACGTCTGTAGAGTCTGTCTCTCTCAGTCAATAGGTCACGATGGTATGCAGTAAACCACGGATGGCGATTCCTTCTTTGTTTGAGGGTTTTCAACGGAGCGAATATATCAAGAGCAGCATGAAGATTAGTGTACAAGCAATCAACCCTCTCACTAAGAGAACTCATCGCATCCGTTAGTACTGACCAGTCACATTCACGCAAGAAAATATTCAAAGCCACACTATCAACAGATTTAAAATCCCTGTACGTAAAGTCTCTTGCTAAAAGTTTTGGGGTTTGAATATCAAGGGTAACAGTCAATAGATCATGTCCTGCAATGAAAGGTGTCTCTGTCTTCCAGTAGTCAGTCACAGTGTCAAGAGCATCCACAAGGACCAAGTCAAGCCAGGTATCCGAATGAGAGGTGTGGTGTGTAGGCCCGAATGGAACAGAGAACAGAGAGTTCTCCTCAATAAAACCACGCACAAAATTCGCATCAGGTGAGCCCGAAAGCTGGTCCGCATTAAAGTCACCAAGGATGACCTTAGTGCCGTAATCATGCATGTTATCACGCAAATCAGAAACAAAGTCAGATCCAGCAACAAATGGGGCATGCGGGGGCCTATAAACCACACCAACAAACATGGGGTCGGTGCCTCCAAGAGAAACCTCAGCCAGAATATACTCAGGATGACGCTGCTCACCATCCCACTCAGTAGAAGACGAGCAGAGGTGTTTGAGTGAGTGTAATTGATGGACATAAAGCGCTACCCCACCCCCCTGGGTATTGCGGTCACGCCTAAGCATAGTATAACCCTCCAAAGCAATAAGCGGATCCTCAATCGAGGGACCCAACCAGGATTCCGTAACAGCGATCACGTGAGTCAAGGGCTGTGACAAGAGAAACAGCCTAAGCTGTTCAATATGCCCTCTGAGGGAGTTAGCATTAAAGTGACAGACGCGCAACAGCATGCCCCTATTCCGAATGGGTCTCTGAGATCGTAGGTATGAGGTGCGTGTAGGAGGCTGAAATGACGTATGAGATGAAACAGGTAAGCAAGGATATTGGGGTGTCGGATTTATAAATCTGAATTGATACGATAAAAATGATATATTACCGCGAGAGAGTAGATGTAAAAGTATAACTATTAGGTTAAAAACAGGTCAATATCCTGCACGTTCGTGATCAGCGTTGGATTATCACCCTTCTTCCTTCTTACGTAGATGTTACCATTCCTGACGAAAGTGACAAAGCCAGAGTTAGGTTGCTTAGCCTTCCCATACACTGTGTGACGAAGTTTAAAAACCTCTCTGGGTAAAAACTCATTCACATTTATTAGGCAAGGCTTGATTGCAGCTGGTTCCAGCCCAGCTGGCCGGTATGGTGTAAGTGCGGTGGAGTGGAGTTTGCCCTGCTGGATTTTGCCCTGGATAATTTGCAGAAGCAGTGCACGAGAGTTAAGTGTTACCAAGATCGAAGGTGGGCGTGGTAGTTTTGACACCGAGGCAGAGGTGGTAGGGGATTCTAACATAGAATCATTTACTGTAGAGACTGATACCCGTAGACTTGAAGCAGGTTGTACAGCTGGTTTACTCACGAGAAGGCGTGCTGAAATAAGGTCACGCGAATCGATGTCAGCATGTATCGTCTTTAGCACAGAGAATGCCAAGGCCTTAGGTGAACTACCAGGTGGGACAGCTAATCCACCAATTACTACCTTCGTGGTGTTTGCGTGCCTGGAGTTCGAGACCTGGTTAAGTCAGGTTGATAGTTCGGCATTCTTCTTTTCCAGATTGAGGACTTTGGCAAGGATCTGGGGGTTATCATCAGTTGACGCAGTACTAGAGTGGTACAAGCGTTGCTTAATCTCGTCCAGTTCTCTCTTGATCTCCTCTAGTTCGGCTTCAGCGGTATCCACTCTTGTCATAAGGCCAGGAATGGCGTCGAGTCCTGCCAGTTTCTGGCCAAAATCGTCGAAGCGCTCGTTGACCGAGGTCTTGAGGCCCTTCAGTTCTTCCATGAGGAGTTGAAACATGGCTTCACTCGAGGTAGGATTTACAGTGGTAGTAGCGGTAAAGCTAGGTGACGATACAGATGAACAGCGAGTTCTAGCGGATGGAGTAGTTTTAGCGATGCAAGTAGGGCAGGCTTTGCCAATCTTGTTTCCAATTGTGATGGATGCTAATTTTGTTCAAGCGTTGTGGTAAGTTTGAAGACAATTATCACACATATGGAGAGGTGCTTTAGGCTGTGCAGTGCCATTGCACTTTTTGCACGTTTTGGTTAGTGAAGGTGTGCTCTTAACTCCCATGGTCCAGCAAAATGTGAAAATAACGTAGTACAAAATCGGCGATAGAGTGGTACAAAGTAGTTTTCGTCAGCCTTAAATTCAAAATTTGAATTTTCGCGGTTGACAGGCGAGTGGTGTAGGTGTGGTAGGGTCAGCCGAGAGTAGAGGATTTAAAAATTCGCGCGGATTTGCACTGTGTTCACGAATGGTCGCCACTTACATGTAGACACTACCTAGGTACTTTGCCCTCTCAGACTCGCGCTAACCTCACTTTGGAAACTGTTTATAAGTAGTTTCTAAGATGAATTCGAGAATAACATAGTTGACTTTGTTTATAAATAACTATAAAAGGCACTAATCAACAATATAATAACAGGTTAAACTATGTATACTCAATTAAACACTTGTGACTTAGAAACACAATGAAGAACATCGGTAGCGTAGTGCTGCTTGCAGCGCGGATCTGAGAATAAATTGTAGATTTACCGAAAAAAATAGGAGAAACTCCAATTTTTGAAGATTGGAGAATCTCCAATTTTTTTTTGGTGAAAACTCCCTGAACTTTTCCCATTTTTTTTTCCGTGTAGCGATTTTTTAAATCATTTCAGTCTTTCATTGATAAGTTATATTAAGAGTGCTGTCTACCGCGCGGAGAGCACCGCCTAACGTTGTATTACAGGCACGTGGAAAAAGTTCCTGACGAAATACGTTTTTAATAATGATTTAATCATTACCAAAAAAATCTCAAAAAATAGTTAAAATTAATCTACACTTGCCTAACTATCTGGTTTTTTCGAAAAGTTTTTCTAAATGCTTGAAAACAATGATTGAAAATCTCAATAAAATCGGCATCTGCTGCGCATGTTTAATGTCAATGACAAAGAATTACTTACTGCGAATTATTCCCTCACTTGATGAAAAATCCAGATAGTAAGGCACTTGTAGGCTGAAATAACGAATTTTTTGGTATTTTTTTCGTAACAATTGGTGGATTCTAGCAGCCACAGTTTGTCAGAGACTATTTCAGCCAGCTGGTTGTTGTGATTTTAGTCTTTCGGGATAAAACAGAACAGATATCTACTTCGCCGCCCGACCGTAGATGGCGTCGATGCAAAAATTCAAGGGCGTACATATTTTTTGTGAGTTGCTGGGGGCCCGGGGCTTAGCGACAGCTGTTACGGTGTGAGGTCCGACTGCATGGCGAAACGTTTGGCAAACGCTCGCTCCGCAGCGATTCACCGACTCGGCTGTTAGGCACTCCCCACTCGGACTTGTTTTCTCAGTCGGAGATCGTCGATATACCTACCTTAATGTAAAATGTACATTATACATGCCTAAAAATCACTATACCATGATTTTTTTAACCAACTAATGCTCCGCAAAAAAATAGTATATCGATTAAAAAAAACAGTACATATAATGATTTTTTTTTTAGCTCCAATCTTTTGTTGATTTCATACAATTTTTTTATGCCGAAAGCCATGAAAATTACGAACTCAAAACCAAAAAAAATTATATATTTTGTAATCGTAAGAAACCGCTGTTTACGCTCATTTAGTACCTTAGAATATTTTGGATTTATAAAACCGATACAAATCATACATCTTTCTAACAGTATTAAAAAGAGGAATTTTTTTGCAACCACCGAAACCCTGTATCTACAAAAATGCTCTCGCATAGTTAGAAAAACCAATGAAATAAAAAATCGCTCTTTTTAGCTAATTTAAAATTTGTTTATGTGTTAAAACTATACAAATCATCGATCGTTATGAAGGTCATGAAATGAAGAAAGATTCTGCGTGGACCGCAACTCGATAACTTCAAAACAGCCTACGCGTAGTTCGAATAATCAACTTAAAAATCAGTTTTCAATCCGTGAGAAATCGCTTTTTTGCGGAATGGAGATAAATTTAACTGATTAAACCTGAAAAAATCATATATTTTCGGAAAGGTATTGAAAAAAAAAAGTTTTTTGCGTGAACTGCGCCTTGATAACATCAAAACTGCCTACGCGTAGTTCGAATAATCAACTTAAAAATCAGTTTTCAATCCGTGAGAAATCGCTTTTTTGCGGAATGGAGATAAATTTAACTGATTAAACCTGAAAAAATCATATATTTTCGGAAAGGTATTGAAAAAAGGAAGTTTTTTGCGTGAACTGCGCCTTGATAACATCAAAACTGCCTTTACGCGATTCAAAACCAACTAAAAAATCAGTTTCCAATTTCGTAAAAATTAGCTTTTTTGCGGAACGAAGATGATTTCAATTGATTAAACCTGGACAAATTATATATTTTCAGAAAGGTATTAAAAGAAGGAAGTTTTCTGCGTAAACCGTACTTCGATAACTTCAAAACTGTCTTTACGCGATTCAAAAAACCAACTAAAAAATCAGTTTCCAATCCTTGAAAATTAGATTTTCTTAGGAACGGAGATGGTTTTAATTGATTTAACCTGGACGAATTATATATTTTCGGAATAATATTGAAAAAAGGAAGTTTTCTACGTGAATCGCGCCTCGATATTTTCAAAACTGCCTTGACGCGATACAAAACAAACTATAAATCAGTTTCCAATCCGTAAAAATTAGCTTTTTTGCGGAACGGAGATGGTTTTAATTGATTAAACCTGTACCAATCATATGTTTTCAGAAAGATATTGAAATAAGGAAGTATTTTGCGTGAACCGCACCTCGGTATCTTTGAAATTGCCTTCACGCGGATCAAAAAATCAACTGAAAATTCAGTTTTCAGTTTTCGAATCCCTTTTTTGTGGAACGAAAATATTTTTAGTTGATGAACCCACCACAAATCGTATATCGTTGAATAGGTATTGAAATAAGGAAGAATTCTGCGTGAACCACACCGCGGTATTTTCGTAATTGCCCTTGCGTGGTTGGAAAAACCAGCTGAAAATTCAGTTTTCAATCCATAAAAAATCGCCATCTATGCTACCTGAACATGTTTGAATTTACTAAACCTGGAAGATCATATATGTATAGTTAAAAGGGTATTGAAATAAGGAGGCCGAGCTAAGTGCGTGATTTCTCACCTACTAAAAAATTATTAATTAGCGGCTGGTTTTTTTAACCGTTTGAAGGCGGTTTCAAGGATACAGCAGTTCGGTTCACGCAGAAAACTTCCTTTTTTCAATATCTTTCCGAAAATATATGATTTGTCCAGGTCTAATCAATTGAAACCATCTCCGTTCCGCAAAAAAACTAATTTTCAAGGATTGGAAACTGATTTTTTAGTTAGTTTTTTGAATCGCGTAGAGGCAGTTTTGAAGTTGTCGATGTGCGGTTTATGCAGAAAACTTTCTTCTTTTAATACCTTTCTGAAAATATATAATTCGTCCAGGTTAAATCAATTAAAACCATCTCCGTTCCGAAAAAAATCTAATTTTCAAGGATTGGAAACTGATTTTTTAGTTGGTTTTTTGAACCACGCGACGAAAATTTTAAAGTTATCGAGGGGTGGTTCACGCAGAAAACTTCCTTTTTTTAATACCTTTTCAATGATATATGATTTGTGCATGTTCAATTAATTAAAAACATCTTCGGTCACCAAAATATAATTCATAAATTTTATTGCTTCTGACATAAAAAAATTATTGTATGAAAAGCTTTCACAAATGTATAATAGATTTGAGCTAAATAAATAAACTTATCGAGTAAATGTCTCAAGTTACCCTACGCATGTGCACCGGAAAAGCCTAGTCGTAAATTCAAGATCCTCTACTTGAACCTTGACTTTACGACCCTTTTCACTGGAAGCGCGCCTGGGGACCACTTAAAGATAAAATTACTAGTGGACGTTAAATTTTTTGTATATACATGGGAAAGAAAAAAAAAAAAAAAGAGGAAGATTATTTTTCCGTCGTACATCTGAGAAAGAAAAAAACCAGATGTACGGACTTTTTAGATTGCAGCTGACCCCTGAGAACCTCCTCCGGAGGTCGTAAATCTGCAACTTTACTGCCTGACTCTTTTGAGAACCCTGGAGGTTGAGTGCCTACGTGCCGTTTCCTCGACCAGATGCAACCTCCGGCAAGGAGGTCTTGGATATCACTACTATCCTTGGTTTTACGGCTGTTCGATAAATCTTTATGTTGCTCGCTAGATTCGGCTTTGATGTTAGCATAACTTTCCATGCAATTCATGATGTCAACAGCTGATGGCATACCCTGCAAATATCGTGCAACTACACCAGGTGTAACTCCTCTGCCATGTTTTAAATCTGTACCAAAAAACCGGTTGAGAGTTTGTTCGATAGTCATGTCAGAAAATATTCCACTCCATGCTTTGTCGGTTCTCCTTATTGTGAAAAAGCCTTCTCAGAAAATTTTCTATATTCTTCATTGTCATGCATCTTTATTTCTAAATTTTCCATGTTTTGAAGGTATATCTGTGCACTTTTCGCATAATGAATGTGCCCAGCTGCATGGAATGTTGGTAACATTTCTTTAACACTACTTTAATGCATTTTGAAGTCTCCAAGTCTCTCTGCTTCAATGAATCGCAACATTACAGCAATAGATTTCAAATATCTAATCCAAAGTTTGGCTGTGGGTTCATTGTTTTCTAAAGAATTTAATCGCTCAGTGAACACTTTATTAATTTGTTTCATAAAATGATCAGAAAAATCTTCATATTTTGGCGCCGCGTCTTCAATGTACCATTTAGAAAAAAAATCAGCAATGTATTTTTGTTCAGGATTATTTCTACCTAAAGTTTTATTAATGAAAATACCAAGAGCTGTAAAAGTTAAAATGTGTGCTCGCAATGCTCTTGAGAAAGCGTGGCCGGTGAACATACTTTTAATCGAATCAGATGCGTACACCACAGACCAAAGTTCTTCCAAACCGCTTCCCTCCATTACATAACAAATCGCACCCATATATGTCATTAATAAATGAAATCCACCCAAGCGTACATAAACATTCATAAATTCTGGATTGCCAAAAACAATGGACATTGCTTTCCAGAAAAGAGGTTGATCGAATGTGACAAAGCACAAAGTTTGGTTTAATTTATAAGTTTCGGCTAAAGCATATTTTAGAGCTGAGTATATAGTATCAATATTTGAAGGCGGAGTATTTATAAATGGTAAGCAACGTATATGAGATATATCGAAGCTCTTTTCTCGTGAAATAACTTCCATATATCCTTTCCATGATGGCAATTCCGGCATATTTTCAACTTTACTTTAAATTTTTTTTTTTTTTTTATCAGTTTCATTTATAGTCTTGCCATATAAATAACCTACATAAGAAGTTGGAAATGATTCTAAATTGGGAAGTTTTAAGTTCTCAACTGACTCGAAATCGATACTCTCCAAGCCTTTTTTTGGATCAAACTTGCATGTTAAATTTTCTATCTGATGTTTTGTAGAAATTTCTTGAGGGGTTGGCATTTTCTTGCATTTTTTTATTTGACCTTCATACGTAACATTGTATTCTGGAGTATATACGCCAATACTTCCAAGATTATGAAATTTTTCTTTCCCATCTAAAGTTCGGACATTATGATCAGTATTGTCAAACACAAATTGTACAACAGTACCTTTTTCATATTTAATTACTGGTGGATTCATGATTGTTGGAGCTTCGTGTAATTTAATTTTATGGTATGAAGCGCAAGCACCTAGTCTTGACAGTAAATCGATGATTAATTTTGAACCGGATAATCTGTATATGTAGGTACCCACAGCCAACTGAAGACACGAAATAAATTTCCGAGGTTTAAGTATAGAAATCATACTGTGTGCAATGCAATTTTGTTTAATTTTACTATTTTCGGTAGTTTTGTTAGAATCATTATCGAGAAGATTTTCAAGAAAAAAATTTAATGATTCAGGCACATCTTTGTAAGTATTATCTAAAAACTTGTTAGCTTGCGGATAGACATCCGTTTCATATTTTTTTTCAGTGATTTCTTTGTAAATTATTTTTGTCGCTGATTTTAAAATTAAATGGTTTTGATGATAATTCAATGAATTAACTTTGTTGAACCAGTTATCACATAAATCAGTACGGTTTTTAAAGTAAATTTTTTCTTTGTGAGTAAAAAGTATATCATTCATTTTTTCATCTAATAAATTTAAAAAAGTTGCTTTTGAAATATTGTAGTCTTTTAAAATATGACGAAAATCATCTACAACAAATTCATACTGTTCATCTTCTTCTTCTAAAAAAGTGGTCATTTTAGATATTAATTCATTTTCGTCATAATCACTTGTATGAGCCGTTGGTATAGGATCAATCATTTCGAAAATATTAGCAGAAGTTAAGTTATCAGCAGATACAACGTTGGGAATCGATGTTTTTTTTTAGCATATGTTACTTGCAAATAACATTTTTTGTGATAAGTTATTGAAACAGTTTGAAATAAATTAGGCTTACAAAGTCACTCGTAGATTCTTTTGCTTTTTTTATCTGTTTTCTTCCTAACTGTATTCAGAATTGTTACTAGAGTAGCTTCTTTTGTCATTGTTGCAGTTTGTTTTAAATTGTTCTGATAATTTCTTCCACATAAGCAGCAATCCGTAGAAAAATTGAAGTCATCGTTGCTGTCTGTTTCAACTTCACAATATCCTACAAAAAAAATTTTTAATTAATCTGATGAATTATCTTTTTAAAGTAAGAGAAAAAATTTAATCATTTCATTTGAGTATGGCAAATTAAGGGGAAAATTTAGCTAATTTTCAACATATGTTTAACCCAATAACGTCCAGCAGAATACTTTTTTTTGTTACTTTGAGCTTAAAAATATTTTGAATAACGGCTGAAAATATAAAAAAAAAAAAAATACATGCGCACTATTTTCGGGTATGCTTTACACGATGCAGTAATTCGGAAAAAATGTTTTTCAATTGTTAATTAACTCTAACAATTGGGCTATCATTGCAAAAGAAAAATCGCAGAGAAAATAAAATTTTTTTTTTGGAAAGTTTAAACATTGTGTCTATTTTTTGTAATATTTTTGAAAGCATAAAAAAATTTTCCTACTAAAGAATTTTTGCAAATAATTTTAAGTTGAACGCAGCTTCCTTTTTTTTTTTTTTTTTTTTTTTTTTTTTAATAGCAACACTGTTTGAATTTAACGCCAAAAATTATTGTAAACGTTTTGTTTAAACTACTTTTTTTTTTAAACAAAGTCTAGTTCCATCTTATTTTCTTCAGCTTATTTAGTTTCGAAGATGTGAATGAAAGTTTGAAAATCACCTTTTCAATTGAAAATTAGACGTTGGTTCCCCTTAATTTATTTTTCTTTTTTAAATTATATTAATAAAAATTTAATTTGGATTTTTTGTTCAATTTCCGATTCAAAATCGACTGACATTGAGTTATATTTGAAACATAATTTTTTAACTTATTACAATATTTACAAAATAAAAATAAAAATAAATAAATAAACAAAGAGTCTTAAGTAATAATGCTAAATAATATATTTTATATTATGATAAATATAATATGTAATGGGTTTTGCCCGTATATTTGAATAAAATAAATAAAAATAAAATAAAATAATAACTCCAGACTAATATTCAAAGATAATTTATTTTATTACACAGACTAAATCTGAAATATAGAGTAGGTCTTGAACTGCAACTTACCGTTTGGAAGCGATAAATCATCCATTAATTCCTCCATCTTTCGTTCCAAAAAACTAATTTACTCAATAATTATAAACTATCTAAAAAATAATCTGATTCTTTTAAACACAATATCACAAAGTAAGAGTTAAAATTACCAGAGTCTGTAACTTAGTGCTCTTTCAGAGTGCATCTAAAATGCTCAACCTACTTATTTTTCACGGAAAATGGCATTTGGAAAAATTCAATGTGAAGACAGGTGCATGCTAATAATTTGGGTGGAGCAAGGCTTAGCTAAGATGCCCAAGGCAAAATCTTCAGACTGAGCCTTTTGCAGTTTTGAGCAGCGTACAGTTTATTAAATAGTTTCACCATAATATTTTAGGAAAAAATCGTAGTTATTAGATTATTAATAAAAATAGATCAAAATTTCTAGCAAAATAATTATTATTTAGAAACTTCGAAAAGTGTTTCAGTTGCATAAATTTTAAACTAATCGGTTTTGTATACAGAATTTAATAATTATTGTATTTGTTTAAATTTTCTATCCTATATATTTTAAATATCTTTAATTTAATGTTGCAAGTGTTATATATATATAAATAAAATTTAATTCAAAAAAAAAAACCAACAGAGAAAAATATATAATTTGAACCGAGACACCTCGAGTTTGAAAACTAACTATTTTGTTCAAAAAATAATTAATTTTTTTCCTATTTTTGATGATGGGAAAAAGGAAGCTTTAATTTTTTTTGAATTTATTTAAATAAATTTTATTATAATAAAAAAAAGAAATTTAATGATTGCTATTGCTGTTTTTGGTTAAAAAAAAAAAAAAAATAGTAACCATAACAAAAAAAAATTTTTTTAATAATTATTTTAACAATAAGAAAATAAATTGTGAGTGCGAACAGGTACGGAAGTTCTTACAGGAGTTAAAAGTTCAACGCGTGGCTTCAAAATCTCGCAGCAGGGCTACCTGGCGGGGGGCAACACATGTTCCAGAGCGATCGCGAACTTCTAGCCAAAAAGAGAAAATTTTGGTGCAATCATTTACTTTTAAAATATATTTAAACTTTATGAGGCTCCGGAAGCTTAAATAATGAATATACGAAAAAAGTGCCCTGCAAATTTTTTTTCCCAATTTTTTTTTCTACTTGATGCACAAAAAAATTTTTCAATATATTAATTTGGCTCAAAGTTATTAAAGAAAAACGTTTATCTCCTGACCCACAATAGATAACTAATTTTTGACATCACCAATCGAATCTGCGGCTCCGATAACCCCTTGTATCAAAATTTCAGCGAGTAGGTTTCAATAGAGAAAAAGTTTTGTTCATTAACTGGACTATTTCTGGAAGAGATAAACAAGCCGTAGGTCAAACACGTGCGTCGGGAAAGAGAGAGAGAGAGAAAACTGCCATGGGGGAAAACCCCGAATTTTCATTGGTCCCCCAGAATTTGGAGGCCCGCTTCGAGGCAGTCAGCCCTAGGCCATAAAACCCCCAGCCAGAGCCCAAACGGCGTCTAGTCGTTACTTAGGTCTACGTCAGTGCCCGGAGAGGTTCCCTCACACTTAGGTCCTGAGCAAACCATCTTCGTTATTCGTTTTGCATTTTTTTGAAATTATTCGAGTGTGTGTTTAAAGTTACAGTTTAAACAAAAGTCTTATAAAATTCTCAACTTTTACTTAGGTCTAAGGTTGAAAGTTTTTTTTTGTCAGTTCGAAATATTTTCTGTGTGCGTGAGTAAACTAAATTCAAATCAAGACTATCGAAATTATAAATTTTATTTAGGTCTAAAGTTATAATTTCTCGTTCGGTTCATCGTGTGTGTAAAATTGCGTGCGTGTCCCCATTGCAAGTATCCTCGGTGAAATCCTCGCTTTTTGCGGTGAAATCCTCGGTGAATTCCTCGCTTTATGCGGTGAAATCCTCGGTGAATCTTAACAGTAAAATCCTCGGCATTTTAACGGGATCGAAAACGAAGGGGTCAGGGCGGACACCTGGTGCAACTGGTGATAAGTACGCCTTGGAGATGACTTCCCCAGGAAGTTTTAACTCCGGATGGGTCCGGGCGAGCACCTGGTGCACCTGGCGATATTTACGCCTTCGAGATGATTTCCCCAGGAATTTTCGACTCCGCATGGGTCAGGGTAGACATCTGGTGCACCTGGTGATACTTACGCCATGGAGATGATTTCCCTAGGAAGTTTTGACTCCGGATGGGTCAGGCTGGACATCTGGTGCACCTGGTGATACTTACGCCTTGGAGATGATTTCCCCAGGAAGTTTCGACTCCTGAGGGATCAGGGCGAGCATCTGGTGAACCTGGCGATACTTACACCTTGGAGATGATTTCCCCAGGAAGTTTCGACTCCGCATGGGTCAGGTCGGACATCTGGTGCAGCTGGTATTAATTACGCTTAGGAGATGATTTCCCCAGGAAATTTGGACTTCAGAGGAGTCAGGGTGGACACCTGGTGCACCTGGTGATACTTACGCCTTGGAGATGATTTCGCCAGGAAATTTTGACTTCGGAGGGTCAGGGCAAACACCTGGTGCACCTGGTGATACTTACGCCTTGAAGATGATTTCTTCAGGAAGTCTGAACTCCGGAGGGGCCAGGATGGACACTCGGGGCCCCTGGTGATACTTACGCCTTGAAGATGATTTCGTAAGGAAGTTAGGAGTCTGAGGAGGGGAGGACGGGTCAGGGCGGACACCAGGTGCACCTGGTGATACTTACGCCTCGAAAATGATTTTCTCCGGAAGTTTTGATCCCAGTGGGTTTACATCATCAAGTTGACGATTAGGATAGCATCTTCAGAGTGTAGTTATTACTGGGCACACCAAGTATTTTCCCTGACTCCTACGTAGTTAAAATTTCCTGAAAAAACATCTCGAAGTTGTAAGTATCACCAGGTGCACCAGGTGTCCACCCTGACCCCTCCAAAGTCCTAACTTCCTAGGGAAATCATCTCTAAGGCGTAAGAATCACCAGGTGCACCAGGTGTCCGCCCTCACCCCTCCGAAGTCCAAACTTCCTGGGGAAATCATCGCCAAGGCGTAATTAATACCAGTTGCACCAGGTGTCCACCCTGGCCCATTTGTAGTTAAAACTTTCCGAAGAAATCATCTCCAAGGCGTATCACCAGATGCACCAGGTGTTTGCCCTGACCCTCCGAAGTCAAAACTTCCTGGGGAAAATCATCTCCAAGGCGTCAGTATCACCAGGTGCACCAGGTGTCCACCCTGACCCTTTCGAAGTCCTAACTTCCTTGGGAAATCATCTCCAAGGCGTAATTAATACCAGTGGCACCAGGTGTCCACCCTGGTCTCTTTGGAGTCTAAACTTCCCGGGGAAATCATCTCCAAGCCGTAAGTATTACCAGGGGCACCAGGTGTCCGCCCTGAACCATCCGGAGTCAAAACTTCCTGGGAAAATCATCCCCAAGCCTTACGTATCACCAGGTGCACCAGATGTCCGCCCTGACCCATGCGGAGTCGAAACTTCCTGGGGAAATCATCTGCAAGCCTTACGTATCACCAGGTGCACCAGATGTCCGCCCTGACCCATGCGGAGTCGAAACTTCCTGGTGAGTTCATCTCCAAGGCGTAAGTATCGCCAGGTGCACCAGGTGCTTGCCCTGATCCATCCGGAGTCAAAACTTCCTGGGGAAGTCATCTCCAAGGTGTAAGTATCACCAGGTGCACCAGATGTCCGCCCTGACCCATCCGGAGTCGAAACTTCCTGGGGAAATCATCTCCAAGGCGTAAGTATCACCAGTTGCACCAGGTGTCCGCCCTGACCCATCCGGAGTCAAAACTTCCTGGGGAATTTATCCCCAAGTCTTACGTATCACCAGGGGCACCAGGTGTCCGCCCTGACCCATCCGGAGTCAAAACTTCCTGGGGAAGTGATCTCGAAGCCTTACGTATCACCAGGTGCACCAGATGTCCGCCCTGACCTATGCGGAGTCGAAACTTCCTGGGGAGTTCACCTCCAAGGCGTAAATATCGCCAGGTGCACCAGGTGCTCGCCCTGATCCATCCGGAGTCAAAACTTCCTGGGGAAATCATCTCCAAGGCGTACGTATCACCAGTTGTACCAGGTGTCCGCCCTGACCCATCTGGAGTCGGAACTACTTGGGGAAATCATCTCCAAGGCGTAAGTATCATCATGAGCACCAGGTGTCCGCCCTGACCCATCCGGAGTCAAAACTTCCTGGGGAGTTTAACTCCAAGCCTTACGTATCACCAGGGGCACCAGGTGTCCGCCCTGACCCATCCGGAGTCGAAACTTCCTGGGGAAATCATCTCCAAGGCTTACGTATCACCAGTTGCACCAGGTGTCCGCCCTGACCCATCTGGAGTCGGAACTTCCTGGGGAAATCATCTCCAAGGCGTAAGTATCATCATGAGCACCAGGTGTCCGCCCTGACGCATCCGGAGTCAAAACTTCCTGGGGAGTTCATCCCCAAGCCTTACGTATCACCAGGGGCACCAGGTGTCCGCCCTGACCCATCCGGAGTCGAAACTTCCTGGGGAAGTCATCTCCAAGCCTTACGTATCACCAGGTGCACCAGATGTCCGCCCTGACCCATGCGGAGTCGAAACTTCCTGGGGAGTTCATCTCCAAGGCGTAAGTATCGCCAGGTGCACCAGGTGCTCGCCCTGACCCATCCGGAGTTGAAACTTTCTGGGGAAGTCATCTCCAAGGCGTACGTATCACCAGTTGCACCAGGTGTCCGCCCTGACCCCTTCGTTTTCGATCCCGTTAAAATGCCGTGGATTTTGCCGAGGATTTTACTGTTAAGATTTACCGAGGATTTCACCGCAAAAAGCGAGGATTTCACCGGGGATTTCACCGATGAATTCACCGATGAATTCATCGGTGATTTCACCGAGGATACTTGCAATGGGGGTAACTTTTCTTTTGGGCATCCCCCACGAGAAAAGACTAAAAAGACTAAATTGTGACTGTGGTTTCCCCGCAGTGCAAAAAGAAAAACAGTTGCAGCTCCTACCTAGGTCTGGTTCTGCGGCAGTAAATTCAAATCTCTCTCTCTCTCTACAACCCAAACAAAAGTAAGCAGTAAGTTATTTTTGTATCTTTATTTTTGTATTTTTATTTTTGTATCTTTATTTTTGTATCTTTCTTTAATTAAATAAACCACTAACAATTAAAATTATTTCATTTTTCAAATCTCTTCAAATAAACCTATTCTCTTTATCTGCACCCTGTGCAAGAAATCCCTTTTAGGGATAAATAAATAATCCACCCTGTGGGTAATTTAACATCAAATCCACCCTGTGGATAAATATAAATAAATTTCATAATCCACCCTGTAGATTATTTTAACATATAATCTACCCTGTGGATTATTTTAACATAATAATCCACCCTGTGGATTATTTAACATCAAATCTACCCTGTAGATAAATATAAATAAATTCATAATCCACCCTGTGGATTATTTAACATCAAATCCACCCTGTGGATAAATAAAAACATCAATTTACATACATTATAAAAAAATTAAATAAATAAAATTAAGACAAGTAAACCCAAGTCATTCTAGGTCTGCTTCAGCAGTTAGAACAGGCAAGGATCCATCTCACATAACCTGACTCTAGCTACCAGGGTCAGGACCTGAATCAAACACATGAGCGTTGATTCAGGTGGAATTTTATTTGAACAAATTTCACAGTTTCACTGTGAAAAATATTACATCTAAACTTTTGAAAAAAAAAAAAATCAGCTCGTATTTTAACCGTAATTAGTTATTTCGAAAATTATACATTGCAAAAATAAACAATAAACAAATTAATTTTTTCAACTTGATTTTCATGACTTCACTAAAAACGGTGTACTAACTTCACGAATTTTAACTTAATACAAGTACTTTTAATGTTTTTATCAATTTTTATAGTGATTTTTTAAATGTCCCTGTGACTTTATGAGAAATTCTTTTTAAAAAAAAAAGCAAAAAAAAGGCTTCGTTTACAGAAAAGTTAAAAATTAATAAAAAATATGAGTCACGCTCAAAAAATTCTCCACATTTATATCCCCAGGCTTAAAAATTTTTTTCAGGTTTAATATGTTCAACTGAACGAAAAATGGTACGTTATACATAATTTAGAAAGATTATGAACTGAAAAAGCCAACTTAAATACTAAAATACTAAAAAAAAAAAAAAAATACTGGCTTGTGTTATAAAAATCAATTGAAAATAAGTTTTCGAATTTACAGTTCCATGGAAGTTTTTTTTCCACTGCAGTGTGATGACCTTACAAATCATTATTTTTTTATACCTAAAAAAATAATTCGGCTTAATAAAGTTTTCAATTTTTTTATTTCTTGACAGAATCATTTTTTTTAACGAATATGTTAATTACTAATTTGTGAACACAGAATTTGTAATAAATTTTGACGTGTATCTTTTCTCATTTTCTTATACTACTTTTTAAAAGTTTTTTTTTTTTTTTTTATAAAATAATCTCATAACGGCTTGAAAAAAGCATTCAAAACGTTTTTATCGAACAAAAATTTTTCTCATTTCATACTTTTTCTGCTGTAATAACGCGCGTGGCCTGGTAAAATAAATAAAAATAAGTATTCTCACATGTATAAGAATTTCTTTTTAATGTTGGTAACAATTAATAACTATCAAGTTGTCTTATTTGTCCACTGTTTGTATGATCAAAATCTACGTAACCATCGGACGAAAAATTAAAGCTAGCAAGATTGAAAGCTTACCACCAGACTTGCAGCGCTTTGAAAATAGATACGTGCGCAAGCTTTCCCACTCAGTAGTCACTTTACCTAAAGAGACTGGAACGTGGTGCGGCGGTGCTTCTCTGAACTTTTATACACAAACACGTGAGCTGAAAAATGATAAAAAACATTATATGTATATTTTTACTCCCGCTTATATGCAGATCTATAGTTATCTTCTACAATGTGGCTTTTTCTAGTGTTAGAGCTTGCACGTGATATTTACAAACACATATCTAACGTAAGAAGAAAAATAGAGAGATATGTTACATGTTGCGGTAAAAAGAATTCTCCCTCTCTCTCTCTCTCTCTGTGTATGTGTTGACCAAGTAACCATAAAGTCTTCAAGAAAGATCAGTATGCTGTTTATAAAAATATCGTTGAAAAGGCTCTTTAGATCGATTGTGATCTCATTGTTTTGAAGTTTTAACTATTATTATTTTAACTATGATTATTATAATTTTTCTTTATCAATATAAGTATTACTTCTAGTATTTATTTGTTTAGCCTTTGTTTATTTATTTATTTATTTTTTTGTTATTTTTTATTTTTTTATAGAATAGTGTACAATTAAAAAATATATCAAATTCAAAATCCCCCCCGCTCTCTCTCACTCTCTCTCATTTTCTTTTCATTCTGTCATTTTCAAGAAAAAAAGAGAGGGGGCAAGAATGACCAAGATAGTAAGTTTAAGCTTGGGAGCACAGCAGCTTTTGTCGGCAATTTAACTGCAGACACACTGTGGAACGTATCATGTGCACGTTCTTAACAGCTCATTTATTCCTGTCTAAATAAATGTATATGGTGTTTCCGTTTTTGTTCGTTTTTTTTTTTCTCCCTCTTTTATTGGTTGGTTATCCGTTCATCATGTGTACGCCGGCGAAGACATCACCACCCATAACTACAATGTCACCCTCAACAACATCTTCCGAGGTTAACACGATAAAAATGTCACCAGCGACTTCCGCTGCTTATGAGTCAAATTTCGAAAAGGCTGCTAGTGCTAGTTCTAATAAAAAAACGTCCTCAACATCAGCGATCGACTTCAAAAGCCGTAGTATTGAGCAGGTGGTTATTCCTCTCGTTTCAGGGGTAAGTTTTTAATGTTTGCTTTTTTTTTAATATTTCTTGTACTTTAATAATCAGTTTAAGTTAATAATGAGTTTGTACATTCACAATATATTGCAATTTTTCTATAAGTATAAAATTTATGTATGTCTGATTTATCAGGCTGTTTATGGCTTACGACAGAGGCGGATTAGGTAATTTGCCGCCCCTACGCGAAGAAAGATGCCGCCCTTTAAAATGCATCTAAAAAAAAAAACGTTGAGTTCAATAAATAGACTGGTTAATTATCCCCCAAGCCTTGGACCCCCCAATACTCTGGGCACCCGAGTTCAACAAAAAAACTTATCGGCTACCCCCCAAGTTCTAAACCTCTAAAACCCTGGGCGCCCGAGTTCAACAAAAAAACTTATCGGCTATCCCCCAAGCTCTATACCCCCAAAATCCTGGGCACCCTGGTTCAACAAAAAAACTTATCGGCTATCCCCCAAGCTCTAAACCCCCGAAAACCTTGGGAGCCGGAGTTGAATTATTCCGAAAATATGAGTGCATTTTAGTTAACTTGAACATGAAATAAATAATTTTGTTACAATACCTAATTACGCTGCACTGGTGCAATCATACCATATAGTTGTAAATCTCAAATTTTTAACTCCAAAACTGCTTGGTTGACTAGGAAAACACTATAAGCTTTTACTTATTGTTAAACTCTTTGTTTGCAACATTATTAACAAATTTTTTATTTTAACTATAAATTAAATGCTTCTATGATAGACACATTTCGAGAAAAGCGTAAAAATTTTCGTTTGTTTATTGGTTATTTATTTTATTATTTTATATTAATTTTTTATTATTTTGTAGTACTCACAAGTGATGTAAAAAAGTACACCACAACCTTTTTGTGGAACAAAAAAAAAAAAAACTTTCTTATGGACTTGATATTCAAATATAAAGTACGCTGAACCTGTAAAATGATTGCACTCGGTAACCAGGGTTTTAGAGGTTTAGAGCTTGGGGGATAGCCAACCAGTTTTTTTGTTGAACTCTGGCGCCCAGGGTATTTGGGGGTTTAAAATTTGAGGTATAATTGATAAGTCATTTATTAAATTCGAAGTATAAATTAAAAAAACTTAATCTTTTTTCGTTTACTAAAAAAAAAAAAAAAAATTATTTTTTGGTTTGGCCGCCCCCTTACGAAGCTGCCGCCCCACTGTAGCGTGGTTAGCGTGGCGGGTAAGCTGCCTCTGGCTTACGATCATTCAATCAATTCGATTATTAGTATTATGTCATAATTTTTGAGACCTCAACAGGCTTGTATTCTAACTTGCGAGCGTTTTCTCGTATTTTTTTATTAAAAGTCTTACTTAATATAGTACAGTATTGTTTTTAAAAAACTGTTTTGCCTCGAAATTTTCATTTATTTTATTTTATTTTTTCATACTTATCACTACGAAGAAAACTGATGAAAATTATTTTTTAACGTCTAATTATTTGAATTCCATTGGTTCATAGAATAATGTTAAATAATATTTTATATTTTATTAGCGATACAATATTATTGTAATGTTTTTATTATAATCACTCCTTGCAGTCACATTTCGTTTAAGAAAGTTATTATATCTACTATAGTGTTTAAATCAACATTTTCTCTCTCCTTTTTTTTCAAATTTTACGGTTGAAGTTTTATTTTTAATATTTTGTACGAAAATGTTTGAAAAACAATTTCAAATTAGTAAAAATAGACTAAAACTTTTCAAAATGTTTCTTCAAAACTTTCAAAGCAAAATAATTGATAACATTAAGGCTTTTTCAAAAGCTGACAATTTTTTATAACCCTCACTTGTTGATGATAAAAAATTGATTTTTTGTTGGTTTAATCGACGAAATGCTTAAAATTTGCTTGTTAATTAAATATTAAATATTAAACTTCCCCTGCTTTCCTGGTTCTGGTTCATGAAGCCCATCCTCGGAGGCAGTATGTTTTCATCTGGACTTAAACTTACGACCTCTGTGAAGAGCAAGCTTCAATCGCGAGAGCATTTACTGAGCCGTGCTAATCGTTTTAGAACCATGGAAGTCCATGAAAATATCATTCAGAGGAGCAAGCAGTGAGAGTCGATTCTGGCCCTCGCGATGAGAGTCCAGTATCGAACCCGTCGAGCTACCGTGGCTCTTAAACTGCTTAACCCATCACCCAATTCCTGGAACTCATTTTTATTTATTCTCGGAATTTTTCCGAGAGTAAATAAAAATTGGATTTTTGGGTCGCTTTTTTGTGTCGTTTTTTACAGATTCACTCCTCATATAAAAAGCTGCGCTTTAAAAATTCAGTTGAGAATCAAGTGATAATCAATTGATAATCAATTGAGAATCAGTTGATTTTTAATTGTTATTTTGGCCACACTCTCAAGTGATTCTCAATTGATAATTAATTGATTATCAATTGAGCTTTAACAATAGAGTAAAAATGCAGTATCATCCTAAAACAAATATTAGAAATAAAGTTATTTATAGTTGTAAATCTAAAGAAGATTGGATTACATAATTATTTTGTAATTTTTACATATTTGCTGGAAATAAAACCATTAATTCCAAGAAAAAAAAAATTCCTGTTAACTACAATATGGTTTAGTGTTTTAACTTTCGAGAAATCCTTTTATAATCACTGCTCCTTTATATTTTTATTTCCTCCCTGTTAAAGTAAATTAAATATCTTTGAAATTTTAAGCAATTATTCTTCTAAAATAAATATTTTTCTAGAAGTTTAAAAACAAAAAATAATAAAAATTTATATTTGATTATTGCTTTAGTAAAAAAGTATGTACCTTTTCAATAATTAAAAAACTGTTATACTAATTAAATCAAACTAAAAAAGGATATTAGACTTTCTAATACAAAGATTTTTATTTATTATTATTATTTTTTATTATTAAGGCTGTGGAAAAACATGCTGTTGAATGTGAAGTCAAAGATAAAAGGAACAACGATCACAAAAATCCAAAAGCTCATAAATTTTGTAAGATGGTGTTGCCTAAGTTGACTAACGATGGTTTTGACTATGTTAAAGTAAAAGCTGCTCGAGATTTTCCTCCAGAAAATTATGATAATTTTTTTTAATTACTAAAACCGACAATGGATGCGGAAAGAAGGACCAGAAAATGTATGTCTTTGGTTTACAGGATCAAACAAATAATGATCTGGAGACTTATCACAGGAGACTCTTGGAGGAAATTATGCACAAAAGGTCGGCTATGCGAAATTATTTTCGTACGTATTGCTTGATAATTATAAAAAATGATTTCAACTCTAAAAGGTCTTGATTCAAGATCTTTGAGCGTAAAAAAAAATTATTTTGGTGATGTGCACTAACAATTTTTACTGAGGGGGTCAATACTAGGAATATTGTGTAAAAAAAACTCAGTGTTTATTCAGTTTTAAAAATTATAAAAAATCAAATGTTGTAAAAAGAGAGGTCGGCAATAAGGCCTCTTCTACATTGACGGTTTGACCTTGGTTTAACTTCAAAGTGGATTAAGATTTAAATTGTCATAGCTCCCTCCCGAAAATGTGTGATATTCTGTAATTTGATCTTAACTTAATAAACTAGTCATTTTATCATAGAATACAAAAATATTAGTTTACTTATATGGAAGCGCCATACAACAATTTCTTAAGCCGACGCTAATGGAGGACCAAGCATAATGTAGCTAACGTGTTCCTCCAAATAAAAGTCGGGCTTATTTTATTAATTTTTTTCTTTAAAAAAAAGGCTTATCGTCGAGCGAGCGCTTATTTTAAAAAGAAAGCTGATTTTTTATTTAATTTATCTGTCTACATTATTATACGCAGCATCCGTATTTTTTGTCCGTCCATCCACCCGTCCGGGATCAACTTTAAAAATTTGATTACAACGCTCCTAATCATCGGATTCAATTCAAATTTGATATACGGATATTTTCGAAGATGTAGATTATGAATCTATCTTCCGTTTTTTTGTTTCTATTTTTTTTTAAATGACAAGCATTTCTATTTTATAGATTTTTGTATGTTTTCAAGGATGCTGATTACAAATATCACTTTGAATTTTTAATTTGTCTTATATAAAGTGCACTTAAATAGGGTGAAATTATAATTCTCTCCTAATATATTGGATTTGTACGAAAATTTGTTTTCGATGTCTTTTGAGGGTCAAGATTACGAATCTGATTTTCAATTTTAAATTTGATGACTAATAAGGTCTATACTCAAATAAAGTTAATTTGAAATTTTTGCCCCATACATCTGACTCGTAATAAGTTTTGTGTATTGGGATCTCTAATGCTCCTCATTTTGAATATGACCGTTGATTTTTATTTTACCCTGAACGAAGTTTACTTATATTAGGTAAAATTTTCCTTTGTTCTCAATCTATATTAGAACAATCAGAAATTTCGTATACACCTGTTTTCAAGGGTGCTGATTACAAGTATCACTTTGAATTTTTAATTTGCCTCAATATTTAAGTACACTTAAATAAGGTGAAATTATAATTCACGCCTAATACATTGGATTTGTTCGAAAATTTCTATTCTTTGGCTTTTGAAGGTCCAGATTATGAATCTGACCTTCAATTTGAATCTAATGACTCAAATAAGGTTTATACTCAAATAAAGTTAATTTGAAGTTTTTGTTCCATAAATCGAACAGTAATAAGTTTTTTGTACTGGAATGTGTAAGGTTGCTCATTTCGGGTATGTATGTATCTGTATTCGAATAAGCCCAGACATTTGGAAGACTTTTTTTGGTTTTTTCATCAGTAATATGGTTCTACATTTTTGTTTTAAAATATTTTTGATAAAGTTATAAGGTAAAGGACCCAATTGTGGACCCCAAAAATCACAACTTTCGGGGTTTTTGAATTTTATAGAAAAAACCAAGCAAGTGAGGCTAATTTTTTTTGTACATACTTAATTTTAGTGGTCTTAGGAATCAAAATCAATTTTTTTTATTAAAAAATTTTATTTATTTACAGAGTAATTAATGTTTAAAGTAGAGACCTTTTGGACCGTATTTTTGAGACTGTGTGTCAAAGTACCCCGATTAATGGACCTTTTTTACATGCGATATCCCCTTAACGTTTTTCTTACCCCAATTAATGGACCCTGTGATTTTATTTCAAACTATTGACTTTTGAGGTTACGATTTTTGTTGACATTGAAGTTAAAAGTAGTTGTTTTCATTGACAAAAGTAATTTAACCACATTAGAAGATTTATAAAGCTGATATTTTAGTGTATAAAACTCGGTATGAAAGCCAAAACTAACGTCTCATTAATTGGGGTACTCGGGGTTTCATTTAAAGGTTCGTATTAATGGACCGCTGCTCTTCAGGACCATTAATTGGGGTACCTTGAAACTAGGGCCCAATTATGAGAACTGCATTATTTATTTAAAAATTTATATTTTTAACTTACAAAATTGATACGATACTAATTTTTGAAGTCTAAGTTTTTTATTGATCAGTGATACATTGCGTAAATAAATAAAGTATGCCCTGCTAGAAGTTTCAACAGAACGTCTGGGGTGCCCGCCAGATAGTGGGCAGAAAATTCTGTCAAGCTTATTATTTTATGTATATGTCTATATATATATATATATATGTGTGTGTGTGTGCGTGTGTGTGTGTACCTAGATGCGTTGATGAGAGGTTAGTTTCCAAATCGGAGCAGCAGCATGCAGCTCCGATGTTACAAAATTGATAAAAAATAATCAAATAATTTTATAGAAATATAATTTTAATCGATGAATCATGCTTGCTGTTTGAAAATCCTAACCTCTCCCTGCTGTGTAGCCACACGAACAATGGACTTGAACCAATTTTTTTTCTTTTGCTAAATATTTTAACACCTATGGAGTCAGGGCAGTGACCTAGTGCATAGAATAGCGATTACAACCTGGAGATGATTTCCCCAGGAAGTTTTGACTCCGGAGAGGCCAGGGCGGATACCTGGTGCACCTGGTGATACTTACGCCTTGGAGATGATTTCCTCAGGAAGTTTGGACCTCGGAGGGGCCAGTGCGGATACCTAGTGCACCTGGTTATACTGAGGCCTTGGAGATGATTTCCCCAGGAAGTTTGGACTCCGGAGGGGTCAGGCTGAACACCTGGCGCACCTGGTGATATTCACGCCTTGGAGATGATTTTCCCCGGAAGTTTAAACTCCGGAGGGGTCAGGGCGGACACTTGGTGAACCTGGTGATACTTACGCCTTGGAGATGATTTCCCTTAAAACTTTTGACTCCGGAGGGGCCAAGGCGGATACCTGGTGCACCTGGTAATACTTACGCCTTGGAGATAATTTCCCCAGGAAGTTTTGACTCCAGAGGGGCCAGGGCGGATGCTTGGTGCACCTGGTTATACTGAGGCCTTGGAGATGATTTCCCTAGAATGTTTTGACTCCGGAGGGGCCAGGGTGGACACCTGGTGCACCTGGTGATACTTACGCCTTGGAGATGATTTTATCAAGAAATTTTGACCCTGGATGGGCCAGGGAAAATACTTGGTGTACCCAGTAATAACCAACACTCTGAAGATGCTATCCTAATAGTAAACTTGATGATGTGAACCCACTGGGATCAAAACTTTCTGAGAAAATCATCTCCAAGGCGTAAGTATCACCGGGTGCACCAGGTGTCCGCCCAGACCCCCCCGGAGTCCTTACTTCCTGGGGAAATCATCTCCAAGGCGTGATTAATACCAGGTGCACCAGGTGTCCAGCCTGACCTCTCCGGAGTCCAAACTTCCTGGGGAAATCATCTCCAAGGCGTAAGTATTACCAGGTGAACCAGGTATCCGCCCTGGCCCCTCCGGAGTCCAAACTTCCTGGGGAAATCATCTCCAAGGCGTAAGTATTACCAGGTGAACCAGGTATCCGCCCTGGCCCCTCCGGAGTCCAAACTTCCTTAGGAAATCATCTCCAAGGCCTCAGTATAACCAGGTGCACCAGGTATCCGCCCTGGCCCCTCCGGAGTCCAAACTTCCTGAGGAAATCATCTCCAAGGCGTAAGTATCACCAGGTGCACCAGGTGTTCAGCCTGACCCCTCCGGAGTCCAAACTTCCTGGGGGAATCTTCTCCAAGGCGTCAGTATCACCAGGTGTACCAGGTATCCACCCTGGCCCCTCCGGAGTCAAAACTTCTTGGGGAAATCATGTCCAGGTTGTAATCGCTATCCTATGCACTAGGTCTCCGCCCTGACTTCATAGGTGTTAAAATATTTAGCAAAAGAAAAAAAATTTGTTCAAGTCCATTGTACGTGTGGCACACGTATGCCACACGTGTGTCACATACGTGTGGTCCACACGTGTGGCTATACAGCAGGGCTGGTATTGTGTGAATAATATTTTAAAATTACATCAAAATGGATGAGAAAAATGTTCAACATAAGAAAAAAAAAAAAAAGAAAAATTTCATAGTCAAGTTATGATACTGAACATATTTTTGTTAGTAATAAATGTTACAATTTAAAATAAAAAGGTTTACGTTATAGCTCGCCAGAATCCGTATGCGTAAAGCATTGGCCTTCTGTCAAGAATCTGGCGATTAACCCTACTAAATTTCTGCCCAATTTCGCTAAATCTGCCCACTGTCTGGCAATATTCTGGCAGAAATTTCTTGCAGGGATGCCTAGAAATTCAAGTTTGAAAGTTGCTTGATTCGCTGCAACGAGAACACCAACCTAACCCTTGAGTCAACCAACATTGTGACTTTCAAAATAAAACGAAATTATTAACGTAAACTTGAAAAAAAAATTTCGAAATATTCTTTGACCCGTACGGAAAAAACCCCCAAAATTATCCCAAAAAAAACCCTCAAAATCACTCCCAACTACCCAGCTGAAAAAATCCATATGGAAATCCGTAAGGAAACCCGTACGGAGACCCGTAAGGGTTCCCGTAAAGGACCCCATACGGGTTTCCGATACTGATATTTGGTCAGGGTTTCCGTACGGGTTTCCATACGGGCTTTTTTTTTTTCTTTTAATTTTATTTTCACACTATTTTTTTATTTATTTAATTTAATATTATTATTAGATATTAATATATTATTCTTTAAAAGATTTAATTATTTTGAATAAAATTATCGAAGAAAAAAATTTTGTTCGACTGAGATTCGAACCCACGACCCCAGGCATGGCAGGTAGACACTCTACCAACTGAGCCATTGAGCTAGCTTGCTCGAAGACTTTAATTAAACTACTTTAACAACTGTTTTATATTTGATTTTTAACTAGTCTCACTCAACGCGCAAACACGAGCAATTTTATTACATTATCTAAATCTAAAACAAATTTTGTCGAAGCATCATCTAAATTAAAGGGCTTAACCGACAATAATTTGTATATTAAAGGAGTTTAATTGAGGTCTTGATGCATGCTAGCTCAATGGCTCAGGTGGTAGAGTGTCTGCCTGTGATGCCTGTGATGCCTGGGGTCATGGGTTCGAATCTCAGTCGAACAATATTTTTTTCATCGATAATTTTATTCAAAATAATTTTATTATTAATAATTAGATCTTATAAAGAATAATGTATCAATATCTATTAATAATATTAAATAAATAAAAAAATAGTGTGAAAATAAAATTAAAAGAAAAAAAAAAAAAAAAAACCTGTATGGAAACCCATACGGAAACCCTGACCAAATATCAGTATCGGAAACCCGTATGGGATCCTTTACAGGAACCCTTATGGTTCCCCGTACGGATTTCCTTACGGATTTCCATATGGATTTTTTCAGCTGGGTAGTCACTCTCAATTGAGTCTACTTTCGGACATCCCTCAACCTACTTGAGAGTTACTCTCAAATAAAGGGTAAATTTTACACTCTCAAAATTAACTCCCAGTTTACCCTCAAGTAGGTTGAGGGATGTCCGAAAGTAGACTCAACTGAGAGTAAACTCTCGCACCCTCTCAACTAAGAGTAAGAGTAACTCTCAATTGAGAGTTTTTATTTGGGGGTTAAATTTGAGAGCGAATTTTCGTTAGAATTTTATCCTCAAGCTGAGAGTTAAATTCTAATTTGATTGCTTTTGAATTTGAAAGCAAACCTGAAATAAATTTAAACAATAAGTTGATTATTTTTATTTTATTTATTTTGAACATGTATATATGAGTTTATTTCAATTAATAGCTGTATAGTTTTACTACATAAACTTAAAACCTGATTTTTTTTTCAATACCTTAAAATATTCTATTCAATAATTTATGAAAAATGAAAAAAAATGACAATCTTATGAAGTTAAAATTTTTTTTTTAGTTGTAGAAAAAAAACTATTTTTCATTGCACAATAGTAAAGACTGTGATTGTGAATCTTTTTAATTGTATCTTCATGATAAAAAAATAAAGAATGTACTACACTGAGAAAAGATAAATAATTTTTTTATGTATTTGATAACTAAAAAGTAATATTGTAACTAGTTAAAAAAACATTTTTGAAAAGTTTTTCATCATCATATTTTTAAAATATTTTAATACTGTGATTTATTAAAAAAAAAAAAAATGTTTTTTATCTCAACTGTATTAAGCCGAATGATTTTAATCACTTAATCAAAAGATACTCATGTTTATAAGTAATTTTAAGTATGATATTTTTAGTTTGGTGTAAATACAAAAGTTTTAAAAAAATTATATTTCAAAGTAATTCAATCTTGTTCAAATATCACTAAATTATCAATACATTCTATGTAAACATAATCAAGAACTTTTTACTTACAAAGTGAAAATACCAACATTGGCCATAGTAAATATGAAATTATTATTTGGCTTGTTTGTTGATGAAAGTTTTTTATTTAAATAACAGAAACAAACACCTTTTCATATAATTTATAAAATACAACAGAGTTGTATTTTTTCAGCGCTATCATATATCTTAAACCTTGACCAATATTTTGCTGTTTATTTTCTGAAACTAATTTTTGCACAAAATTAGCTTCCGGTGTAACTCGGTCAATCACTATTTACATTAATGAAAAAAGAGAAATAATCATTTGATAAATTTTCTTTTTCATTTTTAATATAAAAAACACTGTTCACTAGCACTGCAGTATTTCTGCAATTACTTTAGTTTGTTTGATGAGCATTAGAAAACTCTACCATTATGGTTACTCAATCTGCTGGTATTTTTTGGTAATTTTGTGATATTTCTGCTTGATTAACATTGCATTTTCAAAGACTTTATCCATATCTTCTATCTTGAATTTAGTTAGGGACATCTTGTTTTGAGCTGAATTTAATGCAATCATTAACTTCACTCACTGCATTAAATTTAAGTTTTCACCTAATAAAACATAAATATTTACCAAAGAATCAACTCTTAAAGAAATTTTTTGATATTAATAAAAGATTGACTTCTTGTAAATGTAGATAAAAATATACTTATCTAATTCAGAAAAAAATCATATCCCTACTGATTTTTAGGTCTTCTTTCTGTTTTCAAATTTTAATTAATACATTAAAGTACAGTGTAAAATTAAATTTGTTTGAATAAAATTAAAATAATGCACTGAATAATAATCAAGGAACTACTTATTAAACAATAACTTTTTAAATGAACTCTTAGAATACTACCGGTCCACCAACACGTGGTATATTAGACTCACTGGCTAACCTAACCTGTACTAGCGAGTGGGCCAGCCAGCGTCCAGCAGTTATAGCAGTGGATCGTCGGGCGGGCGGGTTCTTTAAAAATACAAAATTTAAAAAACAATTTTTTTTTTATTATCTTCATAAATTAATTAGTTTCAGAATCAGTCGCGTATAATCTATAATTTTGATACAATCAATAAATTGTTTTAGTACAAATTTATCAATAGCACCATATTAAAAATAATGTAAACGAGATATATTTAAAACCATTATTTGTTCAATCAGAATGTAATAATTTATTAAAATAACATAACTCACCAACTTTAAAAAAAATTTGTGCAGAACAGTAGAAAATTAATAAAATTTTTTCCGTACATGAATTAAAAATAAAACTTTTTATAAAAGATTCATGAGTTTATGTAAGCATATTAGATAGCACTGACATTTTGAGTATATAGAAATATCTTGAAAATTTTTATTTTCAAAAGCTTATGAGACAAAATAATTTTTAATAAAGACAAAATATTAAAAGGATTGATAGCTTAAATGTAGCTTTGATATCATACATACGTAATAATTAAACTAATAAACAAGTATTAATTTAAATTAAAAAGCTCGATTACAAGTTAAATTTTTGACAAAAAAGAAAATAAATTAAATAGATTGATTTTAGGTTAAGGTAATTCAAAATGAAAAACTAGTAGCGAATTCGAGAGTTCTGACAAAGTACTTGGTGTAAAATATGAATATTACCTTGTTTCTTTCAGAATTCTTTTCTTTCAGAAAAAAATTAAAATTCATAGTAAATCATCAAATACTTTGGAGTAACTTTAATATAATGTTTAAGTACCCATCCTTCAAATGTTGGAAGTTAAGTTGAAATATTAAGAGAGTACTCTCAAGAAGTTGGAGTAAAGACTCAATGGTGAGAGCTTACTTTGAAATTTTGAAAATCACTCTCATAAGATGAGAGTAAAAAAGAAAAGACTTAACGATCAGAATTTACTCTCAAATTTTGAGAGTCACCCTCGAAAGTTGATAGTACAGTCTAAAATTTGAGGGTGTGCTCTGAAATTTTGAGAGTCACCCTCAAAAGATGAGAGTACGGTCTCAAATTTGAGAGTGAACTCTCAAAAGTTGATAGTAAAGACTCAACTTTGAGAGTTAACTCTCGAAATTCTAGAGTTTACTCTCAAATTTGGTACTTTACTCTGAATATTGAGTCTTTACTCCCAAAATTGGGAGTTTACGCCCAAATTTTCAGGGTTTTTTTCGTACGGGGATAACATAAGTTTATTTTAAAATAGTTTTATGCCGATATTTGCATTGAAAAAATATTAAAAAATGATTTTTGCTGAAGGGGACCATAATTGGGGTAAGGGGTCCACAATTGGGTCCTTTACCTTACTCTAAATAAAATTTTATCATTTACGTAATATCATAATATCATAACACTTGATATTATTGAATATATATGTCTATGCGCGAGCGAGCGAAGCGAGCGAGCGTTTTATGCTAGTAAATAAAAATGTAAATTAATTAATGAAAACATATTTTCTAAAATACATACATGTAATTCTTTAATTTGAATTTCTTTTGCAAAATGGCTTTCTCGAATTTTTGGTACACACCGATGCGTCTTATAAATGCGATATATGTATGAAAAATACAAATTTTAACTTCTTTAATATTCTAAAATTTATTCATCTTGAAATTTAATAAGTATTAGCTTTTAATAAAAATATATGAATACATGTTTTAATTTCATATATTTAGCATAAGAAAAAATTTAATAAATTTGTATTGAAATTTATCGAGAAAGCATTGAATAGATAAATTATCATTATTATTATTGTTGTTATGGTTGTTGTACTTGTTGATGTATTTATTTTTACACTATCTCTTTACTCAAAAATTTATAATCCAATTTTGAAAATTTGAATAAAAATTGTGAGTATCGACACGATTCTTTAGAGTTTAGTAATTTTAAGCAAACTGTAAATACCTTGAAAAAAATAAGCAATTTTTTTTATCTTAATATTAGTGTCATCGTGCGTGCTAAAAATCCAGAGCGCTTGTTAAGCACTTGTATATAAAAAAAAATTGTATTAAATTAAATAAATAGTTAAATAAAAGCAACGAAAGAGAAGAAGTCAGGTGAAGAAGTCATCAAATAAAAAAGTAAAAAGTTAGTGGAAAAATGATGAAGAGCAGAAAATAACTAGGTCATCCACCCATAAGCAAAATAAGAAGCAGTCGCGTATCTATCGTAGGTAGTGGTGCAAAGAGTCGTACATCTATCACATATCTGAGGTTAAGTTGGGTGAGTTGGGGAAAGGAGGTGTCTTGCCGGCCCTGCAGCGTATTGATTGTCAGGCGTGCGCACGTCGTTCGTCGTCACGAGCTGGTGACTAACCCACATAGGCCTGCCTACCAGAGTTACCGGGAAAGACTCGTTGTCTAATCGGCCATCCAGCTAGCTTGTTCTTCCTTTACATCTTCTTATGCGATAAAGTTACCAGTAACTATTAAAAGCCCGATTAAACCAATACAAGAGCGTGCGCATGGTTATCCAAAACTTGAAAAACTTTATTTGCATCAAATTTACGATTGTGATTAAAAAAAAAAATTAATAAGAAACTAAACAGCTGATGATAATCAGCAAAAGTAAAAAGCACGTGCAGTAGCAGCGCTGCTCCAACTCCCTTCTGCTGCTGTTCTTCCAGTTTCTTGGTCGAGCTCCTGGCGCATTAACCTAGTGCTCCGTGAGTGACTGTCGCTCTCAGAATCAGCAGGGTTTTTAAAAAATATATTATTATAAAAGTTAGATTAATTTAAATTATTATAAAATATTAATCTGCTATTTATTCCCTTATAAGGGACCTGCAGAGGTAAGCATTCTTATGCAGCCGCAACTAGAAATCCAGTGGAGCATCAGGGTGCGCAGGTCTTTTTAAAAATAGTTATCAACAATCCTACCTGGTGCACAATACGATAAAAAACTTCTTAATTGAAGTTCAAATTCGATGTGAAAGCCTACTGCTAAGTTTAAGGATAAATTATTGTTGATTTCTCTCCTCAGCTAATACTTTCAACTTAAAGTTTCGTAACTCTCACAGTTTTTAAATTAAGCTTGCAAAAATCAATTTAGAGGTTATTAAGACACGATGATCAAAGATTCATCAAGATTTCACACTTTAAAGTGGCAATCAGTGCACTTGTAATCATTAACACTCATTTGTATACCTCTCTAATTTTTTTTTTTTTGTTGAACAAACAAATTTCAAAGATACAATAAAAAACTTTTTAGTGGACGGTTATTCATCGAAAAATTATTTTCAAGACAAAAATCTATGTACATAATTGTTTGTAATATTAAAAAATTGTCAAAGTGTATCAAATTTAATAATCGTGTACAGTTATTTTCATGTATATGCCTCGCAAACATTAGCTTGTGATAGAAATAAATGATATAAGTGATAATTATAATTACAAATGTGACTCTATAGATATTTTAAAATATATTTGAAGGCTTTGATATAAATAATAAAGTTTAGAGATGATGTACGAGGGACAAAGCATTTATGAAAGAAGCAAAGCTGCTGATCGACAGGTAGGTGGTCAATTTACCAACATGTATGTGCAGCTATAGCTGTCAAAAACGCTAATTAACGGTACAAGTTGCAAATCTTTTATAAAGCATAATATTTACGGCGATTGGTTTTTTAAAAAGTAGTCTAAATAAAAAGTTATACGCTAAATATAATAACCTTTTTTTGAAAATGAACTAATGAAAGAAGTGAAATCAAAAAATTTATTACGGACGACTTAAGGCCGAATTACTTATTATTTAAAATGAATTTTCTCTACTAAAAGATGATCATATTATGTTGAATCACCTTCAATATACGTAAAGTTAACAATTTTTCAATTATAGCACATACATGGGAAAACGCATGCAAATTGCACACAACTCAAACACTTTTTGAAATTAAAATATGTTGTAATTGAGTTAGAAATCAACTAAATCACAATGTATAGCTATACTTGACCTGTAAAAATTTAATACTGTTTGAACTAAATTATCTCGAAAAAAAGCATTGATACCTGTATTTTTTAAATTATATTTTGAATGCTCAGTGTGTTTCTTAACAACATATTTCAATTTTTAATTTTAAAAAGTGTTTGAGTTGTGTGCAATTTGCATGCGTTTTCTCATGTATGTGCTATAATTGAAAAATTGTCAATTTTACGTATATTGAAGGTGATTCAACATAATATGATCATCTTTTAGTAGAGAAAATTATTTTATAATAATAAGTAATTCGGTCTCAAGTCGTCCGTAATAAATTTTTTGATTTCACTTCTTTCATTAATTCATTTTCAAAAAAAGGTTATTATATTTAGCGTATAACTTTTTATTTAGACTACTTTTAAAAAAACCAATCGCCGTAAATATTACTTTTTTAAAAGTATTTTTTAAAGACCATACTTAGCGTAGAATTTTTTATTTAGATTCCTTTTTAAAAAACCAATCGCCGTAAATATTACTTTTTTAAAAGTATTTTTTAAAGATTTTATTGCGTAAATTAGGTAAATATTTAAATGTATTTCCTTTTTGTCCACAAGTTTAAAAAACTAAACTCCATAAATAAATCATTAATATTGTTGAAATATGTCTTAAGGATGTTTGGTTCTTACGAAAAAATACAGCCGTTTTGTCAATTTTGATCGAATTGATTTATGATCAATATCAAAGTAATCATTGAATTTTTTTCCTTTTTTTGTTCGATTTAGTTTTCAAAAAAATCAAAGTGTTTTTTAAATAATTTAACCCGGACTCTTACGGAAATCAAGCAATTTTATTCTTTGATCGTGTGTCATTCATCCAAAAAAGCAGGAACCATTAAAAGAATTATTGGGATTTGTAGATTTTAGCTTCTAAGGTGTAATTTTTGAAATTATCTTTTCAAAAATTACTAAGTCAAATTTTCTGACTTATTGTATGTGTTTTCTCTCTCCGTCTCTGCTGCCACTCACAGAAACAAAAAAAAAATCAAAGGCAAATAATAAAAAAAAATAATTACCAGATTATCAATGATTTTTTTTAGTCATCGTAATCCATCGTAAAAGAAAACCATCAAAGTGATACCAGCATACAAGCCGGAGTCATAGTAGCATTCAGAACTACTAAGGAAAACACATACGCACCTTACACGTAAATACAGTAATTCCACTAAAAAAAAATTCAATCAGCAAATTCAAAATTATGAAATTACCAAATTTATTATAAATATCAAGAATGAAAATCCAATTTTATATATAATCAACCCTTATTCCTCAGAGACAGTTATTTGATCAGGTTAGGTATGGTGAAATAAATACAAATCTTGCTTTTATATTTTTTGCAGATAATGAAAATTAAATAAATCAATTTATTTTGTAATTCAAAATTTCAAAATAATACACCTCACACTGGTAATTTTTTTTTTTCTTTATAATGAGCAAACTCGAATTCGTACTAATTGAATAAAAGAAAAACAAAATCTAAAATATATATTTAAACAACCTTTATATAGCAATTATAAAAAAATGCAATTCAAAAATCGAAAGAATATCAAAAAAAAAAAAAAAAAAAAAAAAAAACTAAAACTACGTATTAATACAGCTTGTACTAAAATTTCCGTTACCAGATTTTTATTTTATTTTATTATATTTAGCAATTATATTTTTCTACCTCACCTCGAAACGTGCTCGCTGACAGCAAGTAAACCACCGACTGCACCAACAATGTGTTTAAATTGCTCGTATATATAGATAAAATAATTCTTATAAACTGTGTAGATAATCTTAGGATTTTCCTTTATTTGAATTTTTTAGTAATTGTGAATTCTACCGCGTGTTTGTAGAATTCATTAATCAAAGCATTTACGAATGTTTAGATTACCGCAAATATAATTATTTTAGCTATTTTAATTATAAATATAATATAAGAAAATAATCTTAGAAATAATGTTTACGCGTTATGATAAAAATTATATTTTATCGCGAGACGAGAAAACAATTCTGCTTAGGAAGCTTACTTTTTGAGAGAAGAAATATGAATGCCCAAGTAACCACGCGTGCCGGCGCCGAAAACCAACCAACGCGGCTCTCCCCACTACGCCGGACTCACTAGCGACTCGCCGTCGATGCTTCTCGTTACCTTGCTTGGTGGTCCGCTTTCTGCCGCGACAAAACCGTGCTCTACGCATAACTTTAAAAAAAAATACAAATTATACCTTCCTTAAACATTTAGTTATTTCATCATCAAAAAAAATTTTGTCGCGTAACATAGTCCCCTCATTTAATTGGAAAAAAGAAAAAGAAAAAAAAAAATTTTTTTTTTTTTTTTTTTTTTTCTTATTAAAGGAATCACGTCACAACAACTTCATCTTATCAAAAGGCTGACATATATTTTCCCATTCGTTGACTATAACCTCTTTGTCCTCCTCCATTACCATACTAACTGTCACCTTTGGTGACACCTGCTTTGGATACCAACGAGTTGGCTCCTCATCCGGAAAGATAAGTATCGGTGGTTTTAGAATACAACGAGCTTGCAGGCTTGCCGGAGCGATATCCACCCTACCAAGACGTCCAGATTTCTCCACATGCTGCCAGTGTAGTAACTCGCGGGTTCGGCATGCTTGTGCCTCTTGTTCATAAAATTGCGCTTGTTCTCTCCAGAACCGTGTCTTTTGTATGTGCTGCTTCCGAGCGCGCTGAGCAATTCTTCGTCGCTGTTTTTGCCTCTTCCGATGCCGGCGTTGGCTGGCCCTTATGGAAAAAACCGGTGTAAACACCGAATTTTCAGTGTTAACACTGATTTTTCAATGTAAACACTAGATTTTGAGTGTTAACACCGAAAGTTCGGTGTTGAAACTCAACTGTTGGGTGTTGACACCCACAATTGGGAGTTTACACCCAATAGGTTCAGTGTTAACACCAAAGTTAAGTGTTGACACTCAACTGTTGGGGGTTGACACCCACAATTGGGAGTTTAAACCCAAAAGGTTCAGTGTTAACACCAAAGTTAAGCGTTGACACTCGACTGTTGGGTGTTGACACTCGCAATGGGAGTTTACACCCAATATGTTCAGCGTTAACACCGAAGTTAAGTGTTAACACTTAAGTTTTGGGTGTCAACACCCACACTATTGCGAGTTTATACATAAAAGGTTTAGTGCTAACACCAAAGTTAAGTTATAATAATTATGGGTATTACACCTAAAATAATTAGTGCTTACACCAAAGTTAAAAATTAGTTGGAATGTTACACTCAATATGGAATTTTGACGCTCAATCCGTTTTTAATAAAAAATTAAAGAAGAATTCAATAGATGATGATATGCTTAATCACTAGGATAAAAAATAAATACCATAACTGGAAATTCTTTATTATTGCACAGATATCAATCGCTCCCTTACAATAAAATAATCTGAAAAACAAACTAAGTAGCTTGAAATAGCAAATGTGAATATAGACTTCATGCAAATTGTGAAAAATCAACTTCGCCAACCAGACCGGAACAAAGATTTTATCTCCGTACTTGCTATCCGAATGATTCAGTACCCCATTGATCATTTTAACGTTAGGGGTCATTCACAAAGTACGTCACCACAGGGGAGGGGGGGAGGGGTTTTTGAAATGTTACTATTGGTGACTTGGGGAGGGGGAGGGGTTAATATGATTGTTACGTCACAAAAAAAAATTTTTTTTTAACAAACAAAAGTTTTTTTTAAAAATGATTTATGTTGAAAAAAATAAATATTTTTTGCTAAAAAGTTCTATAAAAAAATCATACTTATATGAATCTCGTTGATGAAAATTTAAAACTAAGTAAAATTGAACATGCATACAATTTTTTGCTTTTCTTTTTCTTTCTCAAGATTTAATCGTACCAAAATAAATTGCACGTCTTCTAAAAAGCATATTTAAGAAACCTACAAAAAAACATCGGCTCGTGCTACCAAAATTCGACCCGTTAGAATTGCAGGTCAACGAGCACGCGAATTAATGATTATAATAAAAGATCAAGAAACAGGAGCAGAAGATACTGAATGGATCGAAGAATCCGATGTTGAGTATGATTCTTTAAATATAAATAAAACTGATCCATCAAATAATATTCCTAATAGAATCTATTGAAAATTGCATGGAAAATCCTTGGCAAGATGTAAAAGAAAGATAAAAATTGGTTTTGTATGTTACCGTCAAAATTTTTCAGTATTACTAAAAAGCAGGCGCGCAACAACGGGAGGGGGGGGGGGGGGTGGAGGTGTCCTGACACCCGCTAAGCTAGTAGAGGACTCCCTTTACAATTACTTAGCGGTGTCCAAGACTCTGGGCGCCCGAGGTCAACGAAAAAACTGGTTGGCTATCCCCCAAGCTTTAAACCCCCAAATACTCTGGGCGTCCGAGTTCAACAAAAAAACTGGTCAGCTATCCCTCAAGCTTTGAACCCCCAAATACTCTGGGCGTCCGAGTTCAACAAACAAACTGGTCAGCTATCCCCCAAGCTTTGAACCTCCCAAAACTCTGGGCGCCCGGGGTCAACGGAAAAACTGGTCGGCTATCCCCCAAGCTCTAAACCCCCAAATACCCTGGGCGCCCGAGGTCAACGAAAAGACTGGTGGGCTATCCTCCAAGCTCTAAACCCCCAAATACCATGGGTGCCCGAGTTCAACAAAAAGACTGGTGGGCTATCCTCCAAGCTCTAAACCCCCAAATACCATGGGCGCCCGAGTTCCCCCTTGGGAGATAGTTGACCAGTTTCTTTGATGAACTCGGGCGCCCAGGGTATTTGGGGGTTTAATGCTTGGGGGAAATCCCACCAGTTTTTTTGTTGAATTCGGGCACCCAGAGTTTTGGGAGGTCTAAAGCTTGGGGGATAGCTGATCAGATTTTTCGTTGACCTCGGGCGCCCAGGGCTTTTAGGGGTTTAAAGCTTGGGGGATAGCCGACCAGTTTTTTTGTTGAACTCGGGCGCCCAGGGTAGTTGGAGGTTTAGAGCTTGGGGAATAGCCAACCAGTTTTTTTGTTGAACTTGGGCGCCCAGGGTCTTGGTGGTTTAGAGCTTGAGGCATAGCTGATCAGTTTTTATGTTGAACTCAAGCGCCCAGGGTATTTGGGGGTTAAGAGCTTGGGGGATTATTAACCAGTCTATTTATTAAACTCACATTTTTTTTTCTTTTTTTTTTTTTTTAAACGTCAGTTTCATTGGGGGGGGGGGGGGTTTGGACCTCAGGACACCCCCTAGCTGGAAGGAGTTGTTGTGCCCCTGCTAAAAAGTATTATAGTTTTAATTTACTTTAAGGATGTTTGATACTTACAAAAAAATGCAGCCATTTTGTCAATTTTAATTGAATTTTCTAATAATTTATATTAAAATAAACGTTGGATTTTTCTCCTATTTTTCTCCGTTTTGGTTTTTCAAAAATTCAAATAGTTGTTTAAATAATTGAACACGTAATCTTATGAAAAATTATATTAAATAAAAAAAATATTAAATTAAATATTTTAAAAATATTAAAATTTTCTTGGAAGTGTCACCGAAACTACCTAATAGTTTTTTCAACGATCTCTGCATTTTTGAGAGAGTTACAAGTGATTAAGAAAAAAATGCTTGATTTTTTTAGACCACCTCTTCAATTGTTTAAACAAATAATTCGATTTTTCTAAAAACTAAGATGGACAAAAATAGGGAAAAACTCCAACGATTATTTTGATATAAATTATTAGAAGATTCGATTAAAATTGACAAAACGGTTGCATTTTTTTGTAAGTACCAAACATCCTTAATTAACTTTTGATTTAACTCTAATGCACCAAGTATTAAAATAAAAATGAAAGTATTTATAAAATAAGTAACATTATAATTATGAATAAAACTAAAAGTTTTTGTTTTCATTTATTATTACTGTTAATATTTTAAACACTTATGAAAAGTTATAATAGTTCATTTCCCAGAAAAAGGGGGGGGGGTTAATTATAAAATGGTGACGTACTTTTCGGGGGAGGGGTTTGCGAAGATGTGACTATCTGTTACAAGGGGGGAGGGGGGGGGGCGTCAGAAGTGTCTAAAAAATTGGTGACGTACTTTGTGAATGACCCCTTAGACACTTTCTTTCCTAACCCCAGATTTTCAATAACCTTACAAATTTTCGAATCTTCAGCCTGTACCAGTTTTATATCTTTCAGTGACCTGCGAATTCTTGGGTCTGGTTTAGCGAGAATAGATGCTATCAGGACCTCTTCCCCTCTATCGCACTCACTCCAGCAAATACGCGATAAAGTGTCAGCTATTACATTTTTACGACCCAGAATATGTTGTATTTTTGGCGAATAATCCGCGATACTTATTTTCCACCGCGTCATGCGCTTATTCAAAAATCTGCAAGTGAACAGATATTCCAAAGCCTGATTGTCTGAATAAATTGTCAGATCCGAGCCAATCAGAAACGTGCGGAATTTGTCTAATGCCCAGACAATTGCCAATAATTCATGCTCAGAGGTGCAAAAGTTTATCTCACTATCTCGCAGGACTCTACTCGCTAAACAAATTATGCGCTCACTACCCTGCTCATCAATCTGAGTTAGAACGGCTCCAAAAGCTTTATCAGACACGTCGGTATTAAGATAAAAAGGTAAAGTACGTACTGGATGATACAGAAATGCACACTCAACAAATAATTGCTTAAGTGCATTAAAAGCATCTTCATGTACTGGAGTCCATACGTATTTTACGCCTTTTTTCAAAAGCTCCATCAGTGGTACTGATTCATAAGCCAGCTTACTAGTAAATTTCGAGCAGAAATTCATTACACCGAGAAAACCTTTCAATTGAGTAACATAACGCGGCCGCGGGTTGTCCCATATCCCATTTACTTTAGATTTATCAGTCCTAATTCCCTCAGGAGTCAGAATGTGACCTAGAAACCTAAGTTCCCTGCAAAAAAATTTAACTTTACCAAACTTAATAGTGACACCTTCGTCTGCCAGCAAAGAAAACAATTTACGTAAATGTGCCAAATGCGCAATCTCGTTCTTAGACATGATCGTCCAATCATCCACGAAATCTACCACCACCTCTCCCATAGCCTCTAAAATAGGGTGTGAAGCCCTCACAAGTGCACCCGTACTTACATTTGTTCCGAAAGGAATAACACAAAAATGATACACACGACCCCTGTACATAAAACCCGTATATTTTCTGCTTTCTTTCGGAAGTGGGACTTGCCAAAAGGAGGCAGTTAGATCAACTGACGACAGAACCCCAGCTTCCGAAAACCTTTTGAATACCACATCAATCGGTTCAGGACCTTCATGATCCTCCTGCAGTCGCTTATTAAGTTCTCTCGCATCCAAGCAGATACGTATAGAACCGTCTTTCTTCACCACGATCACTAAAGGATTTATATAAGGAGTATAAGAGGGTTCAATTATTCCAAGCTCAAGCATTTTCCGAATTTCCCTGTCTACTATCTCACGATGTTGGAAAGGGATCGGGTATGGTCTTGTAAAAAATGTGCTCTCATTAAATATCGTGAATTTATACTCAAAATTTCTAAAGCGTCCGGGCTTGTCATCGAAAATATCCCGAAATTCAAAAATCAATCTACGAAGATTTTCCTTTGTCTTAACCGACACGCCTTGAATAGAAGTCAATTTACTGTCGATTTCAACGTCCGTGATGTTAATCAGGAGTTCGTCATTTTTACTCGAATTTTCGGTAACGGACAGGATATTCTTTCGATTAGCACAGAGAACTTTCTTCCCAGTAATTCCGATAGTCAAAGAATCGTCAAAAGTATTCATCGAGACTTGAAAATTCCTCAAAACGTCAATACCTATAATAAAATCCTTAGCCAACCTCGGTACCACCATTACACTCATGTCCAACTTTGCTTGGCCTATCTCGCAAGATGCCAAAAACTGAGTTTTGAGACGAATTGACTTGTCACCCGAAAAACCAACTGCCTTTAACCCGACTACCGGAAACTTAGGGCAAGGTTTAAAAATTTCCGCGTATTTGATAAAAATTTCGTGAGAAATACAAGTAATCTTACTGCGGTATCGACCAATGCGCGGAAAGTTCGACCTTGAAGTATCACGTCAATTTCCAGACACAGCACAATTTCTTTGCCCAAAATCAAAGCAACATCATCATACATTAAGTCGTCTCGCGGACAGTCAAATATAGAGCCTATTAAAACTTCTTCGAGTGGTGGTTTCATGGGTTCATCTTCTCGATTTTGTTCGATCAGACTCTTCTCTTTGTTATCATGCATATGTACAAGCAGAAAATCGAGAATTAGCCTCATCATTTCGAACGTCGTAAGACCGTCCCCCACTCACGTCACAGAAGTTTTGCTCTACCCTTGACTGCACAGCGTGTATAAAACACGTTGCACCCGGACAAGGTTGAGAAACCCTGATCTCCGAGGTCTCCGGTGCAACGATACTCAGTTTTCCGATACCAGGATCTCCTCCTCCACCTCTACAATATTAATGTTATTTACCTCCAACTTCGTCGAATTAGCTTTTGGTACGGTATTTGAAATTCCGCGTTGAAAATCACGTCGGGGCGTGAATGTGCCCGGTGCATTGTTGCGCGAGTTATTCAAAATTGAAAATTTAGCAGTGGCTGATCGTAAACCCGGTGGCTCTGGATTTAGTGTGCCCATGGCATCCAAATTATCCAAAAGATCTATAAGATCTTTCACGGTTCTAATGGCTCCGGTTGCCACCGCAACCTGTACCCGCGTATCGAAATGCCTAGCAAAGTTTTGGACCACTTGCGCCTCTGGTATACTATATGTAAGAAATTTCACGTCATTGTTCAATCTAATGACATACTCGCTGCGGGATAAATTTTGCTCTGCTTCATAACGACCACGCTCAAGCCATAGCACGTATGATACTGTACCGCCTCGCTCCAGAAACGACTCACGAACTTTTTTTTAAAATCAGAAAAATCCTGTAGATTTGACTCAGTATACTCAAGCCAATCTCGCACCACACTATTCAAAGCTTGTGCCAGGACAAGCTTGTAATCTTCAAGAGGAATACCTGAAACTTGCAAATACTTTTCTAAACTAACCAAAAATCTTGTTGGACGTTCACCCGCTGCACCTCCAAACGTAGGTAAATCAATTTTTACCCGTGGGCTGCCTGCATTATTATTACCTAAAGATAAACGAGACAAACGACTAGTCAAATCCTGATGATCTTTTTTTAATTGATGTTTAAATTCCTGATTTTGAAAAATCACACTCCGTAGCGACTTGCTGTGACATTTGACTGTATTTTCCATAATACCTAACCTAGAACTATGCGCCTTTAGACCACCATTGAACTGCTCGCTCATTCCCAAAAGGTACAACACGTCCTGTAAATTCTGCCTTACACTTGACACCAAATCACACATACGATCATTCGTTCGACTGCATAGCTCAAAAGTTGTCTTCACCAGATCATCAACATGTTCAACGCTAGCAGACAACGCTTGCACCCGTTTTTCGCTCGTCTGCTGCCTGCTACGGATCTCACGAAGAATAAAAGCTGTCTCGTCAAGCTTTGCTGCCCATTCGGTTGCACGCACCTCGAAACCTTCACTCATGCGGGCGCCACCTACCGAACGATCAAAATGCAAAAGCGTTTTTTCGAGCAACTCGTCGCTGTTATGCGAGTTTTTTGACTGCGCGCGAGCAGCATCATCGTTCTGAATCACGGTGTTGGTTACCTCCTCCGCTCTATTTGATTTTTTTACACGTTCCGACTGTTTATTCACACAAGGCTCTGATTCGCTCCTTCCTTATTTCTCTTACTTTTCGTTTTTTCCTTACCCATCTCAGAGTCCACGTACAAATAATGAAAAAAAAACAATGAGATCGGTATAAAATGTGGCCTTGTAAAATGCCAAGACCACCACTCTTACCACCGAATTTAATCTAATCTATCTCAGAGCTTGAATTACGTACCCTATAACTGATTATCTAGTCTCATCAAAATTCATCCGTTACCAGTGTGTGGTCAGTAAAAAAAATGCACGCCGCCGTACCAAAAGCCAAAAATAAAATTTCCTATCCTGATCAAATATTGAACAATCCCAAAAGTCAAATTCCATTTTGTTTACACGCACGAGTTACCGATCCGCGCGAGCACGTAAACACATTCCAGAACTCGGCCTTGAAATCTTCACGCGATGCTTTGTGTAGCCCCTTTTGTTCGCAGGTACCTAAACACAAAGACTTTACAATTTATGTACGAAAACCACGGTTTTCCGGTCCTTTTCACGGTTGCCAATTATGTAAGGTGTAATTTTTGAAAAGATAATTTCAATTATCTTTTCAAAAATTACTAAGTGAAATTTTCTGACTTATAGTATGTGTTTTCCCTCTCCGTCTCTGCTGCCACTCACAGAAACAAAAAAAAATCAAAGGCAAATAATAAAAAAAAATAATTACCAGATTATCAATGATTTTTTTTTAGTCATCGTAATCCGTCGTAAAAGAAAACCATCAAAGTGATACCAGCATACAAGCTGGAGTCATAGTAGCATTCAGAACTACTAAGGAAAACACATACGCACCTTACACGTAAATACAGTAATTCTGTTTAGAATTAATAGTATAAATTTGAATTTTGGCGCTTAAGCCGTTAGTTTGGACTACCTCAGTCGGAAATCAGCCGAGCGACTTACGCAAGGCGTGGTCGCCGAGAAGACTTCCGTCCGCAGTCAGTCGGCATCAGTTAAAGAAAGCGAGCAGTCGCGTTTAGTGTGCTCCGCTAATTAAAGTCAATGACTATTGCCAGAGGTAGAGTGCCACCCGGTCAAAACGGCGTGACCACTCTCCTCTATTGTAAACCTTAGATACCGATAAATAAATTCACCAAAAGTTAAATGCCAGTGTCAGTTATTCGAAGCCCAGTGATTTCCTGCCTTCTCCTCTTCCCTTTTCGCTCACGTTAATTTATATCCTCAAACATTTGGCATCCCTTGTGGGAAAAAGTTCCCCGGAAATAGCGCGTCGCGAGTGAAAATAGAAAAGAAGTGCATCGACGCCGCCAGTTTCATAACCGCAAACGGCAAAGACGCCTCGCCGGAGAGCCACGTGAAGCTTCGCGGTCATATTGGAAAAGGGGAGGAGTCTCGCCTACAGCACGAGCCATGGAGCAACAAAGACGCCCAACGGCCCGACCAAAAACAAAGACGACGGTGGATCGGAAGGCGACTCGGCAACACCGCTTGCCATCAGCTGAAGACCATCGGCCTGCTACATCCCTGCCGCACTGCAGCCCCTCTGCAGTGGGAGAGAGAGAGAAGGCACCTCGACCAGCTGACTCCGCTAATACGGTGGGTCCGCTCCAAGTCGCAAACTTGTGTTGCGCAATTTAATAATTTCAATTTTTTCTTGTATTTGTTTAGCCTTGGAACTGTGTGGGTAAAGTTAGCTGCATTGTTCTCCATTCTATTTTGCCTTTTTCTTAAATTTATTTAATTTTATCTTTCCAAAACAAATAGTCAGTTGACCCAATTCCTCAATAATTGAGTACAGCTGTTACTGTTTTGGTAAACAATTGATTATTTTAGGGTCAAGTGACCAATAAAATTAGGAATAATTTTTTCAATTTTTACTTTGTTAATATTGAGCTCACCTGAAAACTTAATTTCATTTTATTTTGTTCCACCTTATCTGACATTATTGAATTTGCAGGTGAAACTACCTGTTAAACTGAGGTCCACGCTTACTGTCCAACCACATCTGAGCAACCTTTGGCACCTGTGGAAGCAAGCGAAGGGACTTTCTTCACCAACTGGTAGTCCTCGAGCCCTCGTACAGCTGCAGCAGCACTCCCAGAGTTCTTCGATAGCCTTGGGTTCAAATGTACTGTTTCTTTTGGTTGTTAGAGTCAGCGTTGGAATCAATTTTTTGCCAATCTTACTTAGTATAGTATAAGCTCAAATTATTTACATTGTTGAAATAGTTACTGATTGTTTCAATTTTTCAATTATATATTTTTTTCAAAAATTCTAATTGAATTTTTTATACATTTTAGGTTGTTTCAAGACCAATTTTCAAAAGATCCAAGTGCCTAACAACCCTTGCCTACTCAACCCAATTAGAGTTGTTTAGGGATCTTGATTTCCTTTTTTTCTATAGTTTTTTTATTGATCTATTTACCTTTTCTCTTCTACACTTAATTTTTGATTTTTTCACCTGCTTCATTTTTTCTAAACTTTCATTAAAAATTATGCTTAAGTTTTCTTCCAAAATCAGCCACCTGCCTGGCTTAGTTGTTATTATTTAAATTGTATTTCAGTTTAAATTCTATTCCACCAATAATATTCATATGTTTGAATATTTTTTCAGTTTTATTTTATTTAAAAAATAATTGCCTCATCTTAATTGTATTTCAATTAAAAATTGTTCCACCAGTGATATTCATATGTTTGAATATATTTTCCATTCTTTTGTTTAAAGAATAATTGCTTCATCTTAATTGTATTTCAATTAAAGATTGTTGTTTAGGAACCATATCCACCCTTACCGGCCTATAAAAACATTGAAATATTTTTTCAGTAGAATTTTCCTTTGGTGCACTACCTCAAGATAGAGAATCTAGTCGCCAAGCAGCTCACCATTCGTGGGCACATTGCAAATCATTACACAAATTTCCTCAAGAAGGGTGCCGCCAACTTGTCGGTGGAATTAGCCCAGAGGAGAATCATTCGCCTTGATGAACTTTGGAATGAGTTCGTTGATAATGATCAAGTAATCAAGGACCACGATAGTGCTGATTTAGATCATGAATATTTCCAAGAGGATCTGCTTTTCCTGGTGCAGGAGGAGTATGATGACTCTCTGACCAGTTATCAAAGGTTCATTAAATCTCACTCGGTAGATCCGCCCATCCAGGTGAATGTGCCGGATTCCACCCCACAACTAGATCTCAGAGCTCTGACTAAGACTCTGCCTCAAATACAATTGCCTAAATTTTCGGGTAAATCTGCTGAATGGCCCAACTTTAGAGATATGTTTGTATCTCTGGTCCATAGTCAGCAAATTCCTGACGTTATCAAATTGACTTGCCTTCGGTCCTATTTGACAAGCGAAGCCCTCGATATCATTAAGGACTTGCCTATTTCAGATAAGAGCTATGCGCCAGCTTGGAAGACGTTGAAGCTTTTCTACGAAAACGAGCGTCGTCTGGTTCATAATCACCTGGCAGATTTATTCTCCGTCAAACCAATGATTTCCGAGACTTATTTTGAAGTTAAGCGCTTACTTAGCAAAACCCTTACACCTCTGAATGCGCTCCAAGCCTTGGAGCGGCCCACCAAGTACTGGTCCGACATTATTGTCTTCATGTTAGTTCGAAACATGCACAGTAACACTCGTCGCGATTGGGAGAAGAGTCTCGGAAAACACATGAAGTCGCCTACTATTGAGAGAGTAAAATCCTTTTTGGAAGCTCAAGCCTTAGTGTTGGAGTCTGTCGAGAGAATCGATAAACCTGCATCAGCCACTCCCCCTAGCACCCATAGGAAATCCGGTGCAACCACCACGGCAGTGGCCTCGGTCGAGACTCCCAAGGCTTCTTCGAGGAGGAAGGAAAGGGATGACAAGAGGTGTAGCTTGTGCAACGAGGATCACGCTCTCGCTCGTTGCCCCAGATTCAAGGAAAAGACACCGGCTGAAAGGAAAACAATTGTTTTTCAAAGGAGGCTGTGTCTTAACTGCTTCGGTCCTCATCACATAAGGGACTGCAAATCCAAATTCAGTTGTCTGCATTGCCAAGGTCAACACCATTCTTTGCTTCATTCTCCTTTTAAGGATAAACCTCCCGCTCCAATAACTACCTTGGTACCTGGTGGACCTCCCAATACGGGGACCATTCCCGCGTCTAAGGCTGACATTCAATTGGACATTGGCGCTACGCCCTTCTTTAATGGGGCTACCACTCAAACCGAACATTACTCAACGGTCCTTTTAGGAACAGCGCGGGTTTTCGTTAAAGGACCCGACGGTCGGAAAATAAAGGCTAGAGCTCTTATCGACAATTGCTCTCAGACATCGTTCATTTCTCAGAATTTGAGAGAACAACTTGGCCTAGTCTGCTCCTCCACCAACGCTCAAGTGTCTGCAGTTGGCGGTGTCCAAGCCGTCACTAGCCAAGCTATCACACATTTCCAAATTAGTCCGCATTTCGATTCTCGGTTTTCGTGTGAGGTTAAGGCATTGGTAGTACCACGGGTGTGTAACTACGTGCCCCCTCAGAAGCGCCAGGTTTCAGACCCCTTGTATCTGTCACACCTCAACCTGGCCGATCCACAGTTCTTGGATAACGCTCAGATAGACGTGCTCTTAGGAGCCGAAATACATGCTCGGATAGTCCAGGAGAGCGTAATCAGAGGCAAGCCCGATCAACCAATTGCCACTGCCACTCAATTGGGGTGGCTGATTTCTGGCCCGATTCCACTACTGAATTCTTATGTGTCCAATTCAGTGTCATTACACTGTACAGACAATTCACTCAACTTCGATCTGCAAAGATTCTGGAAGCAGGAGGAGCTGCCCTCCAAATCTAAGTACTCTTGCCCCGACGACGAAGAGTGCGAGCAGCACTATGTAAGAAACGTTAAGCGAGACCATGACGGCCGTTACGTCGTCAAGCTGCCTTTCAGATCATCTAAACCAACTCGAATTGGTAACTCCTACAGTAAGGCTGTTGCCATGTTGAGAAAGATGGAGCGGCGCTTCGAGAAGGATCCTGAATTCAAAGAATTGTACAAAGAGTTCATGATGGACTACATTTCCGCTGGTCACATGATCCCTGTGTCCCCCGAGGATCCGATATTCAAGCTCCTGGAAAACAGCTTCTTCTTGCCTCATCATGGTGTGCTCAAACCAACTAGCTCAACTACTAAGCTTCGAGCTGTTTTCAATGGGTCGAGCAAAACCGATTTAAACATATCATTGAATGACCTACTCCACACTGGTCCTAATCTACTGCCAGAGCTCCCTGACTTAATTTGTGGATGGAGACTGTATAAATTCGTCTTCGTTGCCGATATCAAGCAGATGTTTCGCCAAATAAAGGTCGACTCGGAAGACGTGCACTTTCAAGCTATCGTCTGGCGTTTCAATCCGAGCGACCCCCTTCAAATCTGGTACCTGCTGATTGTCAGCTATGGCTTGGGTTGTTCTTCATACCTGGCCATTCGTACTTTACGAGAGCTGGCCAAGGCCTATCGTAAAATCTACCCTCTGGCGGTACCAATCATCGACAATGAAAGCTACATGAATGACGAAACTTCCGGCGGGCATACGCTTAAAGAAACCCTTGAGAAGAAATCCCAATTGATAGGTCTTCTCAAAGAGGGTGGCTTCGAGCTGAGAAAATGGCTGTCAAATTGCCCTGAAGTTCTGGCGGATCTGCCGCCAGATCACCTCGCAACTAACCCAGAATCGGTCTTCGAGGACTCGTCCTCGTCCACGGTGCTTGGTTTAGTTTGGAATTCTCTGGAAGATACGTTGAGATCCAACGTGAATTGTGAAATTAGTCCAGTTAGGCCCACTAAGCGACTAGTTCTGTCTAGCATTGCCAAAATTTTCGATCCCATGGGCTGGCTGGCCACGGTCGTTGTATCTGCCAAAATATTTATGCAGTCCTTGTGGCTGCTGAAAGCTAATTGGGATGATCCACTCCCTGACGAATACGTCAGACAGTGGGAGCTTTGGATCTCGAAGTTGCCTGCCATAGGCACCATACGTATACCTCGCTATTTGAACTACTCTCCTGAAACCTTGATCTGCGAGATTCATGGATTTTCCGATGCGTCGGAGAGAGCTTACTCGGCTGCTGTCTACCTAAGATTCGTGAACCCTTCTGCAGTTCACTGCTCACTCCAGATCGCCAAAACAAGAGTGGCCCCACTCAAGACTCTGAGCGTTCCACGACTTGAGTTGGCTGGCGCTCATATTTTATCAAAATTGGTCAATCATCAACTTTCAATCTTGCCCATCAAAATCGACACGGTGCATCTCTGGTCTGATTCGCGAGATGTCCTGTTTTGGCTTCGAGGCCACCCATCGCAATGGCAAACCTTCGTAGCCAACAGGTGCAGCGAAATTCAATCCTTGGTTCCGGATGCTTTCTGGCATCACGTCGAGTCCGCTGAAAATCCTGCCGACATTGCCTCGCGCGGGATGAACCCAGAGTTGTTGTCGGATTGCAAATTGTTGTGGCAGGGCCCATCTTGGCTCTCAGAATCTTCAAGCCCTTGGTCTACAATTCCGGACGACTTGTCCTCTCACCATCCTACCCAGGTTAAAAAGACTGACATTGGCTTGTTTGCTCACGTCACAACCCAAACTGCGCTTCCCGAAATCTGGAGCTTGGGCCTTCGCTATTCCACTTTGGGAAGGCTGTTGCGAGTTACAGCTTATGTGATAAGATTCGTTCGGAAATTGTTTTTAAAAGTGCTACATAAAAAATCGAACATAAGTTTTAAATTTTATAGTTTTTTGAGTCTCCCCAGTTTCGAGAGCGACGTATTGGAACCGGTCGAACTGACTGACGCTAAATTGTTATGGATTTACCATAACCAGCGTGCCTTTTTCAGTGACGAAATTGAAAGAATTCTGACTACGTCCAAGCATGGTAGAAAACTACCAGGAGCACTCCTCAAGCTCAATCCAATCGTTAAAGACGGCCTTCTTAGGGTTGGTGGTCGTTTGGACCGTGCCCTACTCTCTTTTGACCAAAAACATCCGTTCATCTTGCCTGGCGACTGCTACTTAAGCCAGTTGCTTGTCCGAAAAGCCCATCTTGATACTCTCCATGGAGGAGTACAATTGACTTTGGGAACCCTCAGACAGGACGTGTGGATCATCAACGGTCGTAAGACTTTTAAGAAAGTGTTGGGAAATTGTAAATCCTCTCTGAGGTTTTCGCACCAGACAATGAATCCTCTCATGGGAGAGTTGCCAAGTGTTCGTGTCACACCAGCTCGCCCCTTCGCCCACTCCGGCGTGGACTACGCTGGTCCCTTTTCGATTCGGCTAACCAAGAGTAGAGGTCGCGGCACCACGAAAGGTTATGTTTGTTTGTTCGTGTGTCTATGTACCCGAGCCATCCACTTAGAGCTCGCCGAGGATTATTCTACTCAATCTTTCATCGCTGCATTCCACCGTTTCTCGTCTAGGAGAGGACATTGCTCTTTAATCTATAGTGATCAGGGCACCAATTTCATCGGTGCTGACGCCGAGCTTCGCCAAATGTTCCGCGAACGTTCTGTGTTCATAAACGAAGTTATCGAGGTTTTTGCTCAACAAGGCACCCTTTGGAAATTCAACCCTCCAGGCGCCCCCCATTTCGGGGGCATTTGGGAAGCTGGCGTCAAAGCCACGAAGCATCATCTACGTAGAGTGGTCGGGGACACCGTTCTTACTTTCTCGGAAATGTCTACTCTACTTTGTCGCATTGAGGCTTGTCTAAATTCACGGCCTTTGTTGCCTCTTTCAGACGATCCCTCTGACCTGAATTTTTCAACTCCTTCACATTTCTTAATTTTAAGACCTTCTCATTTGATTCCAGAACCAGACTTTACAACCGAAAACGTTCCTGTGGGCCGTAGGTGGCAGCTCATTTCCCAAAAAATGCAGCATTTTTGGGTTTGCTGGCGCAATGAGTACCTGTCTTCCCTGCAGCCAAGAGATAAATGGAGATCTCGCACTCGTTCCTTCCAACCAGGGGACGTGGTGTTTATCAGAGCTGAAAACACACCACCTGGACAGTGGCCTTTGGCTCGTGTAATGGAGACCTACCCTGATCCCCAGGGGGACAATCGGGTGTGTGAGCTGAGGACGGCCACTTCCAAGCTTCGCCGACCGTCAGTGAAGCTGCTCCTTTTAGTGCCAGCAGAAGCTTGCCAGACGCCCCCTCCAGCCGTGGAAGTTAGAGCTTGCAACTTAGTGTTACTTCAGCCCGCTAACAAAACTATCAATAATTAATCCATGCCCACACGGATTAAGGTGGGCGGAATGTTTAGAATTAATAGTATAAATTTGAATTTTGGCGCTTAAGCCGTTAGTTTGGACTACCTCGGTCGGAAATCAGCCGAGCGACTCACGCGAGGCGTGGTCGCCGAGATGATTTCCGTCCGCAGTCAGTCGGCATCAGTTAAAGAAAGCGAGCAGTCGCGTTTAGTGTGCTCCGCTAATTAAAGTCAATGACTATTGCCAGAGGTAGAGTGCCACCCGGTCAAAACGGCGTGACCACTCTCCTCTATTGTAAACCTTAGATACCGATAAATAAATTCACCAAAAGTTAAATGCCAGTGTCAGTTATTCGAAGCCCAGTGATTTCCTGCCTTCTCCTCTTCCCTTTTCGCTCGCGTTAATTTATATCCTCAAACAAATTCCACTAAAAAAAAAATTCAATCAGCAAATTCAAAATTATGAAATTACCAAATTTATTATAAATATCAAGAATGAAAATTAAATTTTATATATAATCATCCCTTATTCCTCAGAGACAGTTATTTGATCAGGTTAGGTATAGTGAAATAAATACAAATCTTGCTTTTATATTTTTGCACATAATGAAAATTAAATAAATCAATTTATTTTGTAATTCATAATTTCAAAATAATACACCTCACACTGGTAATTTTTTTTTTTTCTTTATAATGAGCAAATTCGAATTCGTACTAATTGAATAAAAGAAAAACAAAATCTAACATGTATATTTAAACAATCTTTATATAGTAATTATAAAAAAAATGCAATTCAAAAATCGAAAGAATATCAAAAAAAAAAAAAAAAAAAAAAAAAACTAAAACTACGTATTAATACAGCCTGTACTAAAATTTCCGTTACCAGATTTTTATTTTATTCTATTATATTTAGCAATTATATTTTTTTACCTCACCTCGAAACGTGCTCGCTGACAGCAAGTAAACCACTGACTACACCAACAATGTGTTTAAATTGCTCGTATATAAAGATAAAATAATTCTTATAAACTGTGTAGATAATCTTAGGATTTTCCTTTATTTGAATTTTTTAGTAATTGTGAATTCTATCGCGTGTTTGTATAATTCATTAATCAAAGCATTTACGAATGTTTAGATTACCGCAAACATAATTATTTTAGCTATTTTAATTATAATTATAATATAAGAAAATAATCTTAGAAATAATGTTTACGCGTTATGATAAAAATTATATTTTATCGCGAGACGAGAAAACAATTCTGCTTAGGAAGCTTACTTTTTGAGAGAAGAAATATGAATGCCCCAGTAACCGCGCGTGCCGGCGCCGAAAACCAGCCAACGTGGCTCTCCCCACTACGCCGGACTCACTAGCGACTCGCCGTCGATGCTTCTCGTTACCTTGCTTAGTGGTCCGCTTTCTGCCGCGACAAAACCGTGCTCTACGAATAACTTAAAAAAAATATACAAATTATACCATCCTTAAACATTCAACTATTTCATCATCAAAAAAAATTTTGTCGCGTAAGGTAAAGGATCCAATTGTGGACCCCTTACCCCAATTAATGGTCCCCTTCAGCAAAAATCATTTTTAAATATTTTTTTATTGCAAATGTCGGCATAAAACTATTTTAAAATAAACTTATGTTATCAAAGAATATTTCGAAATTTTTTTTTCAAGTTTACGTTAATAATTCCGTCTTATTTTTAAAGTCACAATGTTGGTTGACTCGAGGGTTAGGTTGGTGTTCTAGTTGCAGCGAATCAAGCAACTTTCAAACTTGAATTTCTAGGCATACTTTATTTATTTACGCAATGTATCACTGATCAATGAAAAGCTTAGACTTCAAAAATTAGTATAGTATCAATTTTGTAAGTTAGAAATATAAATTTTTAAATAAATAATGCAGTTCTCATAATTGGGCCCTAGTCTCAAGGTACCCCAATTAATGGTCCTGAAGAGCAGCGGTCCATTAATACGAACCTTTAAATGAAACTCCGAGTACCCCAATTAATGAGACGTTAGTTTTGGCTTTCATACCGAGTTTTATACACTAAAATATCAGCTTTATAAATCTTATAATGTGGTTAAATTACTTTTGTCAATGAAAACTGTAACTACTTTTAACTTCAATGTCAACAAAAATCGTAACCTCAAAAGTCAATAGTTTGAAATAAAATCACAGGGTCCATTAATTGGGGTAAGAAAAATGTTAAGGGGATATCGCATGTAAAAAAGGTCCATTAGTCGGGGTACTTTGACACACAGTTTCAAAAATACGGTCCAAAAGGTCTCTACTTTAAACATTAATTACTCTGTAAATAAATAAAATTTTTTAATAAAAAAAATTGATTTTGATTCTTAAGACCACTAAAATTAAGTATGTACAAAAAAAATTAACCTCACTTGCTTGACACACAGTTTCAAAAATACGGTCCAAAAGGTCTCTACTTTAAACATTAATTACTCTGTAAATAAATAAAATTTTTTAATAAAAAAAATTGATTTTGATTCTTAAGACCACTAAAATTAAGTATGTACAAAAAAAATTAACCTCACTTGCTTGGTTTTTTCTATAAAATTCAAAAACCCCGAAAGTTGTGATTTTTCGGGTCCACAATTGGGTCCTTTACCTTAACAAGCTTGAAGAAGATTTTAAGATTTTTTCTATAGTACCTTTCCGACCATTTATAAAAGACAACAAAGAAAAACAAGCGCACAGCGGTAAAATTCCATGCGCGTCTGAACAAGAAATGCTCCAACTTTTTTTGTACTGTATGTTTTGATCTAAAAATTTGTACACAATATCTTGAGGTCTTAATTTTTAATGTGAGATCAAAAAAGTTAATGTTTTTAAACTTTTGTCGCAGAGTTTTGTAAATTGAAAATTAGGTTATGTTTTCGTGATTTTTTCTAATATTTCAAATATTTTTATAACCCCCCATCCCGGCCGAATTTTAATAATTATTTATCAATTAAAAATTATTAAATGAACGTTCAGCCAAGTCGGAGGGATTATAAAAGTGATAAATCTTTCTCATGAGAACTGGGCTTGAAAAAAACGCGCCAGTTTTTGAAACTTTTTTCAAAGACTGCGAATTTTTATAATTTTGAAACAATGGTAGTTTAGATTTTTTGTAGTGATAAAAATACACTTTATAGTAAAACAAACTTTTGAAGCTTTGTGTTACATTCCTTTTGGTTGTTTAAAAAGTGTATCTTTGAAAAAAAAATATAAGTATATATAATTTTCAAGATTTCATGCTTTAAAAAACGCGCTTTTTACATGTAATTTTTTTGTATTTTGATATTATTTTTACAATGCTTGCGTTGTAAAACTTGTTTTAAATGAATAAATTAATGTGACGAATAAAAAATTTTTAGGTCTATCAAGACTGAGGGGCCATATTGAAATCAACGAATGAGACTTATAATATACTTCAATTAAATGCAAAGTTTTTTATCATTAACAATATTTCCACTATAGTTTTCAATAAATAGATCTGTCATTTATAGTTAATTAACGTAAATTTTATATTTAAAAATATGATACATTTCGACGTACAAGATTCAAATTTTACAAACTTTTTTATTAAAAATTAATGGTTTTGGATGTAATAATAAAGACTTAATATTTACAGAGCATTTTGCGAAATACATAAACCAAAAATAAATCAGCAGCTTATTTTTTTTCCATTTTTTAACAATTTCAAAATCAATAAACTATACAACAATAAAATATTATGCACTTAAATACAAGTAAAAATTACTGTAAAACTACACGGTAAAAAGTTTAGGTTAATGGCTGAACTACACTGGTGCTGCCACCGACTAGTGGTTTGAGTCAGCAGGCGAACTGGCTAGGCGCACAGCGATCCAACTCTGGCCGCTCAGCGACCAAAGTTGGTTGCCGAGAGGCCAGAGTTGATGTCGAGCACATGATACGAAACCATCATAGTCTGGTCGCTGGTAAGGTTTACGTGAGATTATTTCTCCCCGGATGAATGAAGGTTTTTTTTTTACTAATATTTATGCGCTGATCACGAAAATCCAAGTAAAAAGCATGAAAAAGGAGCGTTTAAAAGTTAACTACAATTATACTCTGCCGATGCGGAGCTCAGCGTTGGTTTCGATATAAGAATCATGGGCACGGTTTGCCAAGTTCAGAGAGCACATTTCTCCGGAGATATAATGTCGTCTGCTCTTCTCAAAAAATATTTATTTTGATATTTTCAGAGTTTTTTGTTGTATTTTGGCGTGATATAGTCGTTTGTAAAGAAATAAAAAATTTTAAATTTATCGTTGCTCGTTTGAAAAAAAAAGATTAACCTTTAAATAAAAATTATATTAATGTCAATGATGGAAAATTTTTTTTTTTTTCATCGCGGTTTTTTTCAGAAATGAATAAATAAATAAATAAATAAATAATCCCCCAAGCTGCTACAACCCCATAACACCGAGCTCACGAGGCTTTTTTTTAAATAAATAAATAAATGATCCCCCAAGCTGCTACAACCCCATAACTTCGAGCTCACAAGGCTTTTTTTATAAATAAATAAATAAATGATCCCCCGAGCTTCTACAACCCCATAACGCCGAGCTTGCAAGGCTTTTTTTTAAATAAATGGATAAATGATCCCCCAAGCTGCTAGAACCCCATAACGCCGAGCTTGTGAGTTTTTTTTATGAATAAATAAATAAATAAAAAATCCCCCAAGCTGCTACAACCCAATAACGCCGAGCTTGCGAGGCTTTTTTTTTAATAAATAAATAAATGATCCCCCAAGCTGCTACAACCCCATAACACCAAGCTCGCGAGTTTTTGTCAGAAATGAATGAAAAAATAAATGATCCCCCAAGCTGCTACAACCCCATAACGCCAAGCTCGCGAGGCTTTTTTTTAAATAAATGAATAAATGATCCCCCAAGCTGCTAGAACCCCATAACGCCGAGCTTGTGAGTTTTTTTTATGAATAAATAAATCAATAAATAATCACCCAAGCTGCTACAACCCCATAACGCCGAGCTTGCGAGGCTTTTATTTAAATAAATGAATAAATAGTCCCCCAAGCTGCTACAACCCCATAACGCCGAGCTCGCGAGTTTTTTTCAGAAATGAATAAATAAATAAATAATCCCCCAAGCTGCCACAACCTAATAACGCCGAGCTCGCGAGTTTTTTTTTTTAATAAATAAATAAATATTTATAAAAAAAACTGGCGAGCTCGGCATTATAGGGTCGTAGCAGCTTGGGGGATCATTTATTTATTTATTTAAAAAAAAGCCTCACGAGCTCGGTGTTATGGGATAGTAGCAGCTTGGGGGATTATTTATTTATTTATTTATTTATAAAAAAAACTCGCGAGCTCGGCGTTATGGGGTTGTAGCAGCTTGGGGGTTCATTTATTTATTTATTCATTTATAAAAAAAACTCACGAGCTATGCGTTATGGGGTTGTAGCAGCTTGGCGGATAATTTATTTATTCATAAAAAAGCCTCACGAGCTCGGCGTTTTTCACGGCCTCACGTTTTTTCAGATATGAATAAATAAATAAATAATCCCCAAAGCTGCTACAACTCCATAACACCGAGCTCGCGAGGCTTTTTTTTAAATAAATAAATAAATGATCCCCCAAGCTGCTACAACCCCATAACGCAAAGCTGGCGAGTTTTTTTCAGAAATGAATAATTAAATAAATAATCCCCGAGACTGCCACAACCCAATAACGCCGAGCTCGCGAGTTTTTTTTATAAATAAATAAATAAATAAATATTTATAAAAAAAACTCGCGATCTCAGCACTATAGGGTCGTAGCAGCTTGGGGGATCATTTATTTATTTATTTAAAAAAAAGCCTCACGAGCTCGTTGTTATGGGATTGTAGCAGCTTGGGGGATTATTTATTTATTTATTTATTTATAAAATAAACTCGCGAGCTCGGCGTTATGGGGTTGCAGCAGCTTGGGGATCATTTATTTATTTATTTATAAAAAAAAACTCGCGAGCTCGTTGTTATGGGGTTGTAGCAGCTTGGGGGATTATTTATTTATTTATTCATTTATAAAAAAACTCGCGAGCTATGCGTTATGGGGTTGTAGCAGCTTGGGGGATAATTTATTTATTTATTTATAAAAAAGCCTCACAAGCTCGGCGTTTTTCGCGGCCTCAAGTTTTTTCAGATATGAATAAGTAAATAAATAATCCCCAAAGCTGCTGAACCCCATAACACCGAGCTCGTGAGGCTTTTTTTTAAATAAATAATTAATTGATCCCCCAAGCTGCTACAACCCCGTAACGCAAAGCTCACGAGTTTTTTTCATAAATAAATAAATAGATAAATAATCCCCCAAGCTGCCACAACGAAATAACGCCGAGCTCGCGAGGCTTTTTTTTAAATAAATAAATTAATGATCCCCCAAACTGCTACAACCCCATAACACCGAGCTCGCAAGGCTTTTTTTATTAATAAATAAATAAATGATCCCCCGAGCTTCTACAACCCCATAACGCCAAGCTCGCGAGTTTTTGTCAGAAATGAATAAATAAATAAATGATCCCCCAAGCTGCTACAACCCCATAACGCCGAGCTCGTGAGGCTTTTTTTTAAATAATTGAATAAATGATCTCCCAAGCTGCTACAACCCCATAACGCCGAGCTTGCGAGTTTTTATTATGAATAAATAAATAAATAAATAATCCCCCAAGCTGCTACAACCCCATAACACCGAGCTCGCGAGGCTTTTTTAAAATAAATAAATAAATGATCCCCCAAGCTGCTAGAACCCCATAACGCTGAGCTTGTGAGTTTTTTTTAATGAATAAAAAAATCAATAAATAATTCCCCAAGCTGCTACAACCCCATAACGCCGAGCTCGTGAGTTTTTTTCAGAAATGAATAAATTCATAAATAATCCCCCAAGCTGCTACAACCCCATAACACCGAGCTCGCAAGGCTTTTTTTATAAATAAATAAATAAATGATCCCCCAAGCTGCTACAACTCCATAACGCCGAGCTTGCGAGTTTTTTTTATGAATAAATAAATAAATAAATAATCCCCCAAGCTGCTACAACCCCATAACGCCGAGCTCGCGAGTTTGTGTCAGAAATGAATAAATAAATGATCCCCCAAGCTGCTACAACCACATAACGCCGAGCTCGCGAGGCTTTTTTTTAAATAAATGAATAAATGATCCCCCAAGCTGTTACAACCCCATAACGCCGGGCTTGCGAGTTTTTTTCATGAATAAATGAATAAATAAATTAGAACCCAAGCTGCTACAACCCTATAACGCCGAGCTTGCGAGGCTTTTTTTATAAATAAATAAATAAATAAATAATCCCCCAAGCTGCTACAACCCAATATCGCCGAGCTTGCGAGGCTTTTTTTTTAATAAATAAATAAATGATCCCCCAAGCTGCTACAACCCCATAACACCAAGCTCGCGAGTTTTTGTCAGAAATGAATGAAAAAATAAATGATCCCCCAAGCTGCTACAACCCCATAACTCCAAGCTCGCGAGGCTTTTTTTTAAATAAATGAATAAATGATCCCCCAAGCTGCTAGAACTCCATAACGCCGAGCTTGTGAGTTTTTTTTATGAATAAATAAATCAATAAATAATCCCCCAAGCTGCTACAACCCCATAACGCCGAGCTTGCGAGGCTTTTATTTAAATAAATAAATAAATGTTCCCCCAAGCTGATACAACCCCATAACTCCAAGCTCGCGAGGCTTTTTTTAAATAAATGAATAAATGATCCCCCAAGCTTCTAGAACCCCATAACGCCGAGCTTGTGAGTTTTTTTTATGAATAAATAAATCAATAAATAATACCCAAGCTGCTACAACCCCATAACACCGAGCTCGCGAGGCTTTTTTAAAATAAATAAATAAATGATCCCCCAAGCTGCTAGAACCCCATAACGCTGAGCTTGTGAGTTTTTTTTAATGAATAAAAAAATCAATAAATAATTCCCCAAGCTGCTACAACCCCAAAACGCTGAGCTCGAGAGGCTTTTTTTTAAATAAATGAATAAATGATCCCCCAAGCTGCTACAACCCCATAACGCAAAGCTCACGAGTTTTTTTCATAAATAAAAAAATAGATAAATAATCCCCCAAGCTGCTACAACCCCATAACGCCGAGCTTGCGAGGCTTTTATTTAAATAAATGAATAAATGATCCCCCATGCTGCTACAACCCTATAACACCGAGCTCGAGAGGCTTTTTTTTAAATAAATGAATAAATGGTCCCCCAAGCTGATACAACCCCATAACTCCAAGCTCGCGAGGCTTTTTTTTAAATAAATGAATAAATGATCCCCCAAGCTTCTAGAACCCCATAACGCCGAGCTTGTGAGTTTTTTTTATGAATAAATAAATCAATAAATAATACCCAAGCTGCTACAACCCCATAACACCGAGCTCGCGAGGCTTTTTTAAAATAAATAAATAAATGATCCCCCAAGCTGCTACAACCCCAAAACGCCGAGCTCGAGAGGCTTTTTTTTAAATAAATGAATAAATGATCCCCGAAGCTGCTACAACCCCATAACGCAAAGCTCACGAGTTTTTTTCATAAATAAATAAATAGATAAATAATCCCCCAAGCTGCCTCAACGAAATAACGCCGAGCTCGCGAGTTTTTTTTATAAATAAATAAATAAATAAATATTTATAAAAAAAACTCGCGATCTCAGCACTATAGGGTCGTAGCAGCTTGGGGGATCATGTATTTATTTATTTAAAAAAAAGCCTCACGAGCTCGTTGTTATGGGATTGTAGCAGCTTGGGGGATTATTTATTTATTTATTTATTTATAAAATAAACTCGCGAGCTCGGCGTTATGGGGTTGCAGCAGCTTGGGAATCATTTATTTATTTATTTATAAAAAAAACTCGCGAGCTCGTTGTTATGGGGTTGTAGCAGCTTGGGGGATTATTTATTTATTTATTCATTTATAAAAAAAACTCGCGAGCTATGCGTTATGGGGTTGTAGCAGCTTGGGGGATAATTTATTTATTTATTTATAAAAAAGCCTCACGAGCTCGGCGTTTTTCGCGGCCTCAAGTTTTTTCAGATATGAATAAGTAAATAAATAATCCCCAAAGCTGCTGAACCCCATAACACCGAGCTCGTAAGGCTTTTTTTTATATAAATAATTAATTGATCCCCCAAGCTGCTACAACCCCATAACGCAAAGCTCACGAGTTTTTTTCATAAATAAATAAATAGATAAATAATCCCTCAAGCTGCCACAACGAAATAACGCCGAGCTCGCGAGGCTTTTTTTTAAATAAATAAATAAATGATCCCCAAACTGCTACAACCCCATAACACCGAGCTCGCAAGGCTTTTTTTATTAATAAATAAATAAATGATCCCCCGAGCTTCTACAACCCCATAACGCCAAGCTCGCGAGTTTTTGTCAGAAATGAATAAATAAATAAATGATCCCCCAAGCTGCTACAACCCCATAACGCCGAGCTCGTGAGGCTTTTTTTTAAATAATTGAATAAATGATCCCCCAAGCTGCTAACACCCCATAACGCCGAGCTTGCGAGTTTTTATTATGAATAAATAAATAAATAAATAATCCCCCAAGCTGCTACAACCCCATAACACCGAGCTCGCGAGGCTTTTTTAAAATAAATAAATAAATGATCCCCCAAGCTGCTAGAACCCCATAACGCTGAGCTTGTGAGTTTTTTTTAATGAATAAAAAAATCAATAAATAATTCCCCAAGCTGCTACAACCCCATAACGCCGAGCTCGTGAGTTTTTTTCAGAAATGAATAAATTAATAAATAATCCCCCAAGCTGCTACAACCCCATAACACCGAGCTCGCAGGGCTTTTTTTATAAATAAATAAATAAATGATCCCCCAAGCTGCTACAACCCCATAACGCCGAGTTTGCGAGTTTTTTTTATGAATAAATAAATAAATAAATAATCCCCCAAGCTGCTACAACCCCATAACGCCGAGCTCGCGAGTTTGTGTCAGAAATGAATAAATAAATGATCCCCCAAGCTGCTACAACCACATAACGCCGAGCTCGCGAGGCTTTTTTTTAAATAAATGAATAAATGATCCCCCAAGCTGTTACAACCCCATAACGCCGGGCTTGCGAGTTTTTTTCATGAATAAATGAATAAATAAATTAAAACCCAAGCTGCTACAACCCTATAACGCCGAGCTTGCGAGGCTTTTTTTATAAATAAATAAATAAATAAATAATCCCCCAAGCTGCTACAACCCAATAACGCCGAGCTTGCGAGGCTTTTTTTTAAATAAATGAATAAATGATCCCCCAAGCTGCTAGAACCCCATAACGCCGAGCTTGTGAGTTTTTTTTATGAATAAATAAATCAATAAATAATCCCCCAAGCTGCTACAACCCCATAACGCCGAGCTTGCGAGGCTTTTATTTAAATAAATAAATAAATGATCCCCCAAGCTGCTACAACCCTATAACACCGAGCTCGAGAGGCTTTTTTTTAAATAAATGAATAAATGGTCCCCCAAGCTGATACAACCCCATAACTCCAAGCTCGCGAGGCTTTTTTTTAAATAAATGAATAAATGATCCCCCAAGCTGCTAGAACCCCATAACGCCGAGCTTGTGAGTTTTTTTTATGAATAAATAAATCAATAAATAATCCCCCAAGCTGCTACAACCCCATAACGCCGAGCTTGCGAGGCTTTTATTTAAATAAATAAATAAATGATCCCCCAAGCTGCTACAACCCTATAACACCGAGCTCGAGAGGCTTTTTTTTAAATAAATGAATAAATGGTCCCCCAAGCTGATACAACCCCATAACTCCAAGCTCGCGAGGCTTTTTTTTAAATAAATGAATAAATGATCCCCCAAGCTGCTACAACCCCATAACACCGAGCTCGCGAGGCTTTTTTTTAAATAAATATATAAATGATCCCCCAAGCTGTTAAATCCCCATAACGCCGAGCTCGCGAGTTTTTTTTATAAATAAATAAATCAATAAATAATCCCCCAAGCTGCTACAACCCCATAACGCCGAGCTTGCGAGGCTTTTATTTAAATAAATAAATAAATGATCCCCCAAGCTGCTACAACCCTATAACACCGAGCTCGAGAGGCTTTTTTTTAAATAAATGAATAAATGGTCCCCCAAGCTGATACAACCCCATAACTCCAAGCTCGCGAGGCTTTTTTTTAAATAAATGAATAAATGATCCCCCAAGCTGCTAGAACCCCATAACGCCGAGCTTGTGAGTTTTTTTTATGAATAAATAAATCAATAAATAATCCCCCAAGCTGCTACAACCCCCTAACACCGAGCTCGCGAGGCTTTTTTAAAATAAATAAATAAAAGATCCCCCAAGCTGCTAGAACCCCATAACGCTGAGCTTGTGAGTTTTTTTTAATGAATAAAAAAATCAATAAATAATTCCCCAAGCTGCTACAACCCCATAACGCCAAGCTCGTGAGTTTTTTTCAGAAATGAACAAATTAATAATTAATCCCCCAAGCTGCTACAACCCCATAACACCGAGCTCGCGAGTTTGTGTCAGAAATGAATAAATAAATGATCCCCCAAGCTGCTACAACCACATTACACCGAGCTCGTGAGTTTTTTTCAGAAATGAATAAATTAATAAATAATCCCCCAAGCTGCTACAACCCCATAACACCGAGCTCGCAAGGCTTTTTTTATAAATAAATAAATGAATGATCCCCCAAGCTGCTACAACCCCATAACGCCGAGCTTGCGAGTTTTTTTTAAGAATAAATAAATAAATAAATAATCCCCCAAGCTGCTACAACCCCATAACGCCGAGCTCGTAAGGCTTTTTTTTAAATAAATAAATAAATGATCCCCCAAGCTGCTACAACCCCATAACGCCAAGCTCCTGAGTTTTTTTTATAAATAAATAAATAAATAAATATTTATAAAAAAAACTCGCGAGCTCGGCATTATAGGGTCGTAGCAGCTTGGGGGATCATTTATTTATTTATTTAAAAAAAAGTCTCACGAGCTCGGTGTTATGGGGTTGTAGCAGCTCGTGGGGTTATTTATTTATTTATTTAAAAAAAAGCCTCCCGAACTCGGTGTTATGGGGTTGTAGCAGCTTGGGGGATTATTTATTTATTCATTTCTGAAAAAACCTCGCGAGCTCGGCGTTATTTGGTTGCAGCAGCTTGGGGGATCATTCATTTATTTATTTAAAAAAAAAGCCTCGCGAGCTCGGCGTTATCGGGTTGTAGCAGATTGGGGGATTATTTCATTATTTATTTATAAAAAAGCCTCGCGAGCTCGGCGTTATGGGGTTATAGCAGCTTGGGGGATTATTTATTTATTCATTTCTGAAAAAACCTCGCGAGCTCGGCGTTATTTGGTTGCAGCAGCTTGGGGGATCATTCATTTATTTATTTAAAAAAAAAGCCTCGCGAGCTCAACGTTATCGGGTTGTAGCAGATTGGGGGATTATTTAATTATTTATTTATAAAAAAGCCTCGAAAGCTCGGCGTTATGGGGTTGCAGCAGCTTAGGGATCATTTATTTATTCATTTCTGAAAAAACCTCGCGAGCTCGGCGTTATGGGGTTGTAGCAGCTTGGGGGATCATTTATTTATTTATTTAAAAAAAAGGCCTCGTGAGCTCGGTGTTATGGGGTTGTAGCAGCTTGGGGGATTATCTATTTATTCATTTATTTATAAAAAAAACTCGCGAGCTCGGCGTTATGGGGTTGTAGCAGCTGGGGGGATCATTTATTTATTTATTTAAAAAAAAGCCTCGCGAGCTCGGTGTTCTGGGGTTGTAGCAGCTTGGGGGATCATTTATTTATTTATTTATAAAAAAAGCCTCACGAGCTCGGTGTTATTTGGTTGTAGCAGTTTGGGGGATCATTCATTTATTTATTTTAAAAAAAAGCCTCGCGAGCTCGGCGTTATCGGGTTGTAGCAGCTTGGGGGATAATTTATTTATTTATTTATAAAAAAGCCCCGCCAGCTCGGCGTTTATCGCAGCCTCACGATTTTTCAGATATGAGAAATAAATAAATAATCCCCCAAGCTGCTACAACCCCATAACACCGAGCTCGCGAGGCTTTTTTTTAAATAAATATATAAATGATCCCCCAAGCTGTTAAATCCCCATAACGCCGAGCTCGCGAGTTTTTTTTATAAATAAATAAATAAATAAATAAATAATCCCCCAAGCTGCTACAACCCCATAACACCGAGCTCACGAGGCTTTTTTATAAATAAATAAATAAATGATCCCCCAAGGTGCTACAACCCCATAACGCCGAGCTCGCGAGGCTTTTTTTTAAATAAATGAATAAATGATCCCCCAAGCTGTTACAACCCCATAACGCCGGGCTTGCGAGTTTTTTTCATGAATAAATGAATAAATAAATTAAAACCCAAGCTGCTACAACCCTATAACGCCGAGCTTGCGAGGCTTTTTTTATAAATAAATAAATAAATAAATAATCCCCCAAGCTGCTACAACCCAATAACGCCGAGCTTGCGAGGCTTTTTTTTAAATAAATGAATAAATGATCCCCCAAGCTGCTAGAACCCCATAACGCCGAGCTTGTGAGTTTTTTTTATGAATAAATAAATCAATAAATAATCCCCCAAGCTGCTACAACCCCATAACGCCGAGCTTGCGAGGCTTTTATTTAAATAAATAAATAAATGATCCCCCAAGCTGCTACAACCCTATAACACCGAGCTCGAGAGGCTTTTTTTTAAATAAATGAATAAATGGTCCCCCAAGCTGATACAACCCCATATCGCGAGCTTGCGAGGCTTTTATTTAAATAAATAAATAAATGATCCCCCAAGCTGCTACAACCCTATAACACCGAGCTCGAGAGGCTTTTTTTTAAATAAATGAATAAATGGTCCCCCAAGCTGATACAACCCCATAACTCCAAGCTCGCGAGGCTTTTTTTTAAATAAATGAATAAATGATCCCCCAAGCTGCTACAACCCCATAACACCGAGCTCGCGAGGCTTTTTTTTAAATAAATATATAAATGATCCCCCAAGCTGCTACAACCCCATAACTTCGAGCTCACAAGGCTTTTTTTATAAATAAATAAATCAATAAATAATCCCCCAAGCTGCTACAACCCCATAACGCCGAGCTTGCGAGGCTTTTATTTAAATAAATAAATAAATGATCCCCCAAGCTGCTACAACCCTATAACACCGAGCTCGAGAGGCTTTTTTTTAAATAAATGAATAAATGGTCCCCCAAGCTGATACAACCCCATAACTCCAAGCTCGCGAGGCTTTTTTTTAAATAAATGAATAAATGATCCCCCAAGCTGCTAGAACCCCATAACGCCGAGCTTGTGAGTTTTTTTTATGAATAAATAAATCAATAAATAATCCCCCAAGCTGCTACAACCCCCTAACACCGAGCTCGCGAGGCTTTTTTAAAATAAATAAATAAATGATCCCCCAAGCTGCTAGAACCCCATAACGCTGAGCTTGTGAGTTTTTTTTAATGAATAAAAAAATCAATAAATAATTCCCCAAGCTGCTACAACCCCATAACGCCAAGCTCGTGAGTTTTTTTCAGAAATGAATAAATTAATAATTAATCCCCCAAGCTGCTACAACCCCATAACACCGAGCTCGCAAGGCTTTTTTTATAAATAAATAAATAAATGATCCCCCAAGCTGCTACAACCCCATAACGCCGAGCTTGCGAGTTTTTTTTATGAATAAATGAATAAATAAATAATCCCCCAAGCTGCTACAACCCCATAACGCCGAGCTCGCGAGTTTGTGTCAGAAATGAATAAATAAATGATCCCCCAAGCTGCTACAACCACATTACACCGAGCTCGTGAGTTTTTTTCAGAAATGAATAAATTAATAAATAATCCCCCAAGCTGCTACAACCCCATAACACCGAGCTCGCAAGGCTTTTTTTATAAATAAATAAATGAATGATCCCCCAAGCTGCTACAACCCCATAACGCCGAGCTTGCGAGTTTTTTTTAAGAATAAATAAATAAATAAATAATCCCCCAAGCTGCTACAACCCCATAACGCCGAGCTCGTAAGGCTTTTTTTTAAATAAATAAATAAATGATCCCCCAAGCTGCTACAACCCCATAACGCCAAGCTCCTGAGTTTTTTTTATAAATAAATAAATAAATAAATATTTATAAAAAAAACTCGCGAGCTCGGCATTATAGGGTCGTAGCAGCTTGGGGGATCATTTATTTATTTATTTAAAAAAAAGTCTCACGAGCTTGGTGTTATGGGGTTGTAGCAGCTCGTGGGGTTATTTATTTATTTATTTAAAAAAAAGCCTCCCGAACTCGGTGTTATGGGGTTGTAGCAGCTTGGGGGATTATTTATTTATTCATTTCTGAAAAAACCTCGCGAGCTCGGCGTTATTTGGTTGCAGCAGCTTGGGGGATCATTCATTTATTTATTTAAAAAAAAAGCCTCGCGAGCTCGGCGTTATCGGGTTGTAGCAGATTGGGGGATTATTTCATTATTTATTTATAAAAAAGCCTCGCGAGCTCGGCGTTATGGGGTTATAGCAGCTTGGGGGATTATTTATTTATTCATTTCTGAAAAAACCTCGCGAGCTCGGCGTTATTTGGTTGCAGCAGCTTGGGGGATCATTCATTTATTTATTTAAAAAAAAAGCCTCGCGAGCTCAACGTTATCGGGTTGTAGCAGATTGGGGGATTATTTAATTATTTATTTATAAAAAAGCCTCGAAAGCTCGGCGTTATGGGGTTGCAGCAGCTTAGGGATCATTTATTTATTCATTTCTGAAAAAACCTCGCGAGCTCGGCGTTATGGGGTTGTAGCAGCTTGGGGGATCATTTATTTATTTATTTAAAAAAATGCCTCGTGAGCTCGGTGTTATGGGGTTGTAGCAGCTTGGGGGATTATCTATTTATTCATTTATTTATAAAAAAAACTCGCGAGCTCGGCGTTATGGGGTTGTAGCTGCTGGGGGGATCATTTATTTATTTATTTAAAAAAAAGCCTCGCGAGCTCGGTGTTCTGGGGTTGTAGCAGCTTGGGGGATCATTTATTTATTTATTTATAAAAAAAGCCTCACGAGCTCGGTGTTATTTGGTTGTAGCAGTTTGGGGGATCATTCATTTATTTATTTTAAAAAAAAGCCTCGCGAGCTCGGCGTTATCGGGTTGTAGCAGCTTGGGGGATAATTTATTTATTTATTTATAAAAAAGCCCCGCCAGCTCGGCGTTTATCGCAGCCTCACGATTTTTCAGATATGAGAAATAAATAAATAATCCCCCAAGCTGCTACAACCCCATAACACCGAGCTCGCGAGGCTTTTTTTTAAATAAATATATAAATGATCCCCCAAGCTGTTAAATCCCCATAACGCCGAGCTCGCGAGTTTTTTTTATAAATAAATAAATAAATAAATAAATAATCCCCCAAGCTGCTACAACCCCATAACACCGAGCTCACGAGGCTTTTTTATAAATAAATAAATAAATGATCCCCCAAGGTGCTACAACCCCATAACGCCGAGCTCGCGAGGCTTTTTTTTAAATAAATGAATAAATGATCCCCCAAGCTGTTACAACCCCATAACGCCGGGCTTGCGAGTTTTTTTCATGAATAAATGAATAAATAAATTAAAACCCAAGCTGCTACAACCCTATAACGCCGAGCTTGCGAGGCTTTTTTTATAAATGAATAAATAAATAAATAATCCCCCAAGCTGCTACAACCCAATAACGCCGAGCTTGCGAGGCTTTTTTTTAAATAAATGAATAAATGATCCCCCAAGCTGCTAGAACCCCATAACGCCGAGCTTGTGAGTTTTTTTTATGAATAAATAAATCAATAAATAATCCCCCAAGCTGCTACAACCCCATAACGCCGAGCTTGCGAGGCTTTTATTTAAATAAATAAATAAATGATCCCCCAAGCTGCTACAACCCTATAACACCGAGCTCGAGAGGCTTTTTTTTAAATAAATGAATAAATGGTCCCCCAAGCTGATACAACCCCATAACTCCAAGCTCGCGAGGCTTTTTTTAAAATAAATGAATAAATGATCCCCCAAGCTGCTAGAACCCCATAACGCCGAGCTTGTGAGTTTTTTTTATGAATAAATAAATCAATAAATAATCCCCCAAGCTGCTACAACCCCATAACGCCGAGCTTGCGAGGCTTTTATTTAAATAAATAAATAAATGATCCCCCAAGCTGCTACAACCCTATAACACCGAGCTCGAGAGGCTTTTTTTTAAATAAATGAATAAATGGTCCCCCAAGCTGATACAACCCCATAACTCCAAGCTCGCGAGGCTTTTTTTTAAATAAATGAATAAATGATCCTCCAAGCTGCTACAACCCCATAACACCGAGCTCGCGAGGCTTTTTTTAAAATAAATATATAAATGATCCCCCAAGCTGCTACAACCCCATAACTTCGAGCTCACAAGGCTTTTTTTATAAATAAATAAATCAATAAATAATCCCCCAAGCTGCTACAACCCCATAACGCCGAGCTTGCGAGGCTTTTATTTAAATAAATAAATAAATGATCCCCCAAGCTGCTACAACCCTATAACACCGAGCTCGAGAGGCTTTTTTTTAAATAAATGAATAAATGGTCCCCCAAGCTGATACAACCCCATAACTCCAAGCTCGCGAGGCTTTTTTTTAAATAAATGAATAAATGATCCCCCAAGCTGCTAGAACCCCATAACGCCGAGCTTGTGAGTTTTTTTTATGAATAAATAAATCAATAAATAATCCCCCAAGCTGCTACAACCCCCTAACACCGAGCTCGCGAGGCTTTTTTAAAATAAATAAATAAATGATCCCCCAAGCTGCTAGAACCCCATAACGCTGAGCTTGTGAGTTTTTTTTAATGAATAAAAAAATCAATAAATAATTCCCCAAGCTGCTACAACCCCATAACGCCAAGCTCGTGAGTTTTTTTCAGAAATGAATAAATTAATAATTAATCCCCCAAGCTGCTACAACCCCATAACACCGAGCTCGCAAGGCTTTTTTTATAAATAAATAAATAAATGATCCCCCAAGCTGCTACAACCCCATAACGCCGAGCTTGCGAGTTTTTTTTATGAATAAATGAATAAATAAATAATCCCCCAAGCTGCTACAACCCCATAACGCCGAGCTCGCGAGTTTGTGTCAGAAATGAATAAATAAATGATCCCCCAAGCTGCTACAACCACATTACACCGAGCTCGTGAGTTTTTTTCAGAAATGAATAAATTAATAAATAATCCCCCAAGCTGCTACAACCCCATAACACCGAGCTCGCAAGGCTTTTTTTATAAATAAATAAATGAATGATCCCCCAAGCTGCTACAACCCCATAACGCCGAGCTTGCGAGTTTTTTTTAAGAATAAATAAATAAATAAATAATCCCCCAAGCTGCTACAACCCCATAACGCCGAGCTCGTAAGGCTTTTTTTTAAATAAATAAATAAATGATCCCCCAAGCTGCTACAACCCCATAACGCCAAGCTCCTGAGTTTTTTTTATAAATGAATAAATAAATAAATATTTATAAAAAAAACTCGCGAGCTCGGCATTATAGGGTCGTAGCAGCTTGGGGGATCATTTATTTATTTATTTAAAAAAAAGTCTCACGAGCTCGGTGTTATGGGGTTGTAGCAGCTCGTGGGGTTATTTATTTATTTATTTAAAAAAAAGCCTCCCGAACTCGGTGTTATGGGGTTGTAGCAGCTTGGGGGATTATTTATTTATTCATTTCTGAAAAAACCTCGCGAGCTCGGCGTTATTTGGTTGCAGCAGCTTGGGGGATCATTCATTTATTTATTTAAAAAAAAAGCCTCGCGAGCTCGGCGTTATCGGGTTGTAGCAGATTGGGGGATTATTTCATTATTTATTTATAAAAAAGCCTCGCGAGCTCGGCGTTATGGGGTTATAGCAGCTTGGGGGATTATTTATTTATTCATTTCTGAAAAAACCTCGCGAGCTCGGCGTTATTTGGTTGCAGCAGCTTGGGGGATCATTCATTTATTTATTTAAAAAAAAAGCCTCGCGAGCTCAACGTTATCGGGTTGTAGCAGATTGGGGGATTATTTAATTATTTATTTATAAAAAAGCCTCGAAAGCTCGGCGTTATGGGGTTGCAGCAGCTTAGGGATCATTTATTTATTCATTTCTGAAAAAACCTCGCGAGCTCGGCGTTATGGGGTTGTAGCAGCTTGGGGGATCATTTATTTATTTATTTAAAAAAATGCCTCGTGAGCTCGGTGTTATGGGGTTGTAGCAGCTTGGGGGATTATCTATTTATTCATTTATTTATAAAAAAAACTCGCGAGCTCGGCGTTATGGGGTTGTAGCAGCTGGGGGGATCATTTATTTATTTATTTAAAAAAAAGCCTCGCGAGCTCGGTGTTGTGGGGTTGTAGCAGCTTGGGGGATCATTTATTTATTTATTTATAAAAAAAGCCTCACGAGCTCGGTGTTATTTGGTTGTAGCAGTTTGGGGGATCATTCATTTATTTATTTATTTTAAAAAAAAGCCTCGCGAGCTCGGCGTTATCGGGTTGTAGCAGCTTGGGGGATAATTTATTTATTTATTTATAAAAAAGCCCCGCCAGCTCGGCGTTTATCGCAGCCTCACGATTTTTCAGATATGAGAAATAAATAAATAATCCCCCAAGCTGCTACAACCCCATAACACCGAGCTCGCGAGGCTTTTTTTTAAATAAATATATAAATGATCCCCCAAGCTGTTAAATCCCCATAACGCCGAGCTCGCGAGTTTTTTTTATAAATAAATAAATAAATAAATAATCCCCCAAGCTGCTACAACCCCATAACACCGAGCTCACGAGGCTTTTTTATAAATAAATAAATAAATGATCCCCCAAGGTGCTACAACCCCATAACGCCGAGCTCGCGTGGATTTTTTTTTAATAAATAAATAAATGATCCCCCAAGCTGCTACAACCCCATTACGCCGAGTTCGCGAGTTTTTTTTATAAATAAATAAATAAATAAATAATCCCCCAAGCTGCTTTAACCCCATAACACCGAGCTCGCGAGGCTTTTTTTAAAAATAAATAAATGAATGATCCTTCAAGCTGCTACAACCAAATAACGCCGAGCTCGCGAGGTTTTTTCAGAAATGAATAAATAAATAAATAAATAATCCCCCAAGCTGCTACAACCCCAAAACACCGAACTCTCGAGGCTTTTTTTTAAATAAATAAATAAATGATCCCTCAAGCTGCTACAACCCCATAACGCTGAGCTTGCGAGTTTTTTTTATGAATAAATAAATAAATGAATAATCCCCCAAGCTGCTACAACCCCATAACGCCGAGCTCGCGAGTTTGTGTCAGAAATGAATAAATAAATGATCCCCCAAGCTGCTACAACCACAAAACGCCAAGCTCGCGAGGCTTTTTTTTAAATAAATGAATAAATGATCCCCCAAGCTGTTACAACCCCATAACGCCAAACTTGCGAGTTTTTTTCATGAATAAATAAATAAATAAATTAAAACCTAAGCTGCTACAACCCCATAACACCGTGCTCGCGAGGCTTTTTTATAATAAATAAATAAATGATCCCCCAAGCTGCTACAACCACATTACACCGAGCTCGTGAGTTTTTTTCAGAAATGAATAAATTAATAAATAATCCCCCAAGCTGCTACAACCCCATAACACCGAGCTCGTGAGTTTTTTTCAGAAATGAATAAATTAATAAATAAATAATCCCCCAAGCTGCTACAACCCCATAACGCCGAGCTCGCGAGTTTGTGTCAGAAATGAATAAATAAATGATCCCCCAAGCTGCTACAACCACATAACGCCGAGCTCGTAAGGCTTATTTTTAAATAAATAAATAAATGATCCCCCAAGCTGCTACAACCCCATAACGCCGAGCTCGCGAGTTTTTGTCAGAAATGAATAAATAAATAAATGATCCCCCAAGCTGTTACAACCCCATAACGCCGAGCTCGCGAGGCTTTTTTTTAAATAAATGAATAAATGATCCCTCAAGCTGCTACAACCCCATAACGCCGAGCTTGCGAGTTTTTTTTAATGAATAAATAAATAAATTAATAATCTCCCAAGCTGCTTCAACCCCATAACACCGAGCTCGCGAGTTTGTGTCAGAAATGAATAAATGAATAAATGATCCCCCAAGCTGCTACAACCCCATAACGCCGAGATCGCGAAGCTTTTTTTTAAATAAATGAATAAATGATCCCCCAAGCTGTTACAACCCCATAACGCCGAGCTTGCGAGTATTTTCATGAATAAATAAATAAATAAATTAAAACCCAAGCTGCTACAACCCTATAACGCCGATCTTGCGAGGCTTTTTTTATAAATAAATAAATAAATGATCCCCCAAGCTGCTACAACCCCATAACGCCGAGCTTGTAAGGCTTTTTTTTAAATAAATAAATAAATAAACCCCTAAGCTGCTACAACCCCATAACGCCGAGCTCGCGAGTTTATGTCAGAAATGAATAAATAAATGATCCCCCAAGCTGCTACAACCACATAACGCCGAGCTCGCGAGGCTTTTTTTTAAATAAATGAATAAATGATCCCCCAAGCTGTTACAACCCCATAACGCCGAGCTTGCGAGTTTTTTTCATGAATAAATAAATAAATAAATTATTACCCAAGCTGCTACAACCCTATAACGCCGAGCTCGTAAGGCTTTTTTTTTAAATAAATAAATAAATGATCCCCCGAGCTTCTACAACCCCATAACGCCGAGCTCGCGAGTTTTTGTCAAAAATGAATAAATAAATAAATGATCCCCCAAGCTGCTACAACCCCATAACGCCGAGCTCGCGAGGCTTTTTTTTAAATAAATGAATAAATGATCCCCCAAGCTGCTACAACCCCATAACGCCAAGCTTGCGAGTTTTTTTTATGAATAAATAAATAAATTAATAATCCCCCAAGCTGCTACAACCCCATAACGCCGAGCTTGCGAGTTTTTTTCATGAATAAATAAATAAATAAATTAAAACCCAAGCTGCTACAACCCTATAACGCCGAGCTTGTAAGGCTTTTTTTTAAATAAATAAATAAATAATCCCCCAAGCTGCTACAACCCCATAACGCCGATCTCGCGAGTTTGTGTCAGAAATGAATAAATAAATGATCCTCCAAGCTGCTACAACCACATAACGCCGAGCCCGCGAGGCTTTTTTTTAAATAAATGAATAAATGATCCCCCAAGCTGTTACAACCCCATAACGCCGAGCTTGCGAGTTTTTTTCATGAATAAATAAATAAATAAATTAAAACCCAAGCTGCTACAACCCTATAACGCCGAGCTTGCGAGGCTTTTTTTATAAATAAATAAATAAATGATCCCTCAAGCTGCTACAACCCTATAACGCCGAGCTCGTAAGGCTTTTTTTTAAATAAATAAATAAATGATCCCCCGAGCTTCTACAACCCCAAAACGCCGAGCTCGCGAGTTTTTGTCAGAAATGAATAAATAAATAAATGATCCCCCAAGCTGCTACAACCCCATAACGCCGAGCTCGCGATGCTTTTTTTTAAATAAATAAATAAATGATCCCCCAAGCTGCTACAACCCCATAAAGCCGAGCTTGCGAGTTTGCGTCAGAAATGAATAAATAAATGATCCCCCAAGCCGCTACAACCACATAACGCCGAGCCTGCGAGGCTTTTTATTAAATAAATGAATAAATGATCCCTCAAGCTGCTACAACCCCATAACGCCGAGCTCCTGAGGCTTTTTTTTAAATAAATGAAAAATTATCCCCCAAGCTGTTACAACCCCATAACGCCGAGCTTGCGAGTTTTTTTTAATGAATAAATAAATAAATAAATAATCCCCCAAGCTGCTACAACCCTATAACGCCGAGCTTGCGAGGCTTTTTTTTAAATAAATGAATAAATGATCCCCCAAGCTGCTACAACCCCATAACGCCGAGCTCCTGAGGCTTTTTTTTAAATAAATGAAAAATTATCCCCCAAGCTGTTACAACCCCATAACGCCGAGCTTGCGAGTTTTTTTTAATGAATAAATAAATAAATAAATTATTACCCAAGCTGCTACAACCCTATAACGCCGAGCTCGTAAGGCTTTTTTTTTAAATAAATAAATAAATGATCCCCCGAGCTTCTACAACCCCATAACGCCGAGCTCGCGAGTTTTTGTCAAAAATGAATAAATAAATAAATGATCCCCCAAGCTGCTACAACCCCATAACGCCGAGCTCGCGAGGCTTTTTTTTAAATAAATGAATAAATGATCCCCCAAGCTGCTACAACCCCATAACGCCAAGCTTGCGAGTTTTTTTTATGAATAAATAAATAAATTAATAATCCCCCAAGCTGCTACAATCCCATAACACCGAGCTCGCGAGTTTGTGTCAGCAATGAATAAATAAATAAATGATCCCCCAAGCTGCTACAACCCCATAACGCCGAACTCGCGAGGCTTTTTTTTAAATAAATGAATAAATGAACCCCCAAGCTGTTACAACCCCATAACGCCGAGCTTGCGAGTTTTTTTCATGAATAAATAAATAAATAAATTAAAACCCAAGCTGCTACAACCCTATAACGCCGAGCTTGTAAGGCTTTTTTTTAAATAAATAAATAAATAATCCCCCAAGCTGCTACAACCCCATAACGCCGATCTCGCGAGTTTGTGTCAGAAATGAATAAATAAATGATCCTCCAAGCTGCTACAACCACATAACGCCGAGCTCGCGAGGCTTTTTTTTAAATAAATGAATAAATGATCCCCCAAGCTGTTACAACCCCATAACGCCGAGCTTGCGAGTTTTTTTCATGAATAAATAAATAAATAAATTAAAACCCAAGCTGCTACAACCCTATAACGCCGAGCTTGCGAGGCTTTTTTTATAAATAAATAAATAAATGATCCCTCAAGCTGCTACAACCCTATAACGCCGAGCTCGTAAGGCTTTTTTTTAAATAAATAAATAAATGATCCCCCGAGCTTCTACAACCCCATAACGCCGAGCTCGCGAGTTTTTGTCAGAAATGAATAAATAAATAAATGATCCCCCAAGCTGCTACAACCCCATAACGCTGAGCTCGCGATGCTTTTTTTTAAATAAATAAATAAATGATCCCCCAAGCTGCTACAACCCCATAAAGCCGAGCTTGCGAGTTTGCGTCAGAAATGAATAAATAAATGATCCCCCAAGCTGCTACAACCACATAACGCCGAGCCTGCGAGGCTTTTTATTAAATAAATGAATAAATGATCCCTCAAGCTGCTACAACCCCATAACGCCGAGCTCCTGAGGCTTTTTTTTAAATAAATGAAAAATTATCCCCCAAGCTGTTACAACCCCATAACGCCGAGCTTGCGAGTTTTTTTTAATGAATAAATAAATAAATAAATAATCCCCCAAGCTGCTACAACCCTATAACGCCGAGCTTGCGAGGCTTTTTTTTAAATAAATGAATAAATGATCCCCCAAGCTGCTACAACCCCATAACGCCGAGCTCCTGAGGCTTTTTTTTAAATAAATGAAAAATTATCCCCCAAGCTGTTACAACCCCATAACGCCGAGCTTGCGAGTTTTTTTTAATGAATAAATAAATAAATAAATAATCCCCCAAGCTGCTACAACCCTATAACGCCGAGCTTGCGAGGCTTTTTTAAAATAAATAAATAAATGATCCCCCAAGCTGCTAGAACCCCATAACGCCTAGCTCGTAAGGCTTTTTTTTGAATAAATGAATAAATGGTCCCCCAAGCTGCTACAACCCCATAACGCCGAGCTTGCGAAGCTTTTTTAAAATAAATAAATAAATGATCCCCCAAGCTGCTAGAACCCCATAACGCTGAGCTTGTGAGTTTTTTTTAATGAATAAAAAAATCAATAAATAATTCCCCAAGCTGCTACAACCCCATAACGCGGAGCTTGCGAGGCTTTTTTTTAAATAAATAAATAAATGAGCCCCCAAGCTGCTACAACCCCATAACACCGAGCTCGCGAGTTTGTGTCAGAAATGAATAAATAAATGATCCCCCAAGCTGCTACAACCACATAACGCCGAGCTCGCGAAGCTTTTTTTTAAATAAATGAATAAATGATCCCCCAAGCTGTTACAACCCCATAACGCCGAGCTTGCGAGTTTTTTTCATGAATAAATAAATAAATAAATTAAAACCCAAGCTGCTACAACCCTATAACGCCGATCTTGCGAGGCTTTTTTTATAAATAAATAAATAAATGATCCCCCAAGCTGCTACAACCCCATAACGCCGAGCTTGTAAGGCTTTTTTTTAAATAAATAAATAAATAAACCCCTAAGCTGCTACAACCCCATAACGCCGAGCTCGCGAGTTTATGTCAGAAATGAATAAATAAATGATCCCCCAATCTGCTACAACCACATAACGCCGAGCTCGCGAGGCTTTTTTTTAAATAAATGAATAAATGATCCCCCAAGCTGTTACAACCCCATAACGCCGAGCTTGCGAGTTTTTTTCATGAATAAATAAATAAATAAATTATTACCCAAGCTGCTACAACCCTATAACGCCGAGCTCGTAAGGCTTTTTTTTTAAATAAATAAATAAATGATCCCCCGAGCTTCTACAACCCCATAACGCCGAGCTCGCGAGTTTTTGTCAAAAATGAATAAATAAATAAATGATCCCCCAAGCTGCTACAACCCCATAACGCCGAGCTCGCGAGGCTTTTTTTTAAATAAATGAATAAATGATCCCCCAAGCTGCTACAACCCCATAACGCCAAGCTTGCGAGTTTTTTTTAAGAATAAATAAATAAATTAATAATCCCCCAAGCTGCTACAACCCCATAACACCGAGCTCGCGAGTTTGTGTCAGAAATGAATAAATAAATAAATGATCCCCCAAGCTGCTACAACCCCATAACGCCGAGCTCGCGAGGCTTTTTTTTAAATAAATGAATAAATGAACCCCCAAGCTGTTACAACCCCATAACGCCGAGCTTGCGAGTTTTTTTCATGAATAAATAAATAAATAAATTAAAACCCAAGCTGCTACAACCCTATAACGCCGAGCTTGTAAGGCTTTTTTTTAAATAAATAAATAAATAATCCCCCAAGCTGCTACAACCCCATAACGCCGATCTCGCGAGTTTGTGTCAGAAATGAATAAATAAATGATCCTCCAAGCTGCTACAACCACATAACGCCGAGCTCGCGAGGCTTTTTTTTAAATAAATGAATAAATGATCCTCCAAGCTGTTACAACCCCATAACGCCGAGCTTGCGAGTTTTTTTCATGAATAAATAAATAAATAAATTAAAACCCAAGCTGCTACAACCCTATAACGCCGAGCTTGCGAGGCTTTTTTTATAAATAAATAAATAAATGATCCCTCAAGCTGCTACAACCCTATAACGCCGAGCTCGTAAGGCTTTTTTTTAAATAAATAAATAAATGATCCCCCGAGCTTCTACAACCCCATAACGCCGAGCTCGCGAGTTTTTGTCAGAAATGAATAAATAAATAAATGATCCCCCAAGCTGCTACAACCCCATAACGCCGAGCTCGCGATGCTTTTTTTTAAATAAATAAATAAATGATCCCCCAAGCTGCTACAACCCCATAAAGCCGAGCTTGCGAGTTTGCGTCAGAAATGAATAAATAAATGATCCCCCAAGCTGCTACAACCACATAACGCCGAGCCTGCGAGGCTTTTTATTAAATAAATGAATAAATGATCCCTCAAGCTGCTACAACCCCATAACGCCGAGCTCCTGAGGCTTTTTTTTAAATAAATGAAAAATTATCCCCCAAGCTGTTACAACCCCATAACGCCGAGCTTGCGAGTTTTTTTTAATGAATAAATAAATAAATAAATAATCCCCCAAGCTGCTACAACCCTATAACGCCGAGCTTGCGAGGCTTTTTTTTAAATAAATGAATAAATGATCCCCCAAGCTGCTACAACCCCATAACGCCGAGCTCCTGAGGCTTTTTTTTAAATAAATGATAAATTATCCCCCAAGCTGTTACAACCCCATAACGCCGAGCTTGCGAGTTTTTTTTAATGAATAAATAAATAAATAAATAATCCCCCAAGCTGCTACAACCCTATAACGCCGAGCTTGCGAGGCTTTTTTAAAATAAATAAATAAATGATCCCCCAAGCTGCTAGAACCCCATAACGCCTAGCTCGTAAGGCTTTTTTTTGAATAAATGAATAAATGGTCCCCCAAGCTGCTACAACCCCATAACGCCGAGCTTGCGAAGCTTTTTTAAAATAAATAAATAAATGATCCCCCAAGCTGCTAGAACCCCATAACGCTGAGCTTGTGAGTTTTTTTTAATGAATAAAAAAATCAATAAATAATTCCCCAAGCTGCTACAACCCCATAACGCGGAGCTTGCGAGGCTTTTTTTTAAATAAATAAATAAATGAGCCCCCAAGCTGCTACAACCCCATAACACCGAGCTCGCGAGTTTGTGTCAGAAATGAATAAATAAATGATCCCCCAAGCTGCTACAACCACATAACGCCGAGCTCGCGAGGCTTTTTTTTAAATAAATGAATAAATGATCCCCCAAGCTGTTACAACCCCATAACGCCGAGCTTGCGAGTTTTTGTCATGAATAAATAAATAAATAAATTAAAACCCAAGCTGCTAGAACCTTATAACGCCGAGCTCGTAAGGCTTTTTTTTTAATAAATAAATAAATGATCTCCCAAGCTGCTACAACCCCATAACGCCTAGCTCGTAAGGCTTTTTTTTAAATAAATGAATAAATGGTCCCCCAAGCTGCCACAACCCAATAACGCCGAGCTCACGAGTTTTTTTTATAAATAAATAAATAAATAAATATTTATAAAAAAAACTCGCGAGCTCGGCATTATAGGGCGTAGCAGCTTGGGGGATCATTTATTTATTTATTTAAAAAAAAGTCTCACGAGCTTGGTTTATGGGGTTGTAGCAGCTTGGGGGATTATTTATTTATTTATTTATTTATAAAAAAAACTCGCGAGCTCGGCGTTATGGGGTTGTAGCAGCTTGGGGGATCATTTATTTATTTATTTAAAAAAAAGCCTCGCGAGCTCGGTGTTAACCGAGAAAAAAAAAAAAAAACTTTCATCATTGACATTATTATAATTTTTATTTAAACGTTAATCTATTTTTTTCAAACGAGCAACGATAAATTTAAAATTTTTTATTTCTTTACAAACGACTATATCACGCCAAAATACAACAAAAAACTCTGAACATATCAAAATAAATTTTTTTTGAGAAGAGCAGACGACATTTTATATCTCTGGAGAAATGTGCGCTCTGAATGTGGCAAACTGTCGCCATGATTCTAATATCGAAACCAACGCTGGCGGAGCTCGCGTTATTGTATGCTGCGCACGCGCAGCAATCGCAGCTGACCGTTGATCAGTACAGCCGCCCCGTAGGCCCATGGCTGCAAAGTTTAATTGTTGTTAACTTTTAAACGCCCCTTTTTTATGCTTTTTTACATAGATTTTCGTGATCAACGCATCAATATAAGTAAAAAAAAAACCTTTATTTATCCAGGGGGGAAAAAATCTCACGAAAACCTTCGATCAACTCTGGCCGCTGAGCGGCCAACTCTGGTCGCTGGAGCCTCTGAAAATTTTAATTTGAAAATACACACGTAATTAATGAATTGTTACTACTACATATATTACTTTAATTGATCAGTGGGTTCTTGTTTTTCCAATCATTACATATCAATTCGAATAAACAGCTTTTTACCTTTGTTTACGTCCTGTTCTTCTACATATCCATGATCGAGTGCTTCAGTTTCAACTTCTTCAGTTTCTATAAAATTATTAATAATAAATTTATCGTTACTCTATTACATTTTATTTCAGTTAATTGATACTTTGTGACTTCTTGATACCTTCATCATTTGCGTCCAGCTCTTGAAAACCTCGATTTTCCATAAAAAGCTTCAACGTTGTATCTTGACTCTTTTCTAGTACCGCTCGATTCATGGTTTGTTGCTCCTTCTGTAAAAAAATTAAATTTTATGCTCATTTTTCATCGAATTATGCATAACTTTATGAAATAATTTTTTTTTTAAACACCTACTTAATACTAAAAAAATACTGAAGTTTTTACATTTAACAATCAATTCTTAATAGCATTCGATTTTAATTAATGTGATTTTTAATAAACATTTTTTAAATTTCAAATCTGATATAAAAATTTTCAATAATTCATACACTATTAAAGTATATAATAAGACTTGTATGTCTTGCCCAATCAAATAAAACTAGGTGGGACCACCTCTTTATTAAAATCAAAAAAAAAAAAAAAAAAAAAAAAAAAACAGATAAAACTAATTTCTGTGCTTACCTTCTTTTGCCTTGCAATTCTTTTTCGTAACTTCTTTTTGGAATCTTCTCCAGACGATGCACTGACTAGTAATCTATCGGACATTATTTTCAGTCTTTTCATTGACTCCGCTTTCTCCCGTACGTCTTCTTCTGTTTCTGCAGCAAAACAATTTGCAATTTTAATATTACATATTATGATGATGACAACTTTAATTTATGAATGTACGATTATTAAATAATCGCTTACCACCCCAGCAGTTTACCGTAACATGTAATTCTTCTGCACCTTCGTAGTATCTGTATTTCGTATTCGACTTATGTTTGCTTATGCAGAAATTATGTACCCTTTCACGTGAAACGATTTCTGTTGTTTTTGCTTTTATACCGTTACGAAAGTATACTTGTAGAAAACGGTCCTCCGAGCTTGATCTAGCTCTCTTGTCCTTCATTTTAATCTGAAAAACGTACATACTTTTTTACTCCACTGGGACATATTATAGGTACTTTTCGATGCGTAAAGTACGCGTGGTAGGTACTACTTTTCTATGCCCCCAAAATATTTTCATCAGCGGACGGTAAAAGGTAGTTTACCGTCCCCCTAGTTTAAGTTCAAAAAACCATAAAATTTTAATAGCTTCTACGATGCTGCTTAGCTGACCCGCGCGGTCGTAAGACTTCGTGCTAAAATTTCCTATTTAGACATTACTTTCAAACTTAGATTGCACGTGTAGTAATTGTGATAGAATTTGATAGAATATATGAATTAATATTCAACTTCTCTTTTCAAGCAAAGCAATATTACTTCAGTTTTTTTTTTTTTTTTTTTTTTCATAAAAACTTAAAGAGTCATAAAGCGCCCGAATTTTTCTCTTGAAATTGTAAAATTCGAAGTTTTACTTTGCGCTTGCCTTTTCTCATAAATACATTTCGTAGGATTTATGACAGGTCAAAGGGCCGTTCTGAAATGCTCAGGTGTACAAATTTACTAAAAGACGCGCTTTCACTACAGCTCAAGCTAAAATTCTCCTCAATACAAGACACTAGCGTCTCAGTTTCGACACCGCCGTTCAGAAGAAAACTTCTATGGAGTGCACGTTTTACATTTTACAAACTGTATTTATTTGTTTTTTGTGTCATTTATCTACACAATCAGCGCTACTTTCACCGTTCAAAAAGGTAATTGTAAATGTTTTTATTAGTCTACGTTAACTTAATTTTAATTTAACGTGTATAGTTACGAGAAGCATTTGATTTTTAAATTGAAAAGTATTTCTTCAATTGCAACAATTTTTTTCGAAATATTATAAAGTAACTTTTGCTAACAACTAAATAAAAAACTGTTATTCACAATTAGTTATAATTTTAAGCTCAAATCTACTACTATTCAGTTTTTTTACATTATTGGTTTTTGTTTAAAAAAATGATAGTCAGTGCTATCAACAACCGTCGAAATTCGTTTCATAATGTATATTCAGTTATCAGTTACATAATATACTTTCTCAATTTTTTCTTAGCTTTGCAACAAACTACCATGCCACGGTATGAGAATAATTTTAAAAAATTGCCGCAACGTAAAAGATACTTAGATAATGATGATGATGAAATTTCAAGATTTATGAAAAAAACTTATTTAAGTGATTCCGACGCCAAAATCTACGATGAGGTTTTACCAGCTGAAAATTTGGTTTGTCAACAGTTAAAAACAATCTGTTTCTACACACTGCTTTATTTTTTCATTTCTTTACGATAGAAACTTACTCTCAGCCAAAATTAAGTTTCTTCATTTCCTTTCATTTTATTAAAAACAACTGATTGTGGCCAGGGACTGTGCACTCCAGAACAATTAAACAATTACTCGAAAGAAATACTTGTAGTCATTTAAAAACTTAGAAAGCACCTTTTTTTTTTTTTATATATAGCCTTGTATACTAAGATAATTTTAATAATGAAATGTCCACCGTAATTAAAAGAGAAAAAAGTAAAAAAAATCTCAGAAATAATCCCAAAAAAATCAAAAAGTCACCCTAAAAATAAAAAAATTGCTGATTTTGACTCTTGAGTGCACAGCCCCAGGGTATAATTTAAACTTCGCTTTTTCGAACATAATGCTTTTATTTATTTTTTCTATATTTTTTATTTCATATTTTTTGTAGATTCCTGACATTCATACAACAGCAGAGGACACTAATGAGGTTAATAATCTCCCGCAAGTATGTAAAAATTTTTATGTAATTTCTTTTCTATTCTCTTTTCAAGAAATAGTGACTTACAACAGTACCTAAAAATTTATGCTGCATACAAAATATTATTTTTTTCGTTCCTTCTTCGGGCATACGTAAAATACGCAAATCCTCCCCACTCGCAGGAATAATGCACACCTTAGTTGTAATGATCTCTTCCTAACTGGTAAAATGCGCACTAAAATAATAAAACATTTACTAAGCAATTATACTTTACTGAGTTGAGAAATCGCAACATTAAGGTAGGACCTCAGTTACCAGACGGAAATGCCCAAAAAATGTATCATTTGGGTAACTTACAGGTAACTTACACCAAAAACTAATGCTGCTAAACTTTCAAGACTTGGGGTGAGCAATTATCTTTAATATTAATAAATTTTGGGTCGACTGTTTAACCCGCAGTCTTATGGTAAACACTCCTTTTTTACGAAATTTTAATGCAACGAAATGTCTCCGCGCGGTGTAAATTTTTTCATAATAATAAAATTTTTAAAGAAAAGTATAATTGCAAATTATTCAATAAATTTTCAATAATGTAGTTTAAATCATTGATAAAGTTCCTTAATTAAATTTTATTAAATTCATGTTTGTTTTTACCAAATAAACCTTATGACAGAGTTAAAACAATTTTAATAACCGTTTTGGGTTGTGCGACTAGGTATGCACGCTTCGATATTAGCTTATGCACATGTCATAATTTGAATAATTTATAATTAGCAAAAACATATAATTGTTAAATTATTAAACAAACAAAATTTATAAAACAAAAAAACAAATTAATAAATATTAATTACATTGTTCTCAAAACAAATAAAATTAAGTGCCACGAAAAAGTACGGAAAAAAAGATAAAGAATAAAAAAAATTATTAACGATTATGAAATAAAAACAAAAAGTTAAATCATCTAATAAAAAATACGTTTCCAGTACCACGATCATTTGTGATTAAATCGTTGAGCATTTGCTACTTACAGCGTTTCCAAATCTAACGTTTTTTAAAAACTAAGAAAAATTCAGGTGCGCATTTTACCTACTGGGGTTACTATTTAGCATTAATATTGAAATTTTTTTTTTCAAAATTGATTTTGATATTGTTTTTTTTAGGATTCTATTCTTATTGATGATATAGAGCAGGATGAAGTACAAAACTACTTACACACTATTTTTGTTGATAATTTTGATAAGAAAGAAAAAGTAAAAGCTACAAAATCTTTGTCGGATTTAATCGACAGTGGCGGTTTTTTTGATACAATCACAACCACACCAAGTATTTCAAAAGGGGAGCTGCTATACATGATTCTAGAATACAGCTTATCGAATCGTTTGTCAGTAATTGCTGTGGTAAATTTGTTTAAGTTAATAAATTCAATATTTGGAGTTCAAATTCTGCCAGAATCAATATGCACATTAGATAACATGTTCAACTCTGACCAAATCGCTACCTTCCACGCAGTGTGTCATAACTGTTCAAGCTACATCGGCGAGTTTAGTAAAATAAAAAATGTTAAAACTTGCAACACCTGCTCGAAAGATTTGGATCCATCAAATCCATCTAATGCGAGTTTTTTTGTTTTAATCAATCCTTCAACTTCAATTTCTGACCTACTACATAAGTATGAAGATTATTATGACTATGTTATTAACGAAAGAACTCACGAAGAGGGCCATATAAAAGATATTTATGACGGTTCCGAGTATCGTAAATTTGTCGAATCTTTAAAAAACCCAACAGCTTCTGGGCAAGATAGAAGTAAATGTTACGTAAGTGCAATTTTTAACACCGACGGTGCTCCAAAGTATGAATCATCGTCGTACTCTCTTTGGCCTTTATATTTGATGTTAAATGAATTGCCAGCTCAAGTAAGGTTAGACAATGTTATTACTTGCGGTTTGTGGTTTAATAGAAAAAAACCTGTAATGACCGAAATGCTTCATCTATTTGTTGCTATGATTGAGCAACTTACATATACAGGTATACCTTGTACAATTAAAGGTGAAAATCGAAATATCTTCTTGTATGTTACAGTATGTTGTGTTGATTCTGATGCTCGATACCTTATCCAAGGCATCAAATGATTTAATGGCGAGTACGGATGCAACTGGTGTGAACATCCAGGTCAATGGAGCGGTGGTAGTATGAAGTATTCTTCAAAAATATTTGCGAACTTGAGGACACAGAAAAGGATGATTGAACAAGGTTGCAAAGCAACTCCTGAAGCACCTATTTATGGGGTTAAATATTTATCTCCATTAATTAACCTACACAAGTTTAACACAGCGATTGGATTTGTTCCAGATTACATGCATTTTTTTATCGGAGTTTTGAAACAATTTACAGAAGTGCACTTACAAGATTTTAAAGAAGATGAAATAATGTTCTTGGATGAAATTTCATTTAATACGACTTATCCTTATCAAATTCATCGGCTAACTAAAAAATTAAGCTGTCGAGGAGATTGGAATTCTCGCGATTGGGAAAATTTTGGCTTGTACGGTAGTCTTCCCGTTTTTGAATCATGTTTAGACGATAAACCTTTTTTTTTTTCACTGGAAACTCTTGTTTGATTCCTTGCACACATTACTAAAGGAAGATATTCTTGAAACTAAATTAAAGGCAGTCGAAATAAATTTGACCCAGTTCGTAAAAGATGCTGAAAAATTTAAAGAGTTTGGATTGAATACATGTACGTACAATTTACACTAACTTTTACACGTGTGTAGAAGCGTTGAAGCATGGGGCCCTGTATGGGCTCACTCCGGCTATTGTTTTAAATCAGAAAATGGTAACTTGTTGAAAGCCATAAAATGTGCCAAAGGAGTACCCCAACAAATATTAAGATATGTAAACATTAATCGTAGTATCTCTAATTTAAAAGAAAATGTCAAAACTCACCTTAGCGCAGAGGTGCTCACATTTTTCGAAGAAACAATAAAGTTCAAACTTCAAAATTCTATTAAATTAAAAGATATTACATACTTTGGCTCAGGTCAAGAGTCAATGAACCTCTTTATTCGTAGTTTTCACCATCTGCTCGTATGTACTTGCGCGTATCTAAATTTAACTGCTTATTTTCTTCGTGTTTACTGCCCAACAAAAGATCTAATAATTCATTTGCTCAACTTTTAAATGATGAATTATTAAAATTCATAGTTTTGTTGTGGAAGAAGAACTACGAAAAGAAATATGTTTTTGTCATAAACTTGAGACAACTGAGTTATTCCCTGGCAATAACAGATTTAAAATGATAATAAGTGCAGACGATCAAATTTCAATTATTGACAGCTCGCGTATGAAAAAAATTTTTTTATAGTAGTCGAAAACCTTCTAGAAATGGCAAACGTAGCAGTATCTTAGCAACAAGTATCGAAAAAGAAGTATTTTTATGTGAGTTTTTGAAAAATGATTGAATTTTCATCACATCTTTTTAAATTATTGAACAAAACTACCTTTCAGAATGTTTCAGAAAAATTCTATTTGGGATGCGACATTATAACAACCCATAAGGCGTGGAGACTCATAAGGTATAATATGAGCCGACCACGATTCTTACGAGAATTGTTTGATCTGGTCTGGCAACAGAAGAAGCAGGAGATATTGTCATCGAAACGGGAGATTTTTCTTGGTGAGGTTCTTGCAGTTTAATTAAAAATATAAAATCGTATGCAAAGCTTCCGAGATGGGTATTATTGTAGATAACCGAAAACTGCAAAAAAAACATTAAATATAAGATAAGAACCGAATATCATTTGGCAAAAGTTAATGCACGATAACGAGTTACAATTATTTACTGAATGGAGAGTTGCGAAGTCAGAAGCTATTTTTTCTAATTGCTGTGCGGAGCGGAATTATAAAGTTAAAAATAATGATTCAAACAAGAGTTTGATATTTCATTTATTTTTATTTTTTACTTTGCCAAGCCAAAAACCGATTAAAAATGAAACAACTTCCAAAACGTAGCAAGCTATAGAAATAATTATTTTATGAACTAGATGTCGGTGACTCTGGTCAATTTTTTAAAGTGCTGTAACATGTAAACAAATTAAAAAATCTCAGTTTGTAAAGTGTAATGTTCTTTATGTTACTTGATGTAGCTCCATATAAATGAGGTAAAATTAAAACAAAACACAGTTAATGTTTTAACTTTAGTCCTTCGCGTATAAGTGCACGCAAAAAGGAGGTCAGTTTAATGCGGAGATTTGTACGTATGCGGCGCCACTTTGGACGAGCTTGGAGGGACCGCAGATATTCATTACTCCACCTAGACCAAAATTGATGCATTAGTGAGGTCAAATATTTCCAGCGGTTAAGTGGGGTAACGTCATCGGGTATGAATGGTTCGGGTATTAGAGTAGGGACTCTTCCCGTTAAAAAATGCCCGGGTGTAAGGGCTGAAAGGTCGGTAGGGTCGGTACTTATCTTAGCAAGCGGACGACTGTTGAGACAGGCCTCGATCTGGTAGAGTAAGGTGCACATCTCCTCGAAGTTTAGCATCGAGTCTCGTACGACTCGGTGCAGGTGATGCTTGACTGATTTGACCCCCGCTTCCCAAAGACCGCCCATGTGGGGCGTGTAGGTCCAGTCCACACCGTCGTTAACCAGGAGGCTTGCAGTTTCCTGGTAGAATTTTGAGGCGGCATTAAACATATCTCTCAGCTGTTTGTCCGCTCCTTTGAAGGTTGTACCGTTATCGCTCATCATCGATTGACATGGACCTCGACGGCTATTGAAACGTCGAAATGCCGCGATGAACGCTTGTGAGGTTAAGTCGGATACCGCTTCCAGGGCGAGGGATTTGGTGGCTAAACAAACAAAAACAGCTATGTAGCCTTTAAAAGTTTTTTGTCCCTGACCCTTAGAGGCCTTAATCTTAATTGGACCGGCGTAATCAACACCGGTTGCTATAAAAGGCAAATTAGGAGTTACCCGTTTCTTGGGTAAATTACCCATTACCAGATTCAAAGTACGTCCTGAGTACTTTATATATGTAATACAACTTCTTACGTTTGATTTTGTTAATGAGTTGCCGTTAACAATCCAAAACTTGCGCTCCAAGTAACTGCGGGTGAGGCCAGCAGGACCATGGAGCGTCCGGACATGAGCGTCTCGTACAAGCAGGATGGCCAGGTAACTTCGTTTGTGTAGCAGAATCGGGTGTTTCTCGCTGAATGGCAGGTCAGCGTTCTGCAGTCGGCCACCAAGACGAAGAATCCCGTCCTCGTCTAAAAAGGGCTTAAGAGCTAAAATTTTAGAACTATTAGAGATTGGCTTTGCTTCTTTGAGATCCTTTATTTCCTGCGAAAAGAAGACAGATTGCGAGTGAATAACCCATTTATTTTTAACTCACGCGTATTTAAAAATGACGGACGCGGCAAGTCTGCGTCGTGATCAGGCGGGTAACCGTGGCGGTTACTCGAAGTAGTTGGTCAAGCGTAGAGTACCTTACCAAAAGCTCATTCTCTTGGCAAATTTGAATGGACAAGAGAGTGGATTTCAGTTCTGGAATCTTGATGGTTGGGTCCAGAAAGGTTTCCGTGGTTACAGAGTCAGATCTTATCCATGATGGTCCTTGCCACCACAGATCGGACGATTTCAGTGGAGCGGGTGTGATTCCCCAAGTTGCGAGATCGGCGGGATTTTCCCGGGTGCCGACGTATGACCAGTGTTGAGCTGGAAACAGGCTTTGAATACGTGCCACCCGGTAACTCACAAATGGGGTCCAGCGTGAAGCTTGGGATTGTAACCAGGCCAGCACTACTTTCGAGTCTGACCAGGCTCGGATTTTTACTGGGTCAATGTCCAGACCACTGGCAACATGACTCAGTAGGTGAGCAAGCAGCTCAGCTGCGCAAAGCTCAAGTCAAGGGATGCTCGCGGTTTTAACCGGAGCAACTTTGGTTTTAGCGATAAGTAGGGTTGAATTAAATTGATTATCCTCCCGACAGCACAGATAAACCAATGCGGAGTACGCTCGCTCAGAGGCATCGCAAAATCCGTGAAGGATGGTTTGACAATCGGGAGTAGGACTGAAAAAAACCCATCGGGGTATTTTGATATCACCAAGTTCAGGTAATGAAGCCCAGAATTGCTGATATCGATGAAGTAGGTTTTCAGGGAGGTTATCATCCCAGTCAAGACCTGCGAGCCACGTGTCCTGAAGGATTATTTTGGCAGTGATCAAGACTGGTGAAGCCAAGCCCAGTGGATCAAAAAATCTGGCAATATCAGACAAAACTGAACGTTTGGTAGGGGTTGAATAGGAGGGTTCGAGTGAGGAGACTTTTAGGGAGAACTCGTCAGTGTGTGGATTCCAGGAGATCCCTAGAGTTGAAACTCCGTCTACCTCTTGAATCAATTTTTCGTCGATCTCCTGTTCTCGAAGATCGGGGTTATTCGAGGCCCACTTGCTAAGAGGGAAACCTCCAGCATTCAATAGTTGAATCAGTTGCCTCATGACTTTTAAGGCTTCAGCTACTGTGTGAGCGCCGAAATAGATGTCATCTACGCAGGAGTGACGTTCAATGGCTTGAGCTCCCAGTGGGTACAAGGCTCGATATAGTTCGGCGAGTAGGAGGAGAACTCGAAGAGCTAACCAAGGTGCGCAGTTAAAGCCATAAGTCACCGTGGTTAGTGAGTAGTCACAAAGAGGTTGAGTGGGATCAAAGCGCCATAAAATGCGTGGCCAGCGTTGATCCTCCTCATGAATGCGTATCTGCCGGAACATTTTAACAATGTCGGTTGTAAATACGAATTTGACGAGTCGCCAGCGGGTCAAGATCATCCACAGGTCAGGTTGAAGCTTCGGACCTGGGTACAAGCAATCATTGACCGAGAGCTGGGACTATGTCTTGAATGAGCCATTAAAGACTACTCGAATTTTGGCATTGGGGTCTGACGATCGAAGAACGCCATGATGTGGAAGATAAAATGAAGGGCTATCATTAGGGAGAGCTGGCTTCATGTGTTCAAGGTTCAAGTACTCGGCCATGAATTCTGAGTACTTTGATTTCAGAGTTGGGTTTGATTGCAGGCGTCGTTCGCCACTAAGAGCGATCGAGCTCGAAATGAACCGATTCGGAATGAGGTTGACTCGGGGATCGAGCTTAAACGGAAGTCGAACCACGAACCGGTCCGAAGGGTCGCGACAGTGAGTGTCTTGAAAGAACTTCTCACAATACTCGTCATCTTCGAAGGGAGTAGGTTTGTCTGACAGTTCCTCAAGCTGCCAGAATTTCTGCAAGTCACAGGAAACACCGGGTTTGAAAGATTGAGCTAGTTCTGTGAACATGCAATGGTTGGCAATTGAGTTTATCTGATCAGAGTCGTGCGAATTTCGGCAAATCTCATCCATCGTGGTTGAGAAAGAAGCGTGGTGTACGTGTGCTACGGATAAGTTCAAGGCTTGGGTTTGTGAGTGGTCCTTAGTGGGGCCTACTATCAACCAGCCTAACGGAGTTTCACGAGCGACGGGCTCATCAGCTCTACCTCGTTTGGTGTCGTCTAAAATTAGGGTGGCGCACACGTCGATGCCTAAAATGAGGTCGATCTCTCCAGGGACAGAGTAATTGGAATCTGCGAGAGAAAGGCCGGAAATGTGAGGCCATGGCTTAATTTTTATAGGTGACTGGGGTATGAATGAGGTTAGCTTATCCAAGACAAGGGCAGAAATTTTCATTTTGAAACGTCCATCTCCTTGTTTGGTAGCCTGAATATTAAGTCAACCATGCCTTGGACGGATCCTGCATTCGCACCCTGGATTCCGGACACAGTGACATGGACGGGGGTTGGATCAAGATTTAGCATTCGAACAGTTTTTGAGGTGATAAAGCTAGTGGTAGCTCCCCAATCCAACATGGCTCTAACCACGAACGCGTTTCCATTGGGGGCCCTGACTCTTACTAGAGCAGTCGCGAGGAGGTTGGACTGACAGGCGGAAACAGCATTCATACTCTGAGCGTTGGAGTTGGTTAGATTTGCTGAAGGGGTTTGAAGAGGCGTGGATTGAGAATTAGGGGGCAAAGGCATCTCAGATTTTTTCTGAGAGCTTTCAGCCGATTGGTAAAGGGCATCGTGTAGTAAGGTATGATGCGCTTTGTTACACACGACACACCTGGGTTTTAGTGTGCATTCACGGGGGGTGTGCCCTTGCCTCAGACAATTTGGACACAGTTTGAATTTATTTACTTGATCGCGTTTTTTAGCAGTTGAAAGCTCTTTAAATTTACGGCACTTAAAGAGGGGGTGTTCCTCAGAACAAATTAAGCATGGGCGACCACCCTTATTGGTTTTGCATTCAGCAGAAGAAGTATGGGCGGACGCCTTAGGTTTGGAGCTGAGGTTTGAATCCGATTTTTTGGGTTCAGAATGGGCGCCTAATAACGGGTCTAGGCTATCAGCCGCCTCAAGCGCGTGGACGCGATTTTCAATAAATTCGCAAAGCTGGCTAAAGGTGGGGATTTCTTTACTATCCGCGAGGGAGGTTTCCCAAGTAAGGTGGGTGAAACGATCAAGTTTCTAAACTAAAAGCTCGTCCCACTGTTCGACGGGCTTATTCAGGGTTTTAAAGGCTCGGATAGCCTGTTTGAAGGTGTCGATCAATTGTTTAAGCTCGGAAGGGGAGCTTTTTTTTACCCCTTTTGCAGAAAATAGGGTTCATATGTGGTGGAAGGAAATGATACGAGGATTACCGTAGCGATCCCCGAGATCCTTCCAAGCAGCGTCGTAACCAGCATCTGTGGGGTTTGAATTTTCAATTATACCGGCTGCCTCGCCGGTCAGGCATGATTTTAAATAAAAGAATTTTTGTACCTTCTCAAATTCATTGCACCATCGATTTGTAAATATCCCGGAAGGATTCCCATTGCAGGGGGTTGCCGTCGAATTTTGAAAGGTCAATGTCTGGCAACTTCAGGGCGCGTTTGGTACCCACAGGCTGGGTGGTGCTGTTGGCTTGTTGCGTGGACAGAGGGCCGATTGGGACGCCAGTCAGAGCTGCATACATCTCGTCCAACTCGGCAAGACGCTCCGTGTACTGGAACTCGGTTACGGAGTATTGGTCACTAGTGACGTATGTGGATTTAGCCGCATCTGACATTCTCAAAATGTCAAAATGTCGCTGCTGGAACCCTTTCCAGTAACCATCAAGAAGGTCTTTTCGTCGAAGAATCACTGAAATGGAAGGAGTAGAGCTAATTTTTTTCAAATTGACGATCGCGCGGTCTATATAGCCGGTGACGAGCATTTGCTCAGCGATCAGTTGGTCGATAGTGAGCGACATCTCGAATAAAGGAATTCGAAAGTTGAGAGTAAAAGGAATGAGTGATAACAACAAGAGAGTAGCTTGGAACACACTTACTTGTGTCGTGAGTTAAAAGATAACTCTGAGCGCTTATTGGAGCAACTCGAAGAATAGGCAACACTGCCCTCGTCTGACTACACCTGTGGGAGCTGCTTCCTGTTGCTGTATGGCAAGCAGCAGTGCGGCAGCTATACCTAGTATACCAAAATGGCGGCGCCCTTGTTACACCTGAGGTAGGTTGAGTATACCGGCAGCGGAGATGTACCGGCAAGATGGCGGCGATTTTTAATCACCACGTGGCTGAGAAACTTTAATGATTTTATATTTTCTACTCGCACTTCTTTCCACGGGTTTTTACTACACTCGTGCTTGAAAAAAAAGGAAAAACACAACAAATAATATCCGGCTCGAAGGACCAGTGTTTTAACTTGAGTCCTTCGCGTGTAAGTGCACGCGAAAAGGAGGTCAGTTTAATGAGAGTTGCCGGGAGTTGTTGTATGTAGGGTGAACGACGAGTAAATAAATGGCGAGGTTGGTTTACGTCGTTTATTGTTGTAAAATTATATACAAAGCTACACGCAGGTAGCTGCCCGTGAAACGTGAACGCGAGAAAAATGTCGACCACGTGCCTGCGTGCCGGGCTCGTCGTTTGGCCGGCTCAGGGGTTTTGGAGATTGGTTTCGATGAAGCCAGGAGTACCGGAGCGGTCGAACTCGTTCGAGAAAACGCGACGTGACGGCCACGAGCAGGACGAAAACTACAAGCACGAGGTCGAAAGAAAAAGGAAAAAGGGTGACTTGAAAACTGAATGAGTGAATCGCGATCGCGTAGAAAGATGCGATTCGCGTTGCGGTGCGTAGCCAGACTGCCGCGCTCGGCTACGGAGCGATAACGCGAGCGCATTTCGGCATTTATTTAAACAGTTAAGTTTTCTAAAGACTACACAAATTTATTTTATTTCAAGTGACAGCTGTTCCAGCGACTTGGCGTTTTCTTCAGACTTATTTACAATCAAATTGTAAAAATCTAAAATTAAAAGAGAGCTAGCGCCATATTGCGTAAACTTTTTATTCGTGAGCTGATTGGTGGAGAAGGTTTTTTGAAATATTCGAAAAGTGCAATTTAAGGTTACAATTGTTTTTTTCCTATGCGCGCTTGCAGCGCGTTGAGGGGTCCTAGTAATATTAAAAAGTAATAAAACTTTTATATTTTAATAACAGATTTTATTATTTTTACACTTCTTACAATTTTTCAATTTAATATCATTCCGCACCTTAAAAAAGTGTCAAAAGTCACCTAACTTTACGGTATAAACAACATTCTGTAAAAATCTTGAATTAACGTGTGAACTGTATAAATAAAACACTCATCGTAGTAACAAGAAGCATTAAAAATTGTTTCAGATTTGTATCAGAGGAACTTGACCAGAACAGTACTGAGTCAAGGCAAACAAAGAGGATTGATGAATCAAGCCATTCATTTGTGGTTTGTTTGGGCTGGACTTAAGGCAAATAACGAGACACGGAGACTGATACTTTTGAACGCAGGAGTTATTAAGTCGTAAACTAAAAATCACTTAAATTTCTATTTTAGATTTAGTAACTACTTTACCTTAATTAATTATAAGAAAAAGCAGCTGTAAATTTAAAAAAAACATGTAAACATAGAATACAGACAATAATTTATAAAATCTATAAAATCTACAGACGTTCTTCATTTGTTTGTAAGTTTAATTAACGAACCATCGGGTTTTAAGTGTCTAAACAGTAACATAAAAAAAGGTAATTTTTCTATTCTCAGTTATTGAAAGTTTTTTAAATATATTTTCAACCGAAATGTATAATAATGTATTTGATAATAAATAAATAAATAAATAAGTAAAAAGAATACTCAAAACAAACTTTTTTTCCAAGGATACACTTTTCAAACAACCAAAAGGAATGTAACACAAAGCTTCAAAAGTTTGTTTTACTATAAAGTATATTTTTATCAACACAAAAAATCTAAACTACCTTTGTTTCAAAATTATAAAAATTTGCAGTCTTTGAAAAAAGTTTCAAAAACTGGCGCGTTTTTTTCAAGCCCAGTTCTCATGAGAACGATTTATCACTTTTATAATCCCTCCGACTTGGCTGAACGTTCATTTAACCCATTACCGCCCATGGAAAAATCAAAAGTGATATTAAAAAACTAACTGTTGGAAAACCTGTCTCACAAAAAAATAGTAGATACGTGTTTTTTCTTTTTTCAATTTTCATTGTTTAAACATTATTTATTTAAACAAATTCGTAAAAAAATTTAAATTTTTATAAACTAATAACGGCATTCGATTCTTTGACCAAAAATAAGGTGAAAGTCATCCAAGTAATTTTTTGATCAGACGCTTAGATCTTTTGCTACGAGCGCTCAAACATGTAAAAATATGGTTTTATAGTGGTGAGCTCCGAGGCGCCGCACCGAAGATACACTTTTACGAGCCAGAGCTCACCACTATAAACCCTATTACACTTACAGAATTTCAGAACCTCGTATTTTTTTCGTCTTTCCAAGTACATTCTGGAAAAAATTATTTGAGCTTTTTTTTTTATGTATGAGACCATGTAAAATCAAGATGTTTTTCGTCATTTTTTCATTTTAAATATCTCAGTTTTACATGGTCTAATACATAAAAAAAAAATCTCAAATAATTTTTTCCAGAAAGTACTTGGAAAGACGAAAAAAATGCGAGGTTCCGAAATTCTGTAAGTGTAATAGGGTCTGAGCAATATTTTTTTGAAAATCAGGTCAAAAACAGCTTTTTATTGAAAAAATGCTGATAAAATGATGATTTTTTAGCATGGGGTGTAGAGGGAACATGACTTTAAAAGGCCCATTCAGAGAAACTGACGGTTGGAGGTTTCTTTTTGGCATATTTGGAGCCCATATACCAAGTTTGAGCCAAATCCATGACCCAAAGGCCTGGTCCTCTCCTTGTAAGTTCTCACATATTCAATTATTCTGATGTAAAACCACGACATAAACCAGAACCTATAAAAGTCCGAGATAAATCAATTTTAAATGTAAAAAAAAAATTTCAATTTAGTATTTACCTTTTTTTTAAATGTAGCAAATACTCATTTGTAACCTTAAAATGATTTAAAAAAAGATACAAATTTTCAATGATTGGTTCATGTTAACTTAGATATATCTGGGTCAAAATAATACTTTTTTAAAAAATCGTCCACACGAGGTCGATGGATCTTTCTGAAATTTTTTGTCATTAAAGTACCATCCAAAACAAGACTTTTTCCGCAAACTAGAAGTCGCTATCACATTTCTACTGCGTGCGGCGTTGTTTTGAAATACGAAAAAAGACCTATTGTAGTGGTATTTTAAAGCTTTCTTTGAAAAATCATAACTTTAGTTTAAAACAAGATAACCACATGCGGTTTGCGTCAAAACTTTGTTTGAGGCAAGTACTTTTAGTAAAAAATATGATAACTAACTTTTAAACTTGTTTTCCTATGTACAGAATGATCAAATGTTATTTTTACTCGTTTTTGTCCTATCTTCACTTGAATGTAGCTTCATTTAGGTCAATATTTTTGGTATATCTAAAAATTGCAAAAAATTCTTCATAAAAAGACCAAAATTTTGCGAACTTACAAGATTCTGTGGGACCTTCCACTTCCAAGATACAGCCGTTTGAAAATTTTAAAAAACTCAAAAAACGCGTTTTTTGCGATTTTTAAGGGCTGTTTTGCACTGATTCCCCGATCAATTTTTTTTTTTTTTTAACTGTATGGAGAGATACTTCAAAGTATTCCAAACAAGAACCAACAGTTTTTTTTTGACACATTGGGTCTTTTTTTTTCATGGGGAGCAATTCTATTTTACGTTATTTTCTTTAAAAAACAAGCTTTTCGACTCAATTAGCAGCTGCAATAATAGGTTATAATGGCAATTAATGAAGTTATGGTTCCGTTATTGGAAAAAGACTTCAGTATTTGAGAAAATATTTATTTATTTTTATGTTTTTATAAAAAATTTTAAATGATTCAATGATAAATTTTAATATTAGCTTCTCCTATTCCAATTTGTTTGGACTCAACTTTTTTTTACGAGACGTACTGTTATTTTAAAGATATTTTATCAACGAATTTTAAATAAAAAAAAAAACTAAAAAAGTTTTTGTGAATACAAAACTATGAATGTTATTGTAGTTGATTAAAATTGGATGTTTGCCTAACTTTGATTTATGGTAGTAGGTATGGTCCTCGAATAAAAGATCAAAATAGCACGAAACTTGGTAAAAATATTGCTCGAAGTGTACTTAAATTTTAAGAGCTTGATAGACCCTAATAAAAAAGATCTGATTAATTTTAATTTAGCACGATTTAACACGTGCTCTTATGGAGAAATCATAATTGTTCATACACAATCTCAAAATTAAACTTGAAAGAAAGACTGGAATATAATAAAAAAAATTTGAGTCATAGTAAAATATTCAATACACTTTTTCCGATCGAAATGAATTTTTCTTAGATCACGTAAGTTGGTTAAAAAAATCATCAAACACTAAAATATTATGTTAGCCACCATGTTTTACGTGAGTGCGAGAGAGACGCAGAGCTCCGTGACGCCTTCTGTCTTACTCGCACAACTATTTGCTCCGTGCAAACTGCAAGTTCGTTCGCGACAACACTTACAGAAAAATCCGCGCTAATTGTCTGTACTAATAAGACCTACATGAAGTTTTGAAAATTGGCGCCGAACGATTACCTTCATGCTGATTAGCTTTAAAAGCTAACTTCAGGTAATCAGGTAGTAAACAAAGTTGCTGTAACCTCAGAGAGAGTTTTTTTTTTAAGGAGTTTTTTTAAGCTTCTTAGTCTTGTTTTTTTTTTTTTTTTTTTTATATAATTGTGTCCTCAATGCATTTATAACTTTCATTTGATCACCTTTGTTAAAAAATATTTAATTATCAAAATAAATAATAACTAAAACAGATATAAAAAATAATATTCTTTTTTCTATCAAAAATTTATCTGTTCTTATTTAATAGTTGTGTAATTTTCGTGTGTGTTGAAAAACAATGAGCTAAAGTAGTGTTAATATTTATCTTTAAAATGTATAGTCAAGATATCTGTTGTCTCAATAATTATGTGACTGATAAATGCCACACCAATAGATGGAATAGTGTCTCCAACTTTTTTCATAAAATAAAGAATCTGCCTTTTAACGAAGTACAAATTCTCATTTCAAGAGTGGATGGACTTCAAAATATTGAAAATAGTGCAATTTGTGACTATCATTATAAGGCTTATTTGAGTTATTATGAATCTTCAAAATGCAAAAATCAATGCTTTAATCCGTTCAAAAAACATTCTAAAACTATTACCAGTAGACTTTTCAGTGTAGACTTATAACTATCACAAAATGCACAAAAAAATCTAAATATTAATGTACCTATGGCATAAAAACTTTGCTACCATTGTTACACTCAATTAAAAAAAGAAGTTGAGGTCTACAATAATGAAATTAATTTCTGTGTAAATCCTTTTGAAAAACGTAACCATAGTAAAATATCTGAAAATTGATATCTGTTAGATAAAATATCTCTTGATTTTATGAGATCTAATATGGCTTTAGATCTCACTGTTATTGATCAAGTCTGTAGTGTATGTTTTCATCAATTGAAACTGGCTATTCGTGAGCACAAGAAAGATGATAAAGTTGAAGTAATTCAAGTGCCAGATGAAAACTCGGAGTCACAAAGTGATCAAGGATTACTTTCATCTGAAGGCAAGGGTGGAACTTCGGGCTCTGAATATTTAACTGAAAGTCAACATAAAAGAAATCTAGACTGCATGCTTGATACACTTGGAATACCTAGTTTTAAGCGACAAAAAATGAATGATCAAGCTGTGATTGAAAACGGTGTTGCTATAGTTCAATCAGTTGTAAATAAGGTTTCAGATGCCTTTGAAAATACTAATGATATTCATTTTCCTCATTTAAATTTGACTAACGCATTGGATAATAGTTATTGGTTTGCATTCATACAAGTTGTTTGATTAAAAGTCTATTTAAGCTTTACAATAATAATTTATAAGAACAGGTTTGAAAAAGTACTGAATAAAAGAATTAAAAGCTTTATATTTTTACAGGTATACTGGGTAAACGTATTAGAAAAACCTATTTTAAAATTTTAGCTCATGTTAGAAAAGAGATTGAAGAATTTTTTCTGGATGATGCTAATAGTATGCTATGCAGTGAGGTAAAGGAGTGCATTAATGTTAAAAAAGATTATGAAACTAAAGAAAAAGTACAGAAAAGACTTATTTTAACGGATTTGAAAGATTTATATGAACGTTGGAAACTAGAGACTAAAGAAACTAAAGTACCCTGCTTAGCTTTTTTTGTGAGTTTAAAATCAGAACAGTGTTTTTATGCTGGAGATCCAGGGACACATAACATTTGCGTGTGCGCTATTCATCAAAATTTGAAACTAAAATTGTCAGCTGCTAGATTGGATGTTAATTACAAGGATTTATTAGTAGCTGGAGTTTGTTCGGTTGAAAGTACAGAATGCATGTTGAACGAATGTTCGAATTGTCCTAATAAAGAATCTATGAAAAATTTTTTTTTAAATGGTTTAGATCTGAACATTGTCACGACAACCTCTGTGAAATATTTGCAGTGGTCTAAAGTAGATGTAAATGACAATGATAAAATAAAGAGAGTATCATTGAAAGAATTTACACAAACTTTGGATGCTACTTTAGAAAGTTTGATCAATGAAACTGCAGATTTGAAGGAGCATCATTTTATTGCTAATAAGCAAAATGACTACTATTCTTGGAGTAAGAAAAATCTGGAAAAGGATGGTGGAGTAATTGCAATGGATTTTGCAGAGAACTACGAATTCATAGCTCAGAACTCTGTTCAAGCTTATTTTTTTAACAGCACGCAGGCTACGCTGTTTACAGTAGTCCTTGATTATAAAGATCAAACCACCGAAGTTGTTAAAAAGAAGTTATTTTGCTTAATTTCTGATTGCGATACCCACCAAGCTTTTGTAGTTCATGCTTTTATTGAATCAATAATGACAGAGATAAAAGTGAAATATCCTGTTATCGAAAGCATTAAATACTTTTCTGATGGCGCGCCACAGCAGTTTAAAAATAAGTAAGTAATAATTGATACACGTATAGTCGGTGAATTTTGTTGCTACGCAATTTAGTGCTCATATTTGTATGTGTACGCAATATGATCAAGTTAATATTGAGATTTTTAATTCCATTTTATATTTACTAGCATTGATCGCTGTTGAATGATTATTCTGCATTTCTTTTTAAAATTTTATTTTTAACTTTCTAATCATTTAAAAGTATAACGGATTTTAAAGTGAATGAAAATTCTAATTTATGCTGACATATCATACATTATTAAATTCAAGTCCTCTTTCTTTGTACGTGTTTCCATTATAAAATAATTTATTCAATGATCTTTTTGCATATGCACTAAATCAATTTAAAAACACCTCGTAAAAACATAGTTCAAAATATTAATACACTATTATTTTTTTAGAAACCATTTAATTAATTTTTGTTACCATGAAAAGGACTTTGGTCTGGGAGCACACTCTCACAACTTTTTTGCTACCGCCCATGGTGAAAGTGCGTGTAATGGCATTGGTACGGTTGCTAGAAGAATGGCAAGAAAAGCATCGCTTCAAAACACTAGAATTATGACTGCTCTAGAAATGTTTAATTATTTCAAACAGTCTAACTCAGATGTCAGATATGAATGGTTCATTCCTATTGAAATCAATTGAGTTTAATTTCCTATTAATTTAAGCATTTAACAAATTTTAGTTATCATTACGTGCCACAATCAGCGATAACTGATACAAAAAAGAAACTTGAAAAAAGATTTGAAAATGCAAAAACTATACCAAATACTCAGGAAAATCATTGCTTCCAGCCTGTAGATTATGAATTAATCAAAGTCAAACGATTTTCCATAGATGAAAGAACACGGACAGTACGTCTCGTAAAAAAAAGTTGAGTCCAAGCAAATTGGAATAGGAGAAGCTAATATTAAAATTTATCATTGAATCATTTAAAATTTTTTATAAAAACATAAAAATAAATAAAAATTTTTTCAAATACTGAAGTCTTTTTCCAATAACAAAACAATAACTTCATTAATTGCCATTATAACCTATTATTGCAGCTGCTAATTGAGTCGAAAAGCTTGTTTTTTAAAGAAAATAACGTAAAATAGAATTGCTCCCCATGAAAAAAAAAGACCCAATGTGTCAAAAAAAAACTGTTGGTTCTGTTTGGAATACTTTGAAGTATCTCTCCATACAGTTAAAAAAAAAAAAAATTGATCGGGGAATCAGTGCAAAACAGCCCTTAAAAATCGCAAAAAACGCGTTTTTTGAGTTTTTTAAAATTTTCAAACGGCTGTATCTAGGAAGTGGAAGGTCCCACAGAGTCCTGTAAGGTCGCAAAATTTTGGTCTTTTTATGAAGAATTTTTTACACTTTTTAGATATACCAAAAATATTGACCTAAATGAAGCTACATTCAAGTGAAGATAGGACAAAAACGAGTAAAAATAACATTTGATCAAGGTATTCTGTACATAGGAAAACAAGTTTAAAAGTTGATTATTATATTTTTTACTGAAAGAACTTGCCTTAAACAAAATTTTGACGCAAACCGCATGTGGTTATCTTGTTTTAAACTAAAGTTATGATTTTTCAAAGAAAGCTTTAAAATACCACTACAATAGGTCTTTTTTCGTATTTCAAAACGACGCCGCACGCAGTAGAAATGTGATAGCGACTTCTAGTTTACGGAAAAAGTCTTGTTTTGGATGGTACTTTAACGACAAAAAATTTCAGAAAGATCCATCGACCTCGTGCTGACGGTTTTTTAAAAAAGTATTATTTTGACCCATCTAGTTCTTCTGTTTAAATTTTCTTTCATCTAATTTTATCATTAGCCAGAACACATAAATATCATAGACATAATTTTCTGTTATGAGCTACTTTTGAATTCGTTTTGCATACATAATAGATAGACAAACTAAATCCATTTTAAAAATAATAGAGCAAATGCTCATCCGTACTTTAAAAATCCATGCCAAATAGAATTCATAATTTTTTGTCCACTGGATACCTAGACCCAAAACTATCTATTTCTTTTGTACTTTTTAATTCTTGTAAAAAAAAATTAACTGATTTTAAAATTTAAAATCACTTTGGCCGCATAACTTAAGCTTGCTTACAGAAAACAAAAAAGATAAAAATTTTTAATAATGGATTCATGTTGACTTAAATATACTTATCATTAACACCTTGAATTAATGTAACAGTTACAATCAAAATTTAAATTCATTGTCAGACATCAAGTTTATTTTAGAAAAAAGGTACGTGGGATTACAAAACTTTCAGACATCAAGTTTATTTTTGAATAAGGGTGGGATTACAAAACTTTAACAGTTCAAGTGTATTGGCTCAGAGCATATACATTTCTATGATGATTAAAATTAAGCGATAATGCGTATGACAATGACATTATCTCCTGCAATTGCACCTTTTACAATTTGTAAGTTGGATGGATTATAAAAGAGTAATTTGCAAGTTCAACCTGACACACACACAAAAACACTCATTCAGAAAAAACTTTATTTTTAATATTGCCAATATGCACCTCCAGCCATCAGGTCCCCATCACAACCACAGCACAATTATTATCAACTCACAGGGCACACAACAATAATTGAAAAATCTTTGATGATGATGATCATAGAAAGACTGTAGAGATTATTTATTTCATACTCTTTTATTGAAATTAAACAAATTAATAATTATAAATTCTACCACTTATTTAATATATAATGAAAATAAAAGTCTTCAGTACTGTTTTTTCTATGACAATCAATTATTTATAAAAAAATTATTGCTCATAACACATTACAAGCTGCTCTGCTCAGCAGCTCCGCAGTCAGCTGCAGTCAGCTCTAGGGAGCTGTTTGATACAGCGCCACCCATCGCCTCATGACTACAGGCCCGGGCCTACATGCCCCCGTCTGCGGCTGTAGGTCAGCAGTATAGGTAAGAGTGAGACAGCAAAAATAGACACGCCCACCGCATACATTGACATTCTCTCGATCATTAAATAAAATTTCGAGTGTATTATTAGCTTTGCTTGTTTTAAAGCTTTCCTTTTCTAATGCTTAATTTCTATCTTAAATTATTGTGGGAAGCTCACTCAAATTAAAACCAGCAGAGTGTATACATCAAACACACTATTTACAGTTATTACGGTTTATTTCCAATTTGTATGTATTGTATAATACTTTGGGTGAAGTCAAGCTCGTAACGTCGTAGCAGCCGCTCTTCAACTTTCCAGCTTCCCATAGACACCCCTTTTTATGAGTGGCCGCCCACGGCCACACGAATTTGTATCCCTCTCAATTGAAGCAGGTTTTCTCTAACTACTCGCAGCTCGGACAGTACATCTGGTGGCACGTCCAACGCTAGTTGCCTCCTCTTGGCTAGATCACATTCAATGTTCGGGTTCAGTGGGATCACTTTTTCTCAGGCTGAAGCTTAGAATGCTCTCATCTTCCTTCGGTCGTTCGACTCGCATCTTTTTAAGAATCCGAGCTCCGTCCGTTTCCTGACTGAACTCTTAGGTAAGCCCCTTCTTAATATCGGCCCAGGTACTCACTTTGCGCCCGCAGTCAACCTGCGGCTGCTCCCCATAGTACCTTACGGGCGGCTAACCAGACCTGACTTTAACTCCAGTCGGAGGCCTCAGCAAACTGGTTCGTTCGCTAAATCAAAGCTATTACAAGATAAGTTGTCTTTTTCTTACATTGCGCCTCGGAAAGAGATCTCGTTTCTTCGAGGGGACTGCAACCGCTCTCGCTCGCTGCGACGCAGATTGTGCAGTTGACCCCCCAGTCTGTGGGTCTTGCTTACTGCCTTTATTTGCTCATGGAGAGTCCGGATCTTTGCGTTGGATGTATCAATGTCAGGAAGTGGCGGAGTTCCCTCTTTGTCAAGATGGTCATGCTTTTTATTGCTGATCTGATGATGAGATGTACTTCCGGTAACTACTGAAGTCAGTGGCGATGACCTTGTCAAATTCGAAGAGCCTCAATTTTCCGCTCCACTCATCGTTCACCTGAAAATCGATATCACGCGGTTTCTTTGACTTAGCCCTTGTGGTACGGAAAACTTATGGTCGTAACCTTTTTCCCATCCTTCTATTATGCAGTCTGCTCCCCGTTTGACAAATCGCACTCTCTGCAATCGAGAGCTACATTCGCTTCTTTGCTCATTCTTAAACCTTAACCTTTACCCACTCACACTCTTGTCTTCGCTTATACTTTGCTCCTTCACTCTTACTTCGCTTCTTCATTCTTACTTCGCGCTCACTTCGTTTTGACTCTGCTCTTACTTCGCTTTTACTTTGCTCTAACTTCGTTTTTACTTCGCTCTTACTTTGCTATCTTTTACCGTATTACTCAACTTCGCTTACTTTTTTCTGTTTTTTTAACAAAAAATCCCGGTGGAACCCCAATTTGAGAAGCTTACTCAAATTAAAACCAGCAGATCTCTATAGTTGTTTAAAATTGTTAATATAATTTAATTTCTTGTCCTGACTTGTAGTGAATGCCGTTATAATTCATAAATCGTTGCCATAATCGTCTACTATAAGAATCTTTTAGTACGCTTTTAAAATCACTTTTATTTTTCAAACGATATTTTCAGATATCTTTTAACTGCTTAAACACAAATTTCTACCCGTTATAAATTTTGTAGGAGATTATTTTTAAGTTCATTTTTTTTTTTGAAAATTGAAATTAAGTAGGAAAGAGATTAATCAAAAAATTGTTGATACTGCCAATCATCAGATAAATTATTTCACTTGTGTTAAAATAAAAATTCACTGCAATTTTTCTTATGACACTTAACAGTTCGAGTTGAAATGTTCTTTTAATTATTATTTGTAGCTTTTTCCGTAATATCTGCTATAATACAAATTTTGAAAATTTTATGTATGAAATAGAATTATTTTTACTAACGTTTGTTAAACTTGCTGTCAAGGGTCGAAAACGCCAGATAAGAAGAGCTTGGTGCAACAACCAGTTAGGCGCTCGAGTCACTCGAAATTGGCTCGAGCAGCACCAGTCGATTTTTGGAAAATACTGTCATTTTCAACCTATAAGAAAACTAAAGCAATAACTTAAATTTTGTTTATACAAATTTTTATTTTAACTCTTAAAAACTCATGAAGAACTAAATATTTTTTTATTTAATTCTAAGACTGCATTATTTGAAGCTTTTCCGCTAGTAAAATGATACAGATATTTTTAAAAATTTCATGAGCCGTGTTTCTAACTTTTAAACGATAAATTGGCGATTTCTAACTTTGGATTGGAAAATTAAGCATAAAAGTTTAGCGTTAAAAAAATTCTCAGCGAGGAATTTTTTTATTATGTTTCGAAGAATGTTTATGTAGAATTTCAAATGATATTTCTTATATAGGTAAAAAATGATAGTGGTTTCCAAAAAGTGGCTGGCGCTGCCTCAATCAATTAACCAGTAAGGTGCTCGAGCGTCTCGAGCACCTTACTGGTTATTTCACCAAGCTTTTCATATTATCAAAACTCAACACGCCCAGGATCTAAACAATTGCCTTTTCACCTATAAAATAGAATAAAATTTTACTTCACATTTAGAAAAAAGTTTTTTCAGCCTATCCTAGCGTACTAAGTTTTAAGAAAATATCAACAAAATGAGGTTACTTATAGTGCCGTACAGGAGCAAAACCGGACTATCTGCCATGTGTTTCCTATGTAGATAGTGACATTTTTCCCCTATTCGGCAGCATAAATATCCGATCCTTTTTCAGATAACGATTTTCCTACGATAAAAAATCTTAGAGACGCGTTCCGAAAAAAGATTTCCAGTTATTCTTATTTGACTGTTCGCTCCGTGTGAGTTAGTGGCCACCTCGAATTAACAGCCGGATTTTTCTGTAATTGTTGTCGCCACCGCAACGCCACCTCGAATTTACAGCGCGGATTTTCCTGTAAGTGTTGTCGTGGACGAACTCACGCGGAGCGAATAGGCCTTATAACTTATTTAAGCCTCCAAAAATTTGGAAATAGCTTCGTCGTCACGAGCTCAAACGTTCAATTTTTCTTTTAGTTTTTTTATGCTCAAAAACAAAAATCACTGGAATGCGATTTTTCATTCAAACTACTTTTCAAAACAAAAATCGTAGTGACATATGTCAAATAATTAATTAAAGCAAGCTCACCCGATCGAAATTGAGTTGATACCAGCAATAACATTAGCGTTGAAAAATCCTAAAAACTTTTTTATGAGATTAAACATTCAGTTTTTTTTTTCAGATTTGTTTACATCTTTAAAAATTTGATTCTTTCGAATGACGATATTTTGTATAAATTTTAGGACCACGGATGAAAAGAGGAATATGTTTCACTTTTAATTTTTAAAATTTGTATTTACCTTACAAAATCCTTCAGGCTCCGTAGCAATCTTAAGCATTCAGAACTTTTTATTAACTTTTTACCATTTTCGTACCTTTTATAATAAAAAAGCGAAAAAGAAAACTTGAAAAAAAAATAACAGTCTTGTTGCTTCTAATATTTTAATTTTATAAGGATCCGGCGTTCTAACAGTATATTGTTCAAAATTTACCTATATTAAATCCAACTTTTACTATAAAAGATAAAAATGAATAAAAAAAATAAATGAAATAAAAAACTAAAATTTCGAGTATGGTCAACGGAGTTGTAAGATCAAAACAAATTTTTTTGGTTAAGAGTCTCTTTATTTTTAATGCTTAAATATCACATGATACATTAGATTTATCTTTAATTGTACGTTACAAAAAATTAATTTTTTTTTTTTACTGGAATCAACTAAAACTTATAGATTCTTAAAACTTTGCAAATGATATTCCTTCAACATTTTCCCGTAGTAGTTTTTGTATTTTTTTTCCTTAAGTAAATTATAAGATACATTAAGTTTAATAATTCAGTAACAAAGTTTATGTTTAAAATTTCATTTCAAAATTTCACTTTTAAATTTCTTTTTCAAATTTTTTTTTTTTTTTTCAAAATTTTCCTTTAAACAGAGCTAATGAATTCAGTCAAATATTAATTACATATACAATACCTTTATTTATATTTTTTAAATTTTGTTTGAAATTAAAAAATATTTCTTGTATATTTTCGAGTTACAACATAACCAAATTGAGTAAAAATCAAATAATTTAGATATCCTTTTCAAAAATATAAGACTGCCTTGCTTAAATCCAGAGAGCCTTATTCCAAAAATTAAAACTATATATTCCTTGAATTGATTGTTTCGGGACTTCACTTTATGGTTTTGGTAGTTTTAATTTTTTACTGGACCTTTTAAAGCTGAAAAACTTTATAAACCATTGATCAAGATTGAATTAAAAAAAATTTTAATTTGTCAGAAATTGATTTCAATTAAAATCACTTGCGTTACGAAAATATCCACAGTAAATTATAGCCATTGATATCACTAATTCGGTTGAAAATTTAACCAAAAAATATTGCTCCTAACCAAAAAATTTGCTACCACATCTGAACTATGATTTCGTAAATGATGTTGACTCTCACACTGCTACCTAAAAGTTAATTAACTTAATTTTTATACAGTAATTATCATAATTTAATTTAAAAAAATGCATAATCTCTTCAATTTTTTGCATAAATAAATAAAATCATTTTTTTTACTGTAAATAAAAAATTACTCACTAAAAAATTTTGGATTTTTTTTTTCTTTCAAAATTCACTCTTTGATAAAGAATTATTTACTTATGAGAAGATTGAATGCTTTTTTAAATCTCTTGTACACATTAACTTAATCTTCCTCCAAATTTTGAATGCAGATCTTTTTCTTAACCTTCTGCACTTTTGGAATATATTTATTGATGTGGCGTCTGCCTGATATAATTAATTTACTTCATGTGCAATATATTTAGCCCGCCGAGCGGCTAGCGAACCATATATTTCACGTGCACTGAGGCCTTTTCATACTCTGAATCACTTAAAAGTGAATCCAGACTGATAACTTCTACCCTCCTGATTTACAGATATTTGTTAGCGAATTTCTTCGCTAAAGCTTTATTGTATAAAGGAGCAAATCTCTTTGCTCGAAATTTCATATTTTTTTTTTTGTGTAGCGAATTACTTCGCTTGTATTAAATTGGGAAAAAGTTAGGGAAGCCTCTAAGGATTCTGATTTTTTATGTCTGCCCTAAAGAGACTGTTTATTGCTCAGCCTGCCCTAAGGAGACCTGAACGACTGACTGACTGAGGTTTGAAGAGTTGACTCGCAGCCGCAAGACCCTAAGGATGCGTATGATGTTGCTCCTAGACCTGCGAACAGAGAAGTGACTCTTGCTCGCAGGGTTGGATGGACAGGGGACGGATCCAGGCGGCGCTGCCCTTCACCCCTGGGCCCATCCCAATTTTCCTTTTCCCCCAATTAGGGAAAACTTGAGTGTCCCCCTTATTGGGCCTCCCCACTCCTCACTCCGCCCTTCCTTCCAGCCTGTGGAAATTTGAGTCTTGTCTCCATTTATCAATGGAGTTTTCTGAATTTAGAAAAAAAAAAGAAGGAAAATATAAAATAATGTAAATAATTGTAACTCCATTCATAAATAGTTTTAGACACTTACAAATTAATTTTACAAACTGTTTCTTAAATAAATAGAAAATTTCAACTTGTACTGATTATGATAAATGTTTTATTACAAAAAAAAAAATTAAAATGAGTGAACCTCAATTTCTTTATTCCGTGAAATTCCACGGAGAAATCATCTACATTTATAATATCAAAACAGTTGATTATTTAAGATAATAACGCAAAAAAAAAAAAACTCTTAATAATCGGTGTAATTGTTGGCCTAATGACCAAAACGAGTCGCATCTGCTCTCTGAGATGACAATAATTGAGGGCAGATGTTAGGCAGATCTGTCATACATATCCGTGCAGTCGCGTGGATTGCAATAATCTAACTTAATTAGGTATATAAATTATCGCATTCATGGGTGCGTTTATTATAAAAAAAAAAATGAAAGAAAGCAGATTACAAAATTTTAACTAAATTAACTTTTACCTTTCCTATCTTTACCAACGCAGGAATTTTAGGAAACACAAAAAAAATTCAAACTAGGTAAACAAGGTCGTAAAGTGTCGCGACAAAGATTTACCTGAGGGGGAGTCCTGAACGACTTTTCCGCCGTCGCAAGCCTTTGTGATTTTCATCTCGGCGCCTGCCGTAGAACAATAGACTGCAACCGAACGGTCGTAAAAGTCGAGCTGGGCCTCCCTCAGTACCAAAGTTACTCAAAAAAAAATTTTTAATAAAAAAAACTCGTGGGTTGGTGCGTTCGTGCCTTCCTGTTCATTTAAAAGCAGAACTATTCTAAAACGAACTGGGAAAAGAAAATCATCAAAAGGAAAAAAAAAAAAAACAAGCTAAAGTAAATTCTCAGAAAGCAAAGCAGAGGGAAAAAAAAATATTTAAATGGGTGGTCCATGTACGTTACATTGACAAAACTGAGAGCTCGAGTAAAGTGTAATGACGCTAAATCCATCGATTCTCTACGCAACAAAAATCACTTGCTGAGTTTTTTCGAATGCACAGCGTGATCACGAAATGATTTAACCTCGCATATCTAACTTATTTATTATTAAATTTCTACCAAAACACTTTTGACAGAAAATTATCCAAAATATACCTCTCTATACATCTCACTCGAAAACTTTCAATCGGTGTCGTCACTTCGAGCCAATCAGATCCAGAATAAAAGTCTGAATCTTCAATTCGATAATTTCTCGAGCTCGAAACTCGACACTCACACTCTCCTTTTTATAAGTAGGACTAGAAACTCGCTAGCGCGCGTACCGCGCCCCGGTGCTATCATTCATTTGTCGCTTTTATTGATTTGAATCAATCGATGATTAAAAAAAGAAAACATACAATAAATATTTATTTTATTCATTTTTTTTAATTAATAAAAATTTCGCTAGTGCGTACCACGCGCTTATCCTATTATTCATTTACTACTTTTTCAAAATTAATTCAGCATTGTTAATAAAAGCCCCAAAACAAAGGAATGATGGTTTTTCTTTGCTGATTCATAAAATCAGTTCTGGGGTGATTTATTATTAAACATCTAACCTTACTCGATACCAACAATTTAATCAAGAGAATCCTGAAAAGATTTTACGATATTTAATTTTTTATCAATTTTGAAACCAAGACTTATGACCAGATAGTACTAAATATTCATCTTGACTTTTGAGTTGACAAAAAGGGCTGTTAGTTTTCTGACTTGATCAATTTTTTTGCCTCTACTTCGACTCGTGCTGAAACATCCAACTCTCGTGGAAACGACGCGTTTCCCTAATTTTTACAGGAATATATTTACAGGAATAATATATTATTAGGATAAAAGTGAATGTGAAAAAGTAACTTTTTATCCTGCAGTGTACCTAATATGGCCCCCGCAAATTAGTAGAAATGGCAATATTTCAAAGTGTATTTCCGATGAGTCTTTAGTTTCGTATTTACTTTTTAGAAAATCCTATCCTTATGTTATTTTAATGAAACAAATTTTATTGTTTCAAAGCTTTTTCTCATATTTATTTTATAACTAAAGAAACAAACTTTGATAACAATTTAAAGTTGTAATTTTTCTACTGGTTGCAAAGCTTTCAAAAACATTGTAAGAGGCTCAATTTAAAAAAAATCATTTTTAAAATAATTAAAATTTTGCAGTTTTTTAAATCTTATATCCTGATTGATTTAAAAAATAGGAACAAATCGCAGTTAATAAATAACTTCAAGGGGGCCATATTAGGTACACAAATTTTTGGTGTCTTAAAAAAACGTGTTTTCGTAAATCCTCTGGCATTTCAAGTTCATTGATCAAAGTCGAACGCGTAATGTTTCACTTTAAAGCTCTTGAATTAACCTTTAAAATGAGACCTTACACGTCAAAAAATATTGATTTAATTTGCCACAACGTCGATTATCGCTTAGGGGGGCCATATTAAGTATACACTTACCTTATATAACTTATCATGTGGTTCAAAATTTCGTTTTCAAAAAATTTAGTCTATATTTTATTTTTATTTTTTGCGATGAATTCAAATGGTTTAGGACATTTTTAACATTATAATTTTTTTCAAATATTTCGAGACCCAGACCCTAATGGAAAAGAACAAACGTGATATATTTTAACAAAAATTGGATTCAGAAATTTTTCAAAATTTTTTAGGAGGTAAAAAGGCACTTTTACAACTAATTCATGAAAATTTTACATTGATTGTTATTTTGCAGGCGAAATTTCATTAAAACCAAACCTGTATGAACAGCAAACAGATTTTTTTGTTAACGAAGTTTTGCCAAAAACCGCGTTTCTCTAGCCATCTTTGGTTTCGAGATATCAAGAGAAATGATTTTTGCCTTAAGTATCCTTTTTTGAAGACCACAAAATTGTTGCATTTATATTGTGTAGGAGTTTCTGCAAAAAACCTTAAAGTCATTCCATGGGTGATCGAATGCTAAAAAAAACTCTAAAAACTATTTAAAAATTATCAAGCCAGACAAAGTTGTCTAAAAAATTTTTTTTCAGTAGCCTCCATTTTTTATGTACATAAATTAATTGAATAATATAATGTAATACAAGAGCAGAAAGTTCTTTCTGCACTGCTGTCATACGTCGGTATAGTAGATCGCCTGAATGCAGCAAGGTTGAACTTTCGACTGAGAAATCGGTGCACAGGATTCGTACTTTCGACCATTGGATGGAGAAAAAATCTTTAAAAAGGAAAGTTTTAGGCGCTAATCACAACATTCGTTTCTCTTTTTAGGGACCCTAGGATTTAAAGTAATAATTTTTACACTTTGATTCTTACCTTGAAACCTCGGATGGCTAGTAAAACGCGGTTTACATCAAAAATTTTCTACCAAAAAGTTTAGTTTAGCTACGTATATGTGGTTTTTTAATGTTGATAAAATATGTGACCTTAAGGTGGCGATTCATATTAAATATTTTAATTTTTTTTTTTTTTGTGGCGACCAATACTTAATGAGAAATGTACCCTTTCAATTTTAATAAAATTGGTTTAAAAGTTGCTCTTTTATTTTTAAAAAGTTGAAACAATATGACCAGCTGTGCGAGGACTTTATCTCAAGTTTTTTTGTTTTTTTCAATGTAATTTTAAGGCAAAAAAACAGCTTAAACCGTTTTAAATTGGTGCAAAAGACTATTTTCAAATCATAGTCAAACTAAATTGATTATAAACATAATTTGTTCAACAAAACATTTTAAATTGAACATTTTTATTTTAGATTCTATTGGTTATAAATTAACTGTAAATCTCTAGCCCTCTTTGATTCTGAGATGTGAAAAAGATTTAAAATTAACTACATTAGACCCCATAGCCTCAAAGGAAGGAAAACTAAGCCCTTTCAAAAGATATTCAAATATTGTAGGGATTTGCCCTGAAGATAATTCGGCTGATTTATTCGGCGAAATACCCTTCCTTCTTATAAAGTTTTAAGGCATCTTTTATAAACCTGTCCTGAATCTGAGGCAGGTTGGCAAAAAAAACAGCAAACCCAAGAGCTTGCTAAGGGTTGGCTAATATTTTTCAAGCGATCGTGTAACGTTTTCATCGCAAAGGCCCCGAAAACCATACCCCTCCTACGTAGCGGCGGGAATATTTGCGTATTCGGGGCCTGTATAATATGAAAAGTAAAAGTTGAGAATAGTTCAATACATATATTTGAGAAACTGTTTTGATTTTTAATCTGGTTACTCAATAAAAATAACCTTTGTATGTTCTCTTGTTTCAAATCACATTATTCAGTTTGGAATGAAAATACTTTTTAGGCATGATTTTTTTTTAAATTGACCGACCTGCCTCGGTTTCTCCTACCTGCAATACGTGAGCTTTATTATAAACTACAAAATATATTTCTGTGATACTTCTTACAATTAAATTAGATCATACATCTTAACATTAGTTGTTGTTAGTATCAATACTATTAAAATTTTCATTGTAATGACTATTTAATATTTATATTTATACTTTTGTTTATAAAAGTATCCATTTCATACCTAAAAACTTTATGTACGTTATTATCTACGTTCAATAAAAATTATAAAATCGAAACACTCGATAAAATTCAAACTAAGATTTGAATTACGATGAAAAGTTTTTTTGAAAAATTAAAGTTCATCGATTATGAAAGTATTAAAAAGTATATACCTGGCCTAGGTGTGTATATTTAATTTATGTTCAACGGAGTCAGAAAGCAACAACCTCGTTTTAGGCCGTGCCCCAAAAATACTATCCTTTGATCAGAAAACATAAAAATTTGATCTTACATTATAGTTTTATTACTCATTTCAATCTACAATATGAAAATTGCATTCCTTTTATTTAGTATTGTGTATTCAGAGGCAGAGCCCTTGGTATTTCCATCAAATCGATCAACACATGCTCTAAGTATCCAATATTTTTTTTTGGTCCGTAATTGTGCTGGGTCAATTACCTGAAATACTTGCGCTCCAATTGAAACATCACATATTTATGTTCATCACTTTTTGATAGTCGTTATTAGGATTCTAATTAATTACATAATTGATACCAGTATTCAACATTTACATTGCCACTTATATTTTTACACTTTCATAACCCTCAAATTTTTTGTACATCATAATATTGGGAATTGAATAACAATTATTCATTTAAATCAAATTAGTCTTGCATTCATAAGTTTTTCATGAAGAGAAAAACGAAAAAAAATTAAAACGAAGATTTTTGAGTAATCACCCAATAGGGCGTATGGATCGGTTGAAGGCAGGAGGTGTGTTTGCAAAAAGAATTTTTCAAAAACAAATCTATAATCTGAATTCCTCGACGTTTCGTCGGCCAGGGTTTGCCGACCTCTTCAGGAGGACTTTATTGAACAAAAACAAAATTCACAATTAGTTTACAAACTTGAATAAAACCTTAACAGTCTAAGTTATACAAACATCAACCTCAACTTACTTATAATAAAAATGAGATGTACAGTATCATCGAAGGTGCAGTGTAAATCGCCAATGCAAAAAGCAGTCGTCAATCGTGTGGCAAATTAAATACAGTCTCAAGTCAGTCTCACAGTTTAGGTAAAAAATTCAACACACTGCACACACAGTTCAGTCACTAAATTCTGTCAAAACTTCAAACTGCACAAAGAAAAGGTAAAAACTGCAATAATGCACCTGCAAGAAGTCACGTTCGCAAAAACTCTAAAAGCGCATTTACATTAATTAAACTTACAATTGACTAAAGTCAATTACAAATTTAATCAATGTATTTTTGAAAAACTATGTAGCACAACGGAGTGAACAGCACGAGTGTTTAAAACAGACTGCTCCTCCCCCGCAGCTTCACGGTGAGCGAGGCGAGGGTGCAAGTGATAAACGCATGACCAACGCTTGCACTCTGAACACGTGGTTTCCCATGTTCGCCTCATGTTTTTCAAGCAGCGTCAAATTCGGGAAAAAGTCGTAAACGAGAACAAGAGCAGGTCCAGTGTGGTGGAGTCCATGTGAAGGTCAATGAGTAGTTAAAATAGAAATCAGGAAAAAAAGGGGGGAGAAAAAAAAAGTTTAAGCTACAGGATTCATCTTAGTAGACGGGAAATATTTAAGTAAATGGAGTTCAAATTTTTCACTTCATGTTTTTTATTCAAATTATTGGGATTTGAATTTATAAAAAGCATCTCAGAAATATTACGCTTATACGGGTTCCTCTCAGTGTCTAAAATTTCAGTCTTCCCCCAGTCAAACTCGTGGTCGTGAAATTGTCTGTGTAATGAAACTACCGAGGACGGGTCTTTAAATTCAGCGTGCTCCCTGACTCTGTCCTCAAGTGGTCTTTTTGTCTGCCCTACGTACTCAGCTGGGCAGTTCTTGCAAACCAACTTGTAAACAGAGCAGGTTTTACGCATCCTAGGTGTACTGTCTTTCCCCAGTTTAATAAGCCTTTTCAGTGGCTTCGACATCCGGGGCACTATCTTAACATTGTAGGAACTCAAGGATCTTGAAATTCTACCAAAGGAGCGTTTGTCATTGAGAGGAATAGGGATAATGAGAGTGTTATTTGAAGGATTATTGTTTGTGTCGTCCGTAGTGTTGGAGTTTTGTGTTTGGAATTTAATGTTCCTCAGTCTAACTTTAATATGTTTATCAACAAAATCCCTGTCATAGTCGTTATCGGCAAGAATCTTCCTAACTAACGTAATATTCGTGTCGTGAAACTGTACGTCTGAGAGTCTGATAGCCCGATCAACCAAGTTATACACGATATTCTTTTTCTGTGAGTCTGTATGGTTTGAGTAAAAATTAATTGTCCTAGATGTGAATATGTCTTTCCTGTACCAATTGGTGATAATTCTGTCATTATCTCTAAAAAACGTCACGTCTAGAAAGTTTATCTTCCTATCCTGCTCTGTCTCACATGTGAAAACTAAGTTTTCATCATGACTGTCAAAAATCTCAACCACCTGGTTGAGGTGTGAACTGTCAATGCAAATAAAAATATCGTCAACGTATCTGTAATAAAAACGAGGGTGAATGTCGTGGTCCCTTTGCAGTGTCTCGAGGCAGGATGATTCCAAATCACCAACCACTATATCAGTCAAAATCGGGGATATAGAGGAGCCCATAGGTGTACCCAAAATCTGGTGATAGCATGCATTATCAAATGTAAAGAAAGTGTGTTCAAAAAGAAACTGAATGCAAAAAATGAGATCATTAAAATTTATCATGCATTTAGAACTAATATCGAGGGCTCTCCTCGAAAGGCTGTCAGTCACCGACTGAAGAGAGATGTTAGTAAAAAGTGATACTACATCTAATGAGATTAAAATATAGTTAGGTGGAATGTGTATGTTCCTTAGGTTCTGGATGAGTTCCAAACTATTGTTTATGTGGGATTTGGGAAGGTTGATTGCTTTCCTAGGTTCGCGCAAAATAATTTTTGATAAAAATTCAGTCGGAGTGTTAACCATCGATATAATCGGTCTCATCGGTGTATCAGTCTTATGAACTTTCGGGAGTCCGTAGCATTTGGGTAGTAGGGTGTCTGTCTGTGTAAGCTGTCTTTCATAAAAATTATCAGAAAATAATTTATAATTACTATTAAGAAAACATAAAATATTATATACGTTCCTTTGCAAAGTCGTCAAGAGATTATCAAAGTCATAGATCCGTTTAATATTTGTCATCGTCAAGCATTACTTTCATTTTAGTAAGATACTCATTCCTATCTATGCAAACTGTAAGGTTGCCTTTGTCGGCATTTGTAAAAAAGAGCTGGGGATTATTCTTCAAAAATTCTTTGGTTTTCTCGAGTTTAAAATAAAAGTCAGTCGTTGTTTGTGTCGAGTGTCTATCGTACTTAATCTCGTCCTTGTATATATTAATAATAATCTCCCTGATTTTATTACAACTCTCCTCGGTCCTTTTCTTAAAAAGAAAAGAGTTCTCGACATTCTTAATCGTATTCAAAATATCAGTCTTAGAAATCGGAATAGCAATACTATCGTTGTCACCTACAGTCGAAACGTCCGTAACATATTCCGGGAGCTGCGTATCAGTCAAGTAAAATTTGTATTAAAAGTTGCTTTTTCAATATTAATTTTGAATAATATCACTCAATTTTTTTAGTACCGTGAGTTTAATCTTACATATATATTTTATTTTTTGTTTTCAATCCCAAGTAAAAAAAAACGTATTTTATTACTAACTATGGTGTATGTAGACCTTGGTATTTTTATTAAATAGTTGAAAAAATCAAATATATTTTTGTTGCTGAACACTGTAACATTGTAAATGATTTAATGTATAAGTTATTGAATCAATTCTGTTAAAGCTTTAAATGAATTGAATTAGAGATATTCTTTCAACTTTCAAAATTCTAGTTTTTAATTTATTTAGCACTAAACATTTCAACAACAAATTATTATCATAGAATCGGATTTTGTTATGACAATAGAGGTAACTTTAGCGATTATTTTATCTATTCGATTTAATGTATTGGATTGACTTTGAAGTTACTTAAATTAACTCACGTAATTAATTTATTATAAAATTTGTAATTTTTAAACTCCTCTTCTTCTATTAATTTAGGATGTTCAAGAAAAAATAAATAAAATGAGCAAAAATGTTACAAATTTATTTTTTAATTTCCGAGATGCGGTTATTCCAATTCTCATGGACCTTGAAATCCAATAAAAAAAAACTTCTGTAGCTTTCAAAAAGTAATTTTATTCCGCATTGATTCATTCATTGTTGATCAAAAATCAAATCGTATAACCTCATGGATCAAAGAATTGTTTTTATCGAACTTTGACAGTTGGTTATCAAAAATTTACCTCTCTACACCTTCGCGGCAACGTTCGCTTTGCATCTTTTATGGTTGTCATCACTCTGAGCCAATCAGATCCAGAATAAAAGTCTTAATCTTCAATTCGATAGTTTCTCGAGCTCGAATCTCGACACTCGCGTACTCCCTTTTATAAGAAGGACTAGAAAATCCGCTAGCGCGCGTACCACGCGCCTGTACTTTGATCGATTTCTCGCTTTTTTATCAATTTAAATCAGAGTTAATAAGTACACGAGCATATTTAAACTCAAAGCTTTTTAGTAATTCACATAAACACTTTACGTGGAGATTCGAAACTGCTCTTTTTAAAAAAAAAATATTTATTTTAGCATCGAAGAATCACGTATTTCATTTTCATCAAGTTAAGTGGTTTTTTGCAGCTGAGTGCACATTATGCGCATGTAGCACATCAATCACAATCACATCACAGAACCCCCAAAACATAAAAAAATTTTCATTCTCTTGACCATTAAATCAGAGTTCGAGTGTTTTATTTCCATAACTTGTTTTAAGGTGGTTTTCTACCAGAGCTAGTCAAGTTCAAGATTAAAAAAAAATTATTTCACCAAATTACTAACAATTGGTTATTAAAATTTATTTTTTAATTTTTTATGGCTTTTGAAATTATTTTCTACCAAAAAAACATTGACAATCACAACAAAACATTTTTTTAAACTTTTAACCTCACCTTTGAATACCGCAGTTTTGGAGGTTATTCACGTGAAAATTATTTTTGTAAAATTACTGTCAAATTTGTAAAAGATCAATTTTTTGCAGTTTGAAGAAATGAATTCTTCGATATTGTAACTATATGTATGTGGTTTTTCTAAAGGATCTCTATTGTAAGAAGATAAATATTCATAATTTAGTACACTTTTTCAGCGTAGCGGCCATACGCGTAATGAAAAAAATTCAATCTTTAACTTGCTGTAACTTTCAAACTATATGGTCAACTTTGATCAGACTTCGTAGAAATGTTTATTAATATCTAATAAACACCTCCAGAAAATCTGAGCTGATTCTCTATTGTCATGCATTTGGTAGAAAACCACATTAAAACTTTCCTTTCCTAGTACTATTAATTTCTATCTTCAGTTGTTTATGAAATTTTTGCTTTTATCATCAACAATATTTCAAAACTAAGACGTGACTTAACTTAAACTGTTTCGATAGCAAACTCTTAAAAACATCATTCATTATTAGCCTCTTGTTCAAAGTTTATATATAATACCTCAAAATTGTCTTATTCAATAAATTCTTTTTTTTTTTTTGTTAACCGAACCTTTCGTAAATATTGATCCGCTAGCACAGGTACATATTGTTGTCTCCTTAATGGCTTTTCTTTAAAAAGTTAACTTTGATCAATATTTTTCAGATAGTACCCTGATTAAATATTTTGATGATTCAATCGCTGATGCAGATTTCCAGATTTCGGTTACTCTATACTGTTTTATGCAATTAGCAATATAATTCAATTTTTTTTCCTGACTTATATTGAATACTATTATAAGTCGAAAACCATTGCAGTAATCGTCCACCGTAATAGTATATTTCACATCGGGCGCTGAAAAGTATAAGCAAGCCTTAGCAAACCCAAATTGAAGCCCGAGCCAACGGCGAGGGCGTTAAGGGTTTGCTAATTCTTTTCCACTGTCGTGTGAAATGTTTTTTTCGTACGACGGGTCCGGGAAGTTTTACTGCCTGTAGCACTTCCCGGACGGAGTACGGAAAAAATCTTTTAGTGCGCTTTTAACTTGATTTTTTAAGTAATATTTGATTAAGATATATTTAAGTTACTTAAACACAAATTTTTATCCCTTATAAATTTTATAGGAAATTCTTCTTATATCCATATTTTATTAAAAATTTTAATTAAATAGGAAAGAGAAATGTCAAAAGATTGTTAATACAGCCAATCCTCAGATAAATTATTTCACTTGTGTTAAGGTCGTTCAACTATGACTACTCAAGTCAAGTCTTCTCGTATGACTATTTTTCCGATGTAGAAACACGCTGATTGGTTGCTCGAGTCTAACCTAACCCCAAAAGTACTATTTTTTTTTTTAACTTTTCTTTTCTATTATTAATATTCTCTTAAACGTCTCCGTAAACATCTTAAAATAATCCTCAAATGCTCTTTTCACACCTCAAAAAAACTGTGCTTTGTGTCATGTGAGAGAATTTGTTAAGAAACACGAAAAAGTTCGATTTTCCGTATGACACTTGTTAATGGGTGTAAGCAATAATTATTAATATCTTTGTTATTAGACTTCTAATTGCATCCAGATTTTAACAGAGGAATTCTTATTATGCAATCAAAATATCTCTAAATTTTCATAATTTATTCATCATGATTAATTTTTCGAGTTGAATGTCCTTAAAAACTAAAAACTCAATCCAATTTTCCAAACTACACTTAAAAGTTTAAGTAGAAATGTTCTTTTAATCATTATTTTAAATTTTTCTGTAATATCTGCTACAATGCAAATTTTTAAAATTTAATGTATGAAATAGAATTCTTACACCAATATTTGTTAATCTTGCTCTCCCTACCCCTAAAATCCATCTGGATTTCGGTTCCAATATGACGGCTGGATTTCCAGCTGGATTTCAAAATCAAAAAAAAAATTTTTTGGTTAATATCCCTGTTTCTCCACACGTGTGGCACACAATAATTTCTAATGATAATACTTTAGTAAAATGTGATTTGCAAATTATTTAACTATTCATAAATTTGAAAAAGCAGTGGTCGAAACCTTCACTTTTTATTCGTTTTTTCCCTATATACCGGTAAGTTTACTTGGTTCAATAGGTCACGATTATTACCGGGAGCTTCCAAAATTAAAAAGGACTATTACTATTAATTATTTTATATTACCCGTACTCTAAAATGCGTATTTTACGCATTCAAAAGAGCTTTTTTGAGTGTGTAAAATCGCACATTATGATTGTACTCATGTTGATAGAGCTGCCATCTATTGATTTAAATTCAAAGCTGAGCAGCAGGCACATTTGGTTTTAGCTGCTTTTGCTTGTTGCAAGTGTCTTGCTGCGGCCTGCGGCTCATATCATTTATCGTCCGTGTATTTTACAAAATAATACTTTTTTATAAAAATCAAACGTCAAGTATAGGTAGTTATTAAAAGTTTTATTGTTTTCTTTTTATAAAAAGTCTACTTAGTTAAAAAGAAAACGTACATAACCTCGGCCATCAAGTTGTGTTGCGTGCAGCGGTGAGGCTACGTAGATTTTGCTAGTCATATTTTACAAAATAATAATCAGCAGTTGAAATATATTTACTTAAATAAAAATCTGCTTATAGTTAAAAGTGTAATAATAATAGTATCAAATGTTATAAAAAGTGTTTAAACTGTAAGTTGAATTTAACTTAGGAAGAACAGTGTGTTTGATTTCAAAAATATATTTTATTTTAAAACACTTTAGACTATATTACGAAGGATCAAATGTTTTTAAACACGAGCAACTACCTCAGTTTTTGGCTTGAGCACCGGCGGAGACCTTGACTTCAAAAAATTAACGTCGGGAAAAATTAGGTGTAGGTACTTACAAAAACAGTAAACACAACACCGAGACAGCGGCCGGCGGCGGCAGCGTGGAGAAAGCAGATGACACTGGCAGCCGCTGTGTTTTGATGACCGAGCTTATACTTACATTAAGGGGAAGTCAGGCGAGGGTCCAATGGTAGCTAGTTAAAATTAAAAAAAAAAAAATCGAGGGGGTAAATTCAAAAAAGGGCTCTGTAGCAGGGTAGCGACATTGAAAAGCTACATTTTAAAAAAAACTGCATCAAAATTCGTTGAAAATTGTCCGAGAAAAACGCAGAACGGTAATTTGGTATTTTTTTTCGTCGGCCGCATCAGCCGTGACAGCAGACGCCACTGCTGCTACAGTGCGTTGCTGTGCGTGAGACCGCGCGTACGTAATTCTAACCAATAAATTTCTAATCATGCAATCAAAAAGTAACAAATTTGTTGTAACCCACGTTTTTGTTGTATTTATGTTTTTATAAGTAATTTCAAACAGTTGCAAAGTGAGAGCCAAGAGCTTAGAATCTTCAAAGCTGGTAGGACAAGATTTCAATAATCCTTAGTCAGGTTTGAAATGTATGAACTAAGCCAGCCAATTACATACTTGAGGTGATAAACACTGATAAAGTTTTTTATTGACACAGTCTCTGAGGGTATATTAGAGTCAAGATCTTAGAAACTTCAAAGCAAGTAACAAGTTTTAAACAATTTTTAGTCATTTTAGAAATTCTAAATTTTATAAATAGTTTAAAAATATTTTTTTTCTACTTTTTCAATTGATTTATTTATCAAGAATTCTTTTTTAGTTTTAAAATTTTATAACTATTGAATACTTGTTTTACTTCAATACTTATAACTATTGAAAACTTGTCTTACTCGCTTGAAGATTTTAATCTTTTGACTCTTAGCACAGAGACTAAATTAAACAGATCTTGAAAGGTTTATAATTAAATTTATTTTTAAGAACTCCAATCGCACAAAGTTTATTATTTCCATAAAATCTTTAAAATTTACTCGGCTGACAGAAAAGGTAAAATATAATTTTTTTGTGTGTAAAGAGAACCATGACTGTGAACATCATTTGCTCTTGCTGGGAGACCTAAGACTTACTTTATCCTACTTGATAACTAAAAATTGAAAAAGTAGCTGCAGTTAAAACTCTCTTGAACTAATGAAATTTTATCAAATGAATTGACTTCAAACTTTGGAAAAGTTCAGATGTCAATGACCATGGGCATAGTTTGGTTGTCATTATATTACATTTGCCTCCTAAGGTAATTGCATTGATAGTCAGCCAAGTAAATCTTAAAAAAGTTGTAAAAAACTTTGTAACTGTTAGTAGAGCTTAGGGAAATAAACCCAATCACATCTTATTCTAAATTTGTTTCATTTTGTCTCTGTGGTTATATGAGATTCAAGGACTTCAAAGCGAGAGGGACAAGTTGTCAATAATTTTTGGTAGTTTTTGAAATTTGTTGACCCTAAGCCGTTACATTAGAGGTGATAAAGTTTGTCATTAACATAGTCACTGAGGGTATGTTAAACTCAAGACCTTAAAATTTTTAAAGCAAGACAAGTTTTCAATAGCTTTTATACATTTTTGAAAATTTAAATTTTACAAATGATGAAAAAATATTAGCTTTATACTTTTTTTAGTTGATTTATCTTCAAGAATCTTTTATGGTTTTAATAATGACTTATAACTATTGAAAACTTGTCTTACTCGCTTTGAAGATTCTAAACTTTTGATTCTTGTATATGACTTATAGAGACAAAATTAAACAGATCTTGAAAAAATTTAATCTGGTTCATTTTTATGAGCTACATACAAAGTTTATTATTGTCATAAAATCTTAAGATTTTCTTGGCTGACAATAAAGGTGTACTATGATTTTTTTTGTGCAAGGCAACCATGCCTGTGAGCATTGACATTTGCTCTTGCTGGGAGACCTACAACTTACTTTACATTTGAACTGTTCCAAAGCGTCAAGTCAATTCATTTGATAAAATCTCATTAGTTCAAGAAAGTTCTGATTGCATGAGTGATTGCAGCTACTGTTCCAATTTTTAGTTATCAAGTAGGCTAAAGTAAGTGGTCTCCCAGCAAGAGCAAATGCCAATGTTTACAGGCATGGTTGACTTTACACAAAAACAATTATAGTTCAGCTTAATTGTCAGCCAAGTAAATCTTAAAGAATTTGTAGCAATAATAAGCTTTGTGTGAGTGAAGCTTATAAAAATAAACCTGATGACAACTCTTTCAAGATTTGTTTAATTTTATGATTTTTTTTTTTTTTTTTTTTTTTTTTTTTAATACAGATATTGATAAAACAACTATTTTATTGAAATATTACTTGTATCTGAAATTTTTATAATTCAAGAGACCTACTTTACATGTACAGATATTGATAAAACAACTATTTTATTGAAATATTACTTGTATTTGAAATTTTTATAATTCAAGAGACCTACTTTACATGAAGAAAAGTATTGAAATTTTTACGTACTGAAGCAAATCAAGAGTAAATATTGAAGAAATAATTGAAGAAACATGAATTGTTTATAATGCAGCTGAAGAGTTTTATTTAAGAAAAAAATTTTTTCATAAAATTAGTGATTTTGCTGTATGATTCTTTTTTTCAATTGACACATGTTCAGCCTTGTATTGAGTGTAATGAATAAGTATTTTTGAGTTTCAGCTTATTTCATTATTTTGATTTTTCATCACATATATATTTGATTTTGCAAGATAATTTTTACTATGAATTTGATTTATTGAGGAGAGGTAGCTGAGGAGTAAGCCGTAAGGCAGTCATAAAGTTTTACAAACTTGTAGGTTAGATGCGCATAGCCACGCACAGCAACAGCGGCAGACGACGACATGGCTGCCGCGATTGACGAAAAAAAATCTTCAACTGCCGTTCTGCGTTTTACTCAGTGAATTTTTAATCAATTTTCATGATTTTTTTTTTAAATTACAGCTTTTTAATTTCTCTACCCTGCTACAGAGCCCTTTTTTAAAAATATTTTCTTAATTAAAATCTATTCATAAAAAAAACTCGCCTGACTTCCCCTTAATGATTATTTCGGGATCATTTTTGTGCATCAATTTCAACGTTAGCATTCCTAAGTAAACAAATCAAGCGACGCTAAAGCGTGAAATCTTTTCTCCTTACAAGTTTACAACGCGCTGTTGTGAGTTCGAGTTCGAGGCCGCGGTATGAAACGTACACTATAGCAAACCCATGTATATTATATAGTGTACAGCTAAAACCAAAGTACCCATGCTAGCAAGAACAACTATGGCAGTCTGCTAGCAGGATCTAGCCTATCAATCTAAAAATTTAAAAGTTTAGCCAAATTCTGTCAATAAATTCACACTTTTGACGCATTTTTGAGTACTCGTAATAAAAAATAGTATACATAATGCGTGCGTAAACTGCATTGTTCACACACTTGTGCTATTGGCGTCGGCAAAGCCGACGCCAGCACGCGTGCGTGAATGATGCATTTTACGCACTTATTATATAATATACTATTAACATTTTATGCAAAAATATTTTTTTCTGCCACATATGTGGCACACGTGTGGAGTCACAACAGGGATTGCTTAAAATCAAGTTATTATTTATTTTTCAATGATTTTGAAAAAATTGAACTCAGTTTTTTTTTTAATTTTCCAGCTAAAAATCCAGCTGGACAAATCCAGCTGGATAAATCCAGCTAGAAAATTTTGAAAAATAACAAAGTTCAATTTTTTCAAAATTATTGAGAAATGAATAATACAATATCAACCAAAAAATTTGTTTTTTGGTAATCCGGCTGGAAATCCAGCTGGATCTCAGGGGTAGGGGTGTAATACCAAGGGTCAAAAATGCCAAATAAGTACAGCTCGATGTCATAACCAGTGAGGAGCTCAAAACGCTCGAAACTGGCTCAGGCGGCGCCAGTTGATTTTTGAAAAATACTGTCATTTCTAACCGATAAGAAAACTAAAGCAAAAACTTTAATTTTGTTCATCATACGAATTCTGAGTTTAATTCGTAAAAACTCGGGAAAAGCTAAATATTTTTTTTTTAATTTTAAAACCGCATTCTTGAAGTTTTTCCTCTGCTATCAAATTGGTCCAGATATTTTTAAAAAATTTATGAGCCATGTTACTAACTTTTAAGCGATGTATTGACGATTTCTAACCTAAAAACCTTGGATTAAAAAAATTAAGCATAAATTTAAGAGTCCAAAAAAATTTCAGAGAAAATTTTTCATTTAGTTTCGAAAAATGTTTCTGTAGAATTTCAAAACGATATTTTTTATAGGTAAAAAATGGCAGTATTTTCTAAAAAGTAGCTATTTAAATTTTCATCACTATCAATGATTTAATTATATTTATACTTTTATTTGAAAGTGTGTCCATGTCATACCCAAAAAATTTTCGTAAGTTCTAATCTACGTCGAATGAAAATTATCAGATAAAAATATTGATAAATTTCTAACGAAGATTTGAATTACAATGAAAAGTGTCTTTGAAAAATTGCAGTTTTTCATTTTTCATATAAGTTTCGACATATATAAATCGCTTTTGAAAGCATTTAAAAGTATACACCTGGCCCATTTTATTTCAGGTTCTACAGAGTCAGAAAGCGAATAATTTGTTCTAGGCCGCGGCCGAAAAATACAATTTTTTGGTCGGAAAACATAAAAATTTGATCTTACATTATAGCTTCATTACTCATTTTCATCTACAATACAAAAATTGCATTTCTTTTATTTATTATTGTTTACTCAGAGACAGAGACCCTGGTTTGCCCATCACATGGAGCATGCTCTAAGTATTAAATCTTTTTTTCTAGTCCGTTGTGCTGGGTTAATTACTTGAAATACTGGAGCTCTAATTGAAACGTATTCACATATTTATTATGAAGGATTAGTAATTTGGAAATAGAGCATAAAGGCAAAACACTATGTTTTTCTCGGTGTTTTCTTGAATTTCTTTTATTAATTTTCAACGTTTCGACACTACAAATGGTGTCCTCTTCAGGATGCCTATATAAAATGGTTTATCTTGTTAAAACAATGAAAAATATATGAATTTTGCTTACAAATTAAAAAATAATTTAAAAAAAATACAAAACAATGTATAAATTTGTAACCAACATTTTTATATTTTTCAAATTAGTTGTTTTACGTCTGAGAGTTAGATAAATATGGAAGTTACGATCTTTTCGGACAAAAAAGGGGAGTAGGATATAAATAAAAAACTCCTTATTTTTATGTTTATCAATCAAAGTTTCGGCTACCAACGGATAGCCATATTCATAATTTTATTATTAAAAGTTACAAACAGTTAGCGAAGCAGACACTCAAAACTCTAGAAAATTGACTTTATAAAATTGAATTTATAAAATCCTGAAGATGGCTAGCCGATGGTAGCCGAAACGTCGATTGATAAACATAAAAATAAGGAGTTTTTTTTTTCAAATACTCTCCCCTATTAAAAAAGTTCACATGTAAATCCACGTGGATATCCACGTGATTCATCCACTCTATAAATCCACTTGACCAAATTAAAAAAAAAAATAAGTTCCACATGTAAAAATTTTATAACTTATGTACTTTTTTATAAACAAAAAAGTTTTTTCAGTTGAATGAAATATCCCAAGTTGAATTGAGTATTTTGATTTTTTCTACACTTTCAGGAAATTAAAAATTTTGACACTTGCAAATTCTTCGGGACTTGATAAAATTATGAGCCCTGAACTTTTTTCGAAAATTTCCAGCATTTAGAATTTTTTAGGAATTTGGAATTTTCATAGGCTTATAATATTGTTGTTGACTTAAAAATTTTAAGGTCTGTGGGACTTAAAAATTTATCTATTCTTTAAGGTGAAGATGTAACCGAGTTTTCATAAAATTTGTCGATTGCAATTTAAAAAAAAAATAAAAGTGAAAATTGAAAAAAACGCTCTGTAGCGCGCTAGATAATATTTTAAGCTATTTTTTAAGCCTTATTTGATGGAAATCGGTAAACAAATAACTTCAGGAAACTTGGAAAAGTTTTCTTCTTATTCAGAAAAATTGTAGTAGTGTATGTCGTCTGCTACTGCCAGTGGCTGCCGCCCTCAATGTCCGAGCTGACTAGTACCTAGTCGGGTGCAGAGGATGTAAACTGTAAGATCTCTGATTATTTTGGTACATTTAATTTTGATGTGTTCTTCTGATTTTTTGATTAATACCTTACTACAATGCATGAAAATTACTATTTTTTAAAATTTATTGATTAGTCTAAGCATGAAATTTTTCTTTTATTGATACTCAATTATCTTACTGGGTGATGGCAAGCGAGTAGCTCTTAGTGTTTATAAATAAGAAAAAGAAAATGAAGAAGAAAAAGAAGAACAGCATCGAACAAAGTGCCCAAAAACTTGAAGAATATTTATGAATATGACACTAAATTAATTTTTGTGCATGATTTGTAGGTTATAAATTAAGCATTTTGGGAAATAATTTATCAACAAAGAAGAAAGAAGAATTATTTATTACTGCCTGCTGCTTATAAAATTTCTAATTTATAAAATTTTATCTTTGCATGTGCTGCTGCATGAAATAAATTTGAAAGGTTATGGAAATGGGGTGCATGTACGGTTCGTGTATTTACTCCACGCACGGTAGCAGACGATGCAAGGGTCTGCTACATATGGTTAACGGCAGGAAAACGATTTTCCAAGTTTCCTGAGGCTAACACTTAATATATTCATCTGTGATTGGGCTTAAAAAATAGCTAAAAATAGCACTTAGCGCGCTACAGAGCGTTTTTTTACATTTTCCCTATAATTTTTTTTTTTAGAGCCACTTTTTACTTCCAGCGCTGGTTACGTCTTCACCTTAAGACTTAGAAATTTTTTGAACCACAGACACTTAGAATTTTTTCAGTCTCTGGAACTTAGAAATTTATTTTGTTTTCGGGCTTAGAAATTTTTCAAACCGTAGACACTTTTAAAGTGAGTTAAGTATGTGAAACATAAAAATTTTTTGAACGGCAGACACTTAGAATTTTTTCAGTCTGTGGGACTTAGAAATTTATTTTGTATTTAGACTTTAAAATTTTTCAAACTGCATAAAAAAAATTAAGATCTTAAAAAGATCTGTTAAAGACATATCTTAACTATGGCTGTTTTTGAGACATTTTAAGACGAAAAATTTTTTTATTTCTTATATGTATCATTTCAAAATGTCTGAAAAAGTTTTTTTAAAGATAAAAATTACTGATTTTTTCGTTAATTTTCATATGATACTAAGATGATTTTTAGATCTTTGATCATTTTGCGATAAATTTTAGATATTTTTAATTACGTAACCTTTTCTCTTAAAGATATTAATAATAGTTTTAAGAAATGATAATCAGACAAGTGATAATAATTGCAAGATTAATTTTGTGTATTTAAGATTTTTTTAAAGATCATTTTGTGATGAACTTTCGATATTATTTATGCGCGTTTTTTTAAAGATGTATATAAATATATTTTTAAAGATAGCAAGATTCTTTAAAATAAATTTTGTACGATTTTAAAAAAATTTTCAACCAGCATTTTGAATATTTCAAGACCTTTTTTTGAAACTAATTAAATTTCATTATTTTTTCAAATTAAAGAGTTTACCGTGAATTACTTTCCTAGAGCACTGAGGACTCGGGTACAATCTGTGCATGCGGCTAACTCTTACTTTTCTTTAATCGAGTCTCTGAAAAAGAGAAAAAAAATTGCCACAAAATATCATTCAAACATTAAACACCAAATTTAAATTACTGCTTAATATTTAAGACTTATCTGATCGGATGTTCTCCGGTAGAAGTTCAAACGGCTGACCAACTTTTATTCGCTCTCTTGACTTCTTTCGCTACTTTGTATCATTTGTCTGTCGATTCTGTATTTTTTCTAGTTATTGAACACATTTTTATTCTTATTTATATAATTTACATTAAAAAAATATATCTTGAATACTCAAAAAAATATTAGTGATATTTTACCGTCTTTGTATGGTTAGAAAAAATACGAGAATAAACAAAATGAATTTGGCTGCTAAGACGATCGATCGAATCGAACGTATTCATAACAACGACCTGTGCACACGTCGTTGTTGGTGATAATGTTGGTTCAACTTCAGCATACCGAGATGACGAAGTTTAACCAATATTGCTAAGTTTTCAAGATATATTTTTTTAATGTAAATTATATAAAATAAAAATAAAAATGTGTTCAACAACTAGTAAAAATACAGAATCGACAGACAAATGATACAAAGTAGCGAAAGAAGTCAAGAGAGCGAATAAAAGTTGGTTATCCGTTTGAACTTCTACCGGAGAATATACGATCAGATAAGTCTTCAATATGAAGCAGTAATTTAAATTTGGTGTTTAATGTTTGAATGATACTTTGTGGCAATTTTTTTTTCCTTTTTCAGGAACTCGATTGAAGAAAAATTAAGGTGAGCCGCGATCATGCACAGACTGTACCCGAGTCCTCAGGGCTCTACGAAATTAATTCACGGTAAACTCTTTAATTTGAAAAAATAATGAAATTTAATTTGTTTTAAAAAAAGGTCTTGAAATATTTAAAATGCTGGTTGAAAATTTTTTTAAGATCGTATAAAATTTATGTTAAAGAATCTTGCTGTCTTTAAAAATATATTAATATATATCTTTAAAAAAACGCGCATAAATAATATCGAAAGTTCATCACAAAATGATCTTTAAAATAATCTTAAATTCACAAAGTTTATCTTGCAATTATTATCACTTGCCTTATTATCATTTCTAAAAACTATTATAAATATCTTTAAGAGAAGAGGTTACGTAAAAAAATTTATCTCAAATTTATCTAAAATTTATCTCAAAATGATCAAAGATCTAAAAATCATCTTCGTATCATACATATAAAAATTAACGAAAAAATTAGTAATTTTTACCTTCAAAAGAACTTTTTCAGACATTTTTTAAATGATACATATCAAAAATAAAACATAATTTTTTTGTCTTAAAACATCTCAAAAATAGCCCATAGTTAAGATATGTCTTCAAAAGATCTTTTTAAGATCTTAATTTTTTTTACACGGTTTGAAAAATTTCAACTGAAAAAACTTTTTTGTTAGTAAAAAAATTAAATAAGTTATAAAATGTTTTTGCGGAACTTAGTTTTTTTTTTTTTAATTTGGTCAAGTGGATTTATAGATTGGATGAATCACGTGGATACTCACGTGAATTTACATGTGAACTTTTTTAATAGGGCTATGAATAAAAATATTACTTTATTAATAATGTGTATGAAAAAAAACTGTACATAACATTTTTTGTAGATAAAATTTTTAAAAGATATATTAAAAATAAATATCTAAAATAAAGAGTAAAAAAGTTTTGTTTTTAAAATTTTTATAATTTATTATGAGAATATAGTTTGAATATTAAAATATAGGGTATAATTCAAATTACAAATGAAAATTTTATTAGCACATGAAAAATATACATATTTATTTTATACAGTATTAGATATTAACGTATGAATAAAAAAATAATTACATTCATGAACACATGAATATTTTTAAACATAAATCCTGTAATTTTTTTTAATTTAAAATACTTTGTTCTACGCGCTTTAAGTATACACTCAAAAAGGTTTGATTGGGTCAACAATATATTGTTAAACATCTAAGATGCCATAGTTGATATAGAGACAATGATGCACATTGTAGCATGTTTCTAGTTATACTGGTATAGCACAACTTAATTTTTAAAAATTTCTTTTTTGTGATTTTGGTATAATTAATGTATTTTATGAATAGTTTTAATCTTAAAAAATATACAAATGATTATAAAAATCACAATATTTAAGAAATAATGACTTCAATTGAGATTTAAAAAAATAGCTAGGTTAGGTTAGATTTTTGAATATTTACTTTGCTAGTCGCAACGATACGTATTATTATCCTTACTATACGTATTGTAACTGCTACAATGTTTAGACTATTGAGGGGACAAAGAATAAATAATTGGTCCAATCAAAACTTTTTCTAAGTGTAAATTAAGATTTTTTTTGTTTTATCAAAATACAATTTATTTTATTGTCAACATGTAATTAAGTAAACAAATTGTAGGTTCTACATTTCAATCACTTTTAAAATTTTTTAGATATTTGCTTTGATTGTTTATTACAACATTTTTTTTATGGTTACAATACCATATATTTTAATATTCAAACTATATATTCTCATAATAAATTATAAAAATTTTAAAAACAAAACTTTTTTACTCTTTATTTTAGATATTTATTTTTAATATATCTTTTAAAAATTTTATGTACAAAAAATGTTATGTACAGTTTTTTTTTCATACACATTATTAATAAAGTAATATTTTTATTCATAGTACTTGTATACAATTTTTTTAGGTCTTACAGTTCATTACTGAATAATAACATTTTTTTTATGGTTACAATATAAATTTTTTCTAAGCTAATTTGTAAAAAAGACTTAATTATTTCTATTTATCAAATATCTTCAAAAAATATAAGGAAAACACATTGGTACCTATCACTACGATTATTTGTAAAACTGACCACACAAATTGTAGGTTATACATTTCACTCACTTTTAAAATTGCTTCGATTTTTTATTACTAAATGCGATTATTTTCGTGTTTTAATTTCAAATATTTATATATTTCAAATTAAAATTAATATAATTTGAATTTCAATTTGGCGCCGTATTATACTTTCTGGTTGACGTATTTTACTCCTTACCTTAACATACCGTAACCTTTTCTAGATTGCCTTACCTTACCGTAATGTAATATCAGAATCCCACCCCAGGCTCTATCGCTTCCCGCTCCGCCCGCTATTTCTAGAAAACGAAAAAAGTGTGAGTCATATCGTCACACTCGCACTCGCAATATTTTACTCTTCCTGCCTTTTCAATGCTGCCTGCGTCTTCCTCGGGGAGGTTGATGACAGTCCCACTTTCCTGGTGAAAAGAGGGTTGTTTTCCATCTTTCCTGCGGGTCGTGTCGATGGCTTATCAAAGCTATCTCCACGTCCTTATTGCTTTTTAACGGGTTAATCCCTTAGATCTCCTTCATTGCTGTTCGACACCGAGTCCTTTTGAGGCTGCCCACTCCCTGGACAGCTTCTTCGACTTTTGACTTAAAAGCCTCCACTTCGGATCAATCGTCCAGTCGCAAAGTATATCTCCCTTGCTTGTCTTGGAGATACTAGTAATTTCATCTGCTCCCTTTATTTCTGCCTTTATCTTTTCCAGCACCTCAGCGTAGGTCTAGCCAGCCCCAACCTTAACTACCAAAATGTTGACTTTGCTGACTTCCTTCCTCCTGCTCTCCTCCTTCTTCTTCTTTCTTTTCTTTCAGCTTCTCTTCTCTGCCTTCTTTCTTCGATCTTCCTGAGGTGAGAAATTTCGAGGAGAAACGTTGCCGTATTCTTCTTTCTCTTTTTTTCTTGGTGATGCAAGGGGTTTTCCTCTTCGTTATCTTTCCCGAGTTTCAAGCTTTTAGTCCAGCCTTTGCTGCGAGGATTGCGTCCTTCATCAGCCTTCCTTGTATCATTTGACAGGCCTTAACTGTAGACTCCCTTGATCTCTTGCAGTCAACGAGGTTTTCATGGAAGCTCATCTCACTCTCGTCACCCTGCTCGTGCTTTCTAAGTGCTTGTTTAACTCATTCTTAAATTGCCATCAGGCCGCCTTTCACCGACTTTTAGACATTCTTCTGCACATCGCTTACATCCTACATCTTTTTCACTGTTTTCTTTACCTCCATCAAAATCTCTTTCTACTCCCATCAGACTTAGAGGACTTTCTGCCATCACCCCACTTAGAACTCCTAATCATCTCTCGTGCAGTTGCTAAATGCGCTGACGGCGCTGCTAACGCTTGAGTTGCTTCCTTCCCGTTCCGTAATTGCTGGTACTTCAAGAAACACGTCTTGATTTATAGCTTTCATGTTTACACGCCCCCCTCCCCCCGAATCTATGAGGACTGCACCGACCAACAGGGCTTGCACCGGACCGGAACCACTGAGGAGGGGATCCTTCTCCTAAATTGATTTTTCTATCCACTCCGGGTACTTTATTTCCCTGGTATCCTGTACAAAGTAGTAAGCGTTCCCTTATCCGCAGCCCAGGAAGGCGCTGGGTGGAAGAAACCGACCCAAAAAACTCCGCATCAGTACTTTTAAAACTATTAGGTGACTTCATTTTTTTCTTTGTGATGAATTTTTTTGAATAATCATGCGTATACCTCAACGGTCTCCAAGAATTCCTGTTCAATTTTGATTATAATTTTTTTTTTTTAACGTAATTGTAACAAGATCTGAAGGCTCAGTTCTAAAATTAGAAATATATTTAAATTTTTTAGCGATATTTTAAAGTTGGATTATCAACTAATTAAAACTTTTTAAAAATTACCTCAACCAATAATTATAAGGATCACAGTCAAAAATACGGATCTCCGCTTAAACAATTATCATCCTTTTACATGTATTATTTGGACCTTTTTTATTTGTTTATTTTCAAGAAAAAAAACTCTTTCTTGACTTCGTCTTTGACTGTAATGACAGCGGACCTCCATGCTACACTTGAGCCCTTCGATGAATAATAAACTATTCAAGTTTTCAAAACTTTGAGTTTTTGTGCTACAATTTTTCTAAACGATATCCCTGCTGTAAAACTACACATGTCACCTTACTTGTGGACCACATGTATAAGCCACACGTAAAATGGACTTGAATGATTTTTTTTTCTTTTGCTAAATATTTTTACACTTTTGGGGTCAGGGTGGACACCTGGAGCACCTGGTGGTAATTACGCCTTGGAGATGATTTTCTCAAGAAGTTTCGACCCAAAAGGGTCAAGGCAGACACCTGATGCACTTGGTGATAGGTACGCCTTGGAGACGATTTTTCCAGGAAATTTTTACTTCGGTGCGTTAGTGTAAGTACTTCGTGTGCCTGCTACACCTTGGAGATGATCTCCTCGTAGTAAACCTGACGATTTGGCCCCTGTGGAGTCAAAACTTCTTGAGGAAATCATTTACAGAATGTACTAATCGCCAGGTGCATGAGGAGCCAACCATGACCAAACTGGAATCCAAATTTCCTGGAGATATCATTCAATGCACCATGTGTCCGTCCTGACCCCTCCAGAGTCAAAACATTCTGGTGAAATGATCTCCTATCATCAATTGCACCCGATGTCCAACCTGATCCTTTCGCAGTCAAAACTTCCTGGAGAAATCATCTCTATGGTGTGATTACTACCACGTGCTCCAGGTGACCACCCTGACCCCATAGGTGTCAAAATATTTAACAAAAAAAAATTATTCAAGTCCATTTTACGTGTGGCACATGTGTGACTTATACATGTGGTCCACACGTGTGTCTTTCAGCTGGGATGGCGGCCAAAAAACTTCAGCATAAATGATCGAATAGCAGCCAAAAGCGAAATAACGTCAAAAAATGAATCTTGCTTAAAATACATAGTTGGAGCTATGAGAATTTTTGAGTGAAATCTATAATAATGTATTTTTAAAATTCAATAATCATTAGAAATCAGCAAAAAATTATAAAATGTCATTTTAGGCAAAAAAAAGCAAACTTTTTGTTGTGAAACGAAAAAATTCTTTAATTTTTAAATAGTCTAAAAAATAAAAAAAAGATTTAAAATAGTGGTTTCATTTTTTTTTTTTTTTTTTTTTTCTACTTAAAATTAGCCCTTAATTATAAAAAAAAATGTTTTAAAGTATTCTAGAAGTTAACTTATACTTTCCGGACGAAATCATACATTGATCTGTGTAATTTGTAAAATGTCTTTGATATGTATGTCTTGTACAGACTAAAGTGAAACCTTGATAATTCGAAGCTCAAGGGAGCAGGCTATAACTTCGAATTATCAAATTATCGAGGTACAATTTTGGTGAAATCGAAAAAATTTCAAATTATTAAGGTTGTCATTTTCAAAGTTTTTATTCACACAAATTCTATATAATAATTCCAACAGTAATAATAACAGAGTCTTTATTGGTTTATATTCTGTTGGTTTTGTTTTTACATGATTAAAGCAACAAGATTTGGCAGATTTACCAGTGACTAATAACGGCAGTTTTTCGGATCCACCCATGTTTGCGCCCACCAAAACAGTCACTTTATCTATGCTGTTTATACCGCCAAAACATAGATCTCCCTTAAATTTGTACAGGTGGTTTCACAGTGACGTTTTTTGCTAACCTTAAGCAAGCAAATATAGATACTTAGATAGTTACGCGAGCAGATAGCTTGATAATATAGGTAGGATGACACAAACTATCTAAGTACTAGAGACGCTTCAAGCTGTCTGAATGGATGTAGAAAAAAAATAACTGGTCATTTATTAATTTTTGTCATAATCTGCTCAAATCATTACAAGGTGAAATTACTAGCTATTTAATTATTAGAAATGCATCGAAGTAGTAGCAAGCATGCTTGGTTATTTTTTTAGCCGAACTAAGTTTATAATTGAAAAGATCGAACGCACTGAGACTATGCTATATGAGAAATGTGATTCTAGACAAGTTAAAGAATCGCTTTAGTTGAAGTTAGTGGACGTGAGACATTAGACTCACTTCCTAGGTAGCTAAATATAAAGTTTATAGTAAAAAAAAAAAAAACTAAAAATTCAGTTGCGATTTCAACCGTTTAACGGGCAAACTGCGTGAAAAATGTTTAGTTCTCGGACTGCTAGTAAAACAATCAGAGTGCATTTAATGAATAAAATCAACCTCGATCTTAGCTGGTCGGTAGATCGCTAGCTAACTGTCGGGAAGCTCACTGGGTGCTATCTCGCTAAGTCTAGATGGCAGTTAGTTAGTTAGTTAGCTAGATAATAGCTAGTCGTTAGCTAAGTATCTCCGTGATGTCTCCTTAACTAGCTGGAAGCTTATTTTTTTTCTAGCTCGCTGGTAGCGGATCGGCTGGATGATAGCTAGTCAAATCGCTGGTAGCGAGTGGGCTAGATGGGAGCTAGTTGATTCGCTGGTATCGGGGTGAGCTAACTGGGAGCTGGCTAGCTCGTTGGTAACGGGTAGGCTAGCTGATAGCTGGCGAGCTCGCTGATATTGGGTGGGCTAGCTGATAGCTACTTAAACAGCCAGCTAACTAACTATCTAGCTAGCTAGCTAGCCACTTAGTTAGTTAGCTAGTTGGTTGGTTAGTTAGCTAGCTAGCTAGCTAGCCAGTTAGTTAGTTAGCTGGCTAGTTAGTGAGTTAGTTAGATAGCTAGCTAGTTAGTCGGTTAGTTAGCTAGCTAGTTAGTTAGTTAGTTAGTTAGCTGGCTAGCTAGCTAGACAGTTAGTTAGTTAGCTAAATAGTTAGTTAGCTAGCTAGATAGTTAGTTAGCTAGCTAGCTAGCCAACATTTTTTTATTTTATTTTCTCATTTACCATGTACTCCACCGGGAGTATATCTATAGCGTTGACGTCATTTTCATGTATACCTATAGATATATTTTTTTAAACCTATCGGCTATCACGCGTCAAGCAGACGAATTCTTTTGTAGTTGTATCGCCAATAGCCTATAATTCGATTCAACTTTGTGAGCAGCTACACTCTACAGCGCTGATTTTTGATTTTGATGAGTTTATTAATTGTACATTGCTGTACAAATACAGATTACTGAGAGAGAGAGAAAGAGAGAGAGAGAGCGAAACTAAGGGAAACTTCCTCCTACCACCGGGCGGAAAACTCGAAGCGCGCGTCCCGAGGGACTCAGTTGCAGGCCCCGCGTTAACGGCACGAATATTGGCCAGATAGGTAATATAATATTGGTTCGATCGAATGATCGACTCAACGAGTTCGACATTTCGGGCATGGTGCAATTTTTTTCTTGATTAGTTCGTGCCAACGTGCACGACGTTTCGAGCCTCAACTAGAAGGTCAATCAGGCGACTCTAGTTGGTCTACCCACTTCAATGTATTTGGTGTTTTGAGTTCAGCTTCCACCGTTATCCGTACTGACCTCGCGGCTGCTTCTTCCGAGTCAGACAGCAACCTGGACATCAAATCTCACTTGATGATCTGAAGTATCTACAGCCGTCTGCATGAGCTCCGAGCTCAGAAAGTCTGGGATCATGGCTAAGTGTGTCTAAATGTGTCTTAAGGAAACGCATTTGCGTTCCACTAAACCTAAAGTAGAGAAATCTACCAAAATGGTATCTCATTGATCAACTATATACAAAAAATTTGAAATTAAAAAAATGTGGCTAATTAAACTTTAAATATCAAAAATGTACAGGTAGATATTCAGAAATGAGAAAATAAAATAAAAAAATGTTGGCTAGCTAGCTAGCTAGATAGTTAGTTAGCTGGCTGTTTAAGTAGCTATCAGCTAGCCCACCCAATATCAGCGAGCTCGCCAGCTATCAGCTAGCCTACCCGTTACCAACGAGCTAGCCAGCTCCCAGTAAACTCACCCGCTACCAGCGAATCAACTAGCTCCCATCTAGCCCACTCGCTACCAGCGATCTGACTAGCTATCATCCAGCCGATCCGTTACCAGCGAGCTAGAAAAAAAATAAGCTTCCAGCTAGTTAAGGAGACATCACGGAGATACTTAGCTAACGACTAGCTATTATCTAGCTAACTAACTAACTAACTAACTGCCATCTAGACTTAGCGAGATAGCACCCAGCGAGCTTCCCGATAGTTAGCTAGCGATCTACCGACCAGCTAAGATCGAGGTTGATTTTATTCATTAAATGCACTCTGTTTGTTTTACTAGCAGTCCGAGAACTAAACATTTTTCACGCAGTTTGTCCGTTAAATGGTTGAAATCGCAACTGAATTTTTAGTTTTTTTTTTTTTTTTTTACTAGAAACTTTGTATTTAGCTACCTAGGAAGTGAGTCTAATGTCTCACGTCCACTAACTTCAACTAAAGCGATTTTTTAACTAGTCCAGAATCACATTTTTCATATAGCATAGTCTCGGTGCGTTCGATCTTTTCAATTATAAACTTAGCTCGGCTAAAAAACTAACCAAGCATGGTTGCTACTGCATTTCTAATAATTAAATAGCTAGTAATTTCACCTTGTAATGATTTGAGCAGATTATGACAAAAATTAATAAATGACCAGTTATTTTTTTTCTACATCCATTCAGACGGCTTGAAGCGTCTCTAGTACTTAGATAGTTTGTGTCATCCTACCTATATTATCAAGCTATCTGCTCGCGTAACTATCTAAGTATCTATATTTGCTTGCTTAAGGTTAGCAAAAAACGTCACTGTGAAACCACCTTATATTTTAGAAGGCATACACGGAAAGCCGGTCGCTTGCCAAACATAGTTCTTCGCATCGAAAAAGCAGTGCAAAGCACCAGTTTTCCCTTCCTATCAAAAGCGCGATGTTGTGATGCCTGCTAGTAATAAAAAGTTAACTTGTTAAAGTTATTTATTTAACTTTTTTTACGTAATTGTTTTCAAAGTTCCTATTACTAAAGTTAAAATTGGTAAAAAATATTTAAAAAAATAAAAAAATAAGAAAAAAGCGAGGAAAAAGTGTCTGTTTTGTGAATAATTTAGAAGAAAAAACTTATAATCTCAACAAGCTTTAACTTCCTTACCGACAACATTGCATATGAACCTGAAAAAAATGTTGCCTTGCATCCCAAAATCGATGCATGGCATTAAAAAATTAGTGCTCAGCACTGAAAAAATGGTGTGGATTAATTAGATTTTTTGTGCTATCTGAAGCACTACTTTTTTGACCACCCCCGTCTTTCCGTGTATATTTGTAAAATAACCCCATCGCTCCATCTGCAGATTTTAGATCAACACTAACACTAGTCATTAAGTTGGGCGTGTTTACCTTTGATATAACTTCGAATTATCAAAGTAAAATTGTATAAAAAACATGTATCAAGTGACTGAAAAATATTTCAAACTATCGAGGTCTCGCAATTTCGAATTTCGAATTATCAAGGTAATTTAACATTGGTTAGTATAGGAACTTGAAGGGTGCAGGCAGTTGCTTTGAATTATCGAAATTTTCGAATTATTGAAGTTAGAACTATCGAGGTTTTACGGTATTATGTAAAATTTTTATTGTAAAATAAAACAGAAAAATTAATCATGACAAAAATGAATTAAGTTACATAAAAAGATGAATAGTGAGTTCCATTATTGAAAACATAAATAATTCTTTAGATATCAAAACTGGTTTTAAGCAGAGACAGACCATTCAAATGTGAGAGAAATCCAGGTGTCTTAGCACGAGTTGGTCAGGGTGTCAACCTGGCTGTCGAAAGATTTGTCACTGTTGCGGAAACAATCGCTGACGATAACTATGAGGTCAAACAAGACATGTATGAGGCTTGCAAGGAGGCCAGAGTTGCCGGTAAGTTTGATTTTTTTTATCAGTATAATATTGTTTTTTTAACTAGCACCAAATTGAGAGTAATATATATCAATTATTTGAATTAAATTTTTTCAGTATTAGATTTTACAAAATTTTATCTTAAAATTTAGAGTATCAAACCTCTTTATGAAATAATTAGTAAAAATACCCAGCCTTTTACAATCATCTTTCTTTTCATTTATTTTTTTTTCAATGGTAGATATATCTTAAGGTGGTCCGAAAGGCCATGAGGTCAAATGAGCACTTGAATCAAGTAAACTACGTTAAAATTTTTTTGCGACTGATTTGTTAGTAATATAAATTCATTTTATCATCAAAAATGATTTTTCAAAAACATTTTTGGTTTAATTCTGATGAAAATAAATTATTTGAGTAAAAAAATACTTGTGTTGACTCGTGCAGTTTGAGGTTATAAGCGCATTTTTTCAGTGTTTTTCGTGTTGTTTACATTGTCACAGGGCTCGAATTAAGGAATTTAATTCCTCGGAGGATCGTGATTGATCACGAGAACCCGCGGCGATCGTCGTCCGCACTCCTCCGACCTGCTGACAAAATGCACTTTCTGTGCACACGACAATCCGTCGATTTTTCTTCAATCCTGAAAACTGGGGGGAAGACGCGTACGCGAACTAATGTTATTATTACGCGGCGCGGCTGCTCTCCTTCTTCGGTAGTGGCGTGAGTTTACGTGGACCGATCGCAGGAACACGGATTAGTTAAATTAATGATCAAATGTAAATTTTAATAATTTTAATTAACAATAAAAATAAAAAAAATCAAAAGTTACATGATATCTCAAATTAATTCTACCCGATTGTTTACAAGTAAACCCGAATGACTCAAAGTCTTAAGTCGACGAAAATTGATTTTACAAAAATAAAGTTCGTCGTCTGTGTTGTGGTCGCTACTAACACACCGACGCACACACACACTCTCGTGCTCGTCTGCTTGCTGCAGCGCGCCAAAAGAACAAAGACGTGGACTAACTCCGATACAAAATCTAAGTATTTACTGTACTTCACACACACACTCCGACTCTAACTTTCACACGAACAAATACTCAATGATTAACCGCTACGCGGACTTACTTTTCTAGCAGGTGCACCTTCGCTTGATTAAACAATAATAATGATAATTACTAGTAGCCCGAATGGCTTCACACAAGACGACAATGCCTTCCAAGGCCGCACGCTGACTTTCCGTGAGATGTTCGCCTTCCCCGCTCCGATCCAATGACAACTGGATCACAGGAAAATCTACACAACTTCTCACAGATAACTTTATCTAACACAACCTCAATAAAGTTATCTAACAACACAAAAAAGTAAATAAGTATATTCGCTCTCTGACACACATGTGATCGCGCCAAGCGCCGCAATTAGAGTAATGCTGATCGGTAAATCTCGTCATCACCTGACTTACCGATCCGCATCTGCGTTCCATAACAGTTAGCGCCGAATTCGAATTTAATCAACGCGCTAGCTGTTACAACATTTTTTCTTCTTCAAAAGTTCGGTGACCTAAAGTTTTTATTGAAAATATCGAAAGTTTAAAATCTAAGGATTAATGTAGACCCCGGTTTATATGGAAAAAGTTTCCGGGAAATAATTGAAATTATTAGTTGAAAAGTAAAACATTCGTACATCTATTCTGCACGTCTACACCCAAAAGTCTAGAAGTTCAAACTCTTTTTTCTCAACAAAAAGTTCGGTGACCCCTATTTTTTATTTCACCATTGTAATCAGAAGGCTATTATTTACTAAAAAAAACTAATAAAAAGCTCTAAAGTTTGAAATCAACTTTATCATTGTAGCCTTTCGGACCACCTTAAAGTCATATAGAGTTAAAAAAGAGTAAAGAGTAAACCTAAAGTATAAAATATAATCAATTCAAGTATAGGCAATTCATAGTTGACTGTATACATAGAAATTCAGACTTATCATTTCTTTATAATCAAGTGTTATTAAGAAGTCTAAATTTATTCAGTGGCCCACCAAAAAACCTTTAAATCAGCTCTACGAGACAAGCAAGATAACATCAAAAAATATTTCAATGAATAATTCAGTGAATTCCCGCCCCTTTATTGACATTAGCAATCATCCCGAAGATCTTGCTCCACTGACCCCTAGTCACTTCATTTGCGAATTTTGTTTTATATCTAATTGTTTTTTTGAATTCAGTATATCATCCCCTAGATGAAGCGGGCGGCATGTCTGTAAAACACCCGAACTATTTTTGAATTCTAAAAGCATTTATGTTTATTCTTTCAAAGTGTTCCACTCCATCCCTCTCTCAACGAAAAGCGAGAGACGGAGTTAACGCAGGTTAACTTCTCTTGGTCACAAAAGCGTCAAGGAAAGCTACCTGTATTTCACTTTATTTGTGCAACTCTCATTGTAAATATTGTTAAGAAATTGTAATTAAATTGAATAATTCACGCTCTAACAATAATTCTTCGCACACTCACTCAAAACACACAACAGAGAAAGCCACTGTTGATCCATTGGTTAATTGAGACGGTCAACTCACCAACTGATCTCTTGAACAATTTATAATTTAATACTATTTTTAAAGTACTTGATTTAATACCTGGCAATCATAAACTTATAATTTTCAATTTTGATTCATATTTTCATTTTATATTATTTTTTCTTTCTTTTTTACAATCAAGTCAATGCTTATTTAATACGTTTACTTATACTATTTTGTTCTTATTCTAAATTCCAATTGCTTTTCTTAAAACTGTCAATTGTACTTCAAATAAAAGTTTTGTAAATGTCCATACTTCAGTCATGGTTCTGGAGCAAAAATAAATAATTAAAAAAAACAATAATAAAAAAAATCACGATATAAATTAGGACATCCTCCTTTCTTTTGAACTGCTTCTCCCATAATTGACTTATTCTTACCACGCCTTTTTTTATATACTTCAAAAATTTTCATAAGTCTTAATTTACAGAATTTGAATATTTATTTTTCCTTTATAATTATTAATTAATAAATAATTAATTTTTTAACTGTACATGGCATGTACTGGAATAAGAAAGGAAGGTTTTAGGAAAAATGCTGAGGTTCATAAAAGTGAGTTTGGAGGAATAACTCCCTGACTTTGCTTCAAGGATCCATTTGTATTCAGTAGTTTTTCCAGCTAAACTAATTATTAAAAGAAAATTAATGTGAAATCCCATTTTCTTCATTCAAAATTTTATACAAAAATTCAGAAAGGTATATCGACAGGCCCATTTTAGTGAAATGTGAAGAGAAACATATCTGCTGTTCATTATCAGTCATTATGCAACCAAATATTAACAATAAAAATAAATAAATTTTTAAAATAAGCCTATTTCGCTTTCCCTTCTCCCTCTTACGAGAAATGCGGACCCTGTGTTAATTAAGTTAAAAAATAATAAATGAAAGGGTATAGCCGGGTAAGATAGTCGAATCGACCCCACGGCGAACCCTTACAATATATATATATATCATTCAAAAGAACATAAAAAAAGAAAATTTTTGGCGCGAACCACAGTACCCTATTCCCAATCTAGGGACCCTACGGTTTAAAATAGTGATTTTTCAACTTTAATTCATATCTCAGAACCTATGAGAGCTAGAGACATGCGGTTTGCGGCAAAATTAAAAAAAAAAAATGTAGTTCAACTATATTTTTTGATATTACTTTTGGCGCAAAATTTAAACCGTTTGGGCCATTTTTCAAATTTTCTTATCTTAAATTTGCGATTAAAAAAAATTGAAGACAAACACCTCGCTAGAAAAAAAATATTTGATGTATTTTAACAAAAATTAACTGCTCTGACTCTTTCAGATTTTTTAAAAGGGTGCAAGGCATTTTTTGGAACGATTTATCAAAATTTTTTACAAAAAACGCCTCCTAGAGAGCGTATGTTTAGTCAAAATTAAAAATGATATGTACAATTGAACTACACTTTTTTTTAGAAAATTTTGCCACAAACCGCGTTTTTCTAGCTATTGTAGGTTATGAGATATTAATAAAAGTTAAAAAATCACGATTTGGCTCCGCGCATACGCAGTTGAGGGAAAAAAATTTGCGACGCAAATTTTGCGGTTTGCGCTAAATATTTCCTTTTTCAAAAACCCTTCGATTGATATAAATATTGTAGGGGTCTCTGCAAAAAAATTTTTTAAAAATCATCCCAGAGCCAATTTATAACTTAAAAATCCTAAAAGTTAATATAACCCTAAAAATAATTAAGCTAGAGAAAGAAGTTAAAAATTTTTTCGCAGAAACCCGTACAATATATATATATATTAATCAAAAGGTCTTTGAAAAAGAAAATTTTTGGCGCAAACCGCAAATTTTTTTCCCTCAATGGCGCATGCACGGAGCCAAATAGTGATTTTTAAACTTTTATTAATATCTCATAACCTAAAATAGCTATAAAACGCGGTTAGTGGCAAAATTAAAAAAAAAAAATATAGTTCAACTGTATATATCATTTTTAATTTTGACTAAATATGTGCTCTCTAGGAGGCGTTTTTTGTAAAAAATTTTGAAATATCGGTCCAAAAAGTGCCTTCCACCCTTTTTAAAGATCTGAAAAAATCAGAGCAGTTAATTTTTGTTAAAATACATCACATATTTTTTTTCTAGCGAGGTGTTTGTCTTCAATTTTTTTTAATCGCAAATTTAAGATAAAAAAATTCGAAAAATGGCCCAAATGGTTTAAATTTGGCACCTAAAATAATATTAATAAATAAAGTCAAACTACATTTTTTTAAAGAAAATTTTGCCGTAAACCGCATGTCTCTAGCCCTAATAAGTTCTGGGATATGAATTAAAGTTGTAAAATCACTATTTTAGACCCTAGGGTCCCTAGATTGAGGATAGGGAGCTGCAGTTGGGCACTGCAGTTCAGCCTGAAGTTCAGTCAACAACAGTGAACTTCACTGAACTTAAGTTGAGCCATATTTATATTTTTGGAGTCATATAGACATGGTGCCCCCCAGACATGGTAAATAAATAATTTTTTATAAACAATTAAATAAACCGCCAAGCTCTAAGCCCCCATAACCCTGGGGAGAGCAATAAATAAATTATTTTTTATTAACAATTGAATAAACCGCCAAGCTCTAAGCCCCCATAACGCTGGGGAGAGCGATAAATGAATAATTTCTTATAAACAATTAAATAAACCAACAAGCTCTAAGCCCCCATAACGCTGGGAAGAGCGATAAATAAATAATTTTTTATAAACAATTAAATAAACAACCAAGCTCTAAACCCACATAACGCTGGGGAGAGCGATAAATAAATAATCTTTCATAAACAATTAAAGAAAAAGCCGAGCTCTAAGCCCCAATAACGCTTGGGAGAGCGATAAATAAATAATTTTTTGTAAACGATTAAATAAACAGCCGAGGTCCAAACCCCCATAATGCTGGGGAGAGCGATAAATAAATTTTTTTTTATCAACAGATAAATAAACAACCGAGCTCTAAGCCCCAATAATGCTGGGGAGAGCGATAAATGAATTATTTTTTATAAACACTGAGATAAACCGACAAGCTCTAAACCCCAATAACGCTGGGGAGAGCTATAAATGAATAATTTCTTATAAACAATTAATTAAACCGACAAGCTCTAAACCCCCATAACGCTGGGCACCCAAGACCCAGGGCGCCCGTGTTCAACAAATGAACTGATCAGCTATCCTTCAAGCTCTAAACCCCCAACTGATCAGTTTGTTTTATTGAACTCAGGCAACAGGATCTTAGAGCTTGAGGGGTAGCCAATCAGCTTTTTTGTTGAACTCGCGCGCCCAGCGTTGTGGGGGTTTAGAGCTTGTCGGTTTATTTAATTGTTTATAAGAAATTATTCATTTATAGCTCTCCCCAGCGTTATGGGGGTTTAGAGCTCGGTTGTTTATTTAATTTTTTATAAAAAATTATTTATTTATCGCTCTCCCCAGCGTTATTGGGGCTTAGAGCTCGGCTGTTTATTTAATTGTTTATAAAAAATTATTTATTTATCACTCTCCCAAGCGTTATTGGGGCTTAGAGCTCGGCTGTTTATTTATTTGTTGATAAAAAAAAATTTATTTATCGTTCTCCCCAGCATTATGGGGGTTTGGAGCTTGTCGGTTTAATTAATTGTTTATAAAAAATGATTTATTTATCGCTCTCCCCAGCGTTATGGGGGTTTAGAGCTTGTCGGTTTAATTAATTGTTTTTAAAAAATTATTCATTTATCGCTCTTCCCAGCGTTATGGGGGTTTAGAGCTTGTCGGTTTATTTAATTGTTTATAAAAAATTATTCATTTACCATGTCTGGGGGGCACCCTGTCCATATGACTCCAAAATTATAAATATGGCTCAACTTAACTTCAGTGTAGTTCACTATTGTTGACTGAACTTCAGGCTGAACTGCAGTGCCCAACGCTGGCTGCGGTTTGCGCCAAAAATTTTCTTTATTTATGCCCTTCCGAATGATTTGAATATTGTAAGGTTTCGCCGTGGGTGCCGATTCGACTATCTGACCCGGCTATACTCTTTAAAAGAATATATATATTAATATAACTCGAGCAAGTAAAGAGTGTAGTATATATATTTTAGTGGAGCATATATTCAAACTAGTACTGAAGTAGAATCATTTTAGAGTTTAAACATCATTTCTTTTTTTTTTTTAAATGTATTTTTTTTCATATTCTGGTCCATAGGCTTTTGTACTTTTGCTAACAGAGGCAGTTGTGCTTTTTTTTTCTATGACTTTCAGGGCTATTTTTTTGTTAGATTATATTATTTATAATCATTTCTCAAATTATTTACCCAAGTAGCTTCTCCGTATAAATTTTTAAAGTAGTATTTTCATTTATCTTTATTTCATGTTATAGTCTTGAGCTCTTATACTTGCTTCTGTAACCATGTAGTTTCGCAATAGTCTTAAATATTGTTTTTTTTTTTTTTTTTTTTTTTTTTTTTTTTTTTTTTTTACTCATTATTCCATTATATCTTCTAAATTATATTCAATGTCTATACCGTTTATGAGGACCCTTAGATATGAGCGGCACTGGAGGGCGCTACTGGCAATAGCCTCCTCTCCCAGAATTTTGGTATCGAACAAATGTTTAAGTGTGTAGGTCATTTCACTTCCTAAAAAATTAATTATTTATTAATTAATAACTAGCTTCTATACCTCGCTGCGCTAACGCTTGCTCCGTTGAGAATTTAATTATTTTTATTTTATTTTTAGATTAAAACAAAAAGTTTAAAAATATAGTTATTTAAATCAATTAAAATAAAATACATACTAAGAATAGTTTGTACAGAAATATATTTAATTTTAAAATTTTTTTACGAAATATAATAATATTTATAGCCCTCATATCGGTCAATTTAAAAAATGAAGGTTGGATTAGTAATCAGCAACCCTTTACATCCCCGTTGACGAAATTTGAAAAAAATGCTTTAAAAACAAATTTTCACTCTTAGTTAGTAGCCATTGGGTAATCAATTATAAAAATGAATATCAGAGTCATAATCAGCAACCCCAAAATCCCTCATATACGATATTCCAAAAAATGCTATTAAAAATAAATTTTTACCTTTCGTAAGTAGCCCTTAGATAGGCCAAGTCAAAAAATAAAGGTCAGTTTTGTAATCAGCAATTCCAAAAATTCCTGACTTCTCAATTTCTAATTAATCATAGACGTCAAAGTCTGAAAAGAGCCTGAGAAAAAATAAGATTCAACCTTGAATAAGTAGAGTTTAGGTAGTTAAAATTTGAAAATGAATGTTGGATTTGTGATCAGCAGCCCCGAAAACCGTCATAGTCGGCACCGGATGCCAAAAATAGACAGATAAAATTTACTCTGAATTCAAGCAAATTACCCATGATTTGTGTAAGTGATCTGGCTGAAAATCGAGCACATGGGACACAATCACTGTAAATTTATTTTGCAAGAATTTGTACGTGCGTAATCCAGCACCTTGTGACGATGTGGCTTATTGATAACTGAGGCCCGCCATGCAGAGTTTTGATGTGTGAATCACGCATGATCAGATATTAAAACCGAGAGTCTTTGCTTAAAATGATCGGTTGTTTCTCATCATAACTCAGGTAAGCACGTTGGAGACGACCACCGACGCGTAGCAAACCGTTGTCATCTATAAAAGGTCGCAAGGATTGAATCGAAGAGCCAATCGGAAGTTTTTTGCCGTTCTGAAGGGCGTCAATCTCTGTCGAAAAAAATTGACATTGTTATATCAAAATTAAATGACGACGTGCGTACTCAAGTTCAGCAGTCATCAATGGTTCAATTGAGTTATGTAGAGAGCAATTTTTTAACAAATGACGGTTTCTAAATTTATTAATGAAGTGCAAACAATACGCTGTGATTCTAATGAGTTTTTTCAAACCAAAGTAGCGATCAAGAATATTTACATTTAAGGAAGCATGTAAAACATTGTTTTGAAGATTGAATCAGATGTAGCCTTCATCTCGTTAGAGAGTAACAAAGATGCCACGGCATGCTTATTAAGGGTTAACTTTTTACTAGGATCGAGCCGAAAAGGAATAGGTCAAGTGTATCGACCTGACTCGTCATAAGGTCAAGGTCGCCTGGGGTTGCAAAATCTGGCTCTGCTGACGGTAACCCAGTAACGAGACTCTATGATTTTGTGAAAGGAGTGCTTGGAATTAATACAGTAAATTTGGTTAACACAAACGCGTGTATATTTATCGAAAACTTTGAATACTTGAGTGAGCTCAAGGTCAACAAAACTTCGTGGCTAGAGGAGCCAGAAGAACACGCTTGAACACCCTGAATATTTACATGAACCATCATAAGGGGCAAATTAAGGATACGAGCTGCTTTTTCGGAAATTAAAGTAGACTCTGCTCCATGATCTAACAAAGCACGAACTACTCAAAAGTGGTCATTTTGGTCACAAATTTGAACCCGTGCAGTGGCTAGCAAAAACAGTCTGATTTGCAACGGATGAAAGCGTGCTATACGAGGCTTTTTTTGTCTGCTGCATGCACTGGCTATCAAAATTCTCAAACGAGTCCTGTTTAACATTAGACTCGACGTGAATCATTGTGTGATGATCAAGATTACAGATCCAACATCGATGCGTTGAACGGCAGTCTTGAAGAGAGTGTCCAAAACGTAAGCAGTTTGGACACAAATTCAAGCAGCGAACTTTATCGAGCCGATGCACAGGCTGCATATTTACATATCGAGGATAAGAGGTTAAAAATGTGCTCACCACGTCAAAGTAAACATGGAGCTAGAGGAGTTCTATTTTTAGTTTTTGATTTATTGGAGCTACTGAAGTCGCTTGCAGCTGTTTATTGGTTTCCTGAACCCTAGTAGCGTTTAAAGCCGATTTAGTAATCGGCTGACTGTGGTTGGTGGCTTGAACAGCCTTGAAGTTTTGACTGATCGGCTTTTGAGGTTTTACGTTTAGAATACTACCAGAATTATTTGAGGTATATTCTAACGCGTGAACGCGGTTCTGAAGGAAATCAGTCAGTGCCTGGAAATTCGGAACTGCCTCGCTGTTGGAAAGCGATAGAAGTATATGAAGGCGGGTGGGCATGGCCTATTTGCATCAACCCATCACAGCGAAGCATTTTCCCAACTCTTTCTCCAATTACCTCCACTCCAAATTGAGTGGGGTTTATATAAACAAATAATATACCTTGATGATATGTGAGTAGTATAGTAACACTATGGCGAATGTAAACAAAGATGATTCACCGCAGCGAGCAGTTTCGCGCGGTAGGGGCGGCCGGTTACGCGGTTGAGGCGGCTGCTCGCGGGTGCTGCGGGAGGGGGTGCGCGGGGCCGTTCGGGAAGGAGGAGGGCTTCCTGGCGCTGCGAGCGGCCTCGCGCAGTGGTGGGGGCTGGTGCCGCGGTCGAGGCTGCTGCTTGCGGGTGCTGCGGGAGGTGGTACTCGGGGCCGCTCAGGGAGCAGGAGGAGGGCTTCCTGGCACTGCGAGCGGCCTCGCGCGGTGGCGGGGGCCGGTGACGCAGTCGAGGCGGCTGCTCGCAGGTGCTGCGGGAGGTGGTGCTCGGGCCCGCTCGGGGAGCAGGAAGCCCTCTGACGACGGTGACGAGGCAGACTCCGCGGAAGCGAAGGTCGCTGAGGCGGCTGCGCTCGGACGTCGCGGCTGCTGCGGGGGGGTCTGACCGGCTTTGCTGCTGCCTCTGCAGGAGCTGCTGCTGCGTCTGTATCGTGTTCGAAGGTCGCTGAGGCGGCTCCTGACACCGACGACGGTGCTGACTCCACAGAAGTGAAGGTCGTTGCGACTGCATTTAGATTACGTATTCTTCAAGAGATTATTTTATTCTGGATCAGGATTTTTTTTTTTTTTTTTTTTTTAAATTAATAAAATAGTTTAAGAAATCAAAAAAATTAGAAATTAATGATCATAATTTTTAATCCATTGAAAAAATACTTTGAATATACTTTGATACTAATTAATTTTACTTTAATACTAACTAATTTTACTTTTTTTTTTTTATTTTTTTTTTTAAGAAAATATGATTTGAGTGAAGAGGAGGAGGTGGATAATTAAAAAACAATTCAAGTATACATTTATTTTAAATTTTATTTTTAATTTTTTAAAGATTTACATACACAAAACTTTTTACAATTAATCATCGAAAGTAAACGCAAATTGAAAATTACCAATATACGTGGCATAAAATTTATTTTCATCAATTTTCTCCAATACTTTTTCCCAAAAGGACTCATGTTTCGTCAGAGCATCCGAAATTTTTTGAGGCAGATAAATAGCAAATTCGTTATCAAAGGTAGCCAAAACTTTGCGTCTATATTTTGTTGTCGTCTTGTTTACAGATGTCACTTTGTATTTGTGATTTATGTCTAGCTGCTTTAAGTTTTTACGGGGTAAATCAGGTGCTTGAGATATACCGTTGAGCCAGTCGATGCCTACTTCTTCTGCAGCCATATTTTCAAGCCTGGAACAAATTTTTTTGATTAATTCAAGAAAATTAATAAATAAAGTGTAAAAATAATAGAGATCGACAAATCTACTTACAAGTATTTCAAGGAAGATGACTTTCAAAAATCCGAGAGCTCGTTTATTGGCTTTTGTTCGGCTGGTAAAGAGTAGGAGGCCAGTTAAGTCGAAGGCTGTACACTTTGTGACTGATGGAAAGACTGACTTTCGTCGTACAATTTATAGGTGTAAATATTGTAAGCCCCGCAAATGCAGCATTGGCGTTTTACAAAGTCCTGACAACGTGATTTTACAATAAAGACATTTTCGCACTACTACTTTGTAAACAATGTATGACACAGCCGCCGTTACCCGCAAATTGATAATTATCACGTGATTTGTGTTTAATAAAAGATCTTGCAATACAATCATTTTTTTTCAAGTCATCAGAAAAATTATTTAGAAAAGCTTCGAAACCCAATCCGTTAGTCATATAATGTAAAAACATTAAACAATATTGACCACATACGTCGGATGTCTCACTTTGAAATTGTTTAACATTCCATTTTAAATGCTTACAATTTTTGCGCAAAGTTTTAATATGATTGGGTATGAACGGGGGTATACCGTAGCTATCTAGATAATGCCCAAAACCGTGTGAATCTACATGTATAGCAACCTAATGCATACGAGGTTGAGTGTGATTATCAGTGTTAAATAAAAAGGCCGTCGGTTTCATCCACACCCATAGAATCCGATCCGCAGGGAACGCACCGATAGTATGTGAGGGCATCAGCGACAACTTGTTTAGAATCTGCAGGCTGTTCATTGTAAAATATTACAGGTGAACTTAAAGGGAAATCGTTATTTAAGCTTTGAGATTTAGATAACAAGTATGCTTTAATTCAATAGACGTTATTTAAAGCACAAGCAAATTTTAAATAATTATTTTTTACAGCGTGATTTATACAGTACTTATCGCTCCACGGTAGGTTATTAAATGACGGACAGTTCGTAGCGTACTCTAAATTAATAACTTCTCTAGTAGTCATTTTATGAAACATTAACCACTTTTCTTTACCCCTAACATAAGTCTTATCGACACTTTTAAAAATATCGCTGAGCGTACGATTGAGCGTTTTCAAAGTCACACTCCCTTCTAAATAATCTATGCCGTGTTGATTTCTTGTCAACCAATTATTCTCTTTACGAAACTTCACAGGGTAGCGAATCTACTTGGTGCACAGCGCTAACAATCCAATGCGCGACAAATTCATTTTTTAAAGATAACAAAGCTATTTCTTTTGGCACCAACTTGTTATTTTTATCTTTGAAAAATTGAACATCTGCAATGAGCTCCATTGTAGGACTCTATTTCGTTAACTAACTCATTTTTTTAACGAGACTAACTTTATATACTTAAACAGCGACATCTAGTGATTCATCCGCTAAAGTCTACAAGCACCTGCCTCGACGCGTCAATTTCTAAAATATTTTCATATTCCGAATAAACTATACAATTTACTGTTTCGGTCAGAGGATCGTCAAATCTAACATCTATTCTAACGCTACCGTGTTTAATTAAATTCCAATGAGTACACTCATTTGCAGATAAGTCAGGTGTTAAATCGAAAGCAAAAAGGCAGTAGCCATCAGGGTAAGACTCGCGAGGTATGTTATTACCCTCGTTAAGAAAATGAACACCAGTACCCGAAAATAGAGAGTGATAACAATCTATATACGCGCCGTTTTTTTTGAAATCAGGCTGTAAAGGTTTCGATGGTACCTGTACACCGTCAACATACAGACATAGAAAATTAATGTTAAAATTTTTAGAAGAGAGAACCTCCACCATTTTGAAGGATAAAAAATTCGTCGTAGCGCTCCATATCCATTTTTTTTTCAATAGTTTAATCCGTACGCTTGAAATGTAGTGTCACTGCCAACGTACCAAAATCAAATGGTATTGGTTCACCATTTTCATCTCTTATATCGATTTCGATAGTCTCAAAAGAATTAAAAAGTAGATCTAAATATATGGGTGGGGAGAAACTTTTGATTCGAAGACCCTCGTAAGTGTATTCATCGGTACCCAGAGAGACAACGCGTAGCAATCGAGTTTGCACGTCACCTGTAAAATACGGCTCACAAATGTCTGTGTAAACCATCAACATCGATGGTAGACAATTTGAAAGATTAGCAGGGCGAATTCCAACAATCGCCACGTTTGATTCAAATATATTAACACTGTTGAGGTCTAAACCAAGAATAGTTTTTATTCGCGCAGAGAGATTGACTTTATGGTTGAAACCTGCACACTCAGCTTCAGTGCAGAGACGTTTAACAGATACATAATCACCGCGTTCAATGCCAAACTCTAGATGATTTTTTGTACAGGCCAAATTATTGAGTTCATGAATAAAAGTTTTTATATCTTTATAAACGCCCGGCGATACAGTTGAAGTCGAAGAAGTTGTTTCTTGATCTTCTTCACACGTGTCAGAGGTTAAATTAGTTTCATAAGCAGCAGTCAAAGCCTGTGTTTTTTCTGCGCCGAGTAACAAGTAATCTATCGTCGGTTTCTTTCGGTATCGTATTACAGAAACTAATCTCTCATCGCGCTCAAGTGGAATGTGTTGAAAGGTCAATGGAATCCTTATCTCTGTTAAAGCGACTGCCCAGGCACCGTGTAAGCGTATCTGCTGAGGTAGCTGCGTGACGAAGCGAGTTGTAGTATTGTCAGGGTAATAATGCATGCTACTGCTACTGGGAAGAACAATATAAAATTGATCCTTCATTTTAGATTTTTCAATTGACTTGCTTTGATCCAAGAGCAAAATTTTTCTGGATAACCACGCCACCAAACAAAAAATTCTTTCGAGCGACCACTGGTTCTAGTTTTTAAAATTTTTTCGACGTCAGAAAAAACCTTTTTTAAATCTTTTTTTACGTGACTAAGCTCTTCCTCGTAGAAAAATCCATCGATTTCTTCATTGGCTAAATCTTTTAGGTGATAAACAGGAGGATAACTAGTCAAGGATATCCGAGAAATCTTGAATAACTCCAAGGTCCAGCCACTCTCGTAACCTTTCGCAAAAACGTTTCGAGCTCGACTGACGCGCACCAGGTCGTTCACGTTATATTTAGGAACTCTGACGATGGGGCGTTCGTAACGATGCTTGATATTTCTACGAGCTTCGGCAGCGTTATCAAGGGTAACGGACGCCGGTGTCATTTTTGTAGCTGTGTGTTTAGTATGATTATAGGCTTCTACAATGTTAGACAAAACATCTAAATATCTATGCGTAAATATCTGTAAATTCGCTCTTTTATTGATCTTATAAATCTCTCTACGATCGCGGCTTTAACATCGGGACTACGGACAACGCGGTACAATATATTTTTGTTTTTCAGGTAAAGTTGAAACTCACAATTTACAAACTCTTTACCTTTGTCGAATTGCATGGAAACGGGAAGTCGGTTGTTAGACTTTTTGAATATATTATCGAAAGCAAGAATTACGCTTTTTGCAGATTTGTTTTTTATCGGCTCAACCCATGAATATTTACTCACAACGTCTATAACGGTAAGAAGATAAGCGTAATTATTGTTGTAAGATTTTAGGGACCTCATATCCATCAAATCAATTTCCCATACATCATCCATGTTACGAACGTTGTAATGACGTCGAGGAAACCGTCTTCTCACCTGCTTATGTAAGTTATAGGTATCTTGACCTTCGAGCTAGCTTAAAACCTTCGGTTTACTATATTGCTTTCTTGTAGAGTGTAAAAGATTGTTTGCACCCGCGTATGCCGTGTCGCGAGGTAGGCCGTAATACAAGCTTTGCAGTCGTCTATGCATTTTTTTTATCACTTTTTTTATTATTATTCTTCTTCTTATTCTGCAAAGGTTGGCAGTTTACTGACTTTGTCTTCTTCTTGTCCTTCCTCTTGATGGTTTTTTTTATTCGATTGAAAAATTTTTCAAATGTAATCTTGCTGACCATGCAGCAGGCCGTCATCATTGCAACTGTTCTTTCATCGGGAGGAGTCTCACAGGCTAACAAGCGAGAAAACGCTTTTTCGGCAAGCACGCGATCAGCTTGATAGCGGTTCGCCTTTTTATCAGCGTATGCTATATCGTGTTCACGATACGCTTCGTCTAGAGGATTGATGCCTACGTCACCACGATTCAAACGCTTGGACAATTTTGTACTGGGACCGCAAAACTTGTAACCTGGTACATGCATTTCAAAAGGCATCAGGTCTACTATAGCATCCAAAGCACTTTTTTTTTCCTCTTCGCTCTCAGGGAGAGTAGCGTTTTCTACAGAAACTTCCATCTTCCCTGGTTATTTAATTTTTGTTTTTTCGGAGTTCCGGTAGCGATTGAATTTTTTTCCAAAGCCTTTTTAGCGTTTTTCTTTTGCCGTCTCGACGAACTTTTTTCAAAATTGTCACTTTTTTCGAAAGCACTACTTCGGTCTTTGGTAATATCAGCTGGTGAAATCAAATGAGGTCTTTCACCTCCTGAGTTGTAGCCATGAGCCAAAATATCCGAGGAAGGAGAAGAAGTAGCACTGGATGACTGACTATGAGCACTGGAAACAATTTGCTCCCACAGTTGATTATTTCCGATAAACTCGCGCGGTGTGTTCGCCTCTCGAAGAGCAGCAGCAAACTGTTTACGACCTGTAGGTGGGGCGCGTTTTCCGTGTCTCAGAGCATCGCCAACCAAGTCGACGATATTAGCTCCTGCCACCGAATTTCCGTTTATAGTTACAGCGCAACTCGGGGACCATTTCACGTTACCGGCCTGTTTCAAATGACGCACAAGGTTAGTAGCAGCGCTTTTAAAAGTTTTGGGTACTCCTGCGATGATGAAGCTGTCTTCCAAAAAATTTTTTCTTTTTTTCTCTTCACTTTCATCGGTCGAGCGATCTTGAGTTAAATTATCAGGGTCTGAGACAATTTTTTTTTCTGTCTTGTCGTTAAAAAGAAGAAATCTCTGCAACGCACGACTGTAATCGAGCCACTTTTCTCGATCGTCTTTTCCTCTTTCGGCTGAGTTTAAAATATCGTTCATATGCGCGTCGAGCCTTTCGCTTGGTGTGCCAGGAGTCTGGACTGTTTTGAGGAGACCATCTTTGCCTACTAGCTGTTGTATTCGCTGAAGACTGTCGTACGGTAGTGGAACTAATTTTCGGGCGTGGTCCATTATTTAGCTATGAGAGTTGATAAAACGGTACCTAGAAGAGGTGCCAACAGCGCCGGTAAAAATCCTCCTCCCCGCTGAACGATTAGTTTTTTTTTCGAGCCAAACTAACCTTGGGCTTGGATAGCGTTCGTAAAGTAGAGGCGTGTTGCCGAAGACGTGTCTTGTGGTTTTTACCCAGTGGTACGTTCCCCACTAAGATATTCAAGGCGCACTCGCAAATACGCTTAATCAATGAAGGATCAGCTTTGCGCAAAACTGCTTTTTTCTGCTCCTCGTTGAGGTGATACAAGGCTCGCAAAATATGTTTTTCTTTTTCGGAAAACGGCGCTCTACGTTTACGAGCCATCACAGTGACGCGACTGGTACGAGATTTGCTTTGTCACCACCTTTTATATTTTTACGCGGCACGTAAACGTACTGCCACTCGTCGTCGGGGAAAATAGATGTCCGAAATCTGCAGTTTTCCGGAGTATTTTGTTTCAAATCCAGTAGCAGATAGCCGTAGGGCTCAGAAGTAGCGTCCCAGTATGCTTCCTGCAAAAAACGCGGATCTTCAGGACACAGTTGACGCGAGAGATGCGTAATCTGAGCGCGGTCGTGGAGATTTCTAAAAACAACTTTATACTGCGCATTCAGCGATATGTCGCGTTGACCTCGGGCTTGATGAAAAATATTCTGAGTGATGAATATTACCGACAAGTCATTGTGGTGACTCCCTTTTGTAAATAAATCGACAACTGCGCCCTCTGTGCTCGATTCGCGCATCAGGTCCTCAACAATTACGAGTTTTGGCCTAGGGTCGTTTGCGTAATCCCCGCTTTGAGGCAACCCCTCGCGAAATTCAATCTCTTCACCGAGTTCGCGATAGCCGTTTTGCCACTCGGCGTAATGCAATATTATTCGTTGAAAGCGAGTGTCGCACATACGATCGATGAATTTTAAAAAATTTTTCACAAACACAGTTTTTCCACACCCTGTGGGACCACTCAGAATTGACGTAAACGGGTGCTCCCACTGTAAGGTCATCGTTACAACTGACGCGATTTACTCGATTGTCTAAATTTTACCGTTCCGCCGGAGCTGAGAGGGAGACGCCTGTTCGCCAACAGAGTGCCAGCGCCTGATACTCTTTTTGCTTGAGCTTGAGCTTGAGCTAGAGCTAGAGCTAGAGCTTGAGCTAGAAGAGCTAGAGCTGGAGCTAGAGCTTGAGCTAGAGCTTGAGCTAGAGCTTGAGCTAGAGCTTGAGCTAGAGCTTGAGCTAGAGCTTGAGCTAGAACTAGAGCTTGAGCTAGAACTAGAGCTTAAGCTGGAGCATTAGCTTTTGCTTGAGCTAAAAAAAAAAAAGCAAGTGTTGGTTTGCACTTTTTCAACGTACAAAGTCTTCAGCTGACGCTCGCGAGCTCGTCAGTATCATTTTGCTCTCGCAGCGTTGAAAACTCTTAACAGGATAACGGATATTGAAATTATTTTTGAAATGCCTGTTTCCGTCATTAATCCGTGGCATCCACGTAACATTGCTGATTACATTCCCAATCACCAAAAACTCGACGAAATGGTGGCTAAGCCTCACGTCGATCACCATCAGCCATGCGATGATGATTTTTGCTACTATGATTATAAACCGGAAATTAATCGAAGAGTAGCCGATCTGGTGACTTCGTGGACCGAGTTTAACGTCACTCTTGAGTGGATTCGTGTAGTTCATGGTGCTTTTATAAAAGTGCCAGCTCAGCTTGTGCGTGATTTTCTTTTCAACGAAATCCCCGCATTTGTCGATCTGCCCGAGGAAATCCTTTTCATCGATAAAAAAGTTCGCGAGCTCCAGCAGGAGCTGCATTTGGAAAATTTTAAACCCAACGCAGAGTTCGACGAGCAAAAACAATTTATTGGTGCGATAATGGATCTGAGGCTGCACAAAACAGACAACTATGTGCGCGAAGTGCTACTCAACCTGATTAACGAGAACAGTTTTACAACAGTGCAAGAAGAGCGAGACTTTATTTTAAAACATATTCCACAATAGTTTTTTAACTTTTTTTACATTTTTACAGACTTAACAAAGAATATTTTTTACTAAATTGCTAATCTTAACACGGCCGTAGGCTTTTTTAAAAAAAATCAGACTTTTAATCGTGTAAGACCCTTCACCTAGAGCTTGAGCTAAAGTTTCAGCATTAGCTTTTGCCGGAGTTAGAAAAAAAAAGATTTAGTAATATTTATTGTGAAAATCGGGATCTGTTCAAATAAATGAAAAAAAAAAAAAGTCAAGCAAGGTTATGGATTTATTTATTTACTTTATTTTATTCTCTTACAGGTTTTATTTTAAATGCAGTTTTTAATAACAACACTTAAATTCAAACGTTAATTATACTTTTCCAGAGATATGCCTTTCGACTTTAATCATGTACACTTTTCGAAACATCGAGGATACAATATTTTTAGAGGCTCACATTTTAGCTGCGAGTAGCAGCGATGTGCGGTCGCAGAGTTCTATGACCACGAGCTCTTTGATACTCTCGTATCACAACTGTATGACAGCGCGCGTAATCGACCTAGTGAAAAACGCTGACGAGCAACTCTGCGGGGCGCTTACATTTTAAAACCGTAAGGATAACTCTCTTCTACGGATTTAAAATATCTCTTATTGTACACCGTCTTGCAAATCTTGGTTTCGCTTTGTGTTATTACTTCGTGAAAAGCTGTTCTGCGTATTTCAGAAGATTCTACAACGACATTTTCAATTTTTTCTGTTACCATGTCGTGTATGGACTCGAAATTAATTTTTTGTTTGTTTGCGAAATTAAGTCTGATGCCTTTTACTTTACATACATAATCCTTGCTACCGTCGGGTTTCACGTACTCAAAAGCGTAAAATTTAGCGCCTCCTGATAAAAATTTGCTCACATATGTACCGACACCTTTGTCAGTTAACTCGTCCGTCAGTTCTCCCAACATGGAACCAGTAGGTAAGTCGTTCATACCCGTTTTGCTGATGTAAATCACTGAATCTGTGTCAAAATAAAGGGCTCTGAGCCCCAAAAAGTGTGGACACTCAAAAAGTTTCAATCGTGCTTGGGCTGTAGTAAATGCGGCTACTTCAACGTTCTTAGATCGTGAAGGTGTAACCGCTTCAGCTTTGAAAGACCAGCTTGTATACAGCAATTCGTCATTCACAGGTAAGATACTATTTACATCTATTTCTTTACTGTGTAATAACTCGATCAATCTATTTGGTGAAGTAAGCACTTCAGTTTTTTTGTTTATTTTGCGCTTGTGCAAATTTTCCCCATATAGAGTTGATTGCAAGTTTCGAAACTAGACGCAAGCCTGGATTAAAATTTATAGCTTCTCAATCTAGTTTGATACCTTCAACTTTTTCAAATTCTGAAATATATCTTTCTTTATCTTCTTCGGTCGTGCACTCGGCGGGGTAACCTGAAGCTTGCGTTTTTTGAGTAAAAAAAGTGTCTTTGTATTCGGCAAATATTCCTCCTTTTTTTGTTACAGCATCATACTGCGTTATATTGTACTGCCAAATTTCAAACATTTTAATGACTACGTAACCTACTTCTATCGCTTTTTTTAATTCTTCGGATACCCAAGTACCTATTAAATATCTATCTTTCGGATTTTCATGGATGCATTCTCGTTGTATCATTTGCTCGGTACATGTTCGACACAGTGGAAAAAGCAATTTATCGTGCATTTTCACTGGCAATACAGGGTGGTACAAATTTCTAGGAGGTAACACTTTGCATTTTACTAAACCGTTAACGTTTGAAAAATCGCTCTTATAGCGCACGAGTAGACTACACTCCTCTTCACCTACGTATAATTTAGGGTGACCTACGATATACTTCGATCGTTTACAAATTAACGGATACAAACTGTTGAAATCGACGTACTTTATTTTTTCGTCCTGCTTACAAAAGTACTTCTTAACAGTATTATCCGTGCGCCCACCAAACAAAGCATCACGAGGATTCAAGGGTTTTTGATAAATCATATCTATTTTTTCACTCAAATACCGTTTTAAATCTTCGTTTGTTTTTTTAAATTCATCAAAGTCGTGCTCCCAGATTTCAATTAACCTGTACTGCAGACTCTTTATCCTTTCTGATTGAGCATAAGTTCTTTCAAACTTCTCATTCATCGATTGACCGTTCGATAATTTTTCATCTCTATTAAAACGGTAACAACTCGGGCAGCCGTGCCAATAACAGCTAAAAAGAAAGAAAAAAATTTAAGTGTCATCAGTATTTGCGAAAAAAAAAAAAAAAAAAAAAAATCAAGTTACCCATGAAACAGAAAAACCAATCCTCTGTGACTTTCCAGGTGTTTTGGAGCACTGTAACCATCGACTAAAATCCCTTCCAATAATCTTCTTTCTCGACAGCGACCTGCATGCTCGATGGGGCGTTTCAATGATTTCTCCATCCAAAACAGCCATTGAACAGCTTTCAAAGATTGTATGTTACGACCTCTGTATCCTCCTGCTGGTATTATACCAATCTGATTATTTTTCAAAAATTTTTTCTTGAACACTCTCATACATGTGGAAGCAATAGTGGTGCACTCCAGAAACGGATCCACACCAAATTTCATAAATTTTTCTCGAAAATTCAAACAGGCCAGTCTTAAGATTTTTACATCTTGTTTGCAGTATTTAGTTAATTCAGCATCAAAGTCAAAGATAAAGTTTTTAGCTGCTTGCTCATTGTACCACGTAATAAAGCTTTCTCTTTCTTTTTCAACCATGGCATCAGGGGAGTAAAATTCAATCGCCGGTAAAGGACCTATGTAATTGGCATTTTCTGGTTTATTAAAAAAATGCGGGAACGTGCCTTTTTCTATGTTCGTCAATCCATAGGCTTTGGGTAAATTACTAAGAGGCATATGAAAATAGTTTAGACTGTGCGAGGGAGTGAATCCCTCGTAAATTATTTTTCTTACCTGGCAGTGTCAGGTCACCTGGGAAACAGTGAAATAATTAATTTGTTTGTTTACTTTCCCAGGTGATAACCATGCCGCTTTCTCGCGCAGCAGAAGCCGACCACGTGGCGACGGTCACCGTCAGCTGAACGCTGCTGTAGCAACACGAGCACACGGCGCGCGCACGACACATACAAACACACATATGTTCACCACCCGGGAAGGCTCTCCCGGCCTAGGTCGCGCATGTACAAACACATACACCACACACGGGTTCCGATTCTCCGTCGGGGAGTTTTCGGCGACGGAGGAGGTGCGCGGCGCGTGTCGGCAGACGACGCAACTGCGTTGACAGGCGCGTGCGCGCATACTCAACACAGTAGACGCGGGCGTGAGTGTAGTTTATTTTTTTTTGTTGTTTTTGTGCGTTGCGCGGACAATGTGTGCGTGTAGGGGAGAGAGAGAGAGAGAGTATGTGCGCGAGGAATAAAGTTAGAGTAGTGAATGCCTCGTGTGCGTTACTTTAATTTTTTTTGGATTTTCGCGCGTAGTATAGGTGGCGTGGCGATCGCCACCGGAAGATTGTAGACGGGAGCGTGATTGGGTGTTGTGGCGTGAATGTGTCTGATTGGTGGACATATGACTGTTCCTCGAGTGTGAATGAGGCTTGGTTAGATTAATTTGTGTTGATTGGCTGAGAGTGTTTGGAGGGGATGGTGAAGAAGGAAGTCGAGTCAGAGAGACGCGGGGAGCGTCACTCTGTTCTCAGTAGCCATAGTTTGAGGTAGTGTTTTTTGAGAGTGTGATCTTTAAATTTTTAAGTTCTCCTTTTGTAAACTTATTTTAAGTTTTTCTTTTTTTTTTCCCTTTTGAGTTGTAGACTTTTTTTTTTATTTTATTTACAGCTAGGTGGATACCAGATTAATAAAAAACTTGGGTTAGTCCACTGCAAAATTGAGAGTTGGAAGCAAATAAAAAAAAAGAACAAAAGAGAGTAATTGAAGCGGCCATTTTGAAATAGAAATTTTTGGGTAAAAGTAAGGTTTTTCATTATTCTATTAAAATTTTATAAGCATGGTTTTGTTTGGAAAATTTGGATATTGGTACGCTGACTAAAAAAATTTTGTCATATATTATTGAAAAGTCTTGTATAAATTCGATCGAGTTTTTCTTGGCGCGGCGTCGTTACCCGCCATTTTGTAGACTACTCGATAGTTTTGTTCATTTCCTTTGTTCTCAAATTAAAATTTATTTTTTTTTGTAATTGTAGACTTGATTTTCCGTAGACAAGAATAAAATGAATTCAACCTAAAATTTTTGTAATAATTTATTTCTTCTCTCTCTAGCTCACCAACCATTCCCGGAGGTTTTCTCTCCGTGGAAACCCTGACCCCAGATTAAGAAGTGTTTCCCCGTATTATTTTTGAAAAGAATTTCCTTGTAACGGGAGGGCCCGGGAAACTCTCTTGATTATTTAAGGGAGGCCCTTTTCTTAAGAAATACCTCGTTACAACTGTCGATAAATTTTATGCCCATGTACTCCATCACTATAATCTTTGTACCATTCAGTATCACCGAAGGTTTTTCACGTTCACTTTTTTCAGCCAAAAATTTAAAAATAAAGTGGGCATCATATCCTTGAGCATTATGAGCTATACACACAACTCGCTTAAACAGTTTACGTGGCTTCAAAGCTAAATCCATAAATTGTTTTACAGGGTCTGTCTTAAAAATATGTTCACGTACCCCGCACTTATCGCATTCAGCCGTTATATCGGTCTCATGTAAGCAAAAGTTGCAAACTTGATGAACTACGCACAAGTTTGGTTTATGAATTTCTTTGTCTTCATCTCCAAGCACGTGCACGTTTTGTTGAGTTTCAAAGTCGTAAAAAAAAATATCACCCTGTGTGATTTTTCAGATTCTTTTATTGGTTGCATAAAACACTCGTGATCAGACATGTACTTGCAACAAATTGTACAAAAACTTTTACCGCACTCGTGCTTGTCATCGGAAACTTTGAAACATATTTGACAAATTTTAATACTCAAACACACGCTAGATTTTTTGAAAGAATTAATTTTTAAATGATTTTGATAACACTCTTCACCGTAAAAATATCTATTACACAGTTGACATCGAGTCATTGATTGTTGCTCGTCGCACACAGGATATTGTAAACATTTTGAACATCTGTTCGTGCATCTATGACTAAGAAACCTTGAATAACTTTTATTGCATGGAATGCAATAACCTATACTTCCTGATACACCAACCAAATTAAGTATAGGTTCAAAATGATTTAAAGAGGCATAATACATTATACGTAAAATATACTTGATGCTTTTGTACTTGTAAATAACTAAATTTGATCCATCGTAAAGAGGCTTTTCACCTCGTGCGAAATCTCTAAAAGAGTAAACTACTATAGCTATTCTTTTTTGCTGCAAAATATTGTTGAAATTTTTCGATTTCTCTCATTCCACAACCTTCTGCAGGTACATCAACTTGAGCTAATTTTATTAAATCAAGAGCTGCTTTTTTTGAGTAGAGCCATTGATTTGACGTACGTTGTTCCAATAGGCATGCAAAACACCTGAGCGTATCTGTCCTCTGATACTGTAAGCGCATGCAGCAACGAGAGAGCGAGGCAAGTAAAGATTATCATCGTTTCTAATAGTAAGTATTGACTTTTTTTTGACAGACTCTTCGGTGAGCTTTACGCGTCCGCAACCTGTTACATTTTTAACTATGTTGCAAGTTATATTCAAAGGATCTTCAATGTTATACTCGTTTGAGCTCCGAGATATACTGAAAAGTAGTTGCCACAACTCTTCTACGTTGAAATCGCGCAATGGCCGAAATGAGAGCCATACTGGACCGTGAGTGAGTCTTTCTGTATTTATTGTCAGCCCGATAAAATCAGAAGAAGTTGTGTCTTTAATAAGGTCAGCGTGCAGATCACTTAAAGCTTCTCCTAGCCACCGAAAAACGTCTGATTCAGCACGAGGTGGCAGTATCCTTACATTTATTTCACGCCCTTCTACTCCGAATCTCTGGTAAAATCTAGTTCTAATGTTTTCTATGACTAATCGTTGATTTTGTTGTCTACCGCTGCCATTCTGAAATAATACATCTAATATAAAAAAATAAAAAATGCAAAATTCGTTAATTATTATTTTAATACATAAACAATTTTATACTCACTATTAAGATTTTGAGCCGCGACATCGTCATCATTATCATCAGATGAATCGCTATCAGAACTGCAAGAACACGAACTACTTTCAGATGACGAAGACGGTGAATTGTTATTTTCTGCTGATGTTGATGGTTCGCCTTGCTCGTACGCACAGAGTTTGATAAACTCATCACCTTCGTGATCAAGCATCATTTCGGTAAATTCTAAAATTATAATATACAAAGTTAGAAAATTAAAAGAATGGTTTTTTTTTTTTTTTTTTTTTTTGTCGCACGCACACAAATTATTCGAATACCTTTAGGTTTGTTAAGATCCTTAAAAGCTGGTTTGATCAATAAATTTTTGAGTTTCAAAACATTTTTTAAAATCAAAATAATTTTCTCATCGTGAAATATTCCTCGCTTGTACAGGTATTCAATTGTATCTTCACTGCAGTGTAGAAGCAAAAAATGCAGTTTCTTTTCCAGTATCTGCATCGGTAAGCTTGATAAATTTTTCGACCACTCTACACCACACATTGTTTTAATATATACATCTCTTTGATAAGGTACTCTCAAAATGCATTTTATAATATTCACTAACTTTTTTACTGTTATTTCAGACATGTTTAAAAGTATTTTGCTCAAGTGCTGTGTATTCTGTAACGTTCGAAAAACGACTAAGAACACGAGTAATGCTGAAGTCTAAGCGTTGCACTTTTTTATTTTTTCATCACTTATAAAACGTTTAAAAGTTCAAACGACTTTCATTCAGTGTTTTGCTTTCATGGAAAATTGATAACTTGATATTACACATCAAGAAAAGAAACAAAATAAAAACTGACGAGCAACTAAAATAAAATGTATTTTTTGCATTACACAAAACATAATTACAGAATGTGATACTCTGAGAAAGTTTTAGAGTTGCAATTTTTTAAAGCCTTGAATAAAACAGATGGCTCAGGGAGTTACATTTTTTTCGAAGCTCGCACGACTTAAGCGTAGGTAGTCAAAAATTATGTCGCGAACTGTAAGCAGATCTTTTCGAGGCTCTAAACACCTTTACTTACGTACTAAATATCGTATGTATAATTCCGAATAAATTTACTCACCGTTTTAATAATTTAAAACTGATTAAATATTTTATTATTCCTCCTAGGTGAAAACCAAAATTGTCGGAGTACTCTGCAGATGCCGAAACGTAAAAAATTAATTGATAGTGTCGAATTAGTGTCTCAAGCAGTACATGAGGAATTAGTGCGTCATCTGATGCAGAAACATCGAGATCCTCAAGAAATTCAAGATCTCTTCGATCTCAAAACCTCGGACTCTGATGAAGAAGATGACCTGCCTAACCTTGATCGAGATGAAGAATTTATTAGTCAAAGTGCCTACTCCATACCACAGCTACAACAGCTTTATCGTGACACGATCGTGTTTGGTATACCCGAACCGAATGAGAGTTTGGAACAAGGAAATGAAACCATGATAACGAAAAAATTTCTCCAGCCTTTGATAATAAGTTGTGTGATGCTTAGTGTTATTGAAGAGTTACTAAAACGTTCTTTATTAATATTAGATCTTGAAACTTTACAAAGTTTGATTCGTAACGAATCAGAACGCCTAGTGATGTTTTACAAGAGGCATTTACCAGAGACAAGACAGAGACTTTTTAAGAAGTACGTGAACCAGCTGAAAAAATCTTTGATATGCGCGATCCATGTTGTATCCAGGACAACTCCTCAACCTCGCAAGGTGTTGTTAAAAAAAATAATTTTGGCTTTAAGTGATTATATGAAACCGTTTTCACCACTATATAGTCAGCGCGTTCGGATCTTTAGGGAGGTTACATTAAACCTCGTCAAAGCCGTAAAATCCTTAAGTTATTAAGGCCTTTAAGAATAAGAAAAATTTCATTTATATTGTATGTTACAGTTAGTAGACACTTTTAACCCTGGTATGCAATACACTATATTGTCAGCAGAAAAAATACTTCCATAAGTAAGTTTTTATACAGCTATTATGTTGCATGATTACTCTACCCCTTAGTGCAGAAGAATCCGCGAAAGAGGCAACATCTCAGTTTAGAATGGCCTCGAATAGTGAGTTAGTAGTTGTGATTAGAAATTTAAACGACGAAGTAGATGAAATCGACATTGGAGGGCCTGAAGATTTTCAAACACAACAATACAAACATCTTTTTACCACACCAGAAAAAGGTTCGAACGCACAAGAAATTGAACCAGAGATAATAGACGTTGAAGCAGTTGAAGACAGTGTTATGGACCAAAGTGCCGGTCGTTTCGAAAAGCCGAGAAGTACAAATTGTGTAACAGATCCCTTATTAAAAAAGTGCCTAAAACACCTCGAGGCCTTAGATGCCCTTCTAAAAAAAGTTGCTGTGTTAAAAGCTATTAAAAAAAGAAATAAAGAACAAAAAAAATTAGAAGAAGAAGAAGAAAAAGAAGAAACGGACTTAAAAGGATTTTCGAGTGATGATATCTCCTACTCGCGTAATCAATACCGAACATGTAAGTTCATTAAAGATAAATACAAATTTTTAAAACGTAGTGAAGTGAAAAAATTACGTCGAGCAGTGAAATGTGTAAGGTGCAGTTCAGCATATATTTCCGAAAAAAAATACAAGCTAGAGTGGCTTTATTGCCAAAACGACTGTCGGGGCTGGATATGTCCTCGTTGTCGTAAGCACTGCCAATGGTTGAAACACTAAAAAGCCTCGTAAGTAAAAATTACTACCTCTTTTTATTTCATAGTTTTTATTTTTTACTTTTCTAAAACAAAAAAAAAAAATTGTTTCAGACTGCATAAGGAGTAGGTAATATCTGGCTAAACAGTACATCGCCTGCATCCCTATTACCTGTAAAAAGTTTTGTAATGAAATGTAAATGTAATGAAATAATGTAAACATTCAATAAATGGAAAAAAAAGTTAAAAAATATATACTTCACTTGTTTTTAAATATCCTTCTCCGGACTTGAATCATTTTTATCAGGATTAAAAGTTATTATAAAAGTAAGATTGATTAGTATTAAAGTGAAATCAAAGTATTTTTCAAAGGAATAAAAATTATTAAAAAGTAAAATTAATTAGTATCAAAGTATATTCAAAGTATTTTTTTCAATGGTTTCAAAATATTATTATTAATTTCTAATTTTTTTTGATTTCTTAAACTATTTTATTAATTGAAAAATGACCGATCCAGAATTAAATAATCTCTTGAAGAATAGAACAAGATACAGATGCCGCAGCAGCAGCAGCTCCTGCAGAGTCAGCAGCAGTCGCGACGTCCGAGCGCAGCCGCCTCAGCGACCTTCGCTTGCGCTGCATCAGCCTCGTCGCCGTCGTCAGAAAGTCCTCCTCCTGCTCCCCGAGCGGCCCCTAGCACCACCTCCCGGAGCACCCGCGAGCAGTCGTCTCAACCTGCAGAGTCAGCAGTCACGACGTCCGAGCGCAGCCGCCTCAGCGACCTTCGCTTGCGCTGCATCAGCCTCGTCGCCGTCGTCAGAAAGTCCTCCTCCTGCTCCCCGAGCGGCCCCTAGCACCACCTCCCGGAGCACCCGCGAGCAGTCGTCTCAACCTGCAGAGTCAGCAGTCACGACGTCCGAGCGCAGCCGCCTCAGCGACCTTCGCTTGCGCTGCATCAGCCTCGTCGCCGTCGTCAGAAAGTCCTCCTCCTGCTCCCTGAGCGGCCCCGAGCACCACCTCGCGCAGCACCCGCGAGCAGCCGCCTTGACCGCGTCACTGGCCCCCGCCACCGTGCGAGGCCGCTCGCAGTGCCAGGAAGCCCTCCTCCTTGCCGAACGGCCCTGAGCACCCCCTCCCGCAGCACCCACGAGCAGCCGCCTCAACCGCGTAACCCGCGGCCCCCACCGCGCGAGACTGCTCGCTGCGGTGAATCATCTTTGTTTACATTCGCCATAGTGTTACTATACTACTTATGTGTTGTAATATCTTATTATATTATATTGTTGTTTTTCTTCTCCCATGTCCCCCACGCCCTCTCCACACTCCTCTCTCCCTCTCTCTCTCTCTCTCTCTCGCTCTCTTTCTCTCGCTCTCTCTCTCTCTCTCTCTCGCTCTCTCTCTCTCTCTCTCTCTCTCTCTCTCTCTCTCTCTCTCTCTCTCTCTCTCTCGCCAAGAACGGAGTCGGTGTGCACATCCCTGCTCGGACTGCTTATTGTGATATAGAATTACAAGTGCTAAATAAACTGTGCATAGTTGAATTTTTTGTTATATTGCTTGTTAGTGCTTATGGTAGCTGTTAATAAATGAAAGTCAACTGTTTTTATTCTTAAACTAATTAAAAACTCAAGTTATAAACATTTCTTAAAGTGAGGTTATTGTGAGTTTTGAGCGGGTAAGAGTGCGAGTTTGAGCGGACAAAATGCCTAAGTAGTGTCTACACTTAACCGCGACTGTTTGTAAACACAGTGCAAAACTGCGCGAATTTTCAAATCCTAGTGAGTGATTACTGTTCTCTACTGGCTACCTGTGCAGTGTAAATCTTTTGATCTTTAACCGGTTAACGGTTCTTCTTCGCTTTTGCTACTGCCTGAACATACTGAGGGCTGACCAATCGACGACCACTGCCACATGTTTGCTTGCACACCAAACTGTGGTCTGACCATTCGCTGACTGTTACCACTGGCCTGTTTTACCGCACTGTGATCTGACATATAACAACAAGCCAAACATCCTAACCTGCGCAAAAACCATACTGAGGTCTGACCATTCTGTGATCGTAACCACTCGCCTGCTTTCTTACCGTACTGTGTGCCGCTAAGATGAATGTCATCCGTGGAAAGACCGAGTCTCTGTGCTCCACATGCTTAAAGCCAGCGCGATCTAATGCTCATATCCATGTGTGTGATAAATGTAGTAAGGGTTTCCACCCTTCGTGTGTCAAACGAGCTTCAGTTACCATCGATGGTAAGCTTGGCAAGGCCTGCACTTCCTGCATCACTCAAGCTACTCCTGCTCGTACACGCTCGTTTTCATCCTCGTCAAATAGCTCCGTACATAATGAACTCAAGGATGCCACCACTAAGGAGACCACGACGGATGAAACCCTGAAGTCTATATTTGACGAGATGAAATGTATGAGGAACGCCAACAGGGAGCGCTTTGATGGTATTGATGCTAAGCTTTGGGGACTTGATGCTATTCCTGCCCTGGTCAAAAGAATGGACGACACTGAGATGGAGCTTGAAGAACTCAAGCGAGAACTGGCAGAGATCAAGCAAAAACTTGAGTCTCCATCTGATGTTTTAAGCCTGCACAACAACTCCGAGCTCCTCAACAAAGTCTTGAGCCTTGAGAAGACGAATGCCAGACTGTCCAGTCGTCTTACTCACGTTACAACCTCTAACTCGTCTGACTTGGTGATAGGTGGCCTGACAGTTCCACCAGGTACCTCGCTCAAGGCTCTCGTACACTCTGTTCTGAAGACAGTACATGCTGACCTTGAGTTGTGCGAGGTAATCTCTGCTCGTCTGCTAGTCAGTAAGTCTTCAGTTAAGACAGCCCCTGAAAATTCGACAGCAGCTGAAACTTCGTCGGCAGCTGCTCCTAATGTACAGATGGAAAAGCCGGATGCAAACTCCTCTACCAGTACTTTTCGAAAGCTTCACGCCAGTCACGGCCACTCTCAATCATCGATACTCTTAGTTCTCGCGCCTTACTTTTGGAAGTCATCAAGAGCAAGATTCAGATGAGTAAACTACACACTAGTGCTCTCTCTCCAAATCTTCCTACTGGTATTGAGCAGAATGCGATAACACCCGATCCTATAAACATCAACGAGTTCCTGGACAGAGAAACGTTTAAACTTCAACGCCTTGTTTACCAGAAGGCAAAACAACCCAACGCCGGCTTCATTTCTTTTGTCAGGAACGACAAGATCTTCGTCCGTAGCAAGAAGGGAGACGTCGCCACCATCATCACAAGCAATCAGGATCTTGAGCGTTTTTTGTCTTAACAGGTATGCTCCTACACTTACTCTCTCGCGGTAACAACTCATTTTCATCTTACTACTTTAATCATGTTCTTGACTCATCTCACTAATCCATTGAAAATCCTCATTCTCGGTCCTATCCTTCTACCCCGTCAACTTCTCTTCATCGTCCTCCACTGCATACAGTTGGGAACAAACTCCACGTCTGTCTTCACTGTCACGTGAACGCAAACTCGCTAAGGGCGCATATCGAACAGATCAAACTCTTCCTTTTATCACAACCTCTCGTTCATGTATTTGCCATCACCGAAAGCAAGCTGGGTCCCGCTATGGAAGATTCTGTTGTGTCGCTCACAGACTACATCCTGCTTCGCCGTGATCGCAACACTCAAGAAGGAGGAGTAGCCCTTTATATTCACAAATTGCTTTCTGTAAAGCACATCTCCTCTTCGACCACGGACTGGAACGGTAAGCCAGGCCATCCTGAATATTTACTCTGTGAGGTAAACTTTAAAGGGGGTAATCCCATCTTGCTAGGTGTGGTCTACAGACCACCTAAAGCTCCATTCAAGTTAGGTTCCAATTTTCTTAGTGATCTTCGGGATGCAATGCAATGCTACAGCGAGAAGGTTATTTTAGGTGACTTTAACTCTGACATGCTGTCAAGCTGTGCTGATGCAGATTTCATGAAAGCCCTCATTGCGGAGAACTCTCTATTCTCTATTTCTTGCGGTGCCACTCATCACACTGCTCACTCGAATACCTGGTTGGATCTATGTCTGGTGGATACCCTTGACACCGTAGCCGACTGCTTGAAAACGGACACCCCATTTATAGCTGGGCACGACTTGATAACGGCTACACTTGATATCCACGTTCCGGAAACTGAGTCCAGCGATTTCACGTATAGAGACTTTAAGTCAGTTGACCCCACGGTTCTGAATGATTTCTTGGCTAGATGTGACTGGTCAGCTTTCTCGTGTAGTTCGACTTCTCTGGATGTGAGATTGAACTGTTTGGTGGCAAACCTACACCTAGCTCTTGAAGCTGCTGCCCCACTTAAGACCGTCACCCTCGAGAAAAATAAGCACCCTTGGTTTACCTCGTACATCAGATCTCTCATAACTGAGAGAGACCGGCTTTACAAGCGTTATAAGCGCTCGAAGTTTGAGCCGGAGCTTGATCTATACAGACTGGCCCGAGATTTTGCCCATTAACAGATTGAAACGGCTAGGCTTGATTTTTACTGGAATCGTATCAAGGACCTGAGTGACCCTCCTCAGATCTGGAAGGAGCTACGCCATCTCGGAATCTGCCCCAAGTCCAAAACCAACCTTGCTAGCTTTACTGCGGACGAACTCAATGCTCATTTTGCGTCGGTGTCGTTCGATGCTACGGTTCCAGAACTTGTACGCTCTTTCCATGGTCAGGGTGGTGAGGATCACGTGGGTGGCCTTGAATTTTCTGCTGTAACCGTTGAGGATATTGTGCGTGCTATCAATAGTTCTACATCACAGGCGGTGGGCATCGACCGTCTTCCACAAAGCTTTATCAAGTCCTCTCTGCCAACTATTGGTGCATACATTTGTACCATCTTTAACCAGTCACTCTCAAGATCTACCTTCCCTGACCAATGGAAGAGATCACTTGTTGTTCAACTCAATAAAGTTACAACTCCAACGAGCCCCAGTGACTTTCATCCAATCTCCTTCTCTGCTTCTTATCGAAAATCCTTGAGAGGCTGGTTTCTGACCAGATCTATACTTTCGTTGAGGCTGAGGGTCTGATTGATCGCTATCAGACTGGTTTCAAGTCAGGAAATAGCTGCGCTACTTAAACTTACGGATGATATTCGTGAGGGCATGGATAGATGACAAATGACGGCACTATTACTGTTCGATTTTAGTAAGGCCTTCGACTCGGTCTGTCATCTGACCCTACTCTCAAAGCTCCGTGCACTGCGCTTCTCAAATAATGTCCTCAGGTGGATTGCTTCATATCTCTCGGGTCGTTCGCAGGCTGTGAAAACGATGATGGCAGGTGAGACTTACTCTTTTTGTCCCCTGAATAAGGGTGTATCGCAAGGTTCAGTGTTAGATCCTCTACTCTTCTTGCTATTCGTTGTTGACATTGCTTTGGACTTAGGAATTAATGTATATCAGTGATATATGCCGATGATATCCAGATCTACACTCAAGGTCGAATTGAGGACTAGAAGGAAACTCTAGCGAGGCTAAGTGCCCTAGTGAAAATATATGATGCGTACTCACATGCGTACGCACGTGCTGTTAACGTTCAGTAAATTTTTGTTTTAAACCTGTCAGTTTTCACTGACACTTCTTAAAATACAGATGTCCCAAAACTCGTTTATATTTCGCCTATTTTTATAATAAATCCTGATGATGGCTCACCGATGGTAGCCGAAACTTCGATTTAATTTTTCATTGACACGGAGTTTTATTTTACATCCTTCTCCTCAAGAACAAAAATTGTCCGAACAGATCGTAACTTCATATTAATTTATACTAATTTCGGACGTAAAACAACCATATTAAAAAAACTTTATTATTTTTAAAACAGTAAACAACAAGGGTAACAGTAATAAACAATAAGTTCAACAATAAAGAATTTATTTTTCAATTTATGGCAAACTGAACCAAATATCCATGTACCTGAAATTTTTCGAATTAGAAATAAACATGTTACCACTAGTTTGGTATTATCTTAAAATTTTATATATTTTTAATGAAAAGGTTTTTATAATTTTTTCTTTTAATGTTAATATTAATACTCAACTAAAAAATTTGAAATCCATTTTTGGAATGTCCAAAGTCAGGTACACTAAAACCTACGATGAGCATAGATCTTTGCAATCAAGAAAGCACAAAGAAATAACAATCTCAAATTTTTAACTTAAATAAATTGAGTATCAATTTATAATTTTGACAAATTTTCCATATTTATACAGTTCCTTTCTTCTGTAACTTAAAAAAAAAAAAAAAGTTATGACAAAAGTTAAAACAAAAATTTTGTTTGATCAAAGATTTTTTCAAGTTATTTTTATAATTCTAGTGCAAATTTCCATATTGCAAATATATGTAAGTATACAAAGAAAAATCATTTATGAATTTTTTCACTACATAAGTATATGATTTAAAAGATTTATTATTTTTTCCAAGTGTTTAATTTAATAATCAAAAACTTTCTTAAAAAAATGTTATGAACTTTTTATGTTACCAGGTTTCTTTAACATTTGATGACAATTTTTATTGATTTATCTATTTGTTTATTTTTATTGTTAAAGTTATCTATAGTAATTATTGTATACCTGATTGTATCTCAGCATATTGTGAAAGTGGGGCAATAAATTTATTTTATTTTTTCTTATTGAATTTCTTCAGTAGCAATTTGAGTATAAGTAAAGTTGAATGTAATCAAATTATTGTGATCTGTAAAAAAGGAGAAAAAGATATACTACAAAGAAGGAGCTATTATTATATACATACAATTTATAAAATATTGTCGCTATACTTATCTGAGACTTACGGTGAAGACGTAACCAGCGCTGGAAGTAAAAAGTGGCTATAAAAAAATAATAAAAGGGAAAATGTAAAAAAACGCTCTGTAGCGCGCTAGATAATAATTTTAGCTATTTTTTAAGTCTTGTTTGATGAAAATCGTTAAAAAAATAACTTCAGGAAACTTGGAAAATCGTTTTCCTCCCGTTAACCATGTGTAGCAGATCCTTGCGTCGTCTGCTACCGCACGCGTAGAAAATGCACGAACCGCACGATGCACCCGTTCTCATAACCTTTAAAATTTATTTCCCTCAATGAAATTCTAAATTTTTTAAATTATTTATTTCATGCAGCACATGCAAAGAAAAAAAAAATTTTAGTAAGCAATCATACAAGCAGCAGGCAGAGATAAATAATTCTTCTTTCTTCAATATTAATAAATTATTTCCCCAACTGTCTGAAATTTCTTGAATAATTATCTTGATATGGGTACTTTATTAGATCCTGTTCTTGTAGCAACCGTGTCGATTACTTTTCTTCTTATAATCATCTTCCTTTTTTTACTAACACTGAAAGCTTCTCTCTTGCCGTCACCCAGTAAGATAATTAATTATCAATAAAAGAAAAATTACATGCTTAGACTGATGAATATATTTTAAAAAATAGTAGTTTTCATGCATTTTAGTCAAGTATTAATAAAAAGCAGAAGAATATATCAAAACTAAATGAACCAAAGTAATCACAGAACTTACAGTTTACACTTGGTTTACACCTGTGTGCAGTGCACCCGTCTGCACCAGAGTGACCGATGCCGGCCCAGGTGGTACCGCGAAATTTGAAAATCTTCCGGCACAGATCAGGCAAACAAAAAACTCAATAACGCTGGGCGCCCAGCTTTTTTTTATGAACTAATAATTCAATAAATAAAATACCCCCTAATTTTACAACCAATAACGCTGGGGGTACGAGTTTTTAATAAGTAAAAAAAATAATAAACAAATTAACCCCCGAGCTATACAACCCAATATCGGTGGGCATCTGAGTTTTTTATAAACAAAAAAATTAATAAACAAATTATCCCTTAAACTATACAACCCAATAACGCTGGGCATCCTCGTTTTTTTATCGATAAAAAAACTAATTATAAGATTATCCCCCAAGCTATACAACCCAATAACGCTGGGCGTCTGTTTTTTTGTTGTTGTCAAAGGCAATTTAATCTTGGACATATCAACTGCAGTTTTTCTGAATATCAAAGATAAGTGCCTCGTGATAGTCTATTAAATCATTTATTTGTTTATTAAGAGCCCCAAATTTTTCACTAGGTTTAACGATTAAGCCTGTTTATTTATTGAATTGTTAAATTAATTTTAAAAAGTCACGTACTCTCAACGTTATTGGCTTGTAAAGCTTGAGGGATAATTTGTTTATTAGTAATTTTATTCATAAAATAACTAGGATGCCTAGCGTTATTGGGTTGTATAGTTTAGGGGATGATTTGTTTATTAGTTTTGTTATCTAGATAAAAAGTTAGGATGCCCAGCGTTATTGAGTTTTACAGATGAGGAGTAACTTGTTTAATAATTTTTTATTTAAAAAAAACTCGGACGCCTAGCATTTTTGGGTTGTACAGCTTGGAAGATAATTTGTTTACTAATTTTTTTATTTATAAAAAATTAGGATGCCCAGCTTTATTGAGTTTTACTGCGAAGGGGTTTATTGTTTATTAATTTTTTTGCTTATAAAAAACTCGGATGCCCAGCGTTATTAGGTTGCATAGCTTGGGGAATAATTTTTTTAATTTTTTTAATTATAAAAAACTCGAACGCCCAGCGTTATTGGGTTGTATAGTTTAGGGGATAATTTGTTTATTAGTTTTTTTATTGATAGAAAAACCAGGACGCCCAGCGTTATTGGGTTGTAAAGCTTGGGGGATAATTTGTTTATAAACTTTTTTGCTTATAAAAAACTCGGATGCCTAGCGTTATTGGGTTGTATAGTTTGGGAGATAATTTTTTCATTGGTTTTTTTATTGATAAAAAAACCAGGACGCCCAGATAAGGTCGAAACTTAAGATCTGATAAAACCAAGTATCGTTCTTTTTTTGAGGGTATAATTTTTATGAAAAAACCAATGGACCTATTGACTTGAAACTCTGGACCCTGCTTTCTAGTTATTTTAAATAAATTTAGAAATTTTTTTTACACTTCTAATCAATTACTAAAGCAGATAAGGTCAAAACTTAAAATCTGATAAAACCAAGTATCGTTGTTTTTTTGAGGGTATAATTTTTATGAAAAAACCAATGGACCTATTGACTTGAAACTCTGGATCTTGCTTTCTTGTTATTTTAAATAAATTTAGAAATTGTTTTTTACACTTCTAATCAATTACTAAAGCAGATAAAGTCAAAACTTAAAATCTGATAAAACCAAGTATCGTTGTTTTTTTGAGGGTATAATTTTTATGAAAAAACCAATGGACCTATTGACTTGAAACTCTGGACCCTGCTTTCTTGTTATTTTAAATAAATTTAGAAATTTTTTTTTACACTTCTTATCAATTACTAAAGCAGATAAGGTCAAAACTTAAAATCTGAGAAAACCAAGTATCGTTGATTTTTTGAGGGTATAATTTTTATGAAAAAACTCATGGACCTATTGACTTGAAACTCTGGACCCTGCTTTCTTGTTATTTTAAATAAATTTAGAAATTTTTCTTACACTTCTAATCAATTACTAAAGTTGTTTAATAAACTTAATTACTAAAGCAGATAAGGTCAAAACTTAAAATCTGATAAAACCAAGTATCATTCTTTTTTTGAGGGTATAATTTTTATGAAAAAACCAATGGACCTATTGACTTGAAACTCTGGACCCTAATTAATAGAAAATCCTTTGACTAGAGAAAAGAGAGTAAAAAATTGTAGTGTTTATAAGTTGTGGGCAACTAAAATTTAATTTTATTATACTTATTGTGCCCTTAAGTACACAATTATTTTATCTAAGCGTTGGTTTCCACAAATCTTCATCAAATTCAAAAGCCACACTCAAATTTGAGAAAACAACAAAAATTTATATTAGCAAAATTTATTTAAAAACAGCCGTTATACATTTACACCTATGATTCATGAACACAAGAGAGTTTTTTTCTTTTTTAGATTCTGGTAGTTATGAATTTCCACGCTTTATTTAAAAGTAATGTTTGATTAAAAATCTTTTACTAAATAAAAGTGAGTGAACAATTTTAGTTTTGATAAACTGTAATAGTTGTTAAAATTTAGTTTGATTTCTCTTATTGCACCCCAAGTATTAAAGAGAACGCAGCAACAGTCAAATTGGATGGAGGAGTCAACAAAAACATATTTAAGATAAATTTATTTAAAAGCATTAGTTTATTTACATCTACTATAGTTATGAACACTAGATAGCTCACAAGAAAATGATTGATTTTTTTACTATTTTTATTTATCCTATTGTCATGAATTAACACTTTATATTAAAAAGTAGTTTTTGTTTTTAGTTTTCACTAATAATTGTTGCTTGATGCATATAAAATTATTGGTTATATTTGGCAGTACTGCATCCTTCGCTCACTAGCAGCAACTAGCAGACGACATACACTACTACAATTTTGCTGAATAAGAAGAAAACCGATTTTCCAAGTTTCCTGAAGTTATTTGTTAACCGATTTTTATCAAATAAGGCTCAAAAAATAGCTAAAAATATTATCTAGCGCGCTACAGAGCGTTTTTTTACATTTTCTCTTTTATTTTTTTTAAAATTGCAATCGAAAAATTTTATGAAAACGCGGTTACGTCTTCACCTTAAAAATGGGGATTTTACCATTAAAAATGAAAATAAGGTGTGTCACTTTGACAAATGACATATCTTTATGTTTAGAATGAATTTTTTAATATGCATGCAAAAATAGAAATTTAAAGAAATCAATGCATCAAAAGGAAAAAACATATGTATTAAATAAAAAGACTAACTTACATTATAACCTCTTCAACGTTGTGCTTTTTGAAAAATTTTAAGTCACCGTTGACTAACCAACACAGTTTACATCAAAATCTTCTTATTATCACTGAAAATAATCATAACATTAAAACTTAACTTGTATCTGGTCGGCTTACACCTGCACGAACTCTCTCATTGTGAACCTTTCTCCTGTTCTCGGCCATTACTGCTGCTGCTGATCAGTGCACTGCAGTAGGGCTAACACATGGTCGGCTGCCGGCGCCAGGCGGTCGCAAATGATCAGCAGCAGCAGTGATGGCCGAGAACAGGAGAAAGGTTCACAATGATAGAGTTCGTGCAGGTGTAAGCCGACCAGAGACAAGTTTTGTTTTAATGTTATGATTATTTTCAATGATAATAAGAAGATTTTGATGTAAACTGTGTTGGTTAGTACGATGACTTAAAATTCTTCAAAAAGTACCACGTTGAACAGGTCATAATGTAAGTTAGTCTTTTTATTTAATACACATGTTTTCTCCTTTTGATGCATTGATTTCTTTAAATTTCTATTTTTGCATGCATATTAAAAAATTCATTCAAAACATAAAGATATGTCATTTGTCAAAGTGACACACCTTATTTTCATTTTTAATGGTAAAATCCTAGAACTTAATAAAAACAATATTTTTTCAAGCTGATTTAAAATCCCATTTGCTAGTTAATACTTAAAAAAATTATTTTAGATCATGTAATGTTTAGTCAATGAAATAATTTTATTTTTCTTTTTTTTAAACTTTAAAGGATACATACAATTTTATGCAGAGGTCTAACATTAAGCACGTTTTTAATAAATTGAACTCTTTAAATCGTTTAAGAATTATATGGAATTTAAAAAACCAAAAATTGTTCGGCGTTGGAGATCTTGAATTTTTAAGTCTCAGATAAGTATAGTGACAATATTTTATAAATTGTATGTATATAATAATAGCTCTTTCTTTGTGGTATATCTTTTTCTCCTTTTTTACAGATCACAATAATTTGATTACATTCAAGTTTAATTATATTCAAATGGCTACTGAAGAAATTCAATAAGAAAAAATAAAATAAATTTATTGCCCCACTTTCACAATATGCTGAGATACAAACAGGTATACAATAATTACTATAGATAACTTTAACAATAAAAATAAGCAAATAAATAAATCAATAAAAATTGTCATCAAATGTTAAAGAAACCTGGTAACAGAAGAAGTTCATAATATTTTTTTAAGAAAGTTGTCAGACTTAATAGGAAAAAGGTTTGGGTTGAATAAATCTAACACAGTAGTTTCATAAATTGCAATTAAGTTTTATTGTTAGAACTGGCGTAGTTACTCTCTAGGTGGTCAGACACGTACTGGCGTAGCAGCGTGCTGCTGCGATAAGCTAAAGCTAGAGGGGCCTTACGGTGCTGCGCCCTCTGCTGATTACTAGATAAACCTAGTACTCTCGAATACTTCTAACACTCCCTCCTATTCGAGAGTATTTTAAATTACATAATTAGCTTTTCAAGCATATATATATAAAATACAAAAGTATAAAAATACACTGATGTTCATTCTTCAATCTTTCTAGCCTTGGTCACTCGTTTAACAAGTAGGTACAATATCAACTTACAGACTAGGAACTCGACTAACGAGCTTGAACACATCTTACTAACTAGTTGCTCGGCAAACGAGCGTGAACTAAATTTACTGATTCTTAGGCTGACGATCATCCGAATATTCTTCTATTCTAGAAGCATCAGCGTCTGAAAAGCAGAAAAAGATTTACAGTAATAATAAGTAACTTATCGTATTCAAGTAATTTCATTCTCGTTAATAGTCTTTATATTCAGCAAATCATCCCTAAAAATCTTGTGTTTATCGAATGCTAGAGGTTTAGTAAATATGTCAGCTACGTTTCTGTTCGTATCGACCCACTGAATTTTAACTTTGTTTTGCGAGGCACATTCTTTAACAAAATCCCCGTGTTTATCACTCATTTCTCTTTTCCTGCCCTCTCTCTTTCTAAAATTCTAGATTTGCCTTGATTTCTTCTAGACTATCATCAAAGTACTTAAGTTTGTTACATCCTACCATCTGTGTGTTTTTAACAGCTGCCGAATTGTCACACCATACCGTAGCGGGGTACATTGTTTCACCCGTCATGTCTCTTATTGCTTTGTCTAGAGAAATTATTTCACTACATGATTCACTCATGGTAACGTATTCCACACCACAGGTAGAGGGATGAAGAAAAGTCTGCTTGTGGCTTCTCCATGAGACAGGGTCATCATAGAGTCTGATTACATAACCACAAGTTGAAATCGAGTTAGCATTATCGCAAAAACTTGCGTGTGTCACAGCCTCTAGAGAATCTCCCTGGCCTCTAAAAGTTATACCTAGTTCTGAGGTTCCCCTCAGGTATCTAAAAAATCTTTCTAGATCTTTCCAGTCTTGCATTGTTGCAATCAGTTGTTTTCTAGCAAGGTAATTTACTGGGTAAATTATATCCGGTCTAGAAACATTTGCTAAGTACAATAAACTCCCGATCGCCTCGCGATACGGAACTTTTGAATTAATTGGGGTCTCTTCGATTTCTTTCTCGTTCATGGCTCGCTTTCTAACATCTCTCGTAACCATAGATGTTTTAAGTGGGTGACTAGCTTCTAGATCAAATCTTTCTAGAATTTTCTTAATACATTCTTCCTGAGTTATGGTCAAAATCTGTTTACTTCTATCTCTAGTGATTTTCATACCTAGAAAAGTCTTGGGCTCTCCCAAGTCTTTCATTTTAAATATTTTACTCAAGCTTGACTTAATTTCTTCTAGTTTTACCTTATTATTGCTTGCGACAAGCATATCATCCACATACAAGACTATTATGGCTCTATCATTTCCATGCAGCCAAGTAAATAAACATGGCTCATTCTGATCACTCTGAAAACCTAACTTTTCTACTTCACTAGTAAACTTAACGTTCCACCGTTTTGAACTTACCTTTAAATCATATAAGGCTTTTTTAAGCTTTCATACTTTTGTTTTTCTAGTATCATCATCGCATTCTAGTCCTTGCGGGATTTCCATAAATATCTCGTCTTCTAGAATCCCGTTTAGGAACGCTGTTTTGACGTCCATCTGACACGCCTCTAGATCGTATTTATTTATTATCGCCAGTGACGTTCTAACTACTGATAATCTAGATACTGGAGCATACGTCTCTCTAAGCTCGTATTCATTTCGGTCTTTGAAACCTCTAATTACTAATCTAGCTTTAAATTCGGCCTTGCCATTTTCATCTAGTTTTCTTTTGAACACCCATTTAGAATCTATCACTTTACATTTGCTTCTAGGTGGTCTGTCTACTAGTTACCACACGTCATTTTCTTTCATAGACTGCAGTTCCTCGTCAATCGCGCATTTCCAATCGTATTTTTCTCTAGAGTTCATTGCCTCCCGATAACTCGCAGGGTCTTTATTTAAGTTTGCAAATATCGCGAATCCGAACTCGTCTTCATCTAGACCTTTCTCTTTCTTTCTATTTTTTTCGAAAAGATCAAATTTAATGGTTTCAAGGTTTAGTACTCTAGATTTGAAATGCTCAAAACTAGAATCTTCTAGCTCTAATTGTTCTTTAGTATTTCTAGCATAGATTTTAAAGTCTCTATTTTCCTTAGTTTTTCGCATAGGCATTTTTCTAACTTCTTTCTCTATCGTCTTTCAGCTCTAGTGCGGTTTTCAGTGAATGGCAGTTTCTTCATCTTCGCTAGTACGCACACCTCGCAGTCTAGAATATTGTTACCAAAGTGTACCCCTTTCAATACAGGTGTACTTTTCTGCAGCTGCTTCAAATACCCCAGCGAGACATGCCCTAGTCGGAAATGCCACAGCATTCCCTGATTTACCTTATAATCTTTATTTACCGCATTGAGTGGTTCATTTATGTATTTCTTCCGGATCTCAACTAGTGAACCAGGTTTTTTAGCGTCTAGAACTTTCCTTCCTAGAGTATTTTCGTTCAAATCAAAGTCTATCTACCTACTCATGTTTTCAATTTCGACTTCCTGTTCACTCTCCCTCTCAATCTCTGGCAGGAGTAATTCTAGACTTTCATTCAAAACTCCCTCCGAATTTTGTAGTTCTTGGCTAATTTCTCCCGTTTGAGATTGTTCTAGGAGATCTTCTAGAGTACCTATTCTAGCTTTACATGTGTAGTTTTCATATTCTAGTTCTCTAGTACCACCCTCATTTCTTACGCTTAAAGAAATGACCCAGTTAGGCTTTGAATAGTAACCCGACAAATAAACTTCATGTGAGCTCTTATCGAATATTTTCAAGACTTTCTCATCTAGATAAATACCTATTCCTGCTTCTGCAAAACGTCGTAGCGAGATTATATTATCTCCCACATCACATGCCTTAATCACATTTGTAAGTTTAATCAATCTGCCACCATCTCAGCAGAGAAACAATTCTCCTTTTCCGTCTATCTTAATATCCGCGGAACTGTTTTTATTAGCACACTTAATTACTTCATTATCGCTTTTCTCAAAATTTGACAAAATTATGCCCTTACCAACTATATACTCTGTGGCACCTGAGTCCGCAATAAAATTTATTTGATCATCAGTTGGGCTTAATAATTCAGACATACCTGCCATATAGGCCTTTGCTTTGGGTTTCCCGGGGTTGGCTTGCTTTTCTTCCTGTCCTGTCTGTTCATGGTAATAGGATCTAGAATAGGGTTTAGATGACCTACCCCTATTTATATAGCCTCTAGTATAACCTCTGTTTTCACTACCTCGACCTCTAGCATTCGAGCCACGACCTCTATTGTTTGAAAATTCGCCTCTAGTTACACCTCTGTTACCACGATCCCCTCTAGTTCCCCTAGATCTAGTATTATTAGTTACTAACCTTGGTTGGCTACCTCCATGGTTGTAAGGACAGTTTTGGGAATTATGTGCCACCTTGTACCTGCACACATAGCAGAACCACATCCCCTCTGCCTTCCAGGGGCATGAGTTCATTTGGTGGCCGTTGCCATTTTGCGAGCTAGCAAAATTTGCAGTTCCTCTAGAAGGCTGTTGTTGCTGCATCCTTTTTCTAGTTGCTTCTAGCTGTAAAATAAAACATTTTATTTCATCTAGACTCATAGTTTTGTTATTCGATGCCTGCAGCAATTGTGCTGTTGCTAATTCAGGTTCCGTACTAGAAACTGCGTTATAAAAAGCAGAAATTTGTTCGTCAGCTGGAATTCCCGTTCCAGGCTCACATAAACCTGCTTCCCGAATAATTTGATTAAATCTATCACAAAAAGCACTGATTTTCTCACTTGGCTTAAGCCTTAGCGAGTAAAGGCGTTGTCTTACCGAAGCTTTTGTAAAATTTGTTTCAGCCTTTCTATATTCTTTCAATTTATCTAGAATTTTTCTAGGGTCTTCAAATTGTATAATTTTTCTATGATAGTATTTATCTAGATGGTTCATTATAATGTCTCTAACAGGGTTTATTCTTTTTACTTGCAACTCCGAAGAGTAAATTTTATCGGGCTTAACTTTATCATCGATTATGTCTAGTAGATTTGAACTTGTCAACTCCGACCTCAGCGCATCCAACCATACATTCAAATCGAAATTTAAAGTTAATTTATAGTCACATTTCACAAAAATTTTTGAGATATTTCTAGATTCTAAAGTCTCTTTTAATTCATTTAAAGTTACATTCAAATCTGTTATTATTGAACCAAAAGTCAAGACAGTAGGTCGAGTATTTTCAACAGTGCTATCTTGCCTTATTGAGTTTATATTTTTGCTAGTTTCTAAGTTAGGTCGTGGATCGGCATCGATTAAGGTCGAGTTATGTATATTAGTTCTAGATACCTGAAAGTCAACTAGTTTATTGATAGAATTTCTCATTGACGCTGCCGCGTCTCCTATCTTAACAGCCGTGTCCTTCATCTATCTGGCCACGCCACTGATTTCGGTCAGCACTATTTTGTCCGCACGGGACAACTCAACCGGAGGATTGACCTCTGCCTCAACCTGCACTGAGTTGCTGGTCGTATCCTGTTGCTGGTGCTGTCCATCTTGTTTGTCATCAATGGTGGTTGTCTGGTCATCTACCGTCACCGTTTCATTCACCTCCACAGTCTGAGCGAGGCTGACATCACTTGGCACTGATGGAATGTCCAGAGTCAAACCATTGAGTGTCGCGAGACCAATCAAAAAGACCTTGGTCGTGTCCTCTATCGAGTCCCAGTCGACTGGCTCCTGACCTGTAGAGTAATCTAGTTTAGATGTTTGAATTTTCTAGGATTTATTTTAACAGATCTGTATTCTTGTAATATATAATTTACTCACAGGCAGGTTCTTACGGGTTACTATAAAGTCAGAGATAGAGAGAGAAAGATAGGGAGAAGGAAGAGAAAAAAAATTACCTTCCGGAGCAGGGTCCGAATCCTTGTAAGGTACCCCAGTCTCGGTGTGTTTACCAAACTGCCGAAAAACTTGCTTTTGCAGGCCTACCTGCCAGGTCTCTCCCTCTCCACCGCTCTCGATTTGTTCAATCTTCGTCTCTGTGTTCGCCATCTCTTTCTCGATTCAATCAAACATCTATTAATTTCATTTTAAGGATGTCGCAAATCTCCGAGCTCATTTAGTAAAAAAAACGCCGATCCTACTAGAAATCATTACTACACGGACAGAAAAAATACGAGAATTCATCGTGGAAAGAACTCCAGAAACTCTGGAGTTTGTTACGTAGTTTTATCGTGCTACTCAACTCCGAATTTTACCGTGCGAGTAACGAAAAAACTCTAAGCGCTACGGTACGGCCAGAAAATCAAATGGACTCTCCCCCCACTAATCGACGCCTTAAATATTGCCCATCTATATTACTATATATATCGAAGTCAGCTGATCAAGATTCACGGCGTCAAAAAGTGGGGGAGGAGTCCATTTGATTGGCTGGCCGTACCGTAGCGCATAAAGTTTTTTCGTTACTCACACGGTAAAATTTGGAGTTGAGTAGCACGATAAATTCTCGTATTTTTTCTGTCCGTGTATGATCAAAAGGTCAGACTCACAAAGCTCAGAGATTTTTCACCCGCACAGTATGTGCCTTCACAGTGCTTGCGAATTCCGCGGAGTTAGAAAAATGCACAGCAATCAATCAATCTCCGGGGAATTTGGCCAACGCGCACACCATGTCGGAAAACACACTGATCGGGTTACAAATCGATCCTCGAAACTTGACTGTACTCAATCTTGTTCCAAGAAATCGGCGCGGCGTCGTTTTTTTTTTTTTTTTTTTTTTTTTCTTTCTAGACTCATCACACGAAATATTCATATTCTAGAAAACTAGTCCAAAAGAGAACTAATCTGCAGAACGACGCCGCTAAAATTCACTAAAATCTATGGAAAATTAGTAGAATGCGTGCAGCCCTCTGGATTTATTTTTATTATTTTTTTTTTTTTCTTCATCAAAAACTATCAAGTGATGTCTTAACCAGACGATATTAACCTCTAGACATGAATCTGAATTTTATCCAAAAAAAAATTAAAAGTTTAGAAAAGACAAAACAAATTCAGTATTACAAAGAACACCACCGCTTCCGAGAATTAGCGTCTTATCGCATCTGGAGGGGCACCGCATGCACAGCACAGCGGTGGCTCTCCCTCGCTCACTCTCGCCCGGCAAACCGGCAGGCCAAGACTCACACCGTAGTTTGTCAAAATCGGCGGTATTTTTTTTTCACTGTTTTCCGAACAAAAATTCCACCTCTAGATATAATCTACTATCTATCATTTCCTTCATTCTCACAACGCGACTTTCGGTATCTATATCATCGTTCTTTCAGCCGTCCTCAAAGAAGGAAAGAGAAAACAAATTCGAACTCTAGACAAAGAAGAGAACTGAAAATTTTCTCGCTAGCTTTTACAAATATCTCGTTTCTAGTTTTCTAGCTTAATTTCGTTCTCATATTGTTTTGTTTCTTCTTATTCTAGTTTAATTCACTATATTTACTTGTTTTCTTTCGAATCCAAGTTGCTGGATAGAAATCCTTTGTCGTACGTGCACCGCCACAAAAAAAATTAGAAGGAAACTGTATAAAATGGTAAAACTTTCCTATCAAGCGAAAAAGCCCATAACCTGTCAGACTTAATAGGAAAAAGTTTGGGTTGAATAAATCTAACACAGTAGTTTCATAAATTGCAATTAAGTTTTATTGTTGGAACTGGCGTAGTTACTCTCTAGGCGGTCAGACATGTACTGGCGTAGCAGCGTGCTGCTGCGATAAGCTAAAACCAGAGGGGCCTTACAGCGCTGCGCCCTCTGCTGATTACTAGATAAACCTGGTACTCTCGAATACTTCCAACAAAAGTTTTTGATTATTAAATTAAACGCTTGGAAAAAATAATAAATCTTTTAAATCATATATGTAGTGAAAAAATTCATAAATGATTTTTCTTTGTATACTTACATATATTTACAGTATGGAAATTTACACTAGAATTATAAAAAATAACTTGAAAAAATCTTTTTTTTAAATATTTTTGTTTTAACTTGTGTCATAACTTTTTTTTTTTTTTTTTTTTCTCTTAAGTTACAGAAGAAAGGAACTGTATTAATATGAAAAATTTGTCTAAATTATAAATTAATACTCAATTTATTTAAGTTTAAAATTTGAGATTGTTATTTCTTTGTGCTTTCTTGATTGCACAGATCTATGCTCATTGCAGGTTTTAGTGTACCTGACTTTGGACATTCCAAAAATGGATTTCAAATTTTTTATTTGAGTATTAATATTAACATTAAAAGAAAAAATTATAAAAACCTTTTCATTAAAAATATGTAAAATTTTAAGATAATACCAAACTAGTGGTAACATGTTTATTTCTAATTCGAAAAATTTCAGGTACATGGATATTTGGTTCAGTTCGCCATAAATTGAAAAATAAATTCTTTATTGTTGAACTTATTGTTTATAACTGTTACCCTTGTTGTTTACTGTTTTAAAAATAATGAAGTTGTTGTTATTTAAAAAAAAAAATTTACTGAACGTAAACAGCACGTGCGTACGTACATGCGTACGCATGTGAGTACGCATCATATATTTTCACTAGGGTGCAGCTGAGCAACGGGTGGCTGACTGGGCTGTCAGGAATAGACTGGAATTGAATGCTGGAAAGACAAAGGCTATGATTTTTGGCACCCCATTTTATGTAAATAAATTCAGGGATATGGACATCAATTGCTTGCACTTCGGACGTTTATTCGTCCCATTTGTCCCGTCTGCGCGTATAGTACAGTACCGTTACCGGAAAAAATTCAAAAATTCTAAAAAATTGCAAAAGTGATTATGACTGTGGAAATCTGTTGTAAATATTATTTAAAACGTAGGGAAAAAATGTCACGCATGTTGCATTTGGAGTAAAGGAATGCGGGTGGTTTTTAGGGGTGAAAAGCGGTTTTTCTTCGTTTTTCGCGTTTTTTGAAGAAACTACTCATTTTATCAAAAAAGTTTGAATTTAAAAGTTGTAGATAATATAAAAATCTACAACTTTTGTTCTATACATTTTTTACATAACCTCAAAATTTCCGAGAAAAATGCAAAAAACCGTGTTTTTTGTTTTTGATTTTTCCTGGCCACAAAAATTGTTTAATTATTACGATATTCAGCAAAAATCAAGCACTTTATATGTTGAATTTGTGGTTTTTTTTTTTGTTTAAAAATATTCGATTGTTTACGAGAAATTATCAAAAAAAGAAATTTTTTTTTTTTTTAAAGCCATTTTCTGACCAATATATTGGTGGTAGAAAATTCAGTTTGGGCTTATTATGTTCGTCCAATTTTAAATTTTAATGAAATAAAAAAAAATTATCACCTCAGTAGAGGAAAACATTGAAAAAAATCGAAAAAACCAAAAAATTCAATATTTTTCCACTAAAATTGATTTTATTGTTATAAATATTGTATTGTTTATTAACATTTATGGTAATAATTTAATGTTTTATGCTAAGTAAAATTTCTGAGTAATAATAACAATAAAATAAAAACTGAACGAAAAAAAAATTGTATTTAAATAAATAAATAAAGCATTTAGTATACTGTCAATATAATATTTTAAAAATCTGAAATAACGTTTTAAAAATTTTTCCTCGTCTTTGTTGAATGGTACGGGGACCCTGTAGTAAGAGACAGTAAATTTAGGTCTTTGTATGGATTTACGAGGGGTGAGGGGCCTTTTCGATACTCTATTTTGGAGCACGCGTTGGTAGTTTCGAAAGTGAGTCAGAACGTTCAACCACGTGTATGATCCTTGTGTGCTGTGGAAGAATTTTTGTACAAACATTATGTGAAATATGATAGAGTCTACTGTATTTTGATTAAAATTGTAAGTATAAAGAATTCAACATTATTATTAAATATTATAAAAGTTTTCCGTGCTGTGTGGCACTTACCTTTTTTCTTTAACAGAGTTACTTTACTAAAATGGGCGGAGTTTCTACCTGTATAGAAGCCCTTGGTTTTCAAAGGTCACAGTTTGCCTTTTGCAGTCGAACAGTTTAGTTCAGCTATTCTATCTGTAGAAAGTGTTATTAGTCAATAATTTTTTTTACATTGTAGAAACTCTTAAAATTTGTTACGCTCGTGATAAATAAAACCGTACATTTAAAATCAGAATTTTGCAGTACAGTGTAAAAAAAGTCTTTACTTTTCTGTTTTAATTTTTTGTTTAAATTTTTTATTAATTTGACGAATTTAAAAAATAAAAATAAAAGTATGTATTAATATTTAAAATTAAACTGTAATATTTGAAAAGGTATTAAATAAAAAAATATTTTTACCAGGACTTTATTGGTGTCTTTAAAGGTGTCATTGTGGAAAGTTTTCAAAGTTATTGGAGCAGCAACCGGTTGCATTGTCAGGTATAAACTTGATTTTAGTAATTTTATAATCAGAAACATAAATTTTATTATTAAGTTTTTTAATATATTACATGATTAAAAAATACGTAAGGGTGAAAATATTATTAAACTATGGATATAATAGACTTTTGAAAAAATTAGAGCAAATTACAGAACTGTTGAAATACATATTTTTGTAATATTATCAGTCGTAATACCCCTAGTGCTTACAAATTGTCGATAATTTTCCAACTGTGTTTTGTTGCAGAGCACTGAGGGGGCAAGTTTGACAATTTAAAAATTGTCAAACTTGCCCCGCGAGTTGCTGTGCAAAAAAACTGGAGGAAAATTATCTAAAATTTTGAAGTACGAGGGGTATTCGGCTGGATTATTTTCCCCAGCTGAATTTCAACGCATAGAAATGCTGTATTTTACATTTTTGCGGTTATAGGTCTATTACCATTTGTTTACTATGAATATACCTATGAATACTCATATATACGAGCATATATAGGTATACACCGCAGTGACTCGGATCTAACCCAAAAGTTGAATTTAACAAGTCTAACAATTCAAGTTGCCATGCGATTAAATGGAAATAACCGAAAAATCATCGAAATAATTTTACCCACACCCCTCCGCCAAATGTCAAATGCGGCGTTTCTATTGGTTGAAATTCAGCTCGGGAAAATAATCAATTAAATACATTTACAAAATGACTTTTTAACCATCTTATCATTTTCTATTTAAATATTTTTTTTATTAAGGCTTACTGAACAAATTCATCCAACATAAAACTTGCAAAATTAATACCAATGAACGAGCCAATGAATTTTTTTTCAAATATATTTTAAAATTAAATATTAATGTAAAATAAAATATTATGTTTACTAATAATGCAAATTTTTTGTTTTTTAGTGTTGAAAATGGATAAACCTGCCTACATCATATGCAATGAAACTGATGAAACCGGCATGACTCTCGTTAAACAAAGAGGTGTGGAAACGATAATTGATTCAAGCAAAAGCAGATTGGACAGAAGATATTTAAAATTTGAAGACTTACTATCCGCTCATGTTCACAGAAAATGTCAAAAAAACTATAACGATGATAAAAATATTAGTGTTGCGAGAGCGCTTGTCGGCCAAAGAAAAGTGGAGGGTAGGCGGATCAGCGGAGAGACTCGTAAATTTGATTGGTTATTATTGGTTTGATTCCGGACGATTTATTAAAAAAAGTTAGCTGCAGTTGTTCAAGTGGTTGCAAAAAAAAAAGATGTGGATGTCGGAAGCACGGCTTAAAATGTACTAATTGGTGTACAAAGTGCGATCATGAATCTTGTAAGAATTTTGAAGAAGAAGAAGAAGTAATTCCAGATTTCAATGATTTAGATGAAGATTTTCACGTTTCATACGATTTGGTCGATTGCGTTTTTGATGAAGATGATGATGATGATGAACAAAAAGAAGAACAAGAAGAAGAAGAAGAAGAACAACAACAAGAAGATAATTATAATGAAGAAGAAACCGATGAAACAGAAGATGAAGAAGAAGACAATCATAACAAAGAAAAAGATGAAAGTGATAAAAGCGAAGAAGATAATGACGCACGTCCCCTCCAGCTAAGAAAATAAAAAATTAATTTGCACATGTTATTTTTTCTATTTATTTTGTAAAATATTTCTTTTTTAAGACTAGTAGTAATAAATAAACGTCTATTTTTGTTAAAGAGTGTATATGTTTTTATTAAATGATCTTATTTAGAGAAAAACTGCTAACTTTATAAACTATTTAATTTAGTTAGTAAAAACTTGTTGTAGCGAATTTCATGGAATAAAATTTTTTCAGTTAGTATTATTATTGATATAAAGTAAAAGAATAATTTTTAATTTTTTGTTATAAAACTTTTAAATTAAGATTGATGAAAATTTATATAAATATCCGAGAAAATATCCTTAAATCTACGGTCAATTTTTTGATATTTTTTTTTACACTTTTTGTGATTTAATGTATTGAATACTCAATAAATATATCATAGTCGAGTATATTTAACAGTTAACATAAATTATTACCATAAATATTAATAAACAATACAATATTTATAACATTAAAATCAATTTTAGTGGAAAAATATTGAATTTTTTGGTTTTTTCGATTTTTTTCAATGTTTTCTTTTAGTGAGGTGATAATTTTTTTTTATTTTATTAAAATTTAAAATTAGACGAACAAAATAAGCCCAAACTGAATTTTCTACCACTAATATATTGGTCAGAAAATGGCTTTAAAAAAAAAAAAATTTCTTTTTTTGATAATTTCTCGTAAACAATCGAATATTTTTAAACAAAAAAAAAACTACGAATTCAACATATAAAATGCTTGATTTTTGCTGAATACCGTAATAATTAAACAATTCTTGTGGCCAGGAAAAATCAAAAACGAAAACACGCTTTTTGCATTTTTCTCGGAAATTTTGAGGTTATGTAAAAAAATGTATAGAACAAAAGTTGTAGATTTTTATATTATCTACAACTTTTATATTAAAACTTTTTTGATAAAATGAGTAGTTTCTTCAAAAAACGTGAAAAACGAAGAAAAACCGCTTTTCACCCCTAAAAACCACCCCCATTCCTTTACCCCAAATGCCACATGCGTGACATTTTTTTCCTACGTTTTAAATCATATTTACAACAGATTTCTGCAGTCATAATCACTTTTGCAATTTTTTTGTCTCAATATATTATCGGTACTGTACTAGTAGTCTGGCTGTCATCCTCGACTCCAGATTGGACTGGAAAGAGCACGTGGATTATATCTGTAAGCGCGCTCACTCACTTATGTATAGATTATACCATTTTCGACGCAGCACCACACTCAGCCTACGGACACATTTGATTCAGTCATTACTCTTCCCCCTTGTAGACTACTGCTCCCTTGTCTACTGTGATATATCTGCTGAGCTTAATCTTAAAATTCAGCGCATAATGAACAGGGGCATTAGATACATCTACGGAGTAAGAAAGAGTGATCACATCACTCCTCGCCGGTGTAAGTTGGGTTGGCTTCGTGTGGAAGGTCGCAGGAATTATTCTGCAGTCTGTCTTTTATATAAGTTACTTATATCAGGACGACCGCCATATCTAGTGGACTTTTTTATCGCCACAGTCAGCGCTCGTCCAAACCGAGAAGTCCATAACACTCTAGTTGTTCCCAATTGTCGCACAAATTGTCTCAAATACTCATTTCACGTATCCGCCACATACTTTTGGAACAGTTTACCCGCCAACATCTGTTCAGCCCCATCCTTTTCTATCTTCAAACGCCTCATTTACACTCATATTTTTGCCGCAGAGGGTGAGGAGCAGCTGCCTGAGTACTGACCTGGACCATAACATCAACTACCAGTTAGTGCTGAAGTGCAATTTTTACTATCAGTGAGACTGTTTCAGATCAATCTATTTCAACTGTTATTTTCTCCTGTAACTCATTATTATTTTATTATTGTTATTATTATTTTTGTTAATTCTTTATGTAATTTATTTATTAATTTTTTTCTTTTTCTATTTATTGTAATATTTAAATTTGCTATTGTTTAACTTAAATGTTTTTGTACAACATAATGTACAGTGAATAAATCTATCAAATCAAAAAAATCAAATTCCTACGTCCTCCCCACGCCCCTCAAAAAAGTGCTTAACTAACCGTAAAAGTGTACCGAAATATGCTTATTAGAACTTTAAGTAGAAAAAAAGTTAAGAACAGAGTAAGCACAATAGTACAAAAAAATATAAGAACAATAAAAAATGAATCAGTAAAAAATTAAGTAGAAAAAGGGAAATTATAAGGAAAGAAACCAGTGCATCTATAGAAGGTTCAACAGTATGAACAAGTATAAGGTAGGCACAAGTATCAGAACGATAGTTATAGTACGAGAATTTATACATCTCTGTTCTCTCATTCTCCCATTCAAAGTTTTATAAAAATTCGTGCATTAGTTTTAATGCCAACCTCTTGACGAAATTCGCTAAAAATTGCTGAAAATCTGCCGAAAAGGGTTTTGTACTACTAGGCTAAGTACAAGGATATGAGTAATTGTATGCACGTGAGTAGGTAAAGTGGTAGTCATGGAGTTACGAGGGTATGTACACGAGTTTAACAAACATAAAAACAAAGATAAACACAAGAGTAAATACAAGAATGACTACAAAAGCACAAAACAACAGTAGCTACGAGGGTAGCCACAATTGTAGACACAATGATAAGCACTAGCATAAAAATCTGGGGGGGGGGGGGTTGGCAAGCGGAGCGAGCAGGGGGTACCCCTTTCCCCCCTACTCTTCTCCCTCGCCCTCCCCACGCCCCCCAAAAAAGTGCTTAACAAACCGTAAAAGTGTACCGAAATATGCTTATTTCTATGTGTTTTAATTTTTTCTATAATTTTCTAATGGGAAGTATTAAAATGCACGGGAAATAAAATAAAAGCCAAATGCACTACTCAATCTCATTCGTAAAAATCAAATGATAGAACCTGCAAAAGAAAAACTTGTTGCATTTCTTAGATGAATCCGAAGTGATAAAGGCACTCCTTCCGTATTGGCTACAGATCTTAGAGCTTGGTGCAATGAGCGTACTCATGTTCTGGATGATGAAGATGTACCTTACGTGGTTGATTTCCACATTTTTGCAGAATCTTTTGATTTAGAAGAACAGGATTTGAAAATCATTTTATCAACGCTTAGATTTATGCATTGACCAGGAAATTCACGAGATTAGTGCACAACAGATGCGACCTACAACCTGAGCTAAAAAACAAAAAAAAGCTTTACAAATCAATTTTTGATACGAATTATCAGCTATGTAACTATAGAAATTTAAAAAGTAACTACGAAACATTAAAAACATTAACTATCCTAATAATTAAAAAAATTAATATCCTAAGATAAAAGAGAGAACCCAAAAAGGTTGTCAGCATTTTATTCGTGATGTGATTGGTTGAAGAACAAAATTTAAAATTTGAATTTGAATTTTTAATTTTTTACATTACAATTTAATTAAAACATCTAGAGAATAGATTTGATAAAAAAATAATTATGTAATCAAGTGTTCGAAATTATCCGATTAAAATCATGAAAATAATAATTATTTGTTGGATTTTACGGATTATTAGTATGGGTTCGGGTTAGGTAATGATTATACTATGGGTTATGGTATAACAATTACTATTTATTAATATATACAACCGAGTGCATTGCGCGCACTCGCACGGTACTGCGTGTGTGAGACCAGCGACGCGACCGTTCTTCTCGATGGACTAGCGCAGAGTAACTACCTACATAGCATGTGTACGTATATTACAGTGTCTCGTAGCGGAAGCTCTACTTTACCGACACTTTACATAAATATAACATTCATATATTTTAACATTATTAGTATACAAACTGAAACAAAACCAATGAATTTATAACCACAAAAGTTTCTATGAATATGAGCTCTGAACGTAGCGCAAAGGTAAAGGGTGTATATAACTCATTGTAGGTTAATTTAGATGAAGCTTCAACAAAATTTGTTACAGATAATATAATACAATTGCGCGTGCGCTTCGCTTAGAGTGCTCCAAGGTTCGGCGAGAGGGTAGGTACATGGGTGGATTCAAAAGTGGGTAAGTGTTTACGTATAAAGGTTTGTACAAGATAGAAAACAATAGTATAAAAGATGATCGCTTCAGGGTAAAATGTTGAGAAAAAAAAAAAAAGAACAACATACGTTCAAAGTTACAAATTGAAGTATGAAAATAATAACAAAGTAAAAGAGGCTGCACATGGCTGGAAACTGGTGTCGTAGGTAAACTATGATATTCATCAGGATAGGTTAATTGGGAGAAACCTAGGTAGAAAAAGCGTTGATAACAAATATAAAAGGATGTATGAAATATTTGTCAAAAAAGTTAAAAAACTGTGTGGGCAAAAGTGTATGAAGATGATTAGTTTCACGATTGTAATTACAAAAAAATTTGAGAAGAACAATAGAAAAGATAGTTTTCACAAAGATGAGAACAAAGGTTCAGAGTTGAAGCCCAAAGCATGAAAAAAAGAAAAAACAATAGCAAACACAAAAGTAGATTCATGTGAAAGAGATAGGAACAATATTAAGCAAAAATGTACATATAAGCGTAAGTTCAAAGTTACAAACGTAATGACAAGTCCAGGTACGGGAGTAGGTACAATGTAGTTACCAGAGTAGTTATCAAATTTGAAACAATGTTAGGAAGAAGGTTTTTTATAAGGTTATTTACAATAGTAAGCACAAGAGGATAAAAAAAGACTATGCAGAAGGCCCGATTCGGTGTCAAAAATTTAAATAAAAAAAAATAAAGAACTAGAATTAGCATAGGAGTAGAAACAGAAGTAGAAACAAATACATGTGTAGAAGGTTCAGCGTTAGAAGCTTGAGTAAAAAATAGGTAGTAAGCACAAGATTATCAACTTATGTAGGAAGAAGAAAAAGTCAACAGACGTAGTAAAGAAAGTCGGAAAAAAATACTCAAGAGACGTGGATAGTAGCAAGGTTACAAAGCAGGGAAGGTTAATAAAAAAAAAGACGAAAATAAGTCGGTAAAAGTATAGAAACAGATTTTCAACTAAGGATAGAAATGAAAGTATGATCAAAGATAAGAACTTAAAATTAGAAATAAAAGCATGAAAAAAATTCAAACTACAGTTATCACCATGATAGAAACAGATATATAAACATGAGCATATTCCTGGGTAAGAGCTTAAGTATAAAAAGCAGTAAGTGCAACGGTAAGAACAAGGGTAGTTAAAAGGGTTTGGAGTAAGATGAAAGGTAGGAAAAAGGTAGGCATAAAATAAGGTGCAGGTGTAGTAACAAGCTATAAGAGAGGAAACAATGGTATGTATCACAGTAGGTACAGAGGTAGACACAAGGGTATGTGTATAAGTGTAGGTACAAGTGTAGATTCAAGCGTAAAATTCTGGGGGGTTGGCGAGCGAAGCGAGCAGGGGGGTACCCCCCCCCCCTAGTATACATATATCTCCCTATATTATATAGTTATATCCTGAGGCGTAATCAGCGTTTTTTGCTCTTCAAACGGCTCCTCACTTCCTTTTAGAAGCCGAATTAGAAAGAAATTCCTTTTAGTTTTCGAGATACGAAGTCCTCCTCACGTGCTCCTCTGTTAGTGTTTTTTTAGTGTTCACTTGGATTAGTATTGCTCCTCACTGAGGAGCAGTCAAATTATTAGATTTTATCTTATATTTACGTTATACCTCTTTTACACTGGCGGATCATCCGAGGGCCGGATTAACATTATAATTGTTATTTGATGCTTCCATATTTATAAATTATACTAATTTTTGTAATTATGGCCAGAGAATATTGATTTTTAATGTAATTTCGGAAAACAGGGCTGTACGTCTACTCAGAAGCGAGATATAACAGTTTAAAAGTTAAGCTGATCCTCGGATGATTCGCCAGTGTAGAAGAGGCATTATTTTTGTCTTACTCCTCAATTTAAAAATTTTCTTTTTATATGCTCCTCATTTCATGACATTCAAAATTACATCATTTTGTTACTATTTTGCTAATGTTTTATCTTGCTCCTCACGAATTTTTCATGAAAATCTATATTTTTATTAATGTTCATGAATTTTAACCTATTTATAAATTTTATATTTTCTATATTTTATAATTTTTTTGTTTAGACATTATTCAATTTAAAAATTAACTTTTCAAGCAATATTTAAATGTTAACAATTATTTAAATAGTTTCAACTTTACAATTTTTTAAATAAACAACAACCCTTCATTTTTTTATACATATATATATATTTAAATCTTTGTTTACAATGCAAATTTTTTAACTAATTTTATTTATATACGTTAAAATACCACCTTTTTTGTAATTTTTTTTTGTGAATGTTTTGATGGTGTGTTAAATTTAGATAAATTTTGATATTTTACTTTATCAACATTCATTTTCAAAATTTTTGGTTAACCTTATTTGTGTGAGTATTTTTAAAATTTTAATGATTCATAAAATCCCTGCTGTATAGCCACACGTGTGCCACACGTAAAATGGACTTCAAAAAATTTTTTTTCTTTTGCTTAATATTTTAACACCTATGGAGTCAGGGCGGAGACCTAGTGCATAGGATAGCGATAACTACCTGGACATGATTTCCCCAGGAAGTTTTGGCTCTGGAGGGGCCAGGCCGATGCCTGGTGCACCTGGTGATACTGACGCCTTGGAGATGATTTCCCCAGGAAGTTTTGACTCTGGAGGGGCCAGGGCGGATACCTGGTGCACCTGATGATACTTACGCCTTGGAGATGATTTCCCCAGGAAGTTTGGACTCCGGAGGGGTCAGGGTGGACACCTGGTGCACCTGGTGATACTTACGCCTTGGAGATGATTTCCTCAGGAAGTTTGAACTCCGGAGGGGTCAGGGTGGACACCTGGTGCACCTGGTGATACTTACGCCTTAGAGATGATTTCCCCAGGAACTGTGGCTATACAGCAGGGATTATTATTTTTTTTTTTTATATTGAAATTAAAATTTAATATAATTTAATTAATATCTTTTACTCAGATTATCTCTAATTCAACGAGACTATCATTTTTATGAAATTAACCTTTGAAAACTGCAAGTTTTTAGATTAATTTGTATTCTATTTTACCTGTAATTTCATTTAGAGAAACAAAGTGTCTTAAAGATAAAATTATTTTATTTTAACAGTTCAATTTGAAAGAATATTCAGTTTTAACTGATCTTGGCAATTTTCAAGAATTTCAACCAAACTTTATCAATTTTTTAGAAGTACCAAATAATAGGGGATATATAAGTTAAAAAAAAATTGTTTTTTATTATAAATATACATTATAAGCACTAACCGGACATTTCGACACTATCCGGACAGTCAGGATAGTGATTGGCCCCATTTTTTCCGAGAATCAATAAAAATGAGTTCCAGAAATTGGGTGATTGGTTATTTAGGAAGGGTTATTTTGGATGGGTTATTTTGGTTGGACCGTGCAAACCTAAAAAAAGTTTTTATTGATGGGTTATTTTGGAAAAAAATTAAAAATGATGGGTTATTTTAATTTTTTTAAATACGTGGGTGGATTGCGCGTAATTTGCGCTTAAAGAGGGTGTATTATTACTTTAGGAATTTTTCATGTGGTGATTACATTGGTCATTATCCGGCCGAAGGCCGGAAAAAAATAAAAAATTAAAAGTAAAAAAAATTTAAGCAGAAAAGATAACTTAACTAGGCACAAAAATTTATGTCATGAATTAATTTTGAAAATAAATTAAATCACTGTATTAATTATTCTGTTTCAAATAAAATTACATTTAAAAACATTTGTTTAAGTTTTTATATTAATATTTTAATTTTTATTATTGAATAAGCATATATTTTTTAATAAATCTTTATAAATCATGTTTAATTGTGGGGTTGGCGAGCGGAGCGAGCAGGGGGGGTACCTCCCCTAGTATATATATATATATATGTATATATTGCTTGCGTATTGGTACACTGGCCGGGCACCATATCGTTCCGAGGTTTGAACTGGCGCTCGAAATCTGACCGTCAGTCTAAAATTTTTCTAGTGCCAACCTTCGCGTCACGAACGAACTAAAAATATTATCTTTCGTAAAGTGAGGTTAGAGAGCCGATGTAAATGATCGAAATTAATCTCTACTTTTGACTTTTCACTATCAACGAATCAAAAACTCAATCAATGAATGATTATTAATTTTTTTAATAAAAAAGCTTGAAAAGTGAAAAGTAGAGATTAATTTAGATCATTTACATCGGCTCTCTAACCTCACTTTAGGAAAGATAATATTTTTAGTGCATTCGTGACGCAAAGGTTGGCAATAGAAAAATTTTAGACTGACGGTCAGGTTTCGAGCGCCAGTTCAAACCTCGGAACGATACGGTGTTCAGCCAGTGTACATCTATTTATAATACTATATTCTATATATTATTCTACCTTTATACATCTAAATTCCAACTGTGAGTCTGGTATGGTATGGTATGGTATTTGTGGGAGGGGTACGCCGTCCCTACCCGGGAACATGCGACCCCAGCACTCAGGTATACACCCATTGTGCTGATTTCCCTGCCTTACTCAATCCCTGTTCAAGGCCACTTCGATGTGGCCTATTGCCGTCGTGATTGCCGACACACTTGCCTCCCTTAGATCCAATGGATCTATAATGGGTCCGCCAAGCCTTCTGGTCCGGAGTGTGGCCCAAGCGGGACATTCACAGAGAAGATGTCCCGTCGTTTCGGCCGATTCTCCGCACCACCTGCAGTTTGAGACATCGCTGAGTCCTATCCTTGATAGGTGATGTCTCACCATCCAGTGGCCCGTAAGCCAGCCGATGATCATCCTGAGTTTTGTTCTGCTAGTCCTTCTCAGGTCTCGCAGCCATGTTTCAGGCGGCTTGTCACCGATGAGGCTCTTTGCCTGCCTCAGCCCCTGGTGATCATTCCATCTTCGGTCAGCTACACCTGTCATCCAGCGTTCCATGGCTTCTTGCATTGAGCAATCGGGCATTCCAACGTTGCATTGGTCCGCCCTGATGCCCAAGGCGCCCCGGTTCGCCAGCCTGTCTGCCTTTTCGTTGCCCAGGATCATCGAGTGTCCTGGCACCCATAATAGGGTGACACAGTGGTTCAACGCCATGTCAGTCAGTGCCTCTTTGCAGAGGGCCACTTCCCTCGAGCTTGTGGCCCAGCCCTTGAGCGCCAAAAGCGCCGCTTTGCTGTCGGAGCAAATCGTGACTGGGCATCTCCTGTTAACCTCTCTTAGCGTGGCCCGTGCACACTCCGTGATCGCCCTTACCTCAGCCTGAAAGACTGTGGCAAAGTCGTCAAGGTGTAGCGTTATCTCCCTGGAACAGCCCTGTCTCCAGGCTCCGGCGCCCACGCCTTCCTTTCTTTTCGAGCCATCTGTGAACCAGACAACTCCCTGACCTGTATACTTGTGCCGTCCTCCCTGCCAGTCGGCCCGGCTGCCCGTTTCGACCCTAAACGGCTTGTTGAAACTGATGTTCCTTGCCGTATGATCGAGCTTGGGCAGCTTCTCCAGATTTAGTTCTCTGGTTATCTGCCGATCTGCCAGGTGATCAACCTTCGCTTTGCCATCGTAGCGACACACGGCCTTGAAGGCCGCACTTCTAACCACGAGGTCGAGCGGAAGGGTTCCCGTCAGACGTTCCATCGCAACCAGTGGTGTGGTGCTCATGCATCCCGTAAGGCCTCTCAAGACGAGGGCCTGTACGCGATCCAAAATTGACTTGGCGCCCTTTACCGTCGCCAACCGGGGAGCCCATATGACTGCCCCGTGTAGTAGCTTGGGTTTCAACACCGCTGTGTATAGCCAGTGTATCTTTTCGGGCTCCAGTCCCCATGTCCTGCCAAAAGCTCTTCTGCATGCCCAGAAGGACTGAATCACCTTTGCGGAGGTGATATCGAGATGCCTTTTCCAACTGAGTTTGGAGTCGAATGTGACTCCCAGATACTTAATCTCACTGGTCAGGTCTAGTGCCCTTCCCATGAGATGTAGGCCCTTGACAGGGTCCACCTTGTATCTGGTTGTAAAGCACGTGACTCCAACTTTGCTCGGGTTCACCGTCAAGTGGACCCCCTTACACCATTTTTCGACGATTCCCAGTGCTAGTTGCATTAGGCCCGTCGCCACATCCAGATCGTCGGCCCTAACGAGAATGAAGACGTCGTCAGCATATGCCAAGGCAAAAATGCCGGCTTCATCCAACAATCTCAGTAGGGTATCGACTACCAGGCACCACATAGTGGGAGACAAAACTCCCCCCTGTGGGCATCCCTTACCGATCCTACCCTTGCGGATACGGTCGCCCCATGTGGCCAGCAGGCTTCTGGTGCTTAACATGTGGCACATCCATCTCACCAGGGTGGGCGGAATGGCATGATTCTCTGCACCCTTGCGGATGCTATCCACCCGGGTGTGATTGAATGCGCCTTCTATGTCAAGCAGGGCTGCTAGTACATAACCTTTATTCTTCATCCCGTTTCTGATCCAGGATTCCGCCTCTATAAGGGCTGTATCTACAGACTTCCCTGCCTGGTAGGCATGCTGTCTGCAGTGCAGTGGTCTGTCGACCAAAGACGTCTCCTTGAGATACCTATCCACGAGCCTTTCAAGTGTTTTCAGTACGAAGGACGACAGACATATAGGTCTGTGGTCCTTCGCGCTGGTAACCACTCTGCCTGGCTTCGGTATGAATACCACTTTCGCCGTCCTCCAGCAGGTCGGGACATATCCCAGGGCCAAGCACGCCCTAAAGAGTTTGACCAGAGGGCTTAACAGTACCTCCAGCCCTTTTTGCATGAGCGCCGGGAAGATACCGTCCGGTCCGGCAGCCTTGAACGGGTCAAAGGTGCCGATTGCCCATCTGACTCTCTCCGGTGTCGTTATGGTCCTGGCCAGTTCCCAGTCCTGTCTGCCGGCTGTCGCTTCTTGCGTGCCTTGGTGTACTTCGCCTTCCCTGAAGTCGGGGAAGTGAGTCTCCAGTAGTGCGTTGAGGCAGTCCGCACCATTTTCAGCCCATTGCCCCGAGTTCAGCTTCATTACACCCGGCGTCTGGTTTGGGCCACTGCGCAGAATGCGACTGAGCCTGGATGTCGCTGCGACATCCTTTTGCTCTGTGCAGTAGTTCTGCCAGCCCAGAGTGGGCGCCCTCTCCAGCTCCTTCTTGTATAGTCGTTGCGCCTGTCGGTAGGCGTCTTCGTCCTCCCTCTTTTTAGTCTTGTACGACCTGTTGTAGAGTCTCTTTACTTCCTTCCTCAAGGCTGTAAGTTCGGGTGTCCACCACGGACATCCCTGACTCTTACCTTTCTTACTAACCCGGCAGTTGTTCTCGAAAGCCGTCACCAGAGTCTCCTGCAGGGACTCTGCGCAGTGTTCGATCTCCACCAGGGTGCCGTATCTCCCAGGAAAATTGGAAATTCTCCTGGCAAGATTGGCCCTGTACCCTTCCTAGTTTGTGTTTCTGGGATTTCTCCAGTAAGGCCTATCGGTAGTTCTGCCCACCAACGAAAAGGTGATGTGTTCGTGGTCTGACATGGAGGGCTCGTCCGAGACTCTCCAGTCCCCCACGGACGCCGCCCGATCGATCGTGGCCAGAGTGATATCGATGACCTCCTCACGCCTTATATCCCGAAAGGTTGGCTTGCCACCTTTATTCAGGATCTCCAAATTGGTACCCGCCAGGAAGCTCAAAAGTGCGTCCCCTCTGTTGTCGCAGTCCGAGCTGCCCCACACCGTGTGATGTGAGTTGGCGTCGCACGCAAGTAAGAGGTCCAAGCCTTTCAGTTCGCAGGTCCTGACAAGATCCCTAACCCTTTGTGGGGGTGGATCCTCCTCATGGTATGGAAAATAGGCCGAGGCAACTACGAGTTGCCTTTCAGTGCCTTTCTCATCCTTGTATTTCACGGTCGCTGTCGCAATGTCTCTGTCACAGAAGGATCCCCAGGCTTCAGCAGCAAGCCCTTTAATTATCAGGGCCGCCCTGGCTGAGTCTCCGTTCCAACTGAAACGGTTGCCGCAACCGTTTAGACCTGTGATTTTACCCGCCCTTATCCAGGGTTCCTGAATAAAGGCTATGCCTGTATGCACCTCTGCCATGCGTTTGACTAAGACAGCCGAAGCGCTTTTGCAATGGTGCAAGTTGATCTGGGTGCACGAAATAGTAGACGTTGCCATACTGGCAGGCCCTGGGTTTCGTCCACCCCGACCCAGCCTCCTTGAGTTCGCCATGGGGCGAAGTTAGGAGCTAGCCTTTGGGTGTGGGGGTAGGGGTAGGATTGTGCTTAGCGCTTCTCCCACCCCCTAGTTCCCTCCCATCTTCTCCTTTGTCACCTTTACCTTTGTCAGAGACAAGGACGGCGTGGGCCCTGCCACCCCCACAGAAGTGTCGGTAGTTCAGGGCCTTTAGGGCCTCCACCTCCGACTCCTCCACGGTGATGTTTAGCAAAGTCTCCACCGGTTGTCTCTCCTTTGCAGGGATCGCCTTATTGCTTACGAGGTTCCAGGACTCCACCTTGAGAGTGGGATTCTGTCGCCTCAAGCGTGTGAGTGCGGTCTGGGGAACAATGTTCCCCGGAACGTACAAGGCGATCCTTTTTACCTTTAGGAGATCGCCCTGCTCAACGACGGTGAGCTTGGCGTTCTCCCATGGGCTCCATTTAGGAACCTTCGCCTTTAACCACTCCACGTCCCCCTGGGTGTTGCAGTCGTACACTAGTGCACCCCGCGTCTCCCAGTTGGCCAAGAACTGAGAGAAGTGGCCCTCCTCAGTTTGGTCGATTTCTGCTTCAAGAGCAGATCTGACCAGATCGACCTGTTTTTGGGTGAGTCGTGTGATGGGGTAGCCTTCAGGAACTATGGCCCACCGAAGCTTGGTAGCCACTGCTCGACTGTAGCACGCCCCATCTTCTTTCTTTTCCCTGGCCGAGCGCTTGATTTCCCTGGGTGTCGAGCCTTCGGAGTGGGTCCTCTTCGCAGCCGGTGTCGACTGAAAAGTGGTCCCCTCCTGCTCCCCACCCTTCTTCTGGGTCCTCCTCTCCTGGCCAGTTCTACGCCTCACCCTTTTCTTCTTCTTTTTGCCTTCGATCGAGGTGCCCCCTGCCCCTTTTGAGGCGAGGTCCCTCGGTCGAGTTTCCTTGCTGTAGGTGGCGGTATCACCGTCCTTATCCGTGGATGAGGTGGTGTCCCGCCCGTTGTTACCAGCCACCTTGTGCCCGGTATCCCCAGCCCCCTTGAGGGCGGAGTCCCGTAGCGGTCCGGTGACTATGGCCTTTCGTGGGTCGGTATCCCCAGCCCCCGTGGGGGCGGAGTCCCGTGCCTCAACTTCCATGGGGGTGGGAACCCCCTTAACCTCTTGTGGTGGCGCTTTTTGCGTACTTTCTTTCTTTCTTTCCGTATCCATTTTTGTTTTTTTTTTTTTATATAGAGCGGGTGTATCGTGTTGTGGTCAGTTTCAGGTGTCTCCCGTTAGCTTGCCCTTCCGACGTGGGTGATGTTCGAGGGTCTGTTTGACTCGGTGGCCCCGGAGGTTCCCCCCCTCCTCAGTGGTGTGGTCCCAGTCCGGTCACCATCCGGCAGCATCACTGCACCAGGGATTTTACGATGGCTGGTGGGGCAGCCAGGCGGTCTGGTTAGTGACCTACCCGGGCCCCTGTACTATCCATCGGCCCAGGCGCGCCAGTCCCAGTTTGACCTCTGTACCCTCCTCGTCTCGCTAACCCTCGAACTCTTCACTCCCATCTTCTGGGGTCGCAAACCGGGGGGGCACCCTACGCTGCAGTGTATGTGTGTAAGTGTGAGTGTATGTGTGTATGTGTATCACATCCTGTCTACCGCGTTAACAGGATGTGAGGTGTGTATACCCAGCCAGACCACCACCCTGGATGGGGGGGCTGTTTGTTGGTCGCCAGCTTTCCTGCGAGCGAGGGGGGCGAAGACCGGGACTTAACCTGCCCTACATTCACCAGGACAAACCCTTCTCGGGTTGCCTATCACTCATTCCTCGGTCCCCCGTTTATAGGGGGCCTTCCATACGCCTGGACATCCCGTTTATAGGGAGCCACAACATTCATGCAGTCTCGCCCCTCCCGCTGTCAGTCGGCCGACTAAGCCTCCCCACCAGGCTGTCGAGGTCATGCCCCCGACAGCACGCGACAAGGTCCTACAGTCCCCAGGGGAGGAACTGTGAGTCTGACTTTACTAAACAATTTTTCCCCCTCCATAGAAAGTGAAGGTAACCAATTATATTAAAGATGAGGATTGGTTTATCCTTTATAATTCATTTTGTATAACTATATACATTATGATCCAACTGTATATCTGACTTAACTAAACAATTTCTCCCCTCAAGGGAAAGTAAAAGTAATTCAGACTACATATTAGTATAAGTATAGACTATAGGAGGGTTGTTTCACTACATATTAGTATAAGTGTATAAAATATGATCCAACTGTTAATCTGACTACGCTGGTATCACGAAATTGAAAGGGTTTGCATGCTCAGTCAATGTACTAGCTTGACCCGTGCAGAAGTGAAGTACTTACGCATACTCACGCCACAGCGAAAAAAGGTCTAGACATACTTGAAGAGAGAAGCGGCAATGAAGATGATGTTAAATTTAAGAAAAACCTTATATATTTTGAAAAATAATTTAATTTTTATCAATAGATCCTTTTCTCTTACATATTGTAAGGATATTTATGAGAATGTTGAGGTATTTGAATAAGTAATTTTTTTAAATTTACATTTACTTTCAACATTTATTATTCTTTGAAATACATCGTCAAAAGTTTTCTCAACATGCGCAGTTTGATCTTTTACTACAATTTTCAAATTATTATTATCATTAGTTAAGCTACATATATTCATATAATTATTTATTAGAAAATAAAATAGTAAAATGCTATCAGAAACTCTACGCCAGGTGGCGCAAGCTTCTGCACGTATTAGAGAATTGTTTAAAAAATTGAGGCATTATTCAGTTTTAAAGGTCTCGATAGTTGAGCGCTTTAATTTTACGCTAAAGGAGGCCCTCTGGCGGAGATTTAGTCCTCAGGGTATTCATCAGTGGAGGATTTTTTTTTAAACAAGTTTTGAGCAAGTATAACGACACTCCTCATCGTACAATCTATCTGGCTCCCAGCAAGATCAACTCCTCCAATGAAGCAGAAATTTTAACAAATGCCTACAAAAGGATAAAAATTGCAGTAAGAGGATCATAAAGTGGGAGATTTGGTTAGAATAAGCAAGTTTAAATCTATATTCAGCAAAGGGTACACTCCTCATTGTTCCACCCAGCTCTTTAAAATTTCAAAGCTACAAATTACAAATCCAGTGACTTATTTACTCGAGGATTTGCATGGTAAAGCGGTTTTGGGAGAATTCTACGAATGCAAGCTGCATCAAGTGAAAAATCCAGATGTCTACTTGGTGGAAAAAATACTGAAATGAAGGGGTCATAATGTCTATGTAAAGGGGTTGGAATTTTCATCAAGTCACAATAATTGGATAAGCAAAGATAAATAATGATAGATTAAGTAACAAATTACTCTCTGGATTTTCCAAGTCAGAATTTGTGTAAAAAAAATTTTTATTTAATCATATAAATTGCGACGCTTCGAAGTCTGGTTTGACTTCCTTTTCAAGCTAAAAAAATATAAAAATCTGTTTAAATTTATTTTAGCAAAATATGATTCTTACACATATATTAATAATTATTTACCATATTAAAGTTAAGGAAATATTATTTCTCAAATCTGATCATGGAAACGGCAAGTTTTCACACTCAAAACACGGGTGGAAACAGGCTTTTTCCACCACAGTTTTTGTTCCCATGGAAGAATCATGAACGATGCTGTTAACAGATTTTCTAATCAACAACCTCAAAAATATAATGATTAAAAATTAAATGATTTTGGTAAAAACGTTTGTAAATAATTTCAGAGTCAAAATTTCTGAAATCGGACTGAAAAACAAAACTTTCGAAATTCGATAGCCTTTGTACACAAAAGACAAGTGTTATGCTTTAAAAAAAAGCGAGTAAAGTTTTTTTTTTTAAATGATAATTTTTCTAAAAGTTATAAACAATTAAACTTTTGGGTGGCTATTTTTTTAAATCGCCATTTCTAGAGAACTATTGAATAAAACATTACAAAATTTTAACAATGACTTCACAAATAAGTAAAGTATTGAATGATAAATAAATTAAAAAAAAAAATTTAATTTGTTTATAAAAAATTAATTTTTTAATAAATATTTGAAAATTTAATAAACTTCTCATATGGGTAGAGCAAAATTTTTTCAACGATATTGTTCCTTAAAGTGTTACCTAGAAGTACGTGAAAAAAAATTTTGGTAATATTCATAAGAACAAGAGTTGTGAATTTTTAAAGACCGCAAAACGAGCGCTGCGACGAGCGCCGCGAGATGACGGAGCCATGGCGCGCACTGAGGTAATTTTTCGGTATCTGCAGAAAAGTAATTATATAAAAAACGGACGTGCTAGAAACATGCGGTTTGGTGGAAATTGAAGAAAAGAGATGAAACTATTTGGGAAAAGTCAAAAAATGCATGATATTTTCTTATTTCGTGGTTAAAATCAATTTTGAAAAAAAGGTTATGTTTGACAATAATGCTATCGGCTTGATAACTATCCTAGACACTTTTTATGAGTTTTTCCAGATTATTTTAATCATATTTCATAAATCATATTTTATACGTTTTTTTTCATAACTAAAAAAAACGTATGAATATTTAATCGAAAATAGTTAACTTAATCATACTGTCATTTTTTCCTTTCTTATTCATTTTGTTTTTTTTGTTACTCACGAGATGATAAAATATTGTCTCTGTGTGATCTAAAATTCTTATCTTTTAGTTTTATTAGTTCTATTGATATTTTATCAAGTAAATATAATTAATATTATTCAATTTAATGATGAATTCTCAGCAAAAAAAGTCTATTAATGGAAATAATTCTTTCAGTTTTCATAATACTAATTGATTTGTGAAATTCATGAATTTTTTTAAATAATTAAGAGTTTAGATATTTGAAAAATAATTATAAGTTAAATAATGACGAAATGTGATTAAAATAATCTGGAAAAACTCATAAAAAGTGTCTAGGATAGTTATCAAGCCGATAGCATTATTGTCAAACATAACCTTTTTTTCAAAATAGATTTTAACCACGAAATAAGAAAATATCATGCATTTTTTGACTTTTCCCAAATAGTTTCATCCCTTTTCTTCAATTTCCACCAAACTGCATGTTTCTAGCACGTCCCTTTTTTATATAATTACTTTTCTGCAGATACCGAAAAATTACCTCAGTGCGCGCTATGGCTCCGTCATCTCGCGGCGCTCGTCGCAGCGCTCGTTTTGCGGTCTTTAAAAATTCACAACTCTTGTTCTTATGAATATTACCAAAATTTTTTTTCACGTACTTCTAGGTAACATTTTAAGGAACAATATTGTTGAAAAAATTTTGCTCTACCCATATGAGAAGTTTATTAAATTTTCAAATATTTATTAAAAAATTAATTTTTTATAAACAAATTAAATTTTTTTTTTAATTTATTTATCATTCAATACTTTACTTATTTGTGAAGTCGTTGTTAAAATTTTGTAATGTTTTATTCAATAGTTCTCTAGAAATGGCGATTTAAAAAAATAGCCACCCAAAAGTTTAATTGTTTATAACTTTTAGAAAAATTATTATTAAAAAAAAAAAACTTTACTCGCTTTTTTTTTAAAGCATAACACTTGTCTTTTGTGTACAAAGGCTATCGAATTTCGAAAGTTTTGTTTTTCTGTCCGATTTCAGAAATTTTGACTCTGAAATTATTTACAAACGTTTTTACCAAAATCATATTACTCGACTTCGTCTCGTGCTGAAACATCCAACTCTCGTGGAAACGACGCGTTTCCCTTACTTGTACAGGAATATACTATTCTAGTTACATTATTTATTACAGATTTTAGCCAGAATAAATTCTTGTTTAGTCAGTCAGTAATCACATTATCAATATTCACTATACTAGAAAATAAAAACATACTTCATAAAAGTAATATTACAAGCAAAAACATATAAAGGTATATTCACAAAAGTTAAGGTCTGCGTAAAATAAATATTTCGTATAATAAAATATACTGTACACCAATTCGAATTTTCATCACATGTTCAAAAAAATTATCACAAGAAAATAACAATTTTAATAGCAATTCCTATCCCAAACAATTTGTCAATAAATATATACATGCTAGAATTAATGCGAGACATAAAGATTACTCAGACAACAATAATAATTTAACTAATAGCAATGAATTGGAACCTAACAACAAAATTCTCTTGAGCATCCCTTACATTAAAAAACTTTGGAATTCTTTGAAAAATAGACTTTTTGATCTTAACGTTACTCTTATTCCAAAAAATCTTAAGAATCTTAATTTTTCGATAAAGAAAGGCAAAGATATCACTGACAAGTCTCATATAACTGGTGTAGTTTATAAAATTAATTATAATGACTGTGATGCCACATATATTGGTGAAACTAAATGTGAAGCCATTACGCAAATTACAGACCATAAAAGAAAAATTAAGAACAAAGACTAAAAACACGTTATTTTCAATCACATAAACAACACAGGATACACCTTTGATTTCGAGAATTTTTCAATTGTTGATAGAGAGAACCAGTGGTATAGACGTAGGATTGCTGAAGTTTTACATATACGCTCACAATATAATTTGCTATTGACCAAATATCAATTATACTTACCGAATATTCAATTAACAATTTGAAAAATTATCTATGTATTTAAGAATAAAAATCAGAAATTATAAACTTGTTGGAAAAAAAACAGAAAAAAAAGAAAGAAGGCACTGAGCAAAAATTAAATTAAAAGTAAAAAAAAAAAATTAAATGAATCAAAATTAAAAATTACCATCGGCCTGATTTAAAATAAAAGTAATTATAAGCACTGACCGAACACTAAATTAGTAAAAGAAGAAGAAAAAATTTTTTTTCTTAAAATTCTGAGATGTTGTGAATGTCTGGGTTTTTTTCCCAGCTCATTCATGGGTGGCCTGGGAGTAGTTATGTCCACATTTTATTCCATTATAAATAATTTAACATTTTTTGTAAACAATTCGCTTATTGAAATCGTTATTATTATTATTTTTATTTTTATTTTTTATTTATTTAGGCGTACTCAAACCTCTAAGGTTTACACGGCCATCAATTGTTATGATTATGTTCAAAATGTTTACCAAAAAAAAAAAAAAAAAAAAGGGAAAAATTATATAGTAGTACAACTGGCCCAGGAAATTTTCTAAGATACATAATTATCGATTGAATAATCTCCCTATATTATATTTCCGTTTTTGATTCTGATCCCCTAAATTGGATCTTCGAAAATCTGAAATTCTTAAAAACACGGTCAAAACACAGTTAAATATCGCACTTTTCTGATCCCCTAAATTGGATCCCCTAAATTGGATCTTCGTCGAAAGTATTGGATCCCCTCAGTTGGATCCCCTTTTTTTTAAAAATCCCCTTTTCAAAGATCCCTTTTAATTCTTCGTTGAAAGTATAATATAATTTAAAATCCAATAATTATTTATATATATTTATATAGCGATTTAAGATCAACGAACGATTGGATTTTAATTTATATTATATATATTAATTACTAATTTATATTATTTATATTAATTTATAGAACCCATACCTAACTTAATACCAATGTTTACTTTTTGATAAAAAACATTTACTTAGGAATAAAAATTTGTGCGGTACTAGAAATTTTTACGGGTAATCAAGGGACACTTAAGTGGGCAGATTTACGCAATCCCAAGCCAGCTGGTTAGATAAGCGAGATACGTTAGTTTAGTGAGAGCTAATAATTTAAGTCGATTCAGGTTAGTAAGGTAGATAAAGTTGGTTAGGCGGAGGTTATGCGGGAGGAGGGTGGAAGGGGAGATGAGGTGAGGAAGGGTTTGTTATTTTACTTAAAAATATTAATGAGCTTTTTCAAAATTTAAAGTACTTCAACAAAACTTTAAAGTTAGAGACTGAGTTGATGAATACGGTGAGTAGGATTCGTTGGTAGATTGGGTGAAATAAGTTTGGGAGATCCCCACCCCTTAAATCCAGCTGGACTTCAAAAAAAAATTTTTTGGTTAATATCGCTTAAAATCAAGTTATTGTTCATTTTTCAATTTGTCCAGCTGGATTTCTAGCTGGACAGATCCGGCTGGAAAATTAAAAAAAAAAAACTAAAATAAATTTTTTCAAAATCATTGAAAAATGAATAATAACTAGATTTCAAGCAATAATGATTTTCACCAAAAAATTTCTTTTTTGAAATCCAGCTGGAAATCCAGCCGTCATATTGAAACCGAAACCCAGCTGGATAGCCAGCTGGAAATCCTGCTGGAAATCCAGCTGGATTTTAGGGGTAGGGATAAAATACGGTATTTGAAGTAAATTAAATTAGTGAGGTCAGTAATGTGGCTAAGATTAAACTAGGTCATGTAGTTGAAGATAAAAAAATTCGAAGTCTTAAGGGGAGTTGCAGAATTTGCGAAAAAATCATTTAAAATCAAACAAAAATGAAAATAAAAAAACTTCCTAAAGATTCAATCAATATAGATATATAGCAAATGCTATTAAGATACAAAAATTTACAAAACTGTTTCCCATATTCTGACGTTAATTTTGATCCGATTTTGATGGGGTTGGGCTTAAAAGATATATTAAGATAGTAGCTCCAGCGCTACGGAGCCCTTTTTTCATTTTCATTTTTAATTTTACTGAATCTTCAATTTTTTGTTAAAATGACCCTTCTGACTTCGCCTTAATATGGGTGGTTGTGGGCTGGTATAGACATATTAAAATTATAACTTTGGCTCCAATGAAAATTTTTATATAAAATTATGTATGATAAAAAAGGGGTTGAGCTCAGCTTTCTAATTATGTCATTCAAATTTTTATTAATTCGTAGATTACTACAATCGGCTGCGCCTCGGCCAAAAGTTACATGTGATCTGAGACATTTCTTATTTTCGTGGCCACGTGTGGTATACATACTACTATTTTTCTGCTCGACGCATTTTCTGGCCTCTGAGCGCGCCAGTCTTTGCTACTTCCCGGCCGGAGTGCAGAAAATACTTTTTGTTGTCATGACTCTCATGAGAGGGTGCTGAACAAGACCGTTTATCAATTAGTCGGTTCAAACGCAACTTAGCAAGCTCTTACTATAAAGGAAATACGTTCATCTCATGAAGAATCTGTAAAATAATTTTGAAGAAAATCAAGGTTCGTTTGTACGATATTGCGAAATTTGAAAAAAATCTTGATTTTTTTTATCATTCGGCAAATTACTAGAGTAGTTTTCAGGATGGGGAGTATAAGCTAGAGATCTAAGATGAGTCAGATCAAGAATGAATGAGGTGAGTAGGGTTTGTTGGTAGAGTGAGTGAGAAATGAGTTGGGAATTATTTACGGTATTTGAAGTAAGTAAAATTAGTTAGGTCAGTAATGGGGCTAAGATTAAAATAGGTCAGGTGGTTAAAGATGAAAGATTAAGTAAGGTTAGTAGGGTTCTCCAAATGGGTGAGATAGTGAAGTAGGTTAGACAGTTAATGTGATTAGATGAGTGACACTTGTGGGCCGGCAAATATAATAAAGTTTGTAATATCGATCTGAAATGAATCTATTTAATATGCCCGCCATAAGCAAAAGAAGCTTTAAAAAATATTTTAGAGTGTTTAAGATCTAATGAAATGGTTCAAAATACCAGTGGACTTTTTAAAATATTCCTTATGAGTCATCAAAAATTTATGTATGTACCTTACATGAACACTCTAACTATTTTAAAATTGATTTATATCTTCATTTGTCAATTTTAGATCTATTTTAGCCCTGGATAGATTTTGACTAAAAATTATTAAAAAAAGAAATAAAATTCTATACCTTATGATTTTGCCTAAATAATTAAAAACTTTTCCCTATGAGTCTGATTTTATGAATCAAGTTATGATGAGTAAGTAAAGTTCAAACTGAAATCTCGTGTCTAATTTTTATTGATTTTGAGCGCTTTAGTCTTTTGATTATTTTACCAAACATAGTGCTTACGTATTGTTTCGATTAATTTTTATATTCATCAATTATAATTAGGGGGTTGGCGAGCGGAGCGAGCAGGGGGGTACCCCCCCTAGTAATGATATCACGCCGATTCCGAGAGTGGGAACCTGCGCCGCGAGAACAATGGGTCGCGAAATGGGAAGGTCTTTCGTTTCCCGGAATTGTTTTGGTTTGGCTGACGTACACCAAAACGTCTGGACATCATCTTTTATCGGCCGATGACTCATCTCGTGAGTCAGGAAGATGATTCGGTCGGCAAGTGTGCCCCGATCGATTGAATATAAATAGGGGTAGAAGAAAGCGCGGGATTTATTCCGATAAACCAATTAAGTCAGTTACTATGTCGGTCAGTGCCACAAATTTAAAGTTAAGAACGCAATGTTCGTTTATTTTATTAATTTGATTGTACCAATAAATAAGTAACGTTAACAAGTGCCACGGATATAAATTTAAGATCGCAAAGTCCGTTCATTTCATTAATTTGATCATTCTAATAAATAAATGACGTTAACTGGTGCCAAGAAAGAGACCGAAAAGACTAATCAAAAAGGTGTTAAATAACCAAGTAACAATTAAGTGAAGTTAACCAGTGACAAAAAGAGACAGTAAGGGCTTTAAAAAAAGGAAAATGCGCTTGAATAAAATTAATTGTAATCAAGGTCAGTAATCAAACTTTAAGACAATATCTGGTCACGATTGAATCACTGAACTACTTTATGCAATTAAAATAAAAGTAAATAACACTGTATCGTACAAATTAAATGTTTAATTTTTCTTTAAACCTTTCCCTAACACCAGACACAGCCTGCAACCAGGGGCGTCACTACTGCTATGGTAGCCATGGCTGCTCCATAGCTCACTTTTTTGTAGCTATGGAATTCCATACCTCAGAACAGTGGCGGATACAGCAAGTAGATCAAGGCTATCCCCCAAGCTCTATAAGCCCCCAAATACCCTGGGCGCCCGAGGTCAACGAAAAAACTTATCAGCTATCCCCCAAGCTCTAAGCCCCCAAATACCCTGGGCGCCCGAGGTCAACGAAAAAACTGATCAGCTATCCCCTATGCCCCCCCCCCCCCCAGATCCGCTACTGCCTCAGAATCTGCCAAACAATAAAATAAAGAATAGTCAAAAACTTTAAAATCGGCGCCAACACTAATGTATGTGGGCACATACAAGACGCGCGGCACGCCATCTACCGCCACAAGATGCATTGCCACTATGGAGATAGCTCACAGCAATCTAACCTCTGATTACGTTGTCTAGTTAGTGTATCATCTCGCGGTAATGATGTTTTCGATTTTCACTACTGCAGGTTAGTACAAGTACGGAAATTTATTTAAAAAGAGAGTGGAAGTATTTTTTTCTACTTTTGCCAAGGTTTATTATATAAAAATGGACAAGTTTGTCATAAAACAAGGTAGTAATATTACTAAAAACAACGGTTCTTCAACACTTCCTCAGCCAAGCAAAAATGATGACTGTAGCATTGCAGCGTGCAGCTCACAATCTAATCAACAAAAAACAAATAAAGAAGAAATAAAATTCGTTAGTACTCGTGAGTAATATTTTTTTAACCGCCAACTTGTTATTGCATTTTTTTTAAGCATGTGAATTTGACTTAAAAATTCAATTTACAGCAAGTGCTCAAACATTGAAAAATTGGCAAGCTTATTACAACTGGATTAATTACGACAAAGAAAAAAATGTCATTTTTTGTAAAACATGCACCGAAGCTACAGATAAAAATTTACCAGTACCCACAACTCGTAACTGTAACATTTCAAAAAAAGCTTTTGTCCAAGACGGTATTAAAACTTGGAAAAATGCCACATCTTTGTTCAAATCTCACGAAGTGTGCAAGCTACATCGATCCTCAATTTCATTGGTTCTTAATCTACAAAGGACTAACGTCATTCAACAATTATCGACTGAGAAAAAAGAAGAGATGATACGAAATAGAACTGCTCTATACAAAATTTTCACATCGATCATTTTTTTAGCTAAACAAGGGCTAGCTCTTCGGGGTCACGATGATGAAGATTCTAATCTTATTCAGCTACTCAAATTAAGAAGCGAAGACAGCCCTGAGTTGAAAATGTGGTTGCAAAGAGAAGGTCGCAAATGGCTGCACAACACCACTGTAAATCAAATAATTGCTTCAGTAGCTGAAGAAATTCTCAAAATCATTCTCACTGGACTTAATCAAGCTATTTATTTTGCATTAAAGTTAGATGAGACTTGTGAGATTACCAAATTAGAGCAAGTTTCCTTATGTTTAAGATGTGTTAGTGATAATCTGTCAGTTCACGAGTTTTTCATGGGATTCTTTGATACAAATAGCACTACAGCTCAGGCACTTTACAATTAACTTAAAACGGCTTTAAAAAAATATGATTTGAAAATAAATGATTGCCGAGGACAATGCTACGATGGCGCAAGCAATATGAGCGGTCGAATTGCAGGACTACTTCGGCTCTGGTGCGAGCCGACGAACCGAGAGCTTTATTTGTTCATTTGCCACTCACTGTTTAAGTTTATGTGTGCAAGACTCTTTAGAAGATTTAACTAAAGTATACAATGTGATAGGAAATATTAAAGACCTCATAAATTTTGAGATAGACTCTGCAAAAAGAATTGGAGAGTTTAAGGCTTTAAAAAATGAACTAAACGATAATTCGACGTTTCTCACTCAGTTTTGTCCAACAAGGTAAGAAATTTAAATTAAAAAAAATTTAATTAATTTTATACCGAAAAAGTTAATAGTCTAATTATTAATATGTGGAATGTTTTTTTATTTTTTATTCACAGGTGGAGCGTACGAATCAAATCACTCAAATCACTCAATACTAACTATCGTCCATGTTTAGAATATTTCAATCAAAAATCAAAAAGTCGTGAAGTCGACTCTTCGGTTTCATCAAAAGCAGCTGGTTTTTATAAATTATTAAAAACGTTTGAATTTTTTTTCATTCTTCAAGTTATAATTCAAATATTCAAGCAGGTAGAAATTCTAAACGTAGAATTACAAAAAAGTGAATTGTGCTTCAATGAGTCTCATGCTAAAGTATTAATTGTAAAAAATAATATAATTTCCATGAGACAAGACAAAAATTTTGAAGAGCTGTGGAAAAAAATTAATGAAAAGTCAGTTGAACTAAAAATAAATGAACCTGTTCTGAGACGTAAAAAAGAGATTCCAAAACGTTTGGACGATAACCCCGCAGTTGAAAATCACAATTTTGAAACCCCAAAAGATTATTATAGAAAATTGTACTTTGAAATAATCGACCTAGCCAGTTCATCATTAGAAGACTGATTTGAAAACACAACTATGGAGTTACTAAATGCGTTTGAAAACTTTATTATAGGTGCTGATGTCGATGTGAATATAATTACAGATTTTTATAACTTAGACCCAGACAATCCTGAACTCGATGGAAATAAGTTAATCAACCAAAGAAATTTGTTTCTAGAAACATATAACAAACAAATTGAGTCTGAAAAACAACAACTGCAAGTTCAACAACAAATTACTCAATCTCGAGTAAAAAAAACTAAAAAAAAAGCAGTTCCAAAACAAACAGAACCTGTTGAGGAATCTTCAAAACTTACTCTAAAAAATATTATTCTATTTTTATGGAAAAAAAAAGAAGTACGTGAAATATTTTCTGAATACACAAAATTGATAAAACTAGTTTTGACTATACCTGGCTCATCATGCACAATTGAGCGTTCATTTTCTATGTTGAGACGTTTAAAATCTTACTTAAGATCTACAATGAGCCAAGACCGATTGAATGATTTAGCTTTTATATGTGCTTATAGTGACTTAGTTGAAACTCTCGATGTTGATTTACTTTTAAACAAGTTTATACAAAAAGAAAAAGTACGAATGCAAACTTTCGCATTAATAATAAAGACATAATTGTTTAAAAACTAACTTTGTTGATTAATTTTTCCTTTTTATCCTTAGAAGCTGAAAACACTAAAACAAAATAAATTCAAACTTCGCTTGGAAAAAAAAAGAGCGGATATATATGATTATTTGGACGTCCATAGCTCGGAAAATTTCGAGAGGGTTTTGGAGGAGGGTTTACTGCTTGGGGGATAGCTGTGTGTGTGTGTGTGTTTGTTTGTGTGCGCGCGCGCGTGTGTGTGTGTGTGTGTGTGTGTGTGTGTGTGTGTGTGTGTGTGTGTGTGTGTGTGTGTGTGTGGGCGTGTGTGTGATTGTTTGAACTTCCATAGCTCGGAAAATTTCGTAGTGACGCCCCTGCCTGCAACTGGATGCGTTTTTCATTCGGTTTTTTTCTAAAAAACTGAATGAGAAACGCAATTCCAATTCAGTTTTTGAAACACATGCCCCGTCATGTGGTGGGAGAAGATGCCCATAGGTTTAGAAACGGTAGCCACTAGCCACAGCCATGCTCGAGCTTTTGATAAATTTATTTTATTTTTAACTTGTCAATACTCCGGACTCAATTAACGAAACTTTTAAGAATTTTTACTAAATACTACCGAAGATTCTAGTGCAAATCTGAAGTCCAAAAAATGTTTTGAAAAATTAGGAAAAATTAGAAATTTGTTACTGAATTTTTAATAAATTAACAATGCTGGATTTGTTTAAAAACCCATAAGGCGTTTTGAAAATTATTGTAAATTGTTTGAAGATTTTAAAAATAATATTTCAAAATTTATTGGTTTATAAAAGTACTAGGGGGGGGAGGGTACCCCCCTGCTCGCTCCGCTCGCCAACCCCCTAATTATAATTGATAACTATAAAAATTAATCTAAACAATACGTAAGCTCTATGTTTGGTAAAATAATAAAAAGACTTAAGTGCTTAAAACCAATAAAAATTAGACACGAGAGTTCAGTTTGAACTTTACTTACTCATCATAATTTTACCAAATTATGTTACCAAAAGATTCATAACCTTACCAACCTTACTTGATTTTTCATCTTTAACCACCTAACATATTTTAATCTTAGCCACATTACAGACCTTACTAATTTCACTTACTTCAAATACCGCACTTAATCCCCAACTCATCTCTCACTCACTCTACCAACAAACCCTACTCACCTTATTCATTTTGGACCTGACTCATCTTAGATCTCTAGCTTAAACTGCCCACCCTGAAAACTACTCTAGTAATTAGCGAAATAATAAAAAAATCATGATTATTTTCAAATTTTGCAATTTCGTATAAGCAAGCCTCGATTTTCAGTCGTAATACCCCTAGTGCTTCAAAATTGTCGATAATTTTCCGACTGTGTTTTGCGGGGCAAGTTTGACAAAAAATCACTCGCGCTTCGCGCTCGTGATTTTTAACCTGTCAAACTTGCCCCCCTCGTTGCTGTGCAAAAAAACAGGAGGAAAATTATCTAAAATTTTGAAGCACGAAGGGTTATTCGGCTGGATCATACAAAATTTTTTTACAGATTCTTCTTGAGATGAACTTACTTCCTGCATAGTACCAGCTCGCAAAATTGAGTTTAAGCCGATTTATGATTTTGTGGGGGAAGGGTTGGATGTAAAACGATAAACGGCTTTGTTCAGCACCCTCTCATGACAACAAAAAGGATTTAATAAAAATTTCAATGACATATTATTACATAATTAGAAAGCTGCTGAGCTCAAGACCTTTTTAATGATATATGATTTTATATGAAAATTCTAATTAGAGCCAAAGTTATAATTTTAATATCTGATCTACCAGCCCACAACCACCTTACCTACACTCTACCCTCCGCACAGACTCGCCTTATCTAACCCGATTTACTATTCTCACCCATATTAAGAACCCTACTGACTATACTTACTTTTTTATCTTCAACTACCTGACCTAATTCAATCTTAGCTACATTACTGACCTCACTAATTTGATTTACTTCAAATACCGTATTTTATCCCCCAAACTTATCTCACCTAATCTACGAACAAATCTTATTCACTTTATTCATCAACTCAGTCACTAACTTTAAAGTTTTGTTGAAGTACTTTAAATTTTGAAAAAGCTCTATTAACATTTTTAAGTGCAATAACAAACCCTTCCCACCTCACCTTCCCTTCTACGCTCCTCCTCATAACCTCCGCCTAACCAACCTCATCTACCTTACCAACCTGTACTATTTTTCCTGTTTTTTCACATGTAGCTTCAATATTATGTTTATATAAATTTGTTATTTTCAATCTAGTTCCATTGCATACACCATCTTTTTTACTTAGATTTCTAATTAACATTACCACTGCATTTTTTTTTAAATTTTAGTTCATGAGTAGAAAGCCCGTCATTTACTGAATTTAAGTATTCAATTGGATAATCTAAACATATATTTGAATCAGTTTGATCTACTCCCTTATGAATGGCTTTGTCTATACTGTAATATGTTTTACTTGGTCCATTTAATATGTTTAATACTTTTCTGTTTAACATTGCAACATTTTCATTTTTTGAAGCTAAAATAACTTTGTTTAAATTATTATTTTCATTTATATCTCCAAAAATTGAATAACAAACATTTTTATTTTTCCATTTCATAGGTATTTTAAAATTTTCAATTTCTCCTATTTTTAGTAATAATTTAGAAAAAATTTTATCTTTACATCTCATATTTTCAGTGAGTTTAAGAATTTTGAAATTTTTCCACAATTTACTGTATTTAATCGTATCTTCTACAATAATTTTTTCATTGCCTCTTTTGACTACAGGAAGGATTTGTCTAAAATCGTCACCTAAAATTATTAATTTTTTGATCATTATTAAATTTTTCAAATATTTTTTCATACTCTTCTTTTCAGTTTATTTTGCAGTCACAATTTTCAGAAATATTAGAAATATTTTCTAAGCATGGTTCTGGTAAACCAAAACATTTATAACTTAAATTAGAATCTTCGCTAGATAGAAATTTGATTATTTCATTCAAACCTCTATCTTCTGCATTATCTTTGAAATCTTTTATAAAATGTAATTTATATTTATTCCAAATTAAATTACCAGGAATTTTTTCAGACAATAAAAATAATCCGAAAAATTCTTGTAATTTTTTCGGTTCTAAATAGTTTATAGATTCTTCAAAAATGGCATATACACTTTTATCATTTACTATTAGACCCATTTAAATAGCTCCTTCTCTATATGTTTATAAATAATTTTACTATGAGTTCTCAAGTATTCGTGAGAAGTACCACCTTTTACTTTATCTGATATTAATTTTAAGTGAAAACTCTGAATTTTTAGAAGAAACAACGTTTATTCTACCTATAGTTTGAAATTTTTTTAAATTTTTCTATCTAACAAAAGTTTTATCATCTAGAAATCTATAGTAATTTGGTATTGTTTAGAATTAATAGTATAAATTTGAATTTTGGCGCTTAAGCCGTTAGTTTGGACTACCTCGGTCGGAAATCAGCCGAGCGACTCACGCGAGGCGTGGTCGCCGAGAAGACTTCCGTCCCCAGTCAGTCGGCATCAGTTAAAGAAAGCGAGCAGTCGCGTTTAGTGTGCTCCGCTAATTAAAGTCAATGACTATTGCCAGAGGTAGAGTGCCACCCGGTCAAAACGGCGTGACCACTCTCCTCTATTGTAAACCTTAGATACCGATAAATAAATTCACCAAAAGTTAAAGTTGTTAAATGCCAGTGTCAGTTATTCGAAGCCCAGTGATTTCCTGCCTTCTCCTTTTCCCTTTTCGCTCGCGTTAATTTATATTCACAAACATTTGGCATCCCTTGTGGGGAAAAGTTCCCCGGAAATAGCGCGTCGCGAGTGAAAATAGAAAAGAAGTGCATCGACGCCGCCAGTTTCATAACCGCAAACGGCAAAGACGCCTCGCCGGAGAGCCACGTGAAGCTTCGCGGCCATATTGGAAAAGGGGAGGAGTCTCGCCTACAGCACGAGCCACGGAGCAACAACGGCCCGACCAAAAACAAAGACGACGGTGGATTGGAAGGCGACTCGGCAACACCGCTTGCCATCAGCTGAAGACCATCGGCCTGCTACATCCCTGCCGCACTGCAGCCCCTCTGCAGTGGGAGAGAGACAGAAGGCACCTCGACCAGCTGACTCCGCTAATACGGTGGGTCCGCTCCAAGTCGCAAACTTATGTTGCGCAATTTAATAATTTCAATTTTTTCTTGTATTTGTTTAGCCTTGGAACTGTATGGGTAAAGTTAGCTGCATTGTTCTCCATTCTATTTTGCCTTTTTCTTAAATTTATTTATTTTTATCTTTCCAAAACAAATAGTCAGTTGACCCAATTCCTCAATAATTGAGTACAGCTGTTACTATTTTGGTAAACAATTGATTATTTTAGGGTCAAGTGACCAATAAAATTAGGAATAATTTTTTCAATTTTTACTTTGTTAATATTGAGCTCACCTGAAAACTTAATTTAATTTAATTTTGTTCCACCTTATCTGACATTATTGAATTTGCAGGTGAAACTACCTGTTAAACTGAGGTCCACGCTTACTGTCCAACCACATCTGAGCAACCCTTGGCACCTGTGGGAGCAAGCGAAGGGACTTTCTTCACCAACTGGTAGTCCTCGAGCCCTCGTACAGCTGCAGCAGCACTCCCAGAGTTCTTCGATAGCCTTGGGTTTAAATGTACTGTTTCTTATGGTTGTTAGAGTCAGCGTTGGAATCAATTTTTGCCAATCTCCTTAGTATAGTATAATCAAATTATTTCTAGTAGCCAATCTCTTGTTGATTTTTTTTCAAGTTTATATTTTCAAAAATTCTAATTGAATTTTTTTTCATTTTTAGGTATTTGTCAAGATTAATAATCAAATATCATAAACCACCTACTCAATCATAGTTTGTTCTCTTGAATAACCTGGTTTGTCAGTCATCGACCAAGGATATCCAGCTTGTTTGGATGGTTTCAAGCTTTTTTATTTAAAAAGTTTAGCCTGGCAGTCAGGTGACTGCACACTACAAACCTATTGACAACCCTTCTTTACCTACTTTAGTTGCTCAGTTTTCTATTTTTTATTTACACTTAGTCACTCAATCTTTCATTCCTTTTCTGTCCCTAGTCAATTAGTTTTCCTTCATTTTAGATTGTATTTCAATTTAAAATTATTTCTTCATGAACGATTCATAAGTTTAAGTTTTTCCTTTTATTCCTTTATTTAAGGAATAATTGCCTCATCTTAATTGTATTTCAATTAAAGATTGTTCCACCAATAATATTCATATGTTTGAATATTTTTTTTAGTTTCTTTTATTTAAAGAATAATTGCCTCATCTTAATTGTATTTCAATTAAAAATTGTTCCACCAGTGATATTCATATGTTTGAATATATTTTCCATTCTTTTGTTTAAAGAATAATTGCTTCATCTTAATTGTATTTCAATTAAAGATTGTTGTTTAGGAACCATATCCACCCTTACCGGCCTATAAAAACATTGAAATATTTTTTCAGTAGAATTTTTCCTTTGGTGCACTACCTCAAGATGGAGAAACTAGTCGCCAAGCAGCTCACCATTCGTGGGCACATTGCAAATCATTACACAAATTTCCTCAAGAAGGGTGCCGCCAACTTGTCGGTGGAATTAGCCCAGAGGAGAATCATTCGCCTTGATGAACTTTGGAATGAGTTCGTTGATAATGATCAAGTAATCAAGGACCACGATAGTGCTGATTCAGATCATGAATATTTCCAAGAGGATCTGCTTTTCCTGGTGCAGGAGGAGTATGATGACTCTCTGACCAGTTATCAAAGGTTCATTAAATCTCACTCGGTGGATCCGCCCATCCAGGTGAATGTGCCGGATCCCACCCCACAACTAGATCTCAGAGCTCTGACTAAGACTCTGCCTCAAATACAATTGCCTAAATTTTCGGGTAAATCTGCTGAATGGCCCAACTTTAGGGATATGTTTGTATCTCTGGTCCATAGTCAGCAAATTCCCGACGTTATCAAATTAACTTGCCTTCGGTCCTATTTGACAAGCGAAGCCCTAGATGTCATTAAGGACTTGCCTATTTCAGATAAGAGCTATGCGCCAGCTTGGGAGACGTTGAAGCTTTTCTACGAAAACGAGCGTCGTCTGGTTCATAATCACCTGGCAGATTTATTCTCCGTCAAACCAATGATTTCCAAGACTTATTTTGAAGTTAAGCGCTTACTTAGCGAAACCCTTACACCTCTGAATGCGCTCCAAGCCTTGGAGCGGCCCACCAAGTACTGGTCCGACATTATTGTCTTCATGTTAGTTCGAAACATGCACAGTAACACTCGTCGCGATTGGGAGAAGAGTCTCGGAAAACACATGAAGTCGCCTACTATTGAGAGAGTAAAATCCTTTTTGGAAGCTCAAGCCTTAGTGTTGGAGTCTGTCGAAAGAATCGATAAACCTGCATCAGCCACTCCCCCTAGCACCCATAGGAAATCCGGTGCAACCACCACGGCAGTGGCCTCGGTCGAGACTCCCAAGGCTTCTTCGAGGAGGAAGGAAAGGGATGACAAGAGGTGTAGCTTGTGCAACGAGGATCACACTCTCGATCGTTGCCCCAAATTCAAGGAAAAGACACCGGCTGAAAGGAAAACAATTGTTTTTCAAAGGAGGCTGTGTCTTAACTGCTTCGGTCCTCATCACATGAGGGACTGCAAATCCAAATTCAGTTGTCTGCATTGCCAAGGTCAACACCATTCTTTGCTTCATTCTCCTTTTAAGGATAAACCTCCCGCTCCAATAACTACCTTGGTACCTGGTGGACCTCCCAATACGGGGACCATTCCCGCGTCTAAGGCTAACATTCAATTGGACATTGGCGCTACGCCCTTCTTTAATGGGGCTACCGCTCAAACCGAACATTACTCAACGGTCGTTTTAGGAACAGCGCGGGTTTTCGTTAAAGGACCCGACGGTCGGAAAATAAAGGCTAGAGCTCTTATCGACAATTGCTCTCAGTCATCGTTCATTTCTCAGAATTTGAGAGAACAACTTGGCCTAGTCTGCTCCTCCACCAACGCTCAAGTGTCTGCAGTTGGCGGTGTCCAAGCCGTCACTAGCCAAGCTATCACACATTTCCAAATTAGTCCGCATTTCGATTCTCGGTTTTCGTGTGAGGTTAAGGCATTGGTAGTACCACGGGTGTGTAACTACGTGCCCCTTCAGAAGCGCCAGGTTTCAGACCCCTTGTATCTGTCACACCTCAACCTGGCCGATCCACAGTTCTTGGATAACGCTCAGATAGACGTGCTCTTAGGAGCCGAAATACATGCTCGGATAGTCCAGGAGAGCGTAATCAGAGGCAAGCCCGATCAACCAATTGCCACTGCCACTCAATTGGGGTGGCTGATTTCTGGCCCAATTCCACTACTGAATTCTTATGTGTCCAATTCAGTGTCATTACACTGTACAGACAATTCACTCAACTTCGATCTGCAAAGATTCTGGAAGCAGGAGGAGCTGCCCTCCAAATCTAAGTACTCTCGCCCCGACGACGAAGAGTGCGAGCAGCACTATGTAAGAAACGTTAAGCGAGACCATGACGGCCGTTACGTCGTCAAGCTGCCTTTCAGATCATCTAAACCAACTCGAATTGGTAACTCCTACAGTAAGGCTGTTGCCATGTTGAGAAAGATGGAGCGGCGCTTCGAGAAGGATCCTGAATTCAAAGAATTGTACAAAAAGTTCATGATGGACTACATTTCCGCTGGTCACATGATCCCTGTGTCCCCCGAGGATCCGATATTCAAGCTCCTGGAAAACAGCTTCTTCTTGCCTCATCATGGTGTGCTCAAACCAACTAGCTCAACTACTAAGCTTCGAGCTGTTTTCAATGGGTCGAGCAAAACCGATTTAAACATATCATTGAATGACCTACTCCACACTGGTCCTAATCTACTGCCAGAGCTCCCTGACTTAATTTGTGGATGGAGACTGTATAAATTCGTCTTCGTTGCCGATATCAAGCAGATGTTTCGCCAAATAAAGGTCGACTCGGAAGACGTGCACTTTCAAGCTATCGTCTGACGTTTCAATCCGAGCGACCCCCTTCAAATCTGGTACCTGCTGATTGTCAGCTATGGCTTGGGTTGTTCTTCATACCTGGCCATTCGTACTTTACGAGAGCTGGCCAAGGCCTATCGTAAAATCTACCCTCTGGCGGTACCAATCATCGACAATGAAAGCTACATGAATGACGAAACTTCCGGCGGGCATACGCTTAAAGAAACCCTTGAGAAGAAATCCCAATTGATAGGTCTTCTCAAAGAGGGTGGCTTCGAGCTGAGAAAATGGCTGTCAAATTGCCCTGAAGTTCTGGCGGATCTGCCGCCAGATCACCTCGCAACTAACCCAGAATCGGTCTTCGAGGACTCGTCCTCGTCCACGGTGCTTGGTTTAGTTTGGAATTCTCTGGAAGATACGTTGAGATCCAACGTGAATTGTGAAATTAGTCCAGTTAGGCCCACTAAGCGACTAGTTCTGTCTAGCATTGCCAAAATTTTCGATCCCATGGGCTGGCTAGCCACGGTCGTTGTATCTGCCAAAATATTTATGCAGTCCTTGTGGCTGCTGAAAGCTAATTGGGATGATCCACTCCCTGACGAATACGTCAGACAGTGGGAGCTTTGGATCTCGAAGTTGCCTGCCATAGGCACCATACGTATACCTCGCTATTTGAACTACTCTCCTGAAACCTTGATCTGCGAGATTCATGGATTTTCCGATGCGTCGGAGAGAGCTTACTCGGCTGCTGTCTACCTAAGATTCGTGAACCCATCTGCAGTTCACTGCTCACTCCAGATCGCCAAAACAAGAGTGGCCCTACTCAAGACTCTGAGCGTTCCATGACTTGAGTTGGCTGGCGCTCTTATTTTATCAAAATTGGTCAATCATCAACTTTCAATCTTGCCCATCAAAATCGACACGGTGCATCTCTGGTCTGATTCGCGAGATGTCCTGTTTTGGCTTCGAGGCCACCCATCGCAATGGCAAACCTTCGTAGCCAACAGGTGCAGCGAAATTCAATCCTTGGTTCCGGATGCTTTCTGGCATCACGTCAAGTCCGCTGAAAATCCTGCCGACATTGCCTCGCGCGGGATGAACCCAGAGTTGTTGTCGGATTGCAAATCGTGGTGGCAGGGCCCATCTTGGCTCTCAGAATCTTCAAGCCCTTGGTCTACAATTCCGGACGACTTGTCCTCTCACCATCCTACCCAGGTTAAAAAGACTGACATTGGCTTATTTGCTCACGTCACAACCCAAACTGCGCTTCCCGAAATCTGGAGCTTGGGCCTTCGCTATTCCACTTTGGGAAGGCTGTTGCGAGTTACAGCTTATGTGATAAGATTCGTTCGGAAATTGTTTTTAAAAGTGCTACATAAAAAATCGAACATAAGTTTTAAATTTTATAGTTTTTTGAGTCTCCCCAGTTTCGAGAGCGACGTATTGGAACCGGTCGAACTGACTGACGCTAAATTGTTATGGATTTACCATAACCAGCGTGCCTTTTTCAGTGACGAGATTAAAAGAATTCTGACTACGTCCAAGCATGGTAGAAAACTACCAGGAGCACTTCTCAAGCTCAATCCAATCGTTAAAGGCGGCCTTCTTAGGGTTGGTGGTCGTTTGGACCGTGCCCTACTCTCTTTTGACCAAAAACATCCGTTCATCTTGCCTGGCGACTGCTACTTAAGCCAGTTGCTTGTCCGAAAAGCCCATCTTGATACTCTCCATGGAGGAGTACAATTGACTTTGGGAACCCTCAGACAGGACGTGTGGATCATCAACGGTCGTAAGACTGTTAAGAAAGTGTTGGGAAATTGTAAATCCTGTCTGAGATTTTCGCACCAGACAATGAATCCTCTCATGGGAGAGTTGCCAAGTGTTCGTGTCACACCAGCTCGCCCTTTCGCCCACTCCGGCGTGGACTACGCTGGTCCCTTTTCGATTCGGCTAACCAAGAGTAGAGGTCGCGGCACCACGAAAGGTTATGTTTGTTTGTTCGTGTGTCTATGTACCCGAGCCATCCACTTAGAGCTCGCCGAGGATTATTCTACTCAATCTTTCATCGCTGCATTCCACCGTTTCACGTTTAGGAGAGGCCACTCTTCTCTACTCTATGGTGATCAGGGCACTAATTTCATCGGTGCTGACGCCGAGCTTCACCAAGTGTTTCGAAAACGTTCCATGTTTATGAGCGAGGTTGTCGATGTTTTAGCTCAATCGGACACCCTTTGGAAATTCAACCCTCCAGAACCAGACTTCACAACCGAAAACGTTCCTGTGGGCCGTAGGTGGCAGCTCATTTCCCAAAAAATGCAGCATTTTTGGGTTCGCTGGCGCAATGAGTACCTGTCTTCCCTGCAGCCAAGAGATAAATGGAGATCTCGCACTCGTTCCTTCCAACCAGGGGACGTGGTGTTTATCAGAGCTGAAAACACACCACCTGGACAGTGGCCTTTGGCTCGTGTAATGGAGACCTACCCTGATCCTCAGGGGGACAATCGGGTGTGTGAGCTGAGGACGGCCACTTCCAAGCTTCGCCGACCGTCAGTGAAGCTGCTCCTTTTAGTGCCAGCAGAAGCTTGCCAGACGCCCCCTCCAGCCGTGGAAGTTGGAGCTGGCAACTTAGTGTTACTTCAGCCCACTAACAAAACTATCAATAATTAATCCATGCCCGCACGGATTAAGGTGGGCGGAATGTTTAGAATTAATAGTATAAATTTGAATTTTGGCGCTTAAGCCATTAGTTTGGACTACCTCGGTCGGAAATCAGCCGAGCGACTCACGCGAGGCGTGGTCGCCGAGAAGACTTCCGTCCCCAGTCAGTCGGCATCAGTTAAAGAAAGCGAGCAGTCGCGTTTAGTGTGCTCCGCTAATTAAAGTCAATGACTATTGCCAGAGGTAGAGTGCCACCCGGTCAAAACGGCGTGACCACTCTCCTCTATTGTAAACCTTAGATACCGATAAATAAATTCACCAAAAGTTAAAGTTGTTAAATGCCAGTGTCAGTTATTCGAAGCCCAGTGATTTCCTGCCTTCTCCTTTTCTCTTTTCGCTCGCGTTAATTTATATTCACAAACAGGTATATTGGCATTTTTAATATTTCTAACAGATCAATTTTATTTAATTCAAACCAAGTTGCTAAAGTTTTTTTCCAATTTTTTAACTATATTATGTTTTGTTGATTTTCTGTATGAATTTCTAAACGTTGTACTGAATGACTACATTTACACAATTCAAATCTTTCTATACACCAAGCTGCTTCTATAGAAAATATTACAAGAGAATCTAAAAAACATCGTTTTGAGAAAAGGAGGACTCAACTTTGAGGACTCAGCTTTTCTGTCGTAGACTCAACTTCGAGGACTCATCTTTGAGGACTCATAAGTATCGTTTTTACTTGTCTTTTGACCGTGTTTTTATGAATTTTCAATTTTGAGGACTCAATTTTGAGGACTCAACTTTGAGGATAATAAAAAAAAACCGGATTATAATATAGGGAGATAGCGAAATGAAAATGCCATCGTTTTTTCATAAAAGCCGATTTGAAGAGATTTTAACTTTGAATTAGAATATCTCAATAACCATGTTGTGAATCTTCTTAAAATTTCGTCACGCTGTTACTCGCACACAAACTTAAAGATTTCAGTAATTTTTAAACAATTCTTATGAACTTGTTGTATGACAATATTTTCTGTTTACTTTTGCCTTGTGAAGGTTGTTTAGAATTAATGAGTATGTCTAGAGGGCATCTCAAGCGTACGCTATATAATATAGCGTACGCTATAGCGTATGCTATGAAATATAGCGCACGCTTTAAGATCTTCGTAGCGTACGCTATGAGATGATTCCAGCGTACGCTATAGCGTATGCTATGAAATATAGCGTACGCTAAGATCTTCGTAGCGTACGCTATGAGATAATTCCAGCGTACGCTATAGCGTATGCTATATAATATAGCGTACGCTATAGCGTGTGCTATAAAATATAGCGCACGTTTTGAGATGTTTACAGCGTGCGCTATAGCGTATGCTATGAGATATAGCTTTCGCTGTGAGATCTTCGTAGAGTACGCCTTGAGATGTTAATATTGCACGTTAAATTGTAGCATACGCTAGGAGAGGTTTGTAGCGTACGACAAAAATAGCGTACGCTAGGAGCAGTCTGTAGCATACGCTAGGAGAAGTTCGTAACGTACGCTAGGAGCAGTTTGTAGCATACGCTATAAAATACAATATAGCGTACGCTGTGAGAGGTTTATAGCATACGCTATAGCGCATGATATAAAACTAATACAGCGTACGCTATGTATAGCGCATGATATAAACCTAATACAACGTAGGCTATAGCGCATACTATGAGTTTGCAACGGTTGATATAACATATTGAGTGTATCTCAGCGAAAAAAAAACCTCAGGCCAAAAGCTGCCAGGTAAAGAGCTAGAAGAAGGGCTTACCACGATTAAAAAAATCCGTAACCCCTACTTTACCCGAAATTTTCTTGCGGCGATAAGAATTTTAACTAGTTACCCCCCACCCAAGAAAAGAGCAACAATACCCCCCGCAGCCACGAATAAAAAATTCCTTAAATTACAAAATTCAAAAATGCTTTCCCACCACGTTAAAAGTACGCGGACAGTTTCATGCCACGTTAAGAATGCAAGCTTCTTGCGTGCTCAATCACCACGATAATAAACAATTAAATTATCGACCTCCTGCCAAGTTAAAAACGCGACAAGTCGTTCCCGCTATTTTTGATTTATCCCTTGCTAAGAAATACGTAGCTTGTTATGTCGAATCCCTGCCACGAAGAGAATTAAAGCTCACATTAAAAACTTTGGGACCATCGAATATTTTTATTGCATATAAATACTTTTTATTTCATAAAGTTTAGCTTAGCGAAGTGGAGTTTTTGCCCTTACGGGTTTTAAGTTTAGCTTAGCCCTTACGGGCGTTTAAAGTTTTTGCATATCCGATTTTGAGAGCGCAGTTATCATACAGCTTAGGCCTTATAGGAAGATCGAGTACTAGTATCGAACGTTACCGTTCGTACTCGTGAAGCGACCTCTTTCTTGATGAATGTTTGATTAAGTATTCATAGAAGTCTGATTATAGGTTAAAAATATGTATTGTGGCTCAACGTGTCTACATCTACATACGAGTAAAAAAAAGGTACTACGAGAAATATACCAAGCATAAAAAATATTTATTAAATAACAGCGTATTCTTAACCTTCGCTAAATAAACTCGAAAAAAATTAATTTTAATGTTTACTATGAATAATATGTACCTGTCAATTATGTATTCTCTGGGAACAATCCAAGATCAAAGATATATAATGAGAAGCGCTTGAGAGATAACCTGCACCGATTTAGAGTGATTTTTTTTATTGCTTTGAAAGAAAATTATAAATTTTTTGCTTTGAAAGGTTGGATAGTTAATACCTTTGTTTCTAAGAAAATAAAATGTTAATAATTTAATGAAATCATTTCATTTTTTCTCTCCTTTCTAGAAAAAAGTCTGTAAATTTAAAATTTCTGGTTTTATGAGGTCGGTAAAAACTCGCGGGGCGAACCTTTCAATAAAAAATTGATTATGAAACAAAGGGTGAAGGTTTCAAAGCAAGTTCAGATTTCCTAGCGTAACAATCTAATTAAATTTTGTAATGACGGCTTTATGCCAGAGATGTAAGTTAGAAAAAATTTAATAGTATACCAGTATTGTATCTGTATATTCTTTATGGATAATCCAAGAGCAAAGGAATATGATGAGAACCACTTGGAGCCCGAGGTGGGCTGTTCGAGACGAGACGATACGAGATTTTTATCCGGTCTTGGTCTCGATCTCGAAAAATTTTACCGGTCTCGGTCTCGGTTTCAAAGTCTCGGTAACGGTCGTGATAATTTTATTAATCTGAAAGCTAAATTAAAAATTTTTTAAAATAAATAAATAACTGTTTTTATGAAACTAGTCTCAATCGGCACGCAACTTTGAATTTTTTATAAGCGCCATCAAATTTTTAATCTTGAAAGTAAACAAACGATATATTTTTATTTTAAGTTAAAAAAAAAAAGGAAGTTGAACGAGAAAATTCTCAGAAAATTTTAATTGCAATCAACCTGTAAATAATAACAACACTTAATTCATCGCATATCTTTTGCAACCTGCAACTAAGTTCTGTTCGATTTTTTTTTGTTAGAACTCTCATTTTATTTTATAGAATTCTACTAAGAAATTTTTTTTATTTATTTTAACAAAGTATTCAGTTATTTATAAAAGATTGCAAAAATATTCTCAGTAACTAAGTATTCAACATTTCAAGTTATTCAAATTTTGAACATTTTAGACCAATCACATTATAATAAATCGAGGATATTCGATCATCGTTCATCATGTATAAAGAATTTTCAGAAAATAATGACAAATGAGTTATTTTCATAATTGTTCGATAATTTTTTTAAACAAAATTATTACATATAACTTATTTGAATTATCATATCTAACTGATTTGCAAAAAAAATGTTAAATATGTAGTATTCATGGGTAATGGTGTAAATAAAAAGGCTTAAGCTCTAAGTTTTAAAATCTTTATGCATCATTCCGAATTACGGGTATACCTAAAATGACCTACTGCGGCTGTTCACCGAAATTATCTCTCGCCGAAAAAATCTAGTGAAAAGAACTAGACAGTGAAGCGGACACTGCAGTGGGGTCCACAACAGTGAGTTGTTTAATCAGCGCGCCGCATGGAATATTTAAATTAAAAAAAAAAAAAACTTTTGCTGGAATTGAATTTTTATTCAAATTTTTTTTTTGTTAAAATATATTTTAAAAAATCTAATTTTCTAGAATTTTTTTTTAATCAGCTTTTTCGGAAAAACATCCATTTTTCATGAAAAAAATAAAAGAAAATTTCGCAATGAGTTGAGTTGATGGCATTTTAATAAATCAATCTGATGAAAATACACAAATTAAAATATTCAAGTGGTGAATATGATTGAGCTTAAAAATCTATATAAAATTTGGTATGAATTATAATTGATGAAACTCAAAAAAGCGCCACTTTTTTGTAAGTGTGTACAGGCTTGAAAAATTTATTTTGGTTTCCGGCTACATCTGATTGTCTCTGATTTGAAACAATTCATTAATTAATAATTATGATATAATTTCTTATACAGTATGGTTTACACATGATAGATATTTTTGAACAAAAAAGTATATTTAGTTTAATTTTAGTAAAAATAATAGACTCCATCGAAACCAAGATTCAACTTTAAAATATGAAGTTTGTCATGAATTATTTAAACAATGAAACTTTCAAATTATTCAGTCCAGTGGTACACTACAGCTTCATAATATTCATTTTCTTTTTTTTTAACTGTTTGATTAAGGTAGGACCGCACAAACTAGAAAGAGATGTGTTAAAAATCTAAAACTTTAGGAAGTCGAAGATAAATATAAAAAAATGATGCCACTAAATTTTCAGAACCTGGGAGTTTTTCGTTTTTGAGTAATTTAATATTAACATCGCGTCGATTTAACCCGTAGTCTTGTGGGAGGGCACATTTTTTATACAATTTTTACATAATTACATGAGATCAGGTTTTCAGAAAATTTGTCAGTTTAACTAGAATGCACAAGAATCACATAGAATTAATTAAATCATACATTCGGTTCCTCTAAGTATTAATAAAAAACAAAAATTTGTGTTCTAGGTTAAAAAAGCTTCTGCTGCTAATGCATTTCTATATCTATATACGCGTGAAGCTAGTCAAATGTTTAACCGAAAATGCATCTTGACTAGAGCCGTAGATGCGGTCCTACCTTAAGTACAACTTTCTAAAAGTCTGAATTAATAAGAATTAACTTGGTCAAAATATTTAAATTTAGAAAACCACGAAGAACACTAAACTGCTACTGAGTACGAAAAACCTGAGTAAAAATTATAAATATAAAAATACGTGTCCGCGAACTCAAACCACTAAGTATATATCAGCCTGAAAGCATTGAAGTAATAGATCCAATTTTTTCATCAGTAGTTTCTTAATGAGTATTAGGTAATACTTCTTTCAGCAAAAGGTCTTCTTCCTGACTTTTTTCTGAACAATAATTAATTAATTTAATCAAAAATTATTTTATTGTAAACATTTTTTGTCATTTTTTTGTTAATTACTTTAGAACTTATTGTTTCTCTTATTTTTTTATCAGACTTTCAAAAACAAAATCTGGATTTTGAATGGCTTTTAAACCTCTTTTTTTTCTTTTGCGAAGCATCTATAATGTGTAAACCATACTGTATAAGGTTTAAGATGTAATGAGTTTTTTGTTAATTTGATATGAAATATTAGGGTAAGAAGATATGCGTTAAGGACGTTGCCTCGTGAAATAAAATCCATAAGAATCGTTTGAAAATTATTGCAATCTTTAAGTTTAGGCTTAAGGAATAACTTGTTGACCGTTTTCAAAAGATTATTGATTGTATTCTGATTATTGTTAAAACATGAGTAAGTGAATATGTATTATTGTCTATACATTATTATTGCCTTCACTAAAGTACATAAGAATCACTTAACCTAACCTATTCTTTGACATAGTTATTTAATATTTTTACACTAATTGTATTACATCATTGTACATTTATTGTTTAGTACAATAAATAATAAATTATTAACAGTATAAACTACTTCTGCATTCATTGACAGTCTCTCCGAAACGATATTTTCATTTGGTTATACTACTTGTAGCACAAGTAACTCAATGGTACCATGCGATGAGTATTATTAAAAATTTATGTTGTTACGATTGTCATATTTAAAAAAACTAAGCTAATTTCAACTTAATTAAAAATAAACTATCTATCCTTTTATTTTTTCCTAAAAATCGATTGGCATAGGCGGATTTTAACTTTACTTAAATAATAATTTAATTGTTTAAATAACTATTTCAGTCAACTTGTTACGACGATCCATGCTACATTTTTTTATTTCTTATTATTTTAAAGAATTATTGCCAAAATTTCAAGAGTGTGCTTCAAAAATTGAAAAAGTTTCAATACTACTGAAAAAAACATAGTTTGGCGGATTTACTCATATGCAAATTCAAATTCATGAGGTTAATAAGATATCTCTAAATTTTTTATGTTTATCGAGGGCGAGTGGTGGTTTTGTAAATAGGTCAGCAGGGTTTTCATGTGTACTTATCAATCGAACCTCTACTCGACTCTGAGATGCATAAGATTTCACAAAGTCTTTATGAGTTTGAGCCATCTCTTTTTTCTACCTTTTCTTTTTCTGAACTCTAAGTTTTCTTTCATCACCCCTATACTATCATCAAAATATAAAACTTTATTACAACCTTCCATCTGAGTATTATTTACCGCGGCTTTATTATCACACCAAATAATCGCAGGACACGTTGTTGTTTCCATCATATCTCTAAATGCTTTATCTAACGATATTATCTCACTACAAGTCTCGCTCATAGTCATGTACTCAGCATTACACGTCGATGGGTTGCTTATGGCTTCTCCATGAGACTGGATGACCAAACAGCTTAGCTAAATAACCGTACGTAGATATTGACCCAAAGTTATCACGATTTCGTTTTGCCTCATGGGAATTTTTCTTAAGGACGTTGCCTCGTGAAATAAAATCCATAAGAATCGATTGAAAATTATTGCAATCTTTAAGTTTAGGCTTAAGGAATAACTTGTCAAAATTTCAAGAGGATTTACAATACAGTTGTTGAGAAATTTTAGTTCAAAGTTGGGCTAAAATCGCTCCAAATCAGGTGATTTAACATAGGCTCTTATGGGTAAACCATGCTGTTTTCATTTTGCTGTAGTTTTCGAACCAGGTTGGCAATCATCTTGAAATTTGGATATGTCATTCCTAGAGCCTTGAAGAACAAATTGCTATGGTTTTGGAAAACTTCTTATGGATTTTTAAACAATTTCGGCATTGTTTTGTTATTAAAAAATCAGTAAAAAGTTTGCTGATTTTTCCTTATTTTTAAAAAAGTTTTCTAGACTTTTGATTCACACTGTTAAAAACAAGAAGTCTTCAGTAATACTATGTAAAAATTTCAGAAAGTTTTATTAATTCAGTCTCGAGTACCAACGAGTTGAAAATAAAATAATTTTGTTAATTGACCAAGTAGACTCGAGGCGAATGTCAGTTGTTCCCGTGCCTAACCTATGGGCGGCTTCCCCCACTACTTCCGCGACGAGGCAACGTCCTTAAAGTAATTAATTATTATCTATGTTTTTGCTGCTGTAAATTAATTCATGTATTTTTCTTTAATACATTGTTCGTGTGAATATATGTGTATGAATATTATTCTTTATGGCTTTACTCCCACATTATAATTTAAATTTTGAAAATAAAATTTTACCAACACATGATTTAAAATAAAACAATTTGCACTTACGAAATTATAACATAATTTTTAATTAATTAATTGTTTCAAATCAGAGACAATCAGATGTGTGGCGGTTCGAACAGCCGGCGATCGCAACGTTCGAATCCCACAACTTCGTTCGTCTTCGCCAAGCAACGACGTCGCGCTTGACAACGAGGCAACAAGATCAACAACAAAAAAGGATTCAACTTCCAACCTCCACACACACCGGTCGTCGTTTTCATATTTAAAACTTTACACTAAACCTAACTGTAATTTGTCAAATAAACGTTAAATAATTATTGTAAATAATTTACTTTTATTTCATCTTATTCTGAGCTCGGGAAAGCTCATTAAAATTCACATTTCCCAAAGTGGTGACCCCGTAGTTACTTTTTCATAACCTTCTATTTTTTTTTTTTTTTTTCATCATTTTTCATTCACCGCAAAGTTCTTTTGCGCGCGACCGACGCGTGCAGAATAACATCATGATCAACCCCACACTTCAACCTACTGTTAACACTGGCCACGGTCAACAACTAGCCACTCAAAACAACACTCAGCAGGTCGTTGATGAAAACGGCGCTCATGCAGTTCAACAAAACGTACAACAGAACGTTCTTGGTGATGTTCCCGCAGCACAAATTCAACAGGTGCAGTTGGCCGTGGAGTCTACATCATCTTGCCATCTACCGAGGTTTTGGAAATTTAATCCCCAGTTATGGTTCGTCAAGGTTGAGTCGGCTTTTGGAACATACCGGATCCGATCAGACACAAGCAAGTACGACCTCGTCGTAAATACCTTGGACACGGACATCATTCAAGAAGTGTCTGATATCCTACTAAACCCACTTCACAATAACAAGCACGAGAGCCTCAAAGCTGCGATCCTTGAACGACTTACCGATTCGGCGGATCGACAGCTGCACAAGCTACTTAATGAATTGCAGCTTGGTGACAAAAAACCGTCGCAGCTGTAGCGTCACATGCGTTCTCTAGCTGAGAACGCAATAACAGATGAGGCGCTAAGAGTAAAGTGGCTAGATCTTTTTCCAGCCCAGGTTAGTAAGCTAATCAAAGTCCTCAAAGCAACAGGTCTAGACGAGCAAGCTACCCTTGCCGACGAACTTGTTACCAATGATCCTGAGATAGCAGCCATCAGCGCGGTTTCGTCAAATTCGGCGCTTACATCAAGCCAACCATCCGTTGCCGCTGTAGAAGATTCTCTTGCTCGAGAATTGGCCGCCATAAGACTTTCATTGGCTCAACTTGTCTCACTGACCAGGTAAAATCAAAACCTTGAAGATACGATCCAATCCCAGCAGAGGTCACGCTCCCACTCACGATCAAGGCAATTCGACAATAAAAAGGCCCGCTCCGATACTCCAAGCCGGAACCCAAATTGGTGCTGATATCACCAAAAGTACTCTGGCCAGGCCCAGAAGTGTAAGGCTCCTTGCACTTTTTCATCGCAGGGAAACCGGTAATTCCAACCTCGATTCAGGCGGCAGAGGTTGGAGATGCATTGCCTTCAGAAACCCGCCTCCACGTTTACGACCGAGACTGCCAAATCAAGTTCCTGGTTGACTCAGGCTCCGTAATTTCACTCCTTCCGAAGAATTCAGTCAAGTTAAAAAAATTAAAACGACAACCACTGACACTTCATGCTGCAAATTCTTCGCAAATTGCAACTTACGGCACTCATTTGATGACGTTGAACCTGGGTCTGCGTCGTTCTTTTCGTTGGTACTTTATCATCGCAGACGTTCAATCAGCCATCATCAGCGCTGATTTTTTGGCTCACTTTGGTCTACTTATCGACCTACGCACCAAACGGCTGATCGACTACGTCACAGGCATGGCTTCCTCTGGTTCGGTTTCAGCTGCTAAAGTCCATAGCGTCTCAGTGGTTACAACGCCAGCCGAGATACCCGATGGTGATTTAGGTAAAAAATACTTAGACCTTATTGAGGAGTTTTCAGATTTGTATTCGACAGACATCACAGCTGCGTCGCTCCCGGACTTACCTATTTTTCACACCATCGTCACAAAAGGTCCACCGGTTTTCGAACGCCCACGTCGACTTACTGGTGATCGACTCGAAGCCACTGAAAAAGAATTTGAACGTCTTCTTGAACTTGGCATCGTCAGACGCTCAAACAGCCAATGGGCAAGTCCAATTCACTTGGTTCCTAAAAGTGACGGTACGTGGCGCATCACTGGAGACTACAAGCGTCTGAACGCTTGTACTGAACCGGATCGCTACCCGATTCCAATCGTCGAGGACCTACTTTTGGAAGTTAAAGGCAAAATCTTTGCGGTCATCGACTTACGTATAGCTTTTTATCAAATTTCCATCACAGAGGAAGATATTCCAAAAACAGCCGTTACGACTCCGTTTGGACTCTTCGAATTCACTCGATCATCCATGTATATACGTAATGCTGCTCAATCATTACAACGAACCATGGACCATACGCTGCGCACGTTACCGTTCGCCAAGTGCTACCTAGACGACATCTTCGTCGATCCTGAAAATCACGAACAACACCTTGAGCATCTTCGACAACTTTTCGAGGTCCTTCGAGAAGCAAAGCTGCGTATAAACCCAGCAAAATGCGTTCTTAGCAAGGAAAAAGTTAAGTATCTTGGGTACATAGTTACAGTGGAAGGAATTACGCCTCCTCCCGACACCGTCAAGTCATTAGTGGAGTTTCCAAAGCCGTCGACAGCACACGATCTTTGTAGTTTCCTAGGCCTGATTAACTACTTTCATCGCACCATTCCAAAGGCAGCTGAAATCATGGCTCCTTTGAACAACATGCTCAAAGGTATCCCTCCGAAGAAGAAGCATGCCCCGAAGCGGACGATGCTTTCATTCCCAGCAAAACGGCTCTAGTGGAGGCTACTACAACAACTTTTCTCCGATCTGGCGCCCCACTGGTCTTGACTATAGATGCTTCGGACTTCACCATAGGTGCACACTTGGAGCAAGAATATCCACCTGGTTCCTGGAGGCCACTGGGTTTCTTTTCAAGGAAACTATCTGACACTGAAAAACGATACAGCACCTACGACAGAGAACTTCTGGCCATTTACGCTGCTATAAAATACTTCCGACGAATCCTCGAAGGTCACGCTTTCAAAGTTTACACCGACCACAAGCCTTTGACCTACGCAGCAGACAAGAATTCATCGAAAGCTTCAGAAAGGCAAGCACGATAACTCGACTACATTTTTCAGTTTCAGGTTACCTTGGAACACATAAAGGACAGGAATAATGTAGTTGCCGATGCCCTCTCCCGTGTCAACAGTGTCGCTATGCCTTCAGTATTAAATCCTGAAACAGTGGCCAAAGCTCAAACAGAGGACAAGGAGCTTCCTAACCTTATCAACAACCCACGATTGGCCATCCAGCCCTTAGTCATTGAAGGTCATACTGTTTATTGTGACTCTTCAACCGGTATCGTCAGACTTTACTTACCAGAAAATCTACGTAAGACAGCCTTTGAGTTGCTTCACAACCTTGCTCATCCCGGGGTACGTGCAACAGTCAAACTCGTTTCCGAGAAATTCGTCTGGCCAAGAGTTCGCAAGGACGTCGCACGTTGGTCTCAGCTTTGTGAACATTGTCAACGATCCAAGTTTCACCGCCATAACCGATCTGCAATGGGAGAATTCAAGCTACCTGACTCAAGATTTGATCATATTCATGTGGATTTGATCAAAATGCCTTTGGTCCAGTCGTTCCAGTACTGTGCGACCATCATCGATAGGTACAGCAGGTGGACTCAAGAGATCCCAATACCGAACATGAGTGCGAGGACAGTTGCTAAGGCTATGCTCAAAGACTGGATCAGCCTTTTCGGCCCTCCGTTAACGTTCACCTCCGATCAAGGCAAGCAATTTGAATCAGCCCTTTTTACTGAATTAGGTAAACTCATAGGTGCTAATCGGGTACGGACGTCCACGTATCATCCACAATCTGACGGAATGGTTGAACGTTTTCATCGTACGCTCAATGCTGGCCTCATGTGTCACCCGGAGATTCCATGGCCTGATTAAATCCCGATGGTCTTATTAGGTCTTCGCACGGCATTCAAGGAAGGTCTTCAAGCTTCACCAGCCGAGATGCTATTTGGTACGACGATAAGAGTCCCTGGAGATTTCTTTTCGGCAGATAAGAAAACTTACGTCGATCCAGTTTCGTTTGTCGAAGGCTTCCGCCGGCTCACCCAGGCTATCAAACCAGTGCCCGCTTCCAGACACGTCACCGAGAAGCCTTTCGTCTTCAGCAAGCTGTCTACCTGCTCACATGTTTTCAGGCGAATCGACTCCATCAGGAAGCCTCTGGACACACCCTACTCTGGCCTTTACAAGGTTGTTCGACGAATGAACGAGCGAAACTACGTAATTGACATTAATGGGAAAGCACGCACGTACTCCACTGACGTTTTGAAGCCAGCTTTCATTGAAGCCTCTGACCTGCCTTCTTCGTCTCGCGAGCCTACGGCCAAAAACAACACGACGCCAGCTTACGACTCCCAGCTATCAATGAGTTGTCCAATTGCAAAAAAACGAGTTTCGTTCTGCTCAACACCTGCGGGCAGTACTGGAGGGGGAGTACCTGTGGCGGTTCGAACAGCCGGCGATCGCAACGTTCGAATCCCACAACTTCGTTCGTCTTCACGCGCCAAGCAACGACGTCGCGCTTGACAACGAGGCAACAAGATCAACAACAAAAAAGGATTCGACTTCCAACCTCCGCACGCGCCGGTCGTCGTTTTCATATTTAAAACTTTACACTAAACCAAATTGTATTTTGTGAAATAAACGTTAAATAATTATTGTAAACAATTTACTTTTATTTCATCTTATTCTGAGCTCGGGAAGGCTCATTAAAATTCACATTTCCCAAAGATGTAGCCGGAAACCAAAATAAATTTTTCAAGCCTGTACACACTTACAAAAAAGTGGCGCTTTTTTGAGTTTCATCAATTATAATTCATACCAAATTTTATATAGATTTTTAAGCTCAATCATATTCACCACTTGAATATTTTAACTTGTGTATTTTCATCAGATTGATTAATTAGATGATGCCATCAGCTCAACTCATTGCGAAATTTTCTCTCATTTTTTTCATGAAAAATGGATATTTTTCCGAAAAAGCTGATTAAAAAAAATTCTAGAAAATTATATTTTTTTGAATATCTTTTAACAAAAAAAAATTTGAATAAAAAATCGATTTCAGCAAAAGTTTTTTTTTTTTTTTAATTTAAATATTCCGTGCGGCGCGCTGATTAAACAACTCACTGTTGTAGACCCCACTGCAGTGTCCGCTTCACCGTCTAGTTCTTTTCACTAGATTTTTTCGGCGAGAGATAATTTCGGTGAACAGCCGCAGTAGGTCATTTTAGGTATACCCGAATTACAACTTGCATTGAGAATGGCATCCTGTCAGCTCAAGCACCCTTCGGCAACTGCCCTCTGCGGCGCGCGGCTGCTAAGTCCCTCGAAGGGCCCGCCCACTCTCACCAAGCTAGCCTTGCTTGCAGTTTTCAGGAAGATACTAGCTTCCTGGCTGCTTCACACAGACACACCACCTACGTCATTACAGACTACCCATCTCTCTCGCTCTCTCTCATTCCTATCCCTATACCTATAGCTACACTACCGATCCCACAAATATTACAATAAATAAGTTCTTCTAAGTCACTTGCGGACCAAGAACCAGATATGGAAAAGGTTCTTACTAAAACCCCCCATAACGCTGGGGGGAGCGATAAATCATTAATTTTTTATAAACAATTAAATAAACCGGTAAGCTCTAAACCCCCATAGCGCTGGAGACAACGATAAATAAATATTTTTCAACACACGGCGCAGAAAGTTCAAACTTTCTGATTTGTCCCAAACAGGGAGTTTGAACTTTCCTTGCCTCCTGTTGAAAAATATATTACACACGAGGGAGTGCAAAAATGAGCTAACCCTTAGCAAACCGAAATTGATGCCCGAGCCGAAGGCGAGGATTCGACTTCCAACCTCCGCACGCGCCGGTCGTCGTTTTCATATTTAAAACTTTACACTAAACCAAATTGTATTTTGTGAAATAAACGTTAAATAATTATTGTAAACAATTTACTTTTATTTCATCTTATTCTGAGCTCGGGAAGGCTCATTAAAATTCACATTTCCCAAAGATGTAGCCGGAAACCAAAATAAATTTTTCAAGCCTGTACACACTTACAAAAAAGTGGCGCTTTTTTGAGTTTCATCAATTATAATTCATACCAAATTTTATATAGATTTTTAAGCTCAATCATATTCACCACTTGAATATTTTAACTTGTGTATTTTCATCAGATTGATTAATTAGATGATGCCATCAGCTCAACTCATTGCGAAATTTTCTCTCATTTTTTTCATGAAAAATGGATATTTTTCCGAAAAAGCTGATTAAAAAAAATTCTAGAAAATTATATTTTTTTGAATATCTTTTAACAAAAAAAAATTTGAATAAAAAATCGATTTCAGCAAAAGTTTTTTTTTTTTTTTAATTTAAATATTCCGTGCGGCGCGCTGATTAAACAACTCACTGTTGTAGACCCCACTGCAGTGTCCGCTTCACCGTCTAGTTCTTTTCACTAGATTTTTTCGGCGAGAGATAATTTCGGTGAACAGCCGCAGTAGGTCATTTTAGGTATACCCGAATTACAACTTGCATTGAGAATGGCATCCTGTCAGCTCAAGCACCCTTCGGCAACTGCCCTCTGCGGCGCGCGGCTGCTAAGTCCCTCGAAGGGCCCGCCCACTCTCACCAAGCTAGCCTTGCTTGCAGTTTTCAGGAAGATACTAGCTTCCTGGCTGCTTCACACAGACACACCACCTACGTCATTACAGACTACCCATCTCTCTCGCTCTCTCTCATTCCTATCCCTATACCTATAGCTACACTACCGATCCCACAAATATTACAATAAATAAGTTCTTCTAAGTCACTTGCGGACCAAGAACCAGATATGGAAAAGGTTCTTACTAAAACCCCCCATAACGCTGGGGGGAGCGATAAATCATTAATTTTTTATAAACAATTAAATAAACCGGTAAGCTCTAAACCCCCATAGCGCTGGAGACAACGATAAATAAATATTTTTCAACACACGGCGCAGAAAGTTCAAACTTTCTGATTTGTCCCAAACAGGGAGTTTGAACTTTCCTTGCCTCCTGTTGAAAAATATATTACACACGAGGGAGTGCAAAAATGAGCTAACCCTTAGCAAACCTTTGACACCCTCGCCTTCGGCTCGGGCATCAATTTCGGTTTGCTAAGGGCTAACTAATTTTTGACTCCCTCAGGTGTGTAAAATACTATTTTTATAAATAATTAAATAAACCACCAAGATTGAAACCCCCATAACGCTGGGGGGAGCGATAAAAAAATTATTTTTTATAAACAATTAATTAAACCGTCAATGGGGGTTTCGAGCTTGGTGGTTTATTCAATGTTTAAAAAAAATGTTTATTTATCACTCTCCTCATTGTTATGGAGGTTTAGAGCGTGTCGGTTTATTTAATTATTTATAAAAAATAATTTATATATCGCTCTCCCCGGCGTTATGGGGGCTTAGAGCTTGGCGGTTTACTTAATTGTTTATAAAAAATAATTTTCTTATCGTTGTCCCCAGCGTTATGGGGGTTTAGAGCTCGTCAGTTTATTTAATTAGTTATAAAAAAATATTTATTTAACGCTCCCCCCAGCGTTATGGGGGTTTTGAGCTCGTCGGTTTATTTAATTGTTTATAAAAAATAATATATTTATCGCTCCCCTCAGCGTTAAGGGGGTTTCGAGCTCGTCGGTTTATTTAATTGTTTATAAAAAATAATATATTTATCGCTCCCCTCAGCGTTATGGGGGTTTCGAGCTCGTCAGTTTATTTAATTGTTTATAAAAAATAATATATTTATCGCTCCCCCCAGCGTTATGAGTGGAGTTTTTGCCCCCCGTAAGGGCAAAAACTCCACTTCGCTAAGCTAAACTTTATGAAATAAAAAGTATTTATATGCAATAAAAATATTCGATGGTCCCAAAGTTTTTAATGTTAGCTTTAATTCTCTTCGGGGCAGGGATTCGACATAACAAGCTACGTATTTCTTAGCAAGGGATAAATCAAAAATAGCGGGAACGACTTGTCGCGTTTTTAACTTGGCAGGAGGTCGATAATTTAATTGTTTATTATCGTGGTGATTGAGCACGCAAGAAGCTTGCATTCTTAACGTGGCATGAAACTGTCCGCGTACTTTTAACGTGGTGGGAAAGCATTTTTGAATTTTGTAATTTAAGGAATTTTTTATTCAAGGCTGCGGGGGGTATTGTTGCTCTTTTCTTGGGTGGGGGGTAACTAGTTAAAATTCTTATCGCCGCAAGAAAATTTCGGGTAAAGTTGGGGTAACGGATTTTTTTAATCGTGGTAAACCCTTCTTCTAGCTCTTTACCTGGCAGCTTTTGGCCTGAGGTTTTTTTTTCGCTGAGATACACTCAATATGTTATATCAACCGTTGCAAACTCATAGTATGCGCTATAGCGTACGCTTTATTGGTTTTATATCATGCGCTATAGCGTATGCTATAAACCTCTCACAGCGTACGCTATATTGTATTTTATAGCGTATGCTACAAACTGCTCCTAGCGTACGTTACGAAGCTCTCCTAGCGTATGCTACGAAACGCTCCTAGCGTACGCTATTTTTGTCGTACGCTACAAACCTCTTCTAGCGAATGCTACAATTTAGCGTGCGATATTACTATCTCAAGGCGTACTCTACGAAGATCTCACAGAGAAAGCTATATCTCATAGCATACGCTATAGCGCACGCTGTAAACATCTCAAAACGTGCGCTATATTTTATAGCACACGCTATAGCGTACGCTACGAAGATCTTAAAGCGTTCGCTATATTTCATAGCATACGCTATAGCGTACGCTGTAGACATCTCATAGCGTACGCTCGTGCGCTATAGCGTACGCTTGAGATGCCCTCTAGACATACTCAGAATAAATAGTGTGAATTTGAATTTTGGCACTTAAGCCGTTAGTTTAGACTGCCTCGGTCAGAAGTCAGTTGAGCGACTCACGCGCGGCGTGGTCGCCGAGAAGACTTCCGTCAGCAGGCAGTCGTTATCAGCTAGAGAAAGCGAGCAGTCGTGTTTTAGTGTGCTCCTCTATTTAAAGTCAATGATTATTTCCAGAGGTAGAATGCCACCCGGTCAAAACGGCATGATCGACTCTCCTCTATTTGTAAACCTTCAAACCTATAAATAAATAAGTAAAGTTCGCGTTCATTATTAATAAATCAAAGGCGTTGTTTTTTTAAACCCCCAGTGAATCCTAACTTCTCCTCACCTCCTTAAGCTCGTGATAATTTTCTCAAACATATGGCATCCCTTGTGGGGAAAAGTTCCCCGGAAAAAAAGCGCGTCGCGAGTGAGAAAAGAAGAGGAGAAGTGCATCGACGCTGCCATTTTCAACACCGCAAACGGCTACCGACGCCTCGCCGAAGAGCGACTTGAAGCAGCGCGGCCATATTGGAAAAGGGGAGGAGACTCACCTGCTGCACGAGCCACGGAGCAACATAGACGCTCAACGGCTCGACCAAAAACTAAGACGACGGTGGATCAGAAGTCGACTTGGCAACACCGCTTGCATTAAGCTGAAGACCATCGGCCTGCTACGTCCCTGCCGGCCTGCAGCCCCTCTGCAGTGGGAGAGAGAGAGAAGGCGCCACCTCGACCAGCTGACTCCGCTAATACGGTGGGTCCGCTCCAAGTCGCAAACTTGTGTTGCGCAATTTAATAATTTCAATTCTTTTTTTTGTTTTTTTAGTCTTGGAACTGTGTGGGTAAAGTTAGCTACATTGTTTTCCATTCTATTTTGCCTTTTCTTAAATTTATTCATTTTTATCTTTACAAAACAAATAGTCAGTTGACTTAATTACTCAATAATTAAACACAGCTGCCACTATTTTGACAAATAAGTGCCTATTTTATGGTCAAGTTAGTATCAGTATAAGGAATATTTTTTCTCATTAATCTAAGATCAAATTGAAATTTAATTTTATTTATTGTTCTACCTTCTCATACACAATTAAATTTGCAGGTGAAACTACCTGTTAAACTGAGGTCTACGCTGACTGTCAAACCACATCTGAGCAACCTTTGACACCTGTGGGAGCAAGCGAAGGGACTTTCTTCACCAACTGGTAGTCCTCGAGCTCTCATACAGCTGATAGTCCAGTTAATGAACAAAACTTTTTCTCTATTGAAACCTACTGGCTGAAATTTTGATACAAGGGGTTATCGGAGCCGGAGATTCGATTGGTGAAGTCAAAAATTAGTTATCTATTGTGGGTTGGGAGATAAACGTTTTTCTTTAATAACTTTGAGCCAAATTAAGATATTGAAAAATTTTTTTGTGCATCAAGTAGAAAAAAAAATTGCGAAAAAAAAATTTGTATGGCACTTTTTTCGTATATTCATTATTTTAGCTTCCAGAGCCTTATAAAGTTTTTTAAATATATTTTAAAAGTAAATGATTGCACCAAAATTTTCTCTTTTCGGCTAGAAGTTCGCGATCGCTCTGGAACATGTGTTGCCCCCCGCCAGGGAGCCCTGCTGCGAGATTTTGAAGCCACGCGTTGAACTTTTAACTCCTGCAATAACTTCCGTACCTGTTCGCTCTCACAATTTATATTCTTATTGTTAAAATAATTATTTAAAAAATTTTTTTTTGTTATGGTTAATATATATATTTTTTTTAACCAAAAACAGCAATAGCAATCATTAAATTTCTTTTTTTTTATAATAATAAAATTTTATAATAATAAAATTTATTTAAATAAATTCAAAAAAAATTAAAGCTTCCTTTTCTCATCATTTAAAATAGGAAAAAAGTTAATTATTTATTGAATAAAATTATAAGGTTTAAACTCAAAATGCAACTGAAATACTTTTCAATGTTAGTGTACTAAATAATAGTTATTTTTCTTGAAATTTCGATCTATTTTTATTAATAAGCAAATAACTACGATTTTTTCCTATAATTTATATCATGGTAAAACTATTTTAAAAAAATTAAAGCTTTTTTTTCCATGATCAAAAAATAGGGAAAAAATAAATTATTTTTTGAACAAAATAGTTAGTTTTTAAATTCGGGTTGTTGGTTTAAATTATATTTTTTTTACTGTTCATTTTTTTTTTAATTAAATTTTATTTATATATTATATAACACTTGTAACATTAAATTAAATATATTTAAAATATATAGAAAAAAAAATTGAAACAAATACAACATTTATTAAATTCTATACTTTTGTATCTAGTGCACTGGATTTTTTTTTATTTTTTGAAGGTTTCTGTAAAAATTTTTATTGCAACATTTATATTTTTTAAATACTATTTACATCTTTATAAAATGAGGTTCAAAAAATTAACAAATATCAAAAATTGTCATCGTAATTATACTCGTACATGTCATCTGAATATTCATCATTTTCGTCCTCGTCTACATCAGATTTATTTTCAATTTCAATTTCTCCTAATTTTCCAAAATAAAAGTTCTCGCAGCTTATTCCATCATGATTCTTGCAAGCATCTGAGCAAGTCACGCCAGCTTTTTTGCATGAACAACGTGCTGTATCACATTTAGATCGACAGTTGCAGAATATCTAGAAAAAAGTCATTAATTTTATAAACATAAAACTAAAACTGTTGAAGTGAGTGTTTATGAATTTTTTTTCTTACCTTTTCGAGTAATTGTTTCGGAGCAACTGCTTTGGAAGTCATTATTGGCAACAACATAAACTTGGTTCTTTTCCATCCCCATTCTTCTGGATTACAAGGATTATCTAACCATATCTGTATTTGGTAATACACACGTTTCGTGTGTTCAGCTAATGCTTCTTCAGTAGGTGGCAATACCTCTAAAGAAACAGGTTTTAATTTTTCAGAGACAGATTTTTGAAAAATTTTGAACCTCAAGTCTGAGAGTGATGGCGTGGATTCTTCATCTTTTTCATACACAGAATATAGTTGAATAACTATTTCTATTGAAACTTTAAGCAACTCATCAATTTTTTGGTTTGGTTTATAAAAATTTAAAACAGATGTTTTCAACTCTATGTTTCTTTCTATTAAGGATAATATAGCTTTCTTTCCTTTTCCAAAAAAAGTGCTCGTTGAATCGCAGCCAGCAAATGCATGTGCAAATAATATAAAAGATTTCATGTTCCGATGCTCATCCAATCCAGTACTAAACAATTCATCTCTTTTTTTTCCAGAAGATACAATTTTATGAAAATATAGATTTTCAGAGTCATTGCTCAAACCAATCAAAAGAACCAATAAATCTACGTCATTGCCAGCTACTGCAACATGTAAATCTGAGTCTGTAAATTTTCGGATGTTACGTTCCCTTTCCAGTGCTTCTCGAACAATTGTAGTATCAGCATCTTCATGAGCTACAGTTGTTTCGAAATTTTTGCTTCTTAAATACTTGGAAAGTAAATCGACAAACTTGAATTTATTTGCAGTATTTAACAGAAACTGTGATTGAGACAAAGTAACCATAGCATCTTCAGTTATTGATATATCCGCACCAATAGTTTTTTCTCGTCGTCGATAACGTTCATAAGACTTTACGCCAATTATTTCTGAGCTATAACCATCAAAAACTACTTTTGCGGAATTACCAAAACGAGTACAAATGTAATGATAGTATTTTTCAAAAATCATTTTGAAAGTGACACTATGTGGCCATTTGACAGCATGTAATAACCACCCCCCATCTACAATGTAATATAGTTTGGATTTTAAACTTTCGAATTCATTTTGTTTCACAGCACAAAAAATTTTATAAAGCTCACTTTTGGCTGTTTTTCTCATCAGTCCATTACTGTCAAATAAACTTTGAGGAAATGGAGAGAGCTCATATTCGAAAGCCTGCTTTGTTTCAATATTATCTGAAAAATTACACGAGATCCTTTGAAACAATAAGGTACTATTAATCGTACTTACGTTTGGATCAACGTGTATTCCGTGTTGAGCTGCTGCAAGGTTTTTAACTTTGAACTTATGACTTAAAGCTAAATTCAAAGCATTTTTATTTTGCATTGTCAACATGGCTTGCAATCCCAATTCAACTGCATCATGACAATTGATATTAGGACCCCCTATGATTCCAGTCGATAATGAAATTAAAGAATCTTCTTTTTGGAATGGATTGTGTTGTTCTAACCAGAAAACTAAGTCTTGGATATCACTACTATCCTTGGTTTTACGGCTGTTCGATAAATCTTTATGTTGTTCGCTAGATTCGGCTTTGATGTTAGCATAATTTTCCATGCAATTCATGATGTCAACAGCTGATGGCATACCCTGCAAATATCGTGCAACTACACCAGGTGTAACTCCTCTGCCATGTTTTAAATCTGTACCAAAAAACCGGTTGAGAGTTTGTTCGATAGTCATGTCAGAAAATATTCCACTCCATGCTTTGTCGGTTCTCCTGATTGTGAAAAAGCCTTCCTCAGAAAATTTTCGATATTCTTCATTGTCATGCATCTTTATTTCTAAATTTTCCATGTTTTGAAGGTATATCTGTGCACTTTTCGCATAATGAATGTGCCCAGCTGCATGTAATGTTGGTAACATTTCTTTAACACTACTTAAATGCATTTTGAAGTCTCCAAGTCTCTCTGCTTCAATGAATCGCAACATTACAGCAACAGATTTCAAATATCTAATCCAAAGTTTGGCTGTGGGTCCATTGTTTTCTAAAGAATTTAATCGATCAGTGAACACTTTATTAATTTGTTTCATAAAATGATCAGAAAAATCTTCATATTTTGGTGCCGCGTCTTCACTGTACCATTTAGAAAAAAAATCAGCAATATATTTTTGTTCAGGATTATTTGTACCTAAAGTTTTATTAATGAAAATACCAAGAGCTGTAAAAGTTAAAATGTGTGCTCGCAATGCTCTTGAGAAAGCGTGGCCAGTGAACATACTTTTGATCGAATCAGAAGCGTACACCACAGACCAAAGTTCTTCCAAACCGCTTCCCTCCATTACATAACAAATCGCACCCATATATGACATTAATAAATGAAATCCACCCAAGCGTACATAAACATTCTTAAATTCTGGATTGCCAAAAACAATGGACATTGCTTTCCAGAAAAGAGGTTGATCGAAAGTGACAAAGCACAAAGTTTGGTTTAATTTATAAGTTTCGGCTAAAGCATATTTTAGAGCTGAGTATATAGTATCAATATTTGAAGGCGGAGTATTTATAAATGGTAAGCAACGTATATGAGATATATCGAAGCACTTTTCTCGTGAAATAACTTCCATATATCCTTTCCATGATGGCAATTCCGGCATATTTTCAACTTCACTTAATATATTTTCTTTTTTTTTATTAGTTTCATTTATGGTCTTGCCATATAAATAACCTACATAAGAAGTTGGAAATGATTCTAAATTGGGAAGTTTTAAGCTCTCAACTGACTCAAAATCGATACTCTCCAAGCCTTTTTTTGGATCAAACTTGCATGTTAAATTTTCTATCTGATGTTTTGTAGAAATTTCTTCAGGGGTTGGCATTTTCTTGCATTTTTTTATTTGACCTTCATACGTAACATTGTATTCTGGAGTATATACGGCAATACCTCCAAGATTATGAAATGTTTCTTTCCCGTCTAAAGTTCGGACATTATGATCAGTATTGTCAAACACAAATTGTACAAAAGTACCTTTTTCATATTTAATAACTGGTGGATTCATGATTGTTGAAGCTTCGTGTAATTTAATGTTATGGTATGAAGCGCAAACACCTAGTTTTGACAATAAATCAATGATTAATTTTGAACCGGATTTTCTGTAAATGTAGGTACCCACAGCCAACTGAAGACACGAAATAAATTTCCGAGGTTTAAGTATAGAAATCATACTGTGTGCAATGCAATTTTGTTTAATTTTACTATTTTCGGTAGTTTTGTTCGAATCATTATCGAGAAGATTTTCAAGAAAAAAATTTAATGATTCAGGCACATCTTTGTAAGTATTATCTAAAAACTTGTTAGCTTGCGGATAGACATCCGTTTCATATTTTTTTTTATTGATTTCTTTGTAAATTATTTTTGTCGCTGATTTTAAAATTAAATGTTTTTGATGATAATTCAATGAATTTACTTTGTTGAACCAGTTATCACATAAATCAGTACGGTTTTTAAAGTAAATTTTTTCTTTGTGAGTAAAAAGTATATCATTCATTTTTTCATCTAATAAATTTAAAAAAGTGGCTTTTGAAATATTGTAGTCTTTCAAAATATGACGAAAATTATCTACTACAAATTCATACTGTTCATCTTCTTCTTCTAAAAAAGTGGTAATTTTAGATATGAATTCATTTTCGTCATAATCACTTGTATGAGTCGTTTGTATAGGATAAATCATTTCGAAAATATTAGCAGAAGTTAAGTTATCAGCCGATACAACGTTGGGAATCGATGTTTTTTTTTTAGCATATGTTACTTGCAAATAACATTTTTTGTGATAAGTTATTGAAACAGTTTGAAATAAATTAGGCTTACAAAGTCGCTCGTAGATTCTTTTGCTTTTTTTATCTGTTTTCTTCCTAACTGTATTCAGAATTGTTACTAGAGTAGCTTCTTTTGTCATTGTTGCAGTTTGTTTTAAATTGTTCTGATAATTTCTTCCACATAAGCTGCAATCCGTAGAAAAATTGAAGTCATCGTCGCTGTCGGTTTCAACTCCACAATATCCTACAATAAAATTTTTTAATTAATCTGATGAATTATCTTTTCAAAGTAAGAAAAAAAATTTAATCATTTCATTTGAGTATGACAAATTAAGGGGAAAATTTAGCTAATTTTTAACATGTGTAGCAGAACACTTTTTTTGTTACTTTGAGCTTAAAAATTTTTTGAATAACGGCTGAAAATATAAAATAAAAAAAATACATGCGCACTTTTTTCATGTATGCTTTACACGATGCTGTAATTCGGAAAAAATGTTTTTCAATTGTTTATTAACAATTTAAAAAAAAATGCAGTTTATTCTAATTTTTTTTTTTTTTAACTATTTATATAGGATGAAAAAAATTTATTATGTCTTCAAAAATATTACAAAAGGTGTTTTCTTTTTTTATTTATATCCACCAATTATATTGTGATGATTCAAAATTTTTAATACTTTGCTTAAAAAAATTAAACATAAATAATTTTTGAAAAAAAATATTTTTTTAATGTATATTTTACATAAGAGATTTTTACATAAGAGTAAATTAATTTATTTTATCGTTTAATTTTTTTTTTCCTTTTACACATTTAATTCTTTAATTTATAAATTAAGGTCACCTTGGAAAAAAAATGAAAATTTCAAGTCTAACAATTGGGCCATCATTGCCAAAGAAAAATTCGCAGACAAAATAAAAATTTTTTTAATAAAGATAATTTATTTTATTACACAGACTAAATCTGAAGTACAGAGTAGGTCTTGAACTGCAACTTACCGTTTGGAAGCGACAAATCTTCTGAAGTATCCATTAATTCCTCCATCTTTCGTTCCAAAAAACTAATTTACTCAATAATTATAAACTATCTACAAAATAATCTGATTCTTTTAAACACAATATCACAAAGTAAGAATTAAAATCACCAGAGTCAGTAACTTAGTGCTCTTTCAGACTGCATCTAAAATGCTCAACTGACTTATTTTTCACGGAAAATTGGCATTTGGAAAGACTCAAAGTGAAGACAGATGCATGCTAATAATTTGGGTGGAGCAAGGCTTAGCTAAGATGCCTAAGGCAAAATCTTCAGACTGAGCCGTTTGCAGTTTTGAGCACCGTGAAGTTCATTAAATAGTTTCACCATAATATTTTAGGAAAAAATCGTAGTTATTAGATTATTAATAAAAATAGATCAAAATTTCTAGCAAAATAATTATTATTTAGTAACTTCGAAAAGTGTTTCAGTTGCATAAATTTTAAACTAATCGGTTTTGTATACAGAATTTAATAATTTTTGTATTTGTTTTAATTTTTTATCCTATATATTTTAAATATCTTTAATTTAATATTACAAGTGTTATATAACATATAAATAAAATTTAATTCAAAAAAAACCAACAGTGAAAAATGTATAATTTAAACCGAGACATATCCAGTTTAAAAACTAACTATTTTTTTCAAAAAATAATTAACTTTTTTCCTATTTTTGATGATGAGAAAAGGAAGCTTTAATTTTTTTTGAATTTATTTAAATAAATTTTATTATTATAAAATTTTATTATTATAAAAAAAAAGAAATTTAATGATTGCTATTGCTGTTTTTGGTTAAAAAAAATATATATATTAACCATAACAAAAAAAAATTTTTTAAATAATTATTTTAACAATAAGAATATAAATTGTGAGTGCGAACAGGTACGGAAGTTATTGCAGGAGTTAAAAGTTCAACGCGTGGCTTCAAAATCTCGCAGCAGGGCTCCCTGGCGGGGGGCAACACATGTTCCAGAGCGATCGCGAACTTCTAGCCGAAAAGAGAAAATTTTGGTGCAATCATTTACTTTTAAAATATATTTAAAAAACTTTATAAGGCTCTGGAAGCTAAAATAATGAATATACGAAAAAAGTGCCCTACAAATTTTTTTTTCGCAATTTTTTTTTCTACTTGATGCACAAAAAAATTTTTCAATATCTTAATTTGGCTCAAAGTTATTAAAGAAAAACGTTTATCTCCCAACCCACAATAGATAACTAATTTTTGACTTCACCAATCGAATCTCCGGCTCCGATAACCCCTTGTATCAAAATTTCAGCCAGTAGGTTTCAATAGAGAAAAAGTTTTGTTCATTAACTGGACTACTGAGTCAAATCATCTGAACTGTGCCACTAAAAATGATGCACTCGAATTTCATAAATATTTTTAAAGATTCTGATTGGCTGTTATCTTAAAATTAACGTCCTAAAATTTTTTTAAAAAATTTTAATTTTTGCTAAAGTTATAAACAAATGAATTGTAAGCATCTTTTTTTTTAAATTGCCATATTTTCAAGAATTTTTAATAAAAGTTCACAAAAATTTAATGGCAGTCTTAGGAATATGTACAGAACCGAACAAAATAGTAAAAAAATAAAATAAAATATTTTTGACAACAAATAATCAATTTTTTAATAAACAATTAAGGTTTTTACTACTTTCTCGACTATTTCAATTCAAATTTTTTTCACAGTATTATTGTTTAAAGTCTTCTTTGGACGATCGCATAAAAAAACTTGTGCATTCTTACTTAGGAAGAAAGTCATAAATGTTTAAACATTGACACGCGGGCGCTCGACGGCTGCCGAGCCGCGCGTACAGCGCCTTGCGACGCAACCCGCAACGCATCATACTTACTTTAGAGCTTTTGCATGCCGTTTTAAATAACAATATGAATTATTTTATAAAATAAAAACCTTTATTTACGTATTGACAATTACTCTTAATTATTAATTTACAGTTTTTTTGTAAGTACTTGTTTTTTAACAAATTTTGAATGACTCGAAATAATTTTAGATTCTAATAAAACCTCTCGCAAAACTATTTGTCTAAAAAGCATAAATAAAATGAATCCCTTTCATTTTCATCGTTTCAATATTCGTTTTTAATTTAAAAATAAAAGATTCAGAAATTCAAATAAATTTATTAATTGCAAAAATGTATTCGGGATGAAATTTAATAATTTTTCTAAATACATTATCTTGAATTATAAATGAAAAAAAATTTTTGATTAAAAAACAAGTTTTACTTTTGGGATATTCATTTAAGTTTCAAAAGTTTATTTTTTTTTTTTAAACGGACTTATCTCCATTTTCCTTTGACCCACAATAATAATAATAAACTAGTTTTGGAAAATTATTTTTATTTCAGGTGTCAATTGCTTACTGTAACTGAAACTGCAGATGATTTCATTGAGAATCTGTGTTCTGAATTACCGAGCATTTTAAAACATTATTTTATTGCTGAATCACAAGAAAAGTATTTAAAAACAATTAAAGAATCACTTAAAACTGGAGAATTTTTGGTTACTTTAGACTTTTCTGAAAATTACTCTTTTAAAGTTCAATACGCAATTCAGGCTCAACATTGGTGTACAGACCAAGCTTCTTTACATGTTTACGTTATCTACTATAAAAAAAACAACGTTGTTGAGCATTTAAATTTTGTAGTTTTTTCGGAGTGTAAGGACCACGATGCAAGTGGAGTACACTTGTACAATTCTAAGATGATTAAGTTTTTAAAAACAAAGTTTGAACCCCGAAACGTTAAAGAACTTATTTATTTTTCGGATGGGGCTGGGTCCCAATATAAGAATCGCTATAATTTATTGAATTTATTTTACCATGAGAAAGATTTCGGTTCGAAAGCAGAGTGGCATTTTTTCGCAACCTCCCATGGTAAAGGTGCCTGTGATGGCGTTGGAGGTTGCGTAAAAAGAGGTGCATATAGGGCGAGTTTGCAAGATAAAACAATTGTTACTACCGAAAAATTGCATGAGTGGGCGAGTAGTTATTTTAAAAAAATTAGTTTTGACATGTGCACATTATCTGAGTATCGTGATCATGTAAAAAGTTTAGAAAAAAGATTTAGCACAGCTAAACCTATTGTAGGAACACGCTCTTTTCATTGCTATAAGCCGAGTACAAAAAGTTCATTAGAATGTAAAATTATTTCGAGTCATTCAAAATCTGTTAAAAAACAAGTACTTCCAAAAAAACTTTAAATTAATAATAAAGAGTAATTGTCAATACGTAAATAAAGGTTTTTATTTTATAAAATAATTCATATTGTTATTTAAAACGGCATGCAAAAGCTCTAAAGTAAGTATGATGCGTTGCGGGTTGCGTCGCAAGGCGCTGTACGCGCGGCTCGGTAGCCGTCGAGCGCCCGCGCGTCAATGTTTAAACATTTATGACTTTCTTCCTAAGTAAGAATGCACAAGTTTTTTTATGCGATCGTCCAAAGAAGACTTTAAACAATAATACTATGAAAAAAATTTGAATTGAAATAGTCGAGAAAGTAGTAAAAACCTTATTTGTTTATTAAAAAATTGATTATTTGTTGTTAAAAATATTTTATTTTATTTTTTTACTATTTTGTTCGGTTCTGTACATATTCCTAAGACTGCCATTAAATTTTTGTGAACTTTTATTAAAAATTCTTGAAAATATGGCAATTTAAAAAAAAAAGATGCTTACAATTCATTTGTTTATAACTTTTGCAAAAATTAAAATTTTTTAAAAAAATTTTAGGACGTTCATTTTAAGATAACAGCCAATCAGAATCTTTAAAAATATTTATGAAATTCGAGTGCATCATTTTTAGTGGCACAGTTCAGATGATTTGACTCAGCTGCAACAGCTTTCTCTGAGTTCTTCGAAAGCCTTGGGTTCAAATTTACTGTTTTTTGTGGTTGTCAGAGTCAAATTGCCAAATTGGCGTTGGAGCCAAATTTTGCCAATCCTTATTCGTATAGTATAGTCTCAAATTATTTATATTGCTGAAGCCAATGTTGATTGTCTCAATTTTCCAATTTTATATTTTCAAAAATTCTAATTGAATTTTTTTATCCATTTGAGGTTTGTTTCAAGACCAACTTTCTCAAGACAATCATTTTGCCCACTATACCCAACTGTAATACGTACTAACTTTAATCACCCTTTGGTTTGTTTTCATCTCTAAGCGGTGTTCAGCTTGTTTGAATACCTTTTGATCTTTTTATTTAAAAGATCAATCCAACTGCTTACTAACCTTTGCCCCCACTCGACCCAATTAGAGTTGTTTAGGGATTTTCATTTCTTTTTTTCTCTCCACTTATTTGTTTACTTATTTACCTTTTTTCTTCTACCTTTATTTTTTTATTTTTTCACTTTCTTTATTTTTATTTTTTATTTTTTATTTTTTTAACTTTCATTAGAAATTATGTTAGAGTTTTCTTCCAAAATCAGCCACCTGCCTGGCTTAGTTGTTGTTTAGGGACCATTTCTACCCTTACCGATTCCCAGCCGATTATATTGAAATATTTTTTCAATAGAACTTTTCGCTTGGTGCACTACCTCAAGAAGGAGGGACTAGTCGCTAAGCAGCTCACAATTCGTGAGCACATTGCAAATCATTATATAAATTTCCTCAAGAAGGGTTCCACCAAATTGTCGGTGGAATTAGCCCAGAGGAGAATCATTCGACTTGACGAACTTTGGAATCAGTTCGTCGATAATGATCGCTTAATCAAGGATGATGAAAGTGCTGATTCAGGGCACGAATACTTCCAAGATGATCTTCTTTATCTGGTGCAGGAAGAGTATGATGACTCTCTTACTTGTTATCAGGCGTTTATTAAATCTCACTCTGTAGATCCGCCCATCCAGGTAAATGCTCCAGATTCTACTCCACAACTCGATCTCAAAGCTCTGAATAAGACTCTGCCCCAAATACAATTGCCCAAATTTTCGGGTAAATCCGCTGAATGGCCCCATTTTAGGGATATGTTTGTATCTCTGGTCCATAGTCAGCAAATTCCCGACGTTATCAAATTGACTTGCCTTTGCTCCAATTTTACGAGCAAAGCCCTCGACATCATTACGGACTTGCCTATTTCCGACAAGAGCTATGCGCCCGCTTGGGAAACGTTGAACGAGCGTCGATTGGTTCATAATTACCTAGCCTATTTATTCTCCGTCAAACCAATGGCTTCCGAAACTTATTTTGAGGTTAAACGCTTACTTAGCGAAACCCTTACACCTTTGAACGCTCTTCAAGCCTTGGAGCGGCCCACTTAATACTGGTCCGACATGATTGTTTTCATGTTAGTTCGAAACATGCACAGCAACACTCGTCGCGATTGGGAAAAGAGCCTCGGAAAACACATGAAGTAGCCTACTCTTGAGAGAGTAAAATCCTTTTTGGAAGCTCAAGCCTTAGTGTTTGAGTCTGTTGAGAGAACCGATAAACCTACATTAGTCACTCCCCCTAGCACCCCTAGGAAATCTGGTGCAACTACCACGGCATTGGCCTTGGTTGAGACTCTCAAGGCTTGTTCGAGGAAGAAGGAAAGGGATGACAGGAGGTGTAGCTTGTGCAACGAGGATCACGTTCTTGCTCGTTGCCCCAAATTCAAGGAAAAGACACCGGCTGAAAGGAAAACAATTGTTTTTCAAAGGAGGCTGTGTCTTGACTGCTTCGGTCCTCATCACATGAAGGACTGCAAATCCAAATTAAGTTGTCTTTATTGTCAAGGTCAACACCATTCTTGGCTTCATCCTGTTAAGGAAAAACCTACCGCACCGATAACTACCTTGGTACCTGGTGGTTTTCCCAATACGGGAAACATTTCAGCCTCTAAGGCTGACACTCACTTGAACATTGGCGCTACGCCCTTCTTTAATGGGGCTACCGCTCAGGCCGAACATTACTCAACGGTACTTTTAGGTACAGCTCGTGTTTTCGTTAAAGGACCCGACGGTCGAAAAATAAAGGTTAGAGCTCTAATCGACAATTGCTCTCAGTCGTCATTCATTTCTCAGAGTTTGAGAGAACAACTTGGCCTAGTCTGCTCCTCCAGCAACGCTCAAGTGTCCGCAGTTGGTGGTGTCCAAGCCATGGCTAGCCAAGCTCTCACACATTTCCAAATTAGTCCGCATTTCAACTCTCGATTTTCCTGCGAAGTTAAGGCATTGGTAGTACCACGGGTTTGTAACTACGTGCTTCCTAAAAAACGCCTAGTTTCAGACCTCTTGTATTTGTCCCACCTGAATCTGGCTGATCCACAGTTCTTGGATAGTACCGATATTGACGTACTCTTAGGAGCCGAGATTCACGCTAGAATCGTTCAGGAAGACATAGTACGAGGTTGACCTGATGAACCCGTTGCCACTGCAACGCAACTGGGTTGGTTGATTTCAGGCCCCGTCTCTTTGTTAAATTCTTTTGTTGCGCAAACTGTATCCCTCCACTGTTGCTCTCAGGAAGACTCTCTATCATTCGAGTTGCAGAGATTCTGGCACCAAGAGGAGATACCTTCAAATTCGAAAGTTCTTCACCCCGATGACGAAAGGTGCAAACAGCACTTCGTTCAAACTACCCGTCGCGACGATGACGGACGTTTCATCATCAGATTACCATTCAAGTCGGCCGAGAAAATCAAACTAGGCAATTCCTACGACAAGGCAGTCACCATGTTGAAGGAAATGGAAATTCGTTTTGAGAAGAATCCTGAGTTTAAGAGGTTATATTTTGAGTTCATGGAAGACTACATCTCTCAAGGTCACATGATTCCCGTTTCTGCCAGCGAATCTAACTTCAAGCCTCTCGACGAAAGTTTTTTTCTACCTCACCACGGGGTTCTCAAGCCCAGTAGTTCCACCACCAAACTGAGAACGGTTTTTAATGGCTCAAGCCAAACCAATTTAAAAATTTCTCTAAACAGTCTACTTCTTACTAGTCCAAGTCTGATGCCTGATCTTCCCGATTTGATTTGTGGTTGGAGGGTGTACCGTTACGTCTTTATCGCTGATGCCAAGCAAATGTACAGGCAGATTTGGGTAGATTCCGACGATATACATTTTCAGGCTATCGTTTGGCGTTTCGATCCCAGTCTACCTATCCAAATTTATTACTTGACTACTGTTACCTACGGTCTAGGCTGCTCCCCTTTCAAGCCAATCGTACTCTTCTCGAGTTAGCAAAGTTGTACCGTCTAAAATACCCTAAGGGTTCTAAATTGATTGAGGGTTCTCGGTTTATAGATGATGTGAATGCTGGTGGTCACACCCTCGAAGATGTCTTAGAAAAGAAATCCCAATTGATAGAGTTACTTAGTAAGGGAGGGTTCGAGTTAAGAAAATGGCTCTCAAATGAACCCAATTTATTGTCCGACTTGCCCAGGGATCATCTAGCTGCTGACCATGAATCAGTGTTTAACAATTTAGCTTCGGTCCCAGTTCTTGGTGTTGCTTGGCGAGCACCCGATGACTCTTTTATATTCAAGTTCGATTCTCAAATTGTTCAGGCCCTTCAACTAAAAGGTCCGTTTTGTCCAAAATAGCCAAGATTTTGGACCCAATGGGCTGGATAGCTCCGATCATCATCTCCGCCAAGATATTCATGCAATCTCTTTGGTTGTTGGAGTGTCAATGGGACGATCCTCTCCCCGGAGAACATGTAGAAGAGTGGGAGTCCTGGATCGGAAAACTACCAGCCCTCAACAACCTATCCATTCCTCGTCATGTTCATTTTACACTCCAGACTAGACTTTGTGAAATCCATGGATTCGCAGACGCTTCGGAAAGGGCCTACTCCGCAGCTGTGTATCTTCGAGTTGTTAGCCAGAACGAAGTGCACTGCTCCCTACAGATAGCAAAAACCAAAGTAGCACCTTTGAAAACGTTGAGTATTCCTCGTCTCGAACTCCTCGGAGCTCATATTTTATCTTAACTAGTAAAACACCAAAAATCAGTTCTGCCTGTCAAGATAGACTCTATACATTTATGGTCTGACTCTAAAGACGTTTTGTTTTGGCTGAGAAGCCATCCTTCCAAGTGGCAGACTTTCGTTGCAAATAAGTGCAGTGTCATTCAGACTGCTATCCCCGAAGCCTTCTGGCATCACGTCAAGTCCGCTGAAAATCCTGCCAACGTGGCCTCGCGCGGGATAAACCCAGAGTTGTTGTCTGAGTACAAATTGTGGTGGCAGGGCCCATCTTGGCTCTCAGAATCTTTAAGCCCTTGGTCTACAATTCCGGATGACTTGTCCTCTCACCATTTAGCTTGGTTTCTCACGTCACAACCCGAACTGCGCGTCCTGAAATCTGGAGCTTGGGTCTTTGCTATTCCGCCTTGGGAAGGCTTTTGCGAGTTACCGCTTATGTTATACGATTCGTTCGGAAATTGTTTTCAAAGGTGCTCCATAAAATCTCGAATATTAGTTATAAGTTTTATAGTTTTTTGAATCTCTCCAGCTTCGAGAGCGACGCTTTGGAACCGATCAAACTGATGATCGCCAAATTGTTATGGGCTTACCATAACCAGCGTGCCTTTTTCCGGGAAGAAATTGAGAAAATTTTGACCTCTTCCAAGCATGGTAGGAAACTACCCGGAGCTCTCCTCAAGCTCAATCCAATTGTAAAAGACGGCCTTCTTAGGGTTGGTGGTCGTTTGGACCATGCCCTACTCTCGTTTGACCAAAAACATTCGTTCATTTTGCCTGGCGACTGCTACTTAAGCCAGTTGCTTATTCGAAAATCCCATCTTGACACTCTCCATGGAGGAGTCCAATTGACTTTGGGAACACTCAGACAGGACGTGTGGATCATCAACGGTCGTAGAACGGTAAAGAAAGTATTGAAAAATTGTAAATCCTGTCTGAAGTTTTCACACCAGACAACGAATCCTCTCATGGGAGAGTTACCCAGTGTTCGTGTCACACCAGCTTGCCCTTTCGCCCATTCCGGCGTGGGCCACGCTGGTCCTTTTTCGATTCAGCTAACCAAGACTAGAGGTCGCGGTACTATGAAAGGTTATGGTTGCTTGTTCGTGTGCCTATGTACCAGAGCTATCCACTTAGAGCTTGCCGAGGATTATTCTACTCAATCCTTCATCTCTGCCTTCCACCGTTTCACGTTTAGGAGAGGCCACTGTTCTCTACTCTATGGTGATCAGGGCACTAATTTCATCGGTGCTGACGCCGAGCTTCACCAAGTGTTTCGAAAACGTTCCATGTTTATGAGCGAGGTTGTCGATGTTTTAGCTCAATCGGACACCCTTTGGAAATTCAATCCTCCAGGCGCCCCCCATTTAGGAGGCATTTGGGAAGCTGCCGTCAAAGCCACCAGCATCATATACGTAGAGAGGTCGGGGACATGGTTCTCACTTTCTCGGAAATGTCTACTCTACTTTGTCACATTGAGGCTTGTCTGAATTCACCGCCTTTGTTGCCTCTTTCAGACGATCCCTCTGACCTGAACTTTCTAACTCCTTCACATTTCTTAATATTAAGACCTTTTCATTTGATTCCAGAACCAGACTTCACAACCGAAAACGTTCCTGTTGGCCGTAGGTGGCAGCTCATTTCCCAGAAAATGCAGCATTTTTGGGCTCGCTGGCGCGATGAGTACCTGTCTTCCCTGCAGCCAAGGGAGAAATGGAGAACTCGCACTCGCTCCTTCCAACCAGGGGACGTGGTGTATATCAAAGCTGAAAACACACCTTCAGGACAATGGCCTTTGACGCGTGTAATGGAAACCTGCCCTGATCCTCAGGGTGATGATCGGGTGTGTGAACTGAAGACAGCCGATTCCAAGCTTCGCCGACCGTCAGTGAAGCTGCTCCTTCTAGTGCCCGCAGAAACTCGCCAGATGGATCCTCCAGCTGTGGAAGTTGGAGCTTGCAACTTAGTGTTACTTCAGCCTGTGAATAAGACTATCAATAATTAATCCATGCCCGCACGGACTAAGGTGGGCGGAATGCTTAGGATTAATAGTGTGAATTTGAATTTTGGCGCTTAAGCCGTTAGTTTAGACTGCCTCGGTCAGAAGTCAGTCAAGCAACTCACGCGCTGCGTGGTCGCCGAGAAGACTTCCGTCCGCAGGCACTCGTTATCAGCTAGAGAAAGCGAGCAGTCGTATTTTAGTGTGCTCCTCTATTTAAAGTCGATGATTATTTCCAGAGGTAAAGTGCCACCCGGTCAAAACGGCGTGATCACTCTCCTCTATTTGTAAACCTTCAAACCTATAAATAAATAAGTAAAGTTCGCGTTCATTATTAATAAATCGAAGGTGTTGTTTTTTTAACCCCCAGTGAATCCTAACTTCTCCTCGCCCCCTTAAGCTAGCGATAATTTTCTCAAACATTTAACATTTTAGGTACTTGTTTGTTGTATGACAATATTTTCTGTTTACTTTTGCCTTTCTTTCCAAACATTTGGTAACATCTGTTGCAGATCTATTATACCTCAAATACTCACTAAAATACTCCTCGTCAATAATTATTATGATTAGTGCAACTACTATCAAACAACCATTCTATAATGTTTTTATTCGCATCATTTACATTCACTTTCAACACTGACTTCTGTTGCCCACAGTTAATTCGATGCGTAGCTATGGTGCTCATTGGGTTAAGCTGCTCGTTAGTCTTCATCTCGTACTTGTGCTTGACCTCGTGCACCACTTCTGTTACCACGTGTGCCTTGCTGATCTTGCTGTTTGCGTTGATCTTCTGAGCCATGGTTGGAATAAACTTCTATCGCCTTGCGGTTTCTGACAACATCCGTTCATATTGTTATGTGACACTTATAATGCACATACAGCAACCCAAGAATGACAAGTCAGCAAGTGTATGCGATGCATTCTTGCCAGCGAGACAACAACCGGGCAAGACTGCAGCAGCGCTGGGTGTCTTAATTAGAGTTTAGTCGCGTAAAGACGAATTGATCCTTTGTCGAATCAATCATCTCGTAGGTCTTAGGATTTAAATACGTAAGTTGACGCGCATCAGTTTACTCCTTTGCCAGGAGAAATTGTATTATAATTAACTTTAAAAGTTTATAGTTTATATGCGTGTCGTGTAGCTCGGCAGTTAAAAAGTGTATTAAGTGTGTACCGAACAAGGACCCAAATAAATAACGTGTGAACCGCGAAACATCGTTGTTATTATTTCACCTTCCACTCTACAGCCGACGTGGAACTGGGACGCCAGAGCCTCCAGCAAGCTTCCTTCCCATCCGTCGACGCACGAGTGGGGACCGCGATCCCCCGGTAGCATTCCCTTCCGGGCTGCAAGAATAGGGAAAACGTTAGGTGTTTGTATACACCTAACACATTTACTGCCCGCTTTTGCCGCACTTGAAACCTTTTCCCTTCAACTTGTGTGTAAAAAATAACATTTATTCTATTTTCAAATTATTCTTTATTTAGAACCATCTCTTAAATTTTTGATTTTACGTAGTCAAGAGTTTTTTCTTGTACTTGAACTAAGTCTATAAGATCACCAATAATGTTGTAGTTTGGTGGTAGAGATTTAATTCAATATCTCATTTTTTAATCATCTGTAATGTTTCCTCCTGCAGTTATGATATTGTTACAGGCTTTCTCAAAACCAGCAAAAAATCTTCTATTTTTGTGTCATCATTCTAATGTTGTCCAGCTTTCCTTTGTTAATTATTTATAATACATTTTTTAGAATACATTGTTTCAAACTTTTTCATCATCTCAAAAGCTGATTTATAACTTGCTAAATAACCTAATTGTTTGTTTGTTATTGCTCCAACCAGAATTGTTCTTGCTCTCAAATCGTTTCCTTTCAACAAATCAGCTTCATCTGTAGTAGTTTGTGCTCTTGTTGCTAGTTCTTAGCACTTTTTTAATTCTGAAATCAGCAGTAAATCTAAACTTCTAACTTGAAAATTTTTTTCCTCCAAAAATTGGAATCGTAGCATTGTCTGCTTTGTTCCACATTTTTCTTTTCGAATTTTCTTTAAAGTATTTATTCACAACTATTTATACACAACTAAGTTTTTCAATCTTCTCAGAAAATTTTATCTCCAGTAATTTATATTTTCTTTGCTTAAGGAATCAATCGGCCTATCCAAATTTTTACTTATAATTTTCACCTAATTAATCATTAAATTTAGTTTGATTCAAGTTACTTTCAAAACTCAACTCTCACAAAAAATTATCAACATGTGCTTAACCTCAAATTTCACCATATAGTCGTTTGACCCTGCCGAGCGGCATGAGTTCACTCAATTTTCAATCCACGTTTATCTGCCTATTGCACGGAATTTTCTTACAAATTTTAATTTTTCTCAATAATTTCCCTTCTTAACTATTAATATAGTATAATTATTTTACAGTAATATTTTATTTTCCATACCTCCGTAATCGATGGAATAGAAGAGAGAAGAATTTTCCCGAGCACATGTTCATACTAACTACACTTTTTTAGGCCTCTTAGGCCTTTTCAAATAACTACACTCTCTGCTACCATATTGTAGTAAAGAGTTTTCTAGGATCAACAAATTATTATATGGTTAGATTAAATGTGAAAGTTTATTAAAAAGAGGTTATAATCAAATGTTTGTTTAGAAGGAACGCTTGAAGCTAATAAAATACCATTGTTCATTAGGAGTGTTCCAATTTAAGAAATTATATTTTTCTCGTGATGTATACTCAAAATAGGTACTTTTAGTTATTATGAAATGGTTAAAAAACATGAAAACATTTATTTAAAAAACTCTGTTTGAATGAACTCGATCAAAATGTTTATAGCATTCGGTTTTGGCTTAACCGCCTTCGGTGACCTCGCTTACACCTTGTGCTGTAAATATTCGCTCTCAGCCGAATACATGTTTTTCGTCTCTTGTTGTCAAAAGTACTATTATACTATAAAAAATATAACCTTTAAACGCTCATTAAGCAAATAACTAGCAATAATGATTCAGACAACTTTTTTTAATAATCAAATCGACTCTAACTTAAAAAAAATTAGATTTAAAGTTCATTCCTTGTATTGGTTTTCATGTACGTTACTACGAATGTCGGGTATGAAGCGTCCTTTATATTGTTACTTCGCGAATCAATATAAAGAATGATTAAAACTACCAATAAAAAATAAAAATGTTTTAAAAAATCACTTGTTTGAAAAAAAATAATAATAAATTTACATAACGTAAGCTTTTCACCAGTACGAGTATGTTCGTTATTTTCTCAATAAATTGAGTTGTAATGTCTATTTTAAGGAGCAGCGCCATTACATTTGTTTGAATAGGAACGAGAGACGGATTTTTTTACAGTAATCAACGCACTAGTTTCTTCATTTTTTTTTAACTAAAAATGTTTATTTTAATAAAAAATTAATTACATTTGAAGTATTGGAGCTTCAGTTAGCGGAAATAATTTTTTTTAGTTTCTTTTTTGTCTTGTAAATTAACTTCTTTTTTCCGTAACTAATCATTCCTTTTTAAATTGGGACATTTACCTTGATAAATTTTCACATTTAACTGAATCCCACAATAACTTATTGATCCTAGTAATGTCTTTATTACAACAATCTTTCATCAATCATTACGCGATCGAACATCCTTAACTTAAGATTTTATTCATCACGGGAATTCAAAAATACCATTTCTTTTTGGACAGTATAAAAAAATGTACTGTTTTAAAAGACTTAAACAAGTTTGACTCTTGTGTTCTTTATTGTAATTTGAATTGCATCATGTATAAATGTAGCAGTACGATTTTGCTTCAAAATAAACCAGACATTGATCATGGTTCCTGAATTATCATAAGTATAGCATAAAGAAAAAAAGATTGTTTTTTGGTCACAAAAAAATATTATACTTTAGAACTAAATGATACTATAAAGGTTATTAACTAATATATTATCAAAATGAGACACAAAAGTCATAAATATTATTAACCATTTCAAAATTTATAAAACCGATTTCAATACACGAAATTGTATTAACCCATTACCGCCCACGGAAAAATCAAAAGTGATATAAAAAAACTAACTGTTGGAAAACCTGTCTCATGAAAAAATAGTAGATACGTGTTTTTTCTTTTTTCAATTTTTCATTGTTTAAACATTATTTATTTAAACAAATTCGGAAAAAATTTTAAATTTTTATAAACTAATAACGGCATTTAATTCTTTGACCAAAAATAAGGCGTAAGTCATCCAAGTAATTTTTTGATCAGACGCTTAGATCTTTTGCTACAAGCGCTCAAACATGTAAAAATATGGTTTTATAGTGGTGGGCTCTGACTCGTAAAAGTGTATCTTCGGTGCGGCGCCTCGGAGCTCACCACTATAAAACCATATTTTTACATGTTTGAGCGCTCGTAGCAAAAGATCTAAGCGTCTGATCAAAAAATTACTTGGATGACTTTCGCCTTATTTTTGGTCAAAGAATTGAATGCCGTTATTAGTTTATAAAAATTTAAAATTTTTTCCGAATTTGTTTAAATAAATAATGTTTAAACAATGAAAATTGAAAAAAGAAAAAATACGTATCTACTATTTTTTCATGAGACAGGTTTTCCAACAGTCCCGTACGGAAAAAACCCCCAAATTTATCCCCAAAAAAACCCTCAAAATCACTCCCAACTAGTCACTCTCAATTGAGTCTACTTTCGGACATCCCTCAACCTACTTGAGAGTTACTCTCAAATTGAGGGTAAATTTTACACTCTCAAAATTTACTCCCAGTTTACCCTCAAGTAGGTTGAGGGATGTCCGAAAGTAGACTCAACTGAGAGTAAACTCTCGCAACCTCTCAACTGAGAGTAAGAGTAACTCTCAATTGAAAGTTTTTATTTGGGGGTTAAATTTGAGAGCGAATTTTCGTTAGAATTTTATCCTCAAATTGAGAGTTAAATTCTTATTTGATTGCTTTTAAATTTGAAAGCAAACCTGAAATAAATTTAAACAACAAGTTGAATATTTTTATTTTATTTATTTTGAACATGTATACATGAGTTTATTTCAATTAATAGCTGTATAGTTTTACTACATAAACTTAAAACCTGATTTTTTTTCAATACCTTAAAATATTCTATTCAATAATTTATGAAAAATGAAAAAAAATGACAATCTTATGAAGTTAGAAATTTTTTTTAGTTGTAGAAAAAAAAATATTTTTCATTGCACAATAATAAAGACTTTGATGGTGAATCTTTTTAATTGTATCTTCATGATAAAAAATAAAGAATGTAGTACATTGAGAAAAGATAAAGAATTTTTTTATGTATTTGATAACTAAAAAGTAATATTGTAACTAATTAAAAAAACATTTTTGAAAAGTTTTTCATCATCATATTTTAAAAATATTTTAATACTGTGATTTATTAAAAAAAAAAAAATGTTTTTTATCTCAACTGTATTAAGCCGAATGATTTTAATCACTTAATCAAAAGATACTCATGTTTATAAGTAATTTTAAGTATGATATTATTAGTTTGGTGTAAATACAAAAGTTTAAAAAAAATTATATTTCAAAGTCATTCAATCTTGTTCAAATATCACTAAATTATCAATACATTCTATGTAAACATAATAAAGAACTTTCTACTTACAAAGTGAAAATACCAACGTTGGCCATAGTAAATAAGAAATTATTATTTGGCTTGTTTGCTGATGAATGTTTTTTATTTAAATAACAGAAACAAACACCTTTTCATATAATTTATAAAATACAGCAGAGTTGTATTTTTTCAGCGCTATCATATATCTTAAACCTTGACCAATATTTTGCTGTTTATTTTCTAAAACTAATTTTTGCACAAAATTAGCTTCCAGTGTAACTCGGTCAATCACTATTTACATTAATGAAAAAAGAGAAATAATCATTTGATAAATTTTCTTTTTTATTTTTAATATAAAAAACACTGTTCACTAGTACTGCAGTATTTCTGCAATTACTTTAGTTTGTTTGATGCGCATTAGAAAACTCTATCATTATGTTTCCTCAATCTGCTGGTATTTTATGGTAATTTTGTGATATTTCTGCTTGATTAACATTGCATTTTCAAAGACTTTATCCATATCTTCTATCTTGAATTTAGTTAGGGACATCTTGTTTTGAGCTGAATTTAATGCAATCATGAACTTCACCCACTGCATTAAATTTAAGTTTCCACCTAATAAAACATAAATATTTACCAAAGAATCAATTCTTAAAGAAATTGTTTGATATTAATGAAAGATTGACTACTTGTAAATGTAGATAAAAATATACTTATCTAATTCAGAAAAAAATCATAACCCTACTGATTTTTAGGTATTCTTTCTGTTTTTAAATTTTAATTAATACATTAAAGTACAGTGTAAAATTAAATTTGTTTGAATAAAATTAAAATAATGCACTGAATAATAATCAAGGAACTACTTATTAAACAATAACTTTTTAAATGAACTCTTAGAATACTACCGGTCCACCAACACGTGGTATATTAGACTCACTGACTAACCTAACCTATACTAGCGAGTGGGCCAGCCAGAGTCCAGTAGTTATAGCAATAGCAGTGGATCGTCGGGCGGGCGGGTTCTTCAAAAATACAAGATTTAAAAAACAATTTTTTTTTTATTCTCTTCATAAGTTAATTAGTTTCAAAATCAGTCGCGTATAATCTATTATTATTATCTATTATTTTGATACAATCAATAAATTATTTTATTACAAATTTATCAATAGCACCATATTAAAAATAATGTAAACGAGATATATTTAAAACCATTATTTGTTCAATCAGAATGTAATAATTTATTAAAATAACATAACTCACCAACTTTAAAAAAAATTCGTGTAGAACAGTAGAAAATTAAAAAAAACTTTTCCGTACATGAATTAAAAATAAAACTTTTTATAAAAGATTCATGAGTTTATGTAAGCATATTAGATAGCACTGACATTTTAAGTATATAGGAATATATTTTTTATTAGGAATATATTTTTTATAGGAATATATTTAATATAAATTTTTTATTTTCAAAAGCTTGTGAGATAAAATAATTTTTAATAAAGTCAAAATATTAAAAGGATTGATAGCTTAAATATAGCTTTGATATCATACATACGAAATAATTAAACTAATAAACAGCATGTTAAAGTATAGTATTAATTAAATTAAAAAGCTCGATTACAAGTTAAATTTTTGACAAAAAAGAAAATAAATTAAATAGATTTATTTTTGGTTAAGGTAATTCAAAATAAAAAACTAATAGTGAATTCAAGTGTTCTGACAAAGTACTTGGTGTAAAATTTGAATATTACCTTGATTCTTTCAGAATTATTTTCTTTTAGAAAAAAATAAAAATTGATAGTAAATCATCAAATACTTTGGAGTAACTTTAATATAATGTTTAAGTCCCATCCTTCAAATGTTGGAAGTTAAGTTGGAATATTAAGAGAGTACTCTCAAGAAGTTAGAGTAAAGACTCAATCATAAGAACTTACTTTGAAATTTTGAAAATCAGCCTCATAAGATGAGAGTGAAAAAGAAAAGACTTAACGATTAGAATTTACCCTCAAATTTTGAGAGTCACCCTCAAAAGTTGATAGTACATTCTAAAATTTGAGAGTGTGCTCTGAAATTTTGAGAGTCACCCTCAAAAGATGAGAGTACAGTCTCAAATTTGAGGGTGTGCTCTGAAATTTTGATAGTCACCCTCAAAAGATGAGAGTACAGTCTCAAATTTGAGAGTGAACTCTCAATAGTTGATAGTAAAGACTTCACTTTGAGAGTAAACTCTCGAAATTCTAGAGTTTACTCTCAAATTTGGTACTTTACTCTGAATATTGAGTCTTTACTCCCAAAATTGGGAGTTTACGCCCAAATTTTCAGGGTTTTTTTCGTACGGGGTTAGTTTTTTTATATCACTTTTGATTTTTCCGTGGGCAGTAATGGGTTAAATTATAAAATAATATCATTACAAGTTGTACAAGAATAAACGTTTCAACAAAAAGTTTTTTGTTTTTATCATTCTTATTATTATGATTTTCTTCAAATAAGCTTGAAATTTATCAATTAAATTTGATAAATATTCTATAGATTTTAAGTTCAATAATAGCTTCAATTTCTTTTTTGACCTTGTCTATACGATTTTTTCATACGAAAATATCGGAGTTAAAAAAAAAAATCTTAACGTCTCAATCATTTTCGTGTTTGGACATTGAAAAAAAAGAAAAAATTTTTATGCTCAAGCCCATGATGAAACTTTTAAAACTTCTAAAGTTGAACATACAAAGACCTCGGTCAAGGATGAAAAAAAATTTTTCAAGTGTATATAAAATTTTTTTATGAATCTGCATGTAACAAAGCAATTTTTGAGACCCCAGGCGTATTGAGATTAAAAATTTTTGCATTTTCAGCCCATCTAAATGACGATATGCTTAAAAAGATTATGAATGAAATGAAACATAATTTTAAATTCCAAAAAATTTTGATTTGAACGTATTATTAATTGTTATAGGTTCTGCGATTGAAAAGTTGTGTGAAAGTGCAGTAGAAGAGGATCTGACTGACAGAGAAGCCGTGGTACGAGCAGCTAAATGTCTGCTAAGCGCGGTGACCCGTGTTCTGCTTCTTGCCGATATAACAGTTGTAAAGCAGCTTTTAATGACCAAGGATAAGGTTGCACGTAGCCTTGATCGGCTTGAAAGCGTATCTAATTTTACAGAATTCGTCAAAGCTTTCAGTCAGTTCGGTGCTGAAATGGTAGAACTTGCCCACATGACTGGAGATCGACAGGTTTGTTCTTCCATCAATTACAAAATTTTATTTAAAATACTGTATTTTAGTCATCTATGAAGTATTTACAGACATCCGTGTGAAATAAAAAATTTCTAAAAAATAGATTTTCACCTCCAATAAGTAGGACTTTAATACGTTAAATTTAGTAACAGAAACCTAATCCGTAATCGGCACCCTTGATATCTCCTGTACAATTCTAACAAAACGTCAACAAAAACGAGTTTTAATTTAGACTTTGCATAGTTTAAATTAAAAAATGAAGGTTTGATTCGTAAACAGCATCATCTAAAACCTGTTTAGAAAAGTTTTCAAAGAAGCTTATGAAAAAAAAATGTAAATATATAAAATAAACTAGCGTGCCCTCTGTAGCTTCGCATGCAGTAAAGCTATGTAAACTAAAATATGAATACGTACGTAAATCTGAAATAGTAGAAAATCAATCCGTAAGAGATAAAATTGCTTCATATAAAGCAAGAAAAGAGTAAAATTGGTAGGAGTAAAATTGAAGATATCAGATGTGAATTGTAGTCAGTAATTAAAATTTATTGAAAACAATTTGACTCTTCTAATTGAATTCCTAGTATATCAGTAGAAATTAAACACAAAGTAAAAATAATATGAACAAAATTTGTTAAAAAGAATGTCAATGTTGCCGTAAAAGTTCTGGGTAAACAATATTTTTAGTCTTCCGAGAAGGTGCCATTAGGAAAAACCCTTTTGAAGAACCTACTCTAGAGCTGGCAACGTATAGTTGACCGTAAGAAAAACATGGAAATCTCAAATCTGTCCCAACCATTGTCAAAGTTTGCCCCTGGAATTTGTTTATCGTCATTGCGAAACATAATTTTACTGGGATCATAGGTATTCTTGGATTACTAAATTTTTTTTCATACTCGTTGTTGTGGTGTATTATTTTGGCGTGCGCTTCGGTATGCGCTAGACCTTTATTGATTTTGTTGCAATCGAGTTGCTCTTACATCATCGTTTTCTTGTTGTCGTAATAAACGTTGACGCTTAGCAATGAATGATGACCGTCCCATAGACGACTTTCTTTTCGGAGCCATACGTGAGACAAAAATAATTAAAATAAACACAACACAAAAAGAAACACTCTCCAAGTTATAACAACTAAGACGCTACTGAAACGGGTCAGTGCGATCCAAACATAAACACTGTCCTGAAGTTTGACCGAGAATTAATATATCTACTTAATGTTTTCATACTGCGAAAACATGAAGTAGGTTTATCAAGGCAAGCTGGGAAAATAAATGATGAAGCGAGGAGGCAAAAGAAGCATTTTTGTTTTTCTTGGGCTTAAAACTTTCTTTGCTATGTCACAAACAATCCCTTTAAATTTCACATCAATTGGTTTTTAAAAAATTCAAATTTCCCGTTTTTTGGCCATAACTTTTTTTTGAATCGACATACAGACCTCTAGTTAGGCTTAAAACTTTCTCCAAAAAGTCAAATTAATCGATTGAAAATTGAGAAAGTTATGAGTGTACATACACTTTTGCACACTTATAATTATATACAAGATGTAAATTACATATTTGAAGTACGAAATGTATGGCACCAAAGACAGATTTTCAATAGTTTCGAAAAAAAAAGATTTTGCGTCAATAACCCATGAAACCCACAGAGTCAAAGCCAGCAGTTGCTGTTTAGGGAGAGTTTTTAGACTGGTCAGTTCTACCGTGCTTTATTTACAGGAGCAGAAGTTACCGTAACCCCACGTATACTATTATTTAAAGATTCTCTGAAATATTTTTAACTACTCATAATTTAAAATCTTTTAAAAACCATTACTTAAGCATGACATTTATTGTACTGTTCATTTTTTGGTCTCGCTTTTTGTAGTAATTATATTAAATTACGTGTCTTCGAAAACAGCCGAAAAAATTTTCCGCACTTTCCACCCTTAAACGCTCGATTTTTTATAATTTTTGGCATTTCACATGGATTCCGACAGATGGCGTGAGAACGCCAGAGTCTCCAAAATTTAAATCTTGAAAATTAAAATTTTTAATTTTTTCAGTTAAGATGTGCTGTTAGAGAAAAAAATTGTAATCAGAAATTTGATTTTAAATTTTCGTGAGAAAATCTAAAAGAATTTCTGTTTTTGTGAAACTGGTCCATCCCAAGCTGATATTTTGATGCGACTACGGATGCCGCGAATTCAGGCCAAATTCGTCTGCCGAACTCGGCGATGGCACGAGATCAGTTGGGGGCGCGGCTGCGCTTCTGGACTGAAGGTGAACGTGTATTTTTCAAAACATTTACTGAACGATTACGTGTATATTATTTTTGTAGAAAGTTTTTACTTCAGTCAGGATATACATCTGGAGATAACGACGGTAAAAACGCGCTGAAGATGATAACTTAATAGTGTTTTTCGATATTTCGCCTTCGGCTCGGGCCGCAATCCTCTCGTTTGGGCAAATCAACTCTTTCCGACCGCATTTCAAAAAGTATTTTTACACATGAGACACCAAAAACTAGGCGTTAAGGTCCGATTTGGAGGTTAGAATGTGCAAAAGAATTATTAACTCTGCAGAGATCAGTGTGCAAAGCTGGTTTTCCTAAAGATGATTTCTCCTGGAAATTTTGTCTTTACCGGTGATTTTTATTTTTGTTTCTATGCTATCAATTTTGAGTTGAGGTGGTTATAACCTAACTTGTGATCAATAAGTTATTTGTTTAAAAATTTTTTTTGTGTGCTGCAATAAAAAATTTTGAGGTAATGAGAGAAATTTTTTTTGTATTGAACTAAAATTTAGTGATGACAATCATCAAAAATACCATAGTAATAAAAAAAAATAATAATAATAAAAAAACCTTAATAAGTTAATAGTGTATTATATGAGCTTTTTATATAAATAGCAGCATGAAGAACTCCCTGAAATCATAAAAGATTTTTAAATCATCTCCAAGGGCACTGGTTTTCCGTACTGATCACCTTGAAGTTGAAACTTCTTCGAGAAATTGTCTTCAGAGCTTGATTATGCACCAGGTATATTTTCTCTGATCTTCCTGAAGTTAAAACTTCGTAAAGAAATCGCTTTCCTAGAGCACCAGATCTGTACTGGAAGTCGAAACTGCCGGGAGATATCATCTTCAACTCGCCATCGTTTAGCAAACTAAGTTATATGCGTCCAGCCCGAAAACGCCACCGTGCCCCCAGCCGGATTAGCACCAAAATCGGTACTGCTATAAAAGTGCTAAATGACGGATTGAATTTTGAAAAAACTAATTTTGCTGAAAATAAATCTTTGAAATTCAAAAAAGAATCGTCTAGGTGGACACCTTATGCAATGGTATGAACAGATTTAAAACTTGTGAAAAACAAAATTTTCTTACAAAAATGAGTGGCATCCCCCAAAAAAACCTTCTCAAGGTAAACAAGCTTGGGAGGGTTTTTTCTAAAGTTGATTTAACAAAAAGAAGTGCTATCATTTGAAAGATTTTATGAAGAAGGTGTTTCAATTTATTGCTTTAAAATCAGATCAAGTCAGAACTGATTTGCCATTTTTTATAGTATGCTTTTTCTGCAGAATTCTATATAACTCTGCCAAACCATTTTATTAATTCTATTTCACCAATTTTTGGCAGAGTTATGTAGAATTCTGCAGAAAAATCATACTATATAAAATTGCAAATCACTTCTAACTTGATCTGGTTTTAGAGCTATAAACTTAAACATCTTCTTTACAAAATTTTTCAAATGATATCGCTTTTTTTTTAAATCAACTATGGCAAACGAAGAAAATAAACTTCTTAATATAATAGAGGATATGTACTTTTGGTTGGATTTATTGTTTCTATTTTTTCATTCGTTTCATTATTGAAACCTTGGACTCGAGACCTTTATAAAGTTAACTCCCAAACTCCCAAGGTATCCCAGGTACTCTTGACATCGGCGACTTGGATGTTGAAGTCCAAACACCCAACTCTTTCCCTTTTCCCACTCCCTCGCGATCGCGGTAATCTTATCCTTATTTTTATACAGTCCACTACGCTCTAATCTCAAACATTGGTCCTAATCAACCTGGATAATATCGGTGAGCGCAGCGCGAGTGATAAGTGTTGTGTGAAAAGCGGAAGAATAAAAACCTGAAAACAACCAAGCCGTCACTTCCCGCGACGGCCATTTTCATTTTCTCCTTCGCACAAAAAATCAGAAGCCAGCGACGGCAAGTGGCGCGCACATCACCGTCGCGCAGCCACACTTCAGCAGCAAGTCGTCATTGTGAGAGCAAGAGAGACGGACGATCGCGCTCCGCGACTCTCTTCTCCACAACGAAAGCAGCACTCAAAGCTGGCCCACGGCCTGTCCAGCGAGCACTCGTCGGCCAACAAGAGCGACCATCTTGCTGGCACCTCAAGTCCAGCAGCACGCACCTCACTAACCAGGTTACCCTGGAGCCAACCACGTGGACCGCGAACAGGCAGCCGCTTACAGAACCAAGTGACAGCTACCAGCGGCGCGCGCATCAACGCACAGTCGTCGTAAGAGCGAGTGAGACGGACGACCACCTGATCGCTCCACGCCTCTCTTCTATCCACCAAGTCCAGTGAACACAGCTGGCCCCAAGCACCCGATCGACGCTGGGAGCAGCGCTCGTATCGCTTCGCTCAGCCACCTCGCCGCACGCAAGCAGCGAGCTCACCAGCCGACAAGAGCAACCATCTTGTTGGCCTCTTCAACCCTGCAGCACACTGCCTGCAGCCAAACCTGGACAACTGCCCTCGCTCGGCGAGTCGACCTGGAACACTAGGACAGACCGAGCAAGCAGCGGCCAACCTCGTCAGCTGCTCACAACCGCTTAGCAGCTTGGCACCCAGAAACTCATCGCGCAACCACACAGGAGCTCGTCCATAGCAGTACTCTAGCGTCGATGGATTATTCACTCTGGTGTGTCCAAACCAATTTGTTTTTCTAGTTTTTCTTAAAACTAGTTACATTGTGATTCTCTATGTAGCTCCAACGCGGCAGAGTAAAGTAACCTTTTGTTTACTTTTTTCTAACCTAAGACTTTGTTTACATTTTCAACTTGCAATCAAACTTTAAATACTTACATTTGTCACCTACATACATAACTTCAAAGTTTGTTTACCTTTTTTAAGTTTTTTTATTTTACTTATATAAAGTCTCAATACCTTATTAAACTATAATTTTCAAATTAGATTATTATTTTGTTAATATTATTTATCATAAATCAAAGAGTGCAATCAACTCTTGTAATCAAACAAGTTAAAGCTTATAAATTTTATCAATAATTTATCAAGCTTTGAAAAGCCATGAGTTTCAAACTCATTTTGTAAAAATTTATTATCACATTAAAATCATTTTTGTAAACAAACGCCTTACACCACTTGAAATTTACAGATTCACAACCTGCATTATTCATCACACCATTACCTTGGCTTGGTTGGAGTTCAGGTACCCTCATCGCATAACCACCATGGACTTTGAAATAACCACCATCAAGCTTTGAAACGCCATGAGTTTCAAACTCATTTTGTAAAAATTTATTATCACATTAAAATCATTTTTGTAAACAAACGTCTTACGCCACTTGAAATTTACAGATTCACGACCTGCATTATTCATCACACCATTACCTTGGCTTGGTTGGACTTCAGGTACCCTCATCGCATAACCACCATGGACTTTCTTCACCATGTACTGGTAGTCCTGCACCTATAGTGGTTCATGCAACAACCAGTCAGCTCATCAAGCACCCTGGTGGTCCAGCTTCACATTCTTCAAGGGTTGTCTCCACGAGCATTAATCTGAGCAAAGTTCATCAAGCGACTAACACTCAGGCTTCGCTGAAGTCAAATCCACACCCTACTAGTATCGTACAACCATTTTTTAGTTTCTTTTACTTCTTCATCAGCTGATTTTCTCACAACAGAGTGAAAAATCTTAGTTATTTTGCTAGTATCATCACACCAAGCCACCAACGTGGCACAGCAGTTGTTAGTAGGCCCTTTACACTCTACCATCAACTTGAGTTGCCCAAGTCAGCTCAACTTAACCAAAAAAATTCAAACCAAATCTAATCCAGTGTGTCTCGCACACGAACCCAACTGAACAATCACTGTTCGACAAATCCAGCCATAAAATTTACTTTGTAATTTTGTAAAATTCAATTTGTTCAATCACCTTGTCAATCAGATCAAACAGTTACCTCCAGCGAGCTTCATCACTGCAAGACCTGGATTTCTGTTTAGATCAGCGCCAGTAACTTGGCAAAAACCCTTGTAAATATTGTAATATGGTAGTTTTAAGATTGCGTCAAACAAACCTGAGTCCTGTCTCAGAATTTGTTGTATTACCTTTCACAAGAAGGCACCCAGCTTGCAGCCCTTCGACTTCCTCGAAAATAGGTTCGCTACATCTATTTTCAGTCTCCAAACTGAATTATACATACCAACTCAACTCAATGCCTTGATTTGTTCTTCACGCGTCAATTAGGTCAAACGCTCGTCTTTTAACCAATTCAACCTGGAAATAATTTCATACCCAAAATAGTCTTTTTTACCCTTTTTCATTTACCCTTCACTAGCTTAGCCAATTGGACGATCGCGTTTCAATTGCACAGCTATATATCTTAGAATTATTGTCTATCATTCTTATTTTCTATTAATCGACCGAAGTCAATTAAAAGGGGCGGAAATATCCAGTTTTACAAGCTTATTCTCGCCACCCACTGAATTATTCACTCTATAATTCTACCTCATCAAGTACATTTTAAAAAATTACACTAGGTTGAACGCTTGCTTTTCAACCACCTACCTCAAATCTGCGCTAATCTAGTCAAACGTTCACCTCAACTAATTAGCCAGAATCAAATCTAACTTCACCCAGCTCAATTCTCGCTTTTCAGCTGTCCAAATAAAAAGTTGTTAATAACTTTTACCGTTGATTCATCTATAAAATATCAATTCAAAGCTGCAACATGAACACCTCAGCTTCGTTTGCGCACTTCATAACCCTTCGAAACAAAATCTAAACTCGGATTGATGCCCATTTTGTAGTTTTCGAAGCCAAAGGAGCCAGGATGACTCGCGAGTAGGCTGAAACTTGCATCATGCGCCTTCAACAACTTTGGCAAGAATTTTCAACCAATGATAAAGCCTTAAGAAACTGCAAAGATGTCAATCGTGGCCACGGTTACTTCGTCAAAGACCTTCACTACTACACGCAGGACACCTTTGATGACGTGCACGACTCGTACATCCAGTTTCTTAAAACTCAGCCACCTGCGAAACCTTTAGTCCAGGCTTCGGCTAAAAACCTCGAAACTCTGCCGCCTGTGACATCCAAAGTCCAGGCAACGGCGAACTTTCTCAGAAACCTGCGGTCACCTGCGACGACATTAGTCCAGGCTGTGGCCACTATTTCTGAAATCCAGCCACCTGAACTAATCCAAGTTCAGGCTCCGGCCCCACTTTTCAAAACTCAGGCACCTGCGTCAGCCAAAGCCCGGGCGCTGGTCACGTCTTTTGAGAATCAGCCACCTGAATTAGTTCAAATTCAGGCTTTGGCTACAACTCTTCAAATTCAGCCACCTGCGATGGTCCAAGTTCAAGCTTCGGCTAAAAATCTTAAAATTCAGCCACCTGCGACGGTCCAAGTCTAGGCTTTGGCTAATAATCTTAGAACTCAGCCACCTGCGACACCTCCGGTCCAGACTCAGGCTACGCTTTTCAAAATTCAGGCACCTGCGGCAGTCAAAGCCCGCTCGCCAACTGCGTTTTTTGAAAACCAGCCACCTGAACCATCTCTAGTTCAGGCTTTGGCTGTAAGATTAAAAGTTCGGCCACCTGAGCCATCCGAGTCCCAGGCACCGGCTAGAACTAACCAAATCCACTTTTCAAAGCCACCTGAACAACCTTTAGTCCAGGTTACGGCGACACCTTTCAATGCTCAGCCTGCGACGACTTCAGTCCAGGCTCCGGCTATACTTCTCAAAATTCAGCCCCTGTGACGATCCAGGTTTCGGAACCAGCGGCAATTCCAGAAACTCGGGTACTTGAACAGATTTAAGCTCTTGCACCAGACAAAACCCCTAAAAAGCAGCCACCTGAGCTATTCAAAGTTCAGGCTCCGGCAATAGATACATTGATCAAGTCACCTGAACCCTGCTGGGTCCAGACGTTGACTAGATTTTTAAAACTTCAGCCACCTGAGCTGCTCCAGCTTCAGTTCCTGGCTTCACCCTTTTTCAACCACTGGGTTTTCGACCCAGGGATTTTTGTTGGACAGAGAACAAGCTCTAAATACTCTCACTTAGTAAACCTCTGTGTTCCTTCGTACGTTTACAAGCTACTTCAAACATATTACCTTTTATTTTTACACTTTATATCTTTTTATCTTTTACTTAATATTACCTTTTATTTAATATGTTACAGATAATTATTAATCGACCACAGTCGATTAAAGGGGCGGAATATTCAAAATTCACCGCCTTCTTTTTCACCACTACGTTGGTCAGTTGAGGGACAGACACACGACTCGTCTCAGCGGCCGACATCCGCCCGCACCAGTCAAGCTGCAACCGTGATGCCGCAACCACGTGTCACGGGACTCAAACGCACCGTCGCGAGATTGCCTGCTTATCCGCGACGTTTCACCGAGGAAGAGAGACTCTCGGCCAAAACGGCGAGCTCTCTCTCCTCGTTTGTATATAGTGTTAATAAATTAATAAAGTATAGTTTAAGTGCAGCATAAAACTACGGTGTTGTGCTTTAAACAGCCAACTCTTTCCTTTTTCCCACTCCCTTGCAATCGCGGTAATCTTACCTTTATTTTTATACAGTCCACTACGCTCTAATCCCAAACAGTCACCTTCTTTCTCAATTTCTTTTTCCTCTTTCGTAATCATTATAGATCAACACCCTCTCCCCAAACCCAGTATCTTCTTCTGTTTGAAGACGCTCCCTGTTTGATAACTTGACTAAGACCCATCTATTATCTCTTATCGTTCTTTCGCACGCCATATTGACTATCACCATCAGTTTTTCTTATATGGCTGACTCTGTCTTTTACTTTGTGGTAGCTTCTCCCCTTTCTCTTTCTCTCTAATTTTATTCCTTTTAATATTATATTTGCGTTTTCTCTTCCTAGTTCTTACATACTATAAGTCTTAGTTATGTTAAGCAGCAGCGTCCTACTATCGTCTTTCACCGAATTTGCTGTTACCGCACCATATTACTACTGCAACAGTGTAACCAAGTCTGCAGCATGAACGAAGTCCTCTTGATTAGTTGTATTTTTTTCACTTTGCACGTGAATCGCTGTGAGTCTTCTATCTTGCGTATCATATGGTTTTGTCTTTCTCATACCGACAGAATTCCGAATTCCTTAAAAAAAACTGATAAAAAAGGCGATCAAATCCCTTTTCTCTGTCAAAACTGCTACACTCTTCCCTCTTCCTCAATCTCCCGCTTCAAGCCTATAATATACATGGCAACGCTTGCCTACTTAGTTAATCCATTTGCTACTTTACCTCATGCATCCTCCTCCTTTGATACTTTGCAACATTATACCACTTCCCACTCCGATCCTCCCAACCTAGCATACCTCCACTTATTTCTAAACTCAGTGCGCCACCTCTTCACTCTTTTCCGAAGCAGCTACCTAATTCTTCACTGCAGTCTCAGCCAGATACCCGCAGATTTATAACCCTCATCTCGCACATCCAGAACATAGCCACACTCAAACATAAACACCCTGGCTTCATCATCCAGGGAAAACAATTACTTCTCCGTAAATTTGTTAACTTCCAATTTGTTGCTATTTTGTCTTGGGCTGACCTCTTCTATTTTTCTTTTTTTATCATTTCTTATTTTTTCAATTCACTCAGCCTGCACTTTCCGCTATAGGACAACAGATGACATTAATGTTGACATGTCCCCTAACAGGTTTTTTTCGTGGTTCCTACAAATTCTCATTGATGAATACTGTCTTACTTTTGTAAGCAAGAAACCTACCCATTACCTCATGCTTAGATTTGCTCATTACGCGCTAACTAGATAAAATTATCTCCTACTATCAATTCTATAACCCAGTTCACTTATGGTCATCTCCTTATGCTTAAACATAAATTAAATAAAACAAACTCCTTCTACCACTGTCTCCCGTAACCTAAAAAAAAAGACCCTCCCACACTTCAAAATCTCTTTCTTTCTAAGTTAACCCCCTGCTTTACACCCCCCCCCCCCACTCTCGCTTTGGGAATCATTCATTTAATCGTCACCATAACCATTCAAAACAAACCGTGAATCATACCTACTATTCTCAACAAAATGAGTCACTGCGATCACCTCTCCTGACAAGCCACCAAATCTCATTTTTTCAATATCGTGAACTCTGAAATCAAAATACAGATGATCACGACACACTCGAGAACCAACATGTCATGGACATTGTTGAAAAAGCACCCAGTCACGCCTTCAAGTTATAAGCCACCAGCCAGAGATGGCAAAAGTCCCATAAGCAAATTGAATTTTAATTGTGGTTTCTCAAATTGAAAAACCAAAATTAATCTCGGTCTACATTTTGGGAACAAAATGAAAATCAAAATTAACTTTGGTCTTTATTTTGCTCTCATGGCTTCTCGAAAGAATAGTTTCATCCCAACTCACCTCTCCATAACCTCATTGACCCTTTCCAATACGCATGCAAGCAAAACTACTCATCTCAAACAACGCTTCCCGGCATCTTTGAAGATGCTCACCTCACAATAGACGAACACAAAGTCACCATTTTCATTTCATTTCGTTTTTCCTTAGCAAATCAGTGACATTACAAAATGTGTCCACTTCCCCTCTACCCTCTCAATCAATTTCGTAAGTCTCTGTCTCGCAGAACTTGCATTCTCTTTAAAAACTTCCTTACCTTACTCCTTTTTAACTATTCTACGCCCCATTTTTTAACCAGCTTACTTTTGACAAGCTCTACAAGCGTGCCATCAGATCGAAATCTGTCCGCACTTTCAACCAATACCGTACTATCCGAAATCAGAATCCTAATGACCTCGATAAGCTGGAAAGCTCCTGTATTATAAATATTATTGAAAATATCTCGATCATGCTTCTAAATGGCGTGCAATCCGAAGAACCAGCATCGTTGCAACACCTAAATCATCTTCCCTATCCATCTTCGATAGCTTTTCTTTAGACTCCTACTTCGCATCTGTTTCCTAATCATCACCACCCCACGGTGGTCTTGAACCAACTTTAAATGAAAAGTCGTGGGGCACTTAAATTTCTTGTAGAATTTGATAATTTGGACTTTCCTGAGTATTTTCCAAAAAAAATTAAAATCATCTACAAGGCCGTTTTTAAGAAAAGTCGATTTAAAGGTTATAATCACGAAAAACAGTGGTCTTGTACATTTTTTTTTCTTCTCTTTCTATTAAGTATTTTTTATATTATTTGGCTTATTTTCAAACAAAATTAAAATATTGTTTGACATTTTAGAAGGTTTTGATCACTTTGTAAAGAAAATTCTTTTAATATCATGAAATTATTTATTTAAAGCTTTTCTGAAAATGTAATGATCAATTCAATTTAATAGAATATGGAGAAATTTTTAAGTTTTTTACAGTATTTATACAGTGTATTTACATAATTTTCTAACAGTACAACAAATAAAAAATGTACAAATAATAAATACTTTTCATTTTAATAGTGGTATCAAACGTGAAGACCATTGAATTTACATACTGCTCGGAATAGTTTTTTATCGTAGTCTGGATGATTTACTTTTACTAAATATTTATTCCATGTTGATTTGAATTCATGATGAGCAGATTCGAAAGCTTGTTCACTGAATATACCTAATCCTACTTCATGTTTTTTGCAAAACTCTTTGACATGAACAAAGATACAGTGTACTTTAGGTGTAACGGTGATTCCCAAAGCCAAATAACTTTTTTTTAAATTTTCAATGTGTTTTTCGAATTCAAAGTTTAAAGTTTTGCTGAAGCAAGAGTCAACTACTATTTTAAAATCACTAAAAGCTTGAACGTATTTTTGGCACTCACCTGGAAATGATTGGCGCAGAACATCTAATTTTTTCAGTAACTGCTTGTGTTACGGAGTGGACCACTATTCGCTCGTAAATATTTCGGCTCATTCGCTCAACTTTAAATTGATGTAGGGTCGACCAGGGGTCTTGGTTGTGTTGTGGAGCCATACACTCCAGGTAGTGTAAATAAAGGTGTAGACAGGTAAGTATAATCAAGCATATGGTTTATTTAGTGGTTCGTACAGAGCCGACAAGGCGTAGCGCGTGGCTCTTGTCGGAAGGCTCGAGGCATACTGAAGTGCGCGGCAGGCTCGACGCAGCAAGCAGCGCTGGCAGCTTGGCTGCTTCATAAACTCTCTCGCAATCTATCTCACTCGCTCTCGCTCGGCTCGGCGAGGCCGAGCCCACAGGACACCCCCTCGATCGAGGAAAAAACTCGGTTTTTTCGGTACCGGTCGCGATCGCGTCGCACTTCCTTGCGTAAGAGTGGTCGGGACGCTTGCGAGCGTAAGTTCTCTCGCTAGTCGGACGTACAGGGGAAGGACCTATAGGGATCGTACCACTGCTCCGATATGGAGTAGACCTAGCGGATGGTGGCAACGGCCCTCGCATGGGAGTCTTCTTCCCTGCCGTAGCCCTTGATGGTGGCTGCGAAAGACTTGGGCAAGCGAACCGAACCGATCTGCGCGAGGTAGAGCGTGAGCTCCCCGCAGACTGAGAAGGATACGAGGAAGTAGTAGCTGGAGGAGGCTCGCGAGATGGAAGATCCTGACTAGCAGACCTGCGAATTGCAAGTGGCTCAGGCCCCGGGTGACGATCGTCGACGTCCGACGTTTCCTCGAGAGGATGTGACTCAATCTCGGGCAGGTTCGCATCTACAGGAGGAACCTGAGGCTCGGGTCCCAAGATCTCGTCGGCGAAATCCTCGGGAATGAAGTGAGCCGGAATGAGACGCTCGACGCTGACTACTTTCTCCTCGCCTTTGACGTTGATCGTGAAAGTCCTATCCGTCAGACGAGAGACGACTTTGTACGGGCCATGGTACGGACGTTCGAGGGACTTTCTGACCGGTTTCGATCGCATGTGCACGTGGGTGCACGTCGCCAAGTCCTTGAAAACAAACGACTTGGTCCGATACTTGCGAACGGTGGGAACGGGCTTCAACTCTCTCATGTACTCCCTGAATTCCTCGATGAAGAACCGGCGGTCCGGCTCAAAGTCAGAGGACACACAAAACTCGCCGGGGATCCGAAGAACAGTCCCAAATACAAACTCTGCGGGACTCGCGTCAAGGTCGAGACGGACGCGAGTGCGCAGTCCAAGGAGCACGGAGGACAGGATACGGGACCAGTTGGGGTTGTCACCGTAGCACATGATGGAGGCTTTAAGATCGCGATGGAAGCGTTCCACAAGGCCGTCCGAGGACGGGTGATAAGCCGTCGTCCGAATCCGCTCGCATCCTATCATTGACAATAAGGCGCAAAAGAATTCGGACTCGAACTGGCTGCCTTGATCCGTTGTTATGATCTCAGGAGCACCGTAGCGCGACACCCAGGTGTCGAAGAATGCTCTCGCAACCGTGGTTGCCTCCATGTTGGGCAACGCGACGGCTTCCGGCCATCTCGAGTACCGATCGACCATCGTGAGGACGTAATAGTTGCCTTGGCTCTCGACGAGCTCCCCGACCAGATCAATGTGTATGTGGTCGAAGCGACCGTCCGGGACTGGAAATTCGGCAGGCAGGAATTTGTTGTGGCGCGTGACTTTAGACTGCTGACACGGCAAGCAGGCCTTGCACCAATGAGCAATGTCCCGGGCCATATTAGGTCAAACGTAGCTTTGACGTACAAGCTTTACGGTGACCTTAGGACCAGGGTGGGAATTTCTGTGGAATAATTCGTACACAGCTCTACGAAGAGGAGCTGGCACGTAGGGCCGAATCGTGTGGTCAAATATGTCGCAATATATGGGTGTATGTCTTTCGCCAAAAGCCAACTTAACCAGCCTCAATGGGTATGATTCGTCGGCGAGGATCTCTCGCAGTTGCTCATCGGCTGCCTGTTCAGCAGCGAGCTGAGGAAGTGAGAAGACTGTCGGTAATCTAAAGGCGTCTTTCTTCGCTTAGACTGCCTGAACCTGTGGGAGCTGGATTATGTCTGGAGACAACGCGCTCCAATTCAGGACAGAAGGAGACGCAAACGAATCAATCTGGCCGGTCTGAGGAAATTCAACCCGCGAAAGGGCATCGGCGCCCTGGTTCTCCGACCCAGGAATGTATTTAATGGAAGTCGTGTATTCAGAAATATAGGCGAGCTGCCTTTGACGACGAGGTGGAGCGTGAGCAGGGTCGTTGACGAAAGCGAATGTCAAGTCCTTGTGGTCCGTGAACACGTCGAACTGACGGCCTTCAAGGTAAAAATGGAAATGCTTCACGGCTTCGAAAATGCCGGTGAGCTCGCGATCGAAAACGGAGTAAGCTTGCTGGGCCGAAGTAAGTTTCTTCGAAAAAAAACTTACAGGCTTCCAGGGAGCTTCAAGCGAGTCACGCTGCTCTAAAACTGCGCCTATAGCTCCGTCCGAAGCATCAGACACTAAGCGTATCTCGACACTGTCATCGGGGTAGACGAGAAGAGCGCAATCAACAAGCTGTTGTTTGCAAGCGTGAAAAGACTGCTCTGCCTCGGGATTCCAAAGGACCGGACGCTTGTCTTTCTTCCTCACGTCGTGAAGAAGGGCGTGAAGAGGACGTTGGACGGCCGCCGCTCGCTTGAGAACAGGCCTGTATGAATTCACCAACCCAAGGAAACTACGAAGCTGCTCCATGGTCTCGGGCTTCGGAAAATCACGGATCGCACGCACTTTCTCGGGGCTGGGACGGATCCCCTCGGCGTTGATGATATGACCTATAAACGGAATTTCCGGCTGAGTGAAAATACATTTGGACAGATTTATCCGCATGTGAAATTTGTCAAGCCTCTCGAAAACGACCTTGAGGTGTTCTTCGTGCTCCCCGGGGGTCTCAGAAACAACACCGATGTCGTCGTAGTACTTCACGACGAAAGGAAGGTCTCCGAGCGCTGCGTGCAAATGACGCTGGAAAGTCGGACCTGCGTTCCGAAGGCCCTCCATCATTACCAGCCACTCGAAAAGGTCAATGGGCGTGATCACGGCAGTTTTCTTGACGTCGTCAGGAGCTACAGGGATTTGGTGATATGCGCGGACGAGATCAATGCGGGAAAAGATCTTCTTGCCCTTGAGAGCGCAAGTTATGTCCTGAAAATTCGCGGCATTGAAACGGTCAGGCTGGGTCACAGAATTCAGCCACCTGTAGTCTCCGCATATCCTCCAAGAATCGCCCTTGGGTACCAGATGAATGGGAGAAGCCCAAGGGCTGTCTGACGTGCGACATACCCCGGCCTTGCACAAGCGATCGAACTCGGACTTGACAAATTTAAGTTTGTCGGACGAAAGACGTCGACAACGCTGGGTCCTGGGTGAACCGGTCGTGACGATTCTGTGAAAAACACCGCGGTCCTCCAAGGGAGCTGGGGGCTCTAGACCAAGGACACGAGGAAATTTCGCAAGCAGGTGTGCGTACCCATGTGAAGGATCGACGACACTAACACCGGTGCACGCTGGTTCCCGAAGGCTACCGTTCACGTACAACTGGGTGAGGTTGTCGACGAGGCGATGACGTTTGAGATCTGGAAGCAGGACGAAGAACGTCTGCTCCGAGTATTGAATATTGTGTCTCTGCAATAAAAAATTCCAAGACATGTGGCGACGGAGACCGAGGTCGAAGGACTAATTCAGGATCCCGAAGGTTTGAATCTCGGTTCCATTCGCAGCGTGCAAGGGCACACTCGGTGAAAAATGTGTGGAAATCGAGTTTTTGGAGATGATCGAGACTTGGGCACTGGTGTCGATGAGGAAAAGACGACCGGTCTTTCTATCAGACACGAAGAGGCGAAGAGATGAAGAGCCCAGAGTGCTTGCCTCACAGACACTGGGGCTTAATAGTTTTTTCTCTCCCGATCGCGGAGTTTTTTGTAATCCTCGAAACTCGCGTACGAATGCTTTCTGGCGAAATCGTCCCATGCCGGACAAGGAGGTCCACGACAATACTTGCAATTTTCGCGGTACTTGGTGTGCGGGAAACACAACACCGGTTGACCGTTGTCACGGCTTTGTGACCTGCCGCGAGGACGACCGCGACTGCGGCTACGTCCGCGAGATTTCAATCGGCGATCGACTATATCTGCAATTTGCGCCGATAGATGCGAGGGGTCTGTGATAGCATCCACTCGGTGGCTGGAAGCCAAGGGTAGCCTGCGTGCGTGCAGTCGGTCTGCTTTCGCAGCGGCATCATCTCCCTTCCCCAACGTGACGTCAGTGTCCGTCGCGACCGCAATTGAATCTGGGAGTCTTCTCCACCAGAGCCTGAGGATCATACCTTGCGCGATCTTGTTTCCGCCGAGAGCCTTCATCTTGTGCAGAAGCTCTGAAGGCAGAAGATCGCCCAATTGGCAGTCGGCAAAGAGCCGCTCAAGCTTGCGGTCGTTGGATTAGTCGAAACGAGCAATCAGTGCCTTTTTTAGGCCTTGATACCGACCTGTAGGGGGAATGGCGTTGATGGCGTCCGCCATTTTGTGTGTGATACCCGAAGGAACGTTGCGGAGCACGGCCCAATAACGAGCGGAGTCGGAAGTGATTCCTTCATCGTTGAATTTCAGTTCGATCTGCCTAAACCAGAAATCTGGATTATTCGCAGTGAATGGCATAAAATCAAACTGCCTGGAAGGGGCAGAAGGCTGCGAAAAATCCATGGGCGCGAAAGATGAAAATACCGTGGGATGGCCAGGTAAACCCTGGCTAATCGGGTTGTTACCCGGTGGCTCAAAATTCTGCGCGTCTGGGTCTAGCGTATTGTCGGTGCCTGAGCCGCCACGCAGGGTCACCTTCGGTGGCAGGATGTCGTTGCCGAGAAAATTCGAATCAAAACTTCCACCAGCATGAAGGGTGTGTGGAGTAACGCCAGGAAGATTCTGCGATGCCGCAGCACCGGCAACGCCCTAGGTCTGACCCGCGGATGGGGGCTTAAGTCTCTCAAACAGTGACTCGATGGATTGCCGAAGCAGGTCCGTGAGTTTTGCCTCCTGACGAGCGAACCGATCATCCAGGTCGAGCGGTCCGAGAACACGCTCGGAGTCGTCACGAAGGTCAAGCTTACGAGTGGCGCCCTTGGACTTACCAAGTTCCTCACCCTCGTTCATTGCGAAGGGGAGAAGAAAAAGAAATACAAGACAAACGCGACCTAGTGCGAGGGTAGCCCGTCGATCTAGCAGTGGGCCCGCGACCTATCTCGAATGACCCGGGGAGTCAGCGTGTGGGTCCACGACCTAGTGTGAATGAGCCTAGGGGAGTTGGCCAGTGCGGCTCCGCGACCTACGTGCGCCGATAGACGGTGGTAGACTCACAGAGACAAGTTCTACCGCGTCTCGCCGTGACCGCGAGCTAAACCCACGTAGTGAGTTTAACTACGTTTTTCTAAATCTTTCTAACTAACTTCGCCGATGCGAGAGTTGTTGCGCGTAAGACGTAAAAAAAACCTAAAACTATGTTTACAAAAATCAAAACTAATCTAACTTTTAAAACTAAATTTTGTGAGGAATTCGAAACCGACCAACGCGAGAATTCTCCGATTGCAGAAACAAGGCAACGAGTGCCGATGAAAGACTCCGGTTCTTGGAAACGGGGGAGGTCAACACGGGAAGATATAGAACCGCGCGCGCGCGCACTCTCACTCATGCACACTGCACACTCCCGAACGCGAAATTCCTCACAGATTATGGGTACGAGCGAATAATTTCTCAAAAAAGGATATGAGTGTCTGAAGTTTTCGATGACTGTTGCTTGAAACGGGCTCTGACTTGCTGATGATGCCAGTGAAGCTACTCGATCTGATGTGGCGACACGACGAATACCGATGAACCAACTCCTGAGGGTGACTTCGCATCGACCGCCTCTCTTCAGGTTTCTCGCTTCGCGCAGGTGAAAACCTTCTTCGGGGAGTGACTTCACGTCAGCCTCCCCCAGGTGCTCCTACGAAGCCAACACGTACCCTGGTGTACGTGTCTTCGCCGCAGCGGTAATTTGGATTGCTTGAGAAAAAAACCACCGAGCGGCCGTACCGGTTGGGTGTAAATAAGTTTGCTTTTTTATTTATTTTTTTCTTTCTGATGCTCGTGAATGGAATCTCACGAGGTGAGAAAAAAAAATTTTTCGTTGCGGCCACGAGATCGGTGGCAAGAACAATGGCAAGACTTGGCGCGATTTTTTTTTTTTTTTTTGTACCTCAGTTTCTCACCTTATCTAACGGCGGAGTCACCAATTGTAGGGTCGACCAGGGGTCTTGGTTGTGTTTTGGAGCCCTACACTCCAGGTAGTGTAAATAAAGGTGTAGACAGGTAAGTATAATCAAGCATATGGTTTATTTAGTGGTTCGTACAGAGCCGACAAGGCGTAGCGCGTGGCTCTTGTCGGAAGGCTCGAGGCATACTGAAGTGCGCGGCAGGCTCGACGCAGCAAGCAGCGCTGGCAGCTTGGCTGCTTCATAAACTCTCTCGCAATCTATCTCACTCGCTCTCGCTCGGCTCGGCGAGGCCGAGCCCACATTGATAGACTACATGGCTCCATCTATGAGCCTAGGCGGGGACTTTAGTCCCAATTCTCACTCCCGCACGCCGTAGTGCTGGGCAGTACCGCTGCCGCCGTTGCTGCTGCCACAGGCCTCGCGTGCTGGCTTCTGGTTTTGGTGCTCAAGTGTGTGTGTGTGCAGCAGAGAGTTCTCCCGGCTTTTTCACGGTTCGTCTCAACGGCTCTTCTCATTGCCTTTTTCACCAGGTAGTCCCGGAACCTGCCTTTTCAACGTGCACCAGCTCCTCCGGACGATCACAGACAGTAATTCTGTGATCATCAACAACCTCGGAGCCACGCCATTACCACGTGTATCAGCTACTCTTCACCGGTGGTCTACGGAGAATTTGTCTGGTTCAAGGACAATCCTCACTCATCGAACATCCCCAGGTATTCAGGTGCAAGGAACAGTCATTTTCTTGCCCCTTCTCACTTTTCATTTTCTCTAGCACAGAATTTACGACTCTGTGCTGATTTCGTCTATCTCAATGTGCACAAGCACGTAGCCATTTCGGCCATTTTCTCTCTCTCTCTCTCTCTCTATTTTCAAGGCCACTCTACCTGACTAACGCTCACACCTTTTAATGTAAATAAGAAAACTCTCATAATTTAAGTTCAAATCGATATCGGTGTTTACATTTACTTATGACGTGACTGTTACGCTCGGGCCTCTCTCTCTCTCTTCAAGACAACGCTCGTGAATAGACGGTTTCACTCGCCATTTTGTGAAACTTCTCGGGTTTCTCTTGGTTCTTTCTCGTGACTCTTTCTAATCATCGTCAACGTAGTCATCTCATCAGTACAGTCAACTCGACGAATCAGCTACTTGGTGTTGGCTCAACTCGGGAGACATGTGATCTTCAATTAACTCAAACGGCTCGGCTCAATTCAATTCTTGGGTTAATTGCTCAGCAAGGAGAGCTTTCCCGGCGTGGCATCTTCAGGTATTTCGCTCAGAACCGGTAACAATAATTTACCGGTGCTTTTACATTGCCCTTCTCACAGCCAGAAAATCAATAAAATTACTGTGCATTCTCTTGCTCTCTCTCTCTTTTCTTTGTGCTGTCTTACACGCAGCCATTTTCTTTTCTACTCTTTTCAAGGCCATTCTCTGTTGCTTTGTTTACCTCAACTGTACTCAAGAAAAACTCATATTTATGGTTTGAATTAATATAATAAAATTCGTCAAGAGTTTTAAATAGGCAGTTTCTCAAATTAATTAATTTTCTTTACACGGAAATTAATGCTGGCGATTCTCAATTCAACATATTCTCATATCTCAGTTTCTCTCTTTAATCAGTTATTATTCTCTCTCTCAAGCTCATTCTCAGCTCATTTGCATTAATTCATTAAATTCAACTTAACCTTCTGGATAGTTCTCTTAAGTATACTACACTGATTTATTTTATCTCATTTTACATTTCAACTGGACCTGGCTCAATAGTGATTCTCCATAATTTATAATTAAATTATTTTATACTTTGATGATTTGTCTTATTCTATTTTATAGTAATGAGCTCATGTTATCAACATCAAACTGATTAATCTGTCAATACACATTAACTACTTAAATTTCATACTTGTTGATTAATTATTAAGAGATTTAATAAAAGTTATTAAACTTGAACCTTTTTTTTGTAAATGATAATATATTCTTAGAAAATAAAATCCAAATAAACTTAACTAATGGTCTACTCAATTTATTTGACAACCCTCCCCTACCAGCTTTTAATTCGGCAAATAAAAATAAAATTAATGAAGCAGTAAGCCCGCAATAGCTTGCAATTGTTACCGTTGAAGCCAAAAGAAACTTGTCGCTCAACATTGCAAGCTTTTGCCCAGGACAAGGCTGCACTCTCAAATTTTTTAGACATATTAGTAAACAAACCGTTTATTACCCCTAAGTACAAATGAAGTTCAGGTAGCGCCAAAATATCGAGTATCGGTTTTTCTTCATCACAGTCGAATATCGGTTTCGGGATGCAACATTTAAAGTTCTTAGCTGATTCTTTTTCTCCTCCAGCATTAATCCATTGAATGTAGTTGTCTGTGATATTTTTTATCGTCCGCAAAGTAGAAGAATTTTCAAGATTTTCTTTACTTACCTCACACCATGTGCATGGATACGAGCTACTGCAAGGCATAATGCCGACCATAATATTGCATAGTTTTAAATCAGCGGAAACTTTTCCATCAATTTTATCGATTTTTATGTCTGACCATAATTGTTTAACATTGTCATAATTCTCTTGGACGTTTTGAACCAAACCAATTATGAACAATTTTTTCACGCCAGAATCTTGAAACAATTTAGAAGGGATGTCGTCTGAATATTTTCGTCGCTTTGTTGGTGGTGGTTCAAATTCATTGTCGATTGACTGTATCGATAAGCAGACTTTTAAAGATCCTCCTCCACCATCGATGCCGAATTTCAAACGCATATTAGAAAAGTTGCGTTTTTTTCTTACGTATTCTATTCAACCATGCAAATCCTTGCAATACACAGCTGTTTGAATTTGCTCGGTTTCAATTATTTCATATTTTTTCTTAATTTTTGACTCTTCAGATTTTTTTTATTTTTTTTCTGTTTTTTCTCCGTCAGAATTTAAAACACTTTTTTTTGTTTTTGATCTGACATTTTTCTTGACTTTTTTAACTTTTTTAACAACTTTAAGACTCACTTTAGTTTTTTTAGGTTTTGATTTAATAGATTTTTTCGACGTACTAGTTGTTTGTTTATTTTGTTTTGTTTTTGATTTGATATATTTTTTGGAAGTACTACTTGTTTGTTCAGCTTCACATATTTCTTTAACTTTCAAACATTCTAAATTTTTAGTTTTTTTGGAATTTGTGGAAGCTTCTTCAATTGTAGTGATTTTGTCATTTTTTTTTTCTATTTTTACAGATTTTTTGAACTTGTAAACTTTTGTGTCAAAAAAATCATCTAGTGCGTGAATATTAGGTGAAAGATTTTTTTCTAGTTTTGGTTCAATTAATTTTCTATTTTTAGTCGCAACACGCAAATCTGATGCAATTTCAGTTGTCACATTTAGAGAAAGCCCGTATTTTGTTTTAATATTTTGCATGTCAGTTGCCGTAATAATTGTTTTACTCTTTTCTACTGAGTTGGAGTTTTTCGGGTTAACATAAATTTTTAATGGTTTTCCCCGAACTTGGTTAACTGATAGCGTATTCTTATCTGTTAAAATCATTTCATTTTTTAAAGTTGATGAAATTATTTGATTTTGCACTGTTGGTGTGGATTCTGATATCAATGATTGAACATTTTTAATACGTGTTGTAGTGTTGCATGTATGAGGTTTGCCTCTAGCAATTTTAGAAAAGCAATCATCACACCGGTAACTTCTTTTAGATTCATGAGACTCAATACTGGCTTCCCCTGTTTAAAATAAAATGAAATTGTGCAATCGAGTAAAAATTTACTCATTCAATAACAAAAACAAATATTAAGCTTACCACTGATATACCTTTCAGTTTATTATTAGTAACTTCGAGAATTTTTGTAGGTAAATTCTTTTTGATCGAAGTGCCAGGACGCTCTCGAGCTAATTGGCAAATGAGACAGCTACATGCCAATAACTTTTCAGATTGCCGAGTTTCAATACTCTTATAGTTAAATGATACGGTTGGTTTTTCCAGTAACTTCTTTTTCTTACTATTTGAAACGTACAGCTTTTTTAAACAAGTCTTACATACTCCATTCGGTAGAGATGGATCATCAGCGTCGTAAGTTGATGGGTTCAAAATATACTGAACTAAAGTTTCAACGTTTCCATTTTTAATTATTTTTCTTACTTCGTGACAACCATTACGGCCTCTCTTTTTTAAGCAAAACAAACAAATCTTGCTACGATTTTCATCGTGTGTCAAGGCGTGATCCTTTTTGGGTATTTTGTGTAATATCTTGAGGTTAACTGAATGTAATCAAAATGAATTTTAACTATTAAAATAATTTCTGGAAGTAACCATAGTAACTATACTCGCGCACTTACTGAAGGATTGAAAGTTCGCCTGCTTTTCAAAGTGAAAATAACTTTGTAATTTTTTTTGAGCCATGATTTTTTTAGATGATTTGATCTAAACCTTTTAAAATGTCAAACAATATTTTAATTTTTTTTGAAAATAAGCCAAATAATATAAAAAATAATTAATAGAAAGAGAAAAAAAAAAAAAAATGTACAAGACCACTGTTTTTCGTGATTATAACCTTTAAATCGACTTTTCTTAAAAACGGCCTTGAAGATGCTTCTAATTTTTTTTGGAAAATAATCAGGAAAGTCCAAATTATCAAATTCTACAAGAAATTTAAGTGCCCCACGACTTTTCATTTAAAGTTGGTTCAAGACCACCGTGACCCCTCTCACCTCAAGATCTCATTAACATCCTATCCATCCCACCTAACCTTCCTCCCTTACCATCTTTTGACTTTACACCCGTAGACGAGACGATAGTGCTAAGAACCATCAATAAAAGTCGTTCTAGGGGAATGGGTCCCGATCATCTTTCATCCTTCATGCTAAAACTCGACCTACTGTCAATCCTCCCCTGCATTACCAAACTAATAAACTCATCCCTAGAAACCGGTTTCTTTACTTTCAGATGGAAAAATCCTCTATTATACCCCTTGCAAAAATCCCTCATCCTAAATCTCCCTCTAACACACGCCCCATCGCCCTTCTCCCTGAAATATCCAAATTTCTTGAAAGAATAGTCTCGGCACAACTCACACTTTACCACTTTACCACTTTACCACTCGCTACCGTCTTGATAACGGACAGCATGGATCTTGGCTCCAAATAACTACTGGAGTATCTCAAGGCAGCGTCCTTGGTTCTCTCCTTTTTATCCTCTTCATCAACGACCTCCAACTTTTCATCCTCTATTCATCTTGGGCCATCTTCGCCGATGACTCCAATCTTTACATACACGCCCCCTTTGCCCAACTATTACACGTCCTCTCCCTCATTTTTAGCATTCCTCCCGCTCATTTGCAGACTGGGCCGCTGCAAATCACCTAAAACTAAACCCTGCAGCAAAACCACACTTACCATCCTTGCAAGCAAAATCTATGATAGAGTTTGATTCCCTTCCTCCCCTAATCATCAATAACCTAACCATCCCTTACTCAAACTCAATAAAATCCCTCGGTATTCATATCTCATAAGTAAAACAAAAGCACAAAGAAATAAGCATATTTCAATTCACAGTACGATTTTATGGTTAATCAAGAAATTTTTTGGAGAAAAAAGGGCGTGGGGATGGGTAAAGAAAAACTACTATACAGTAGATTCATCTTAATATATTATATAGTTGTAATTTTTCCTTCGCTCCCACCCTGCTCACACCCTTAATTCATCATTTTACACCGACAATGGGTCAAAAAACGTACTTTCAACTTAAAAATAAAGGATAGAAAACATACGTTAGATAAAGTGTTGTAAGTAAAATCACAATATTCATGTTGAAACAAAAACCCATACTTTAAAATGCATTAAAAATTGCTTATAAAAATGAGAAGGTACTGTTTAACGTAAGAAGAGCCTATGAAAAGTAAGTACACGGAAGAGAAAAAGCATTATAAGAATAAAAGGATGAAGTTAGAGGGAGATAGTGGAGAAGCTATCATTAAGTTAAGGGCAGAGTTATTCATAGAAAAACTAAAGCTGAATGTCGATGTGATTTACACAAGAACGATTAGAAATAACGGATGGATCTAAAATAAGTTATCAAATTTGTAATGAAACAAGAGCCTGATAAAAAAGACGAAGATACTGAGGGGCAATTTTTATCTATAATGATTACGACAGAGGAAGAAGAAATTCCTGAAGAAGTAGTTAGAATTTCACAGAATAATTAAAAATTAAGTGACCTTTTAATAATTGAATGAAAATAGTCTTCTAGAATACTACAGGGATAATGATGAAAAACAAAGAGGTTTTGATTGGTTTAATTCAATAGTTTATTTCAAGCTTATTTCAATAGTTTATTTATTTATATTTATTTTAGTGTGATGAAGTGGAGTTAGTTGACGCAAATATTGAATAGAATTAAGGTTAGGTTTTTAAAGTAGGTACGCTGTATCCACTCCGCATAGTCAATCTGGAAGAGTGTTGACTTAGGGAGTACTCGTATTCTTGAAGGAAGTATTTAAAATGCAGGTAAAATAGTAAAGGAGTATTCAAAAAGAGAGGTACATGAGTCAGGGAAAATCACAGAGGTGCTAGGGTGGCGATTTGAGCATCTGGCTTTTCTACATAAATGAACTTAGAATTAATATATGTAAAAATATCTAGATTTATAGTATTCTCTTTGACAATATCGTTATCATAATACAAATTATTAAGTCCTAGTTGTGATTCGAAAATTAGTAGTTTAGGATGTTCAGTTGTAATAAATTGTCTATTGTATTGAGTTATCGCGCCTTTTGAGGATAAGGCAAAAGTTATATCATTAGAATTTACCGCATAAGTAATCTGATGATCAATGTCGTTTGTAAATTTAGTAGCTATTCCCTTATATAATATATCAAAAGAATTTTTAAAACATTCGTTTACAGGTAGAATATCCCAAAAAGTATGCCCGTATTCTAAATCTATACAGTGTTTATTTGAAAATGTACATATTGTACCCGTACTTAATCTAATTTTATCTGTATCAAGACTTACTTTAGCTATAGTTTGTATGAGTAAGATTTGTATGGTGCCATGTACAAAAACCTTTGTATATGTGTTGAATTTGTCTGCATATGATGCTCCGGAACAGGATTTGTCTGCTGCACTACCCGCGAAGTCCACTCCTACTGTCATTGGTGTTGCGTTGACTTTGATATCGGCTATGATATGCGTATCGTCGTATTTAAAAATGCCTGTGTCATGTAGTAGTTTGCATTTTTCCTGAGATAATTCGTAAAGGTACTCTTGTTCACCGTTCTCCACAGGTAATAGATGTCCAAAAATGCCGCAGCTATTAACTGTGCGATGGATGATTATTTTGCAGTGAATCGTATTCACTTCTCGAAATTCCGCAAGTTGTACCGACTCGATTGTAATATTTGTCGAATTTGGTCTTATTTCATGGAAGTCGCATTCGCCCGTGTCCAATAATGAGAACGTTGTGATGTTTGGTGTGGTAGAGCCACACTCATATCCAATAATTTGTGCGTATGATTGTATGATTAATGAGAATGTGATTAGTATGAAATGCATGTTATTTTGTTTGCTTTCTCTTTCTCTTTTTTTTATTTTTTTTTTATTTATTTATTTTTTTTTATTTGTTCCTAAAACAAAAATTAAATTAGTATTTTCTCATGTAAAAATAATTTGTTAGGATGAACTTGTTTTTGCTTTCCTTTGTATAAAAATATAATATCACCTTTATCCGTAATATTTTTTATTTCAAATGGACCTAAATTTTGGTCTTTCTCTAGTTTTCCTGGCTTTGGCTGCTTTTGCCAGTACACTTTGTCGCCTACTTCGAAATTTACTGGATTAGCAGTTTTGTCATAGTATTTCTTTGCTTTATGTTTAGATATAATTAGATTTTCTCTTGCCAAATTGGCTATATTTTTCATGTTATTCAGTAATTTTTCGAAATAGTCATTAAATGTTGGCAATTGTTCTGACTTTTTTAAAGGTTCACTAGATGGTAATCTAGGTGGATATGCAAAAACAGCTTCATATGGTGTAAATTTATGAGAAGAGTTAACTGAACAATTTAGATTTAATTGAGCAAGTTCAAGAAACTGATCCCATTCTATATTTGAGATTGAGAAAGAATAGCTGCGATGGCCCAATTACTTGCATCTGTTGAGATTATAAATGGTTTTGTAAAGTCTGGAAATTGTAAAATCGGTGCATTGCATAATGCGTTTTTTAGCTTTTCAAAAGCTTCTTGCTGTGCTATACCCCATGAAAATTTAACGTTTTTCTTAAGTAAATCATTCAAAGCTTTTGATAAGTTTGCGTAGTCATTTATGAATTTTCTATAGTAATTAGTAAGTCCTAAATATTCCATTATATTTTTTGTGGTTTTTGGAATTTTGAATTTCTTTACTGCTGATGTGATTGATTCATTCGGTCTAATACCCTTTTCGGAAATTATATGCCCTAAAAAATTTATTTCTGTCTTAAGAAAATTACATTTTGAGGATTCGAGTTTAAGGTGTGCTTTTCTCAATCTATCAGCTATTATTTCGAATCTTTCTATCAGTTCTTCTATAGTATTTGCGAAAATTATAATGTCGTCAATATAGACAAAGCAAATTTTTCCTATCAAACCCTTCAATACTCTATTCATAATTCTTTGAAAAGTTCTGGGACTATTCATTAACCCAAAGGGCATCACTTTAAATTCTAACCTGCCCAGTGGGTGAATACTAAATGCTGTCTTCTTCGTATCTTCAGGTCTTAGTTTTATCTGATGGAATCCTGATATTAAATCTAGTGTAATAAAATACTTAGCTGATCCCATTTCATCAAAAATCTCTGTAGTGCTAGGGATAATGTATGGGTCAGGGCTTGTAAATTTGTTCAATTCTCGATAATCTATCACGAGACGATTTTTAGGTTTATTTTCGGGGGTAAGACCCTTTTTTGCTACCAAAAAAGCTGGAAAATTATATGGACTATGGGATTCTCTCACCAAATCATTCTCTATCAATTTTTTGCCCTCTTGTATTGCAATATCTCTTAAAGCGAATGGCAATGGAAATTGTTTGACATAAATCGGTCTGTCATGTGTAAGATTTATCTCATGTTGCTCGACTGTGCATCTCTCTAACTTATCGCCTTCACAGTAAAATATATCATCATTTCTCTCAATTAAATTCCCGATCAACCTTGCATTTTTTTTTGACAAATGTTTTAGATTTATTTTATTTAATATTTTTTGAGTTCTCTCTCTCTCTTATCGACGTAATTATTATTGTTAACATTGTACATTTCTATAGTGTCGTTAAAATCGATCTCGAATTTCATATTATTTTCTTGTATGTTGTGTTTAAGATGTTTTCTATCATTTTCATTTGGGTTGAAATTTACATTGTTATCAAGTATTTTCAAAAAGCAAGGGTAGTCTAATACTTTATTTTCGACATTTTCTTGACATATTTCACTCTCTAAGGCACAGTTTATTTGAGCTACGAATGTTTGCATATTATTTTCCGTTTCTATCACTCTGCGTAAATTTGGTTTACTATTATTAGGCTCTGTCTCATTATTTTTATAGCTGATTTCTGCTACTGTGTTCAGTAATTTTTTTATCTCTTCTGTGAAACAAGTGTCTTTTTCCGTGTTTATCTCATTTGTATTAAAATCAAGTTTCAAAACATTCATTACCTCATCGTTTTCATTTTCAAAAATTTTTTCGCGATCATGCGATGTAGTGACTTGCAAGCTAAGCGAATCATTGACCAAGTTTTGCGTGTCATTTATGGAATTTTTATTTTGTATTTCGTTGACCATCCTATTCTTATTTATTAACAGCTCGAATTTTACATTATTTATTTCTAGATAGCCCTCATCTAATCTTAATTTACCCTCAGTTAATAATTCTATACCCAAAATACCATCGTATGGTGAATTAAATGCATCGGAAGCTACATGAAATTCATAAAATAAACCGTTAATAAGTATATTTGTAGTACCTACAGTTTTCATAATTTTATTCGATATTCCTGATAACATGATTTGATGTCTCGGATCAATATCTGTCTGTCTAACTTTATCATTTTTAATTATATTTAATTGAGCACCGCTGTCTATTAAAAATTCGTATGTATTTTTCGGATTCACGTTCTTGACTCGAATATGTTTCAAGAGGTTTTCCAACTTTACTACGTAAGTTGGTATTATAATATTTTCTCCCACGTATAGTCTTTTACGTCTGTTAATTCTATCAAATTTTCACAAGTATCATTTAAGGAATTTTCGGCGTTATCGTTCAATTATTGGTTTATTTCTCACTAGATTCTACGTCTGTAGAAAAATAATTTTCTTCCACCGAATATTGTGCACGTCTACATTTTTAAATAGTATGCCCGATATTTTTACAATTTGAGCAAAAATTCCCGGCTAATTTTTGTAAATTTTGCAGGTCTAAGCAATTTCGCAACGAATGTCCCGGAGAGTTACAGTGTCGGCAATTTTCAGGATTGTTACTTGTGTAATTTTTTAAGGCTTTATATTTAGTGCACATATCGAGATCATGACCTTTATAATTGGAATACTCGCATATTTTTTGTGATACATTATTTCTATTTTGATCCCGTTTATTATAATAGGTATTAGTTTGAGTGTTTTGTTGTTTATTTTTAGTAATATTTAAAAATTTAAAGCAATCTTTAGCGTTGTGACCCGATTTATCGCAAATTTGACAAATTACTGAGTTTTTATTTTTTTGCTGCGTTATTAAAGTTTTCACTTGAATGCAGTCATTTAGTTCATGGTCAATATTTTCACAATAAGTACAGAAACGATATCTGTTTTTATTTTCTTGAATATTACAATTTTTTATAGTATGACCTTTCTTGTCACATTTTTGACAAATAACTTCGGGGCATTCATTAACCGTATGACCCGTTTTTTTGCAATTTTCGCAGTTTTCGCGATTTTCTTCCTTATTTGGGCACAAGTACGGAGTGTGTCCGTGTTTAAAACATTTCCAACAAAGTTCAAATTCTTTTATGTTCTCGCATTGATCTACTTGGTGACCTGCTATTTGACAAAATTGACAATTTTTACTTCCGATTTTATTAAATTCACATGCGCTAATTGAATGACCGTAATTACTGCATAAATTGTACAGTAGTTTAATTTTTTTAGTTGCTCTATTACAATCAAAAGATCTATGATTCTGCGACTTGCAGTATACACACGCCGCGGATGGACAAAATAAAGCTTCGTGATTGCGTTCTGTACAAATTTGACAGATCGGTATATTTTTCTTCATCATATTATTAGCACAATGATTCACTTGTATGTTATTTTGATTTTCAATTAAATTTAGTTTTTTCTCTAAGATCAGTGCATTATTTAATATTGCTGAAAAATCTCCCGTCTTGTCTAACTGAACATTAATTTTAAATTTAAAACCATCAGCAAAACTTTTCAGCGCGTCAGCTTCTAATTTAGTTTCAAAAGTTTGATACTCTGTATTCTCTAAGTTTGGGGTCAATTTTTTTAGTTCTTTAATTTTTTTTACTAATTTTTTCAACTGCGTTGTATAGTTACGTACGTCTTCGTCTTCTTTCTGCGCTATTGTTAATAAATCGTTATAATAAGAATAGTAGTTTTCTGTTGTCGGGAATGAATTTTTAATACTTGTTATGAATTCTCTTATTGTTGTTGGTTTTTTATCCGTAAACCATTCTTCCGCTGATTCAACACATTTTCTCAAAATTAGATATTTTAGAAAGTTTGGAATGTCGTCGTTTGCAATTAATGATTCTACTTCTGTCACGTATTTAATTATCTCTTCCGCCGATTTTTGCGAACCGTTAAAAAATGGGCTTTCGTTGACCAGATCCGTTATTTTAAATTTAGACATTCTTGTGAACTTTATAAAATCTAACAGATTATCTACCTCTTTTACTTCGGAGCTTTCTTCGAGATCTATTAGCGAATTATTTCCCGACGTTATTTGTTGTGTGTTATTAACGTTTGGTATTTGATTCGTTTTATCTGGTATAAAATTTTCTATATTTTTTATTGGATCTTGAGAATTCACAAACGATGAATCCCCTTACACTAGATCTGTCGATGTAATCGACGCATTTTCATCGGTACACTTGTTTAAATTTAACTGTTTGGATGGGTTTCGTTTTTTACTTACGTTGTCTATTCCCGGTAAGATCTTCTCACGTAATTCCGGGTTATTTTTTACCGTGCTTCTCGTTATTGGTTTATCCTCGTTTGTATTATTCACGGCTTTTTTTTCCGGCGTACGATGTACGGAATACATTTATTTTCATATTTAGTTACAATTTTTAAAATATAGATTTATCCTCTCTTCGTCTTTCGCACGATGACTAATTATTATTATTTTACTTTCTTTTATTATTATTAAAATTTTTCATCGATGACCCGTTTTACACTATTAACTATCACTTAGATTTAACCGTCTCTAACACGATTAATTATCACTTTAGATTCTTAACAGATTTAACCGTTTCTCACACGATTAATTATTACTTCCGATTTTTCACTGATTTAACCGTCTCTCACACGATTTATTATTATTTAGATTTTTCACAGATTTAACCATCTCTCACACGATTAATTATAATTTAGATTTTTCACAATTTAACCGTCTCTCACACGATTTATTACTATTTAGATTTTTCACAGATTTAACCGTCTCTCACACGATTAATTATTATTTTTGCACTCGAAATTCAATTGTATCGGAACCATTTTGTTATGTATTAGTTTATTAATAAGATATAATCTAGTTTTTATATTTATTTATTTTAATTTTAATAGTATAATATTACATAATATAAATATATGCATAGCTTAAGATATAGAGTTATTTATAATTTAAGACATCTTTATGATTATTATTTATTTTATGTATAAGGAGATATGACTCCAGACCCGATTTACGGTAAAAATTAAGAGGTATGATTTTACTTACGAAGTGGCCAGCTTCGGAGTCCCGCAGCTTTACTGACCAAAAGACTGAAGCTGGCCTCATTTCGTGTTTACTTATAGCATAAAAATGCTTAGTTAACGAAATGTGTCTTTCATGACACAATGTCTTATAATTACAAAATGTGTCTTCGTGACACAACATGCGTGCTAGTCTGGTCACTGCAGGGGTTTTCGTGTGCCCACGAGCGGTATGCGATCCACCCAGGTTCAAAAGATGTATTTTGACTCCCTGAATAAAAATTTCGAGGGTGGATACTCGAAAAATTTATGTGAAATTGTTTAAACAAATAACAAATTACAAAAATCACTATTTCGGTAAATAAAAATTTTTTTTATCGTTTTTAGCCCAAAATAAATCGAAAATATACTTAAACTTTTTTTTTGTAAAGTCAATATTTACTGAGTAAAAAATCATTAAAGTTTAAAAAACGAGCGCGTAGGCAACAGTGGGAAATAAGTTTTTTTTTTAACTTTAATGATTTTTTACTCGGAAAATATTGACTTTACAAAAAAAAGTTTAAGTATATTTTCGATTTATTTTGGGCTAAAAACGATAAAAAAAATTTTTATTTACCAAAATAGTGATTTTTGTAATTTGTTATTTGCTTAAACAATTTCACATAAGTTTTTCGAGTGTCCACTAGGCCGGGGCTTAATTTTTTTTTATTTTTTTTTTTCATGTTCACCGGGTGGAAATAGTTTCTAAATACCTAAAAACTGAAGCTCAAACCAAGAAAATGTTATTCGGAACATTTTAACACGTGTCTCAAAGCACCTGAACTTTCTTATGGGATTTGCGTGTAAAAAAGAGGTAAAAACGTTAAACCACAGTGCTCTGGGTAAAAATCATCGATTTTTAAATTTGAAACGACATGAATCGATGTAAAATTTCCCGCTAAATCCAATGGAACCATTATTTTTTACCGTTCTAGCCTTAAAAAAATTTTACGAGCCAAAAACAGCCAATAATCGAAAAAATATCAGTCTAAACAACATTATTACACGTGAAAATGATGAAAAATATCGTTTTAAATATTTTAAACGACATAAATCGATGTAAAATTTCCCGCTTAATCCAATGGAATCTTTGTTTTTTACCGTTCTAGTCTTAAAAAAATTTTACGAGCCAAAAACAGACAATAATCGAAAAAATATCAGTCTAAATAACATTATTACACGTAAAAATGATAAAAAATATAGTTTTTAATATTTTGAACGACATAAATCGATGTAAAATTTATCGCTTAATCCAATGGAATCATTGTTTTTTACCATTCTAATCTTAAAAAAATTTTACGAGCCAAAAACGGCCAAATAATAAAAAAATATTTGCCGAAAAAACTCTACTTCGAATAAAAACTATGAAAATTATCAAATTTTATTACCTCAAACGATCCCCTGAATCGAATGAAACCATTACTTTTCACCGTTCTGATCATAAATTTTTCACAAATCCACAAATATTCTGAAAAAATAAAGAAAAAAAAACAAAAAGGATCTTAGAACTTTATCACCTCGCTTTTCACCATAAAACTTGTTTGAACTTATCAAAATTTTTCAAGATTGTAAACTATATAGTTCATATTTTCAAAGATATATGAAAATATATTTGAATACATCCAAAATTATTTAAAAAGTTACATCTTAGCTACAATAGTCTATATTGAAAAATTGTAACAACTTTTTACATAAATTATTATGAAATTTGCTATTTTTTAAATAAAAATTTATTCATATTTTTGGGTTAGAGTACCTTTACTACAATCAGGATAAAGAACTCGATATTCTTTTACAGTTTGTAACAGAAATTGTTTTTGATTATCATTTTTTGTTAGTATTTTATTAAATTCACTTATTAATTTAATTTCTCTTTCTGCCAACCCATTTACGACAGTTAAGTTTTAACAATGTTTAAACCTATAATATAATCTCTATCATACTTCCATTTAGCAGGATCTTTTAATAAAAAATTTGAATTGATTTAAAATCGATCAAAAAATTTTAAGGACTCTTTACATATAAAGTCACTTATTTGAGATTCAGCTACTTCTAAGATGTTTTTTTTATTAGCTAGAATGCGTTTTTCATAAGCAAAATTAGCTGAATCTAATTTTAAGGCCGTAACCATATCGAGCTTCTGTTCGGTTGTTACATTTATATCGAAAAAATGAGAGAGCTGCTGCCTCTGGCGTCAGGTACCAGAGGTGATTCATAAATTTTTTAATCGCCGCATCAGAAATTTGTTCATCAATAATTTTGTAGTGATACAGGCTCTTCAAAAATTGCAAGTCTTGGTTTGGTGCTTGAGAAGCTAATGGTGCACCAAACCAAGCTTGAACATATAATTTAATTATAAAAATACAAACATCTCTACATTTTATTTCATCATTTTTTTTACAATCTAAAAATTGTTTTCTAAAAATAAATATTTTTAAAGAGTAAATTACTTTTGCCATCAAGCAAGCATTGTGCATAGCTCTAAGTGAATGAAAAATTATTTTTTTTGGTAGTTTACCTCCAAGAAAAATAATTACTAATTGCAAAAATTCTGTTATGAAGTACTTTTGAATTCATTTTGCATACATAATTGATGGACAAACTAAATCCACTTTGAAAATAATGAAGCAAATGCTCATCCGTACTTTAAAAATCCATGCCAAATAGAATTCATAATTTCTGGTCTACTGGATACCTAGACCCAAAACTATCTATTTCTTTTGTACTTCTTAACTAACCAATTTTAAAATGTAAAATCACTTTGGCCACATAACTTAAGCTTGCATACAGACAACAAAAAAGATAAAAAATTTTAATAATTGATTCATGTTGACTTAAATATACTTATCATTAACACCCTGAGTGAATGTAACAGTTACAATCAAAATTAAAATTCATTGTCAGACATCAAGTTTATTTTAGAAAAAAGGTGGGATTACAAAACTTTCAGACATCAAGTTTATTTTTGAAAAAGGGTAGGATTACAAAACTTTAACAGTTCAAGTGTATTGGCTCAGAGCATATATATTTCTATGATGATTCTATGAAATTAAGCGATAATGCGTATGACAATGACATTATGTGCTGCAATTACACCTTTTGCAATTTGCAAGTTGGCTGGCCGGATTATAAAAAAGTAATTTGCAAGTTCAACCTGACACACACACACACACACACACACACACACACAAACACACTCATTCAGAAAAAACTTTATTTTTAATATTGCCAATATGCACCCCCAGCCATCAGGTCCCCAACACAACCACAGCACAATTATTATCAACTCACAGGGCACACCACAATAATTGAAAAATCTTTGATGATGATCATAGAAAGACTGTAGAGATTATTTATTTCATACTCTTTTATTGAAATTGAACAAATTAATAATTATAAATTCTACCACTTATTTAATATATAATGAAAATAAGGATCTTCAGTACTGTTGTTATTCTATGACAATCATTTATTTATAAAAAAGTTATTGCTCGTAAAACATTACAAGCTGCTGTGCTCAGCGGCTCCGCAGTCAGATGTAGTCAGCTCACGAGTCAGCTGTAGGGAGCTGCTAATTGATACAGCGCCACCAGTCGCCTCATGGCTACAGGGGTAGCATTCTTTAACCTAAAAATGAGTGGTCAGTGGCCAGCAGACGCGTCGCGTAAAAAATGACTTATAATACGTCACTGTAAGAAAATAAAAAAAATATATTTGAAATTTGAAAAAAGAGATTAAATAAATCTAAGTTTATATTAAAAATCTTTATTTATAATTAAAATTTTTACACTCAGGAAAATCAATAACGTATTGTAGGATACACGAGAGTTGTTTTTCGTTTAATTTTATTCCTCTATAACTAAAATTTAAAAAAGTTTTATGCAAAGCTTACCGTGCTATTAAACTACTTTAAAAATATCTGTACTTACCTCATTTTGAATAATAGGTATTAGATAGACAAGTTGCTTCACAAATGGTGTTTCCAAAACAGACGATTTCCATTCCTTTTTTTTGTAAGTATAATGATGAACGATGATCGAAAAATTAGAAACCAAAGTTAAAATATACGTACAGCAGTTATTGAGTGAAAAAAATAATTTGATAGAACAGGAAGTAGATGATCTCATATCCGAGGAAACAGAATATTTCCATCATTCGGGCTCAAGTGATTTTAATAATAATGCTGGTGTAAGTGAAGAAAAAGATTCAGAAAGACCTTGAGTTTTTTATAATTTTTATTATTTAAAATCTTGTTATTATAAATGTTATTAATTACTTACTAAATAATATTAATTTTTTACTAGTGTTTTTAATTTTTTAAAATAATTTTTTCAAAATTATTGTAAGTAGCTTAAATGATAAAAAAATATTGAAAAAAATATATAATAATTAATGTTACATTTCAAAAATTATATATAATTCAACTTGTAAAGGAATTGATCTCTTGTTAACTACGATGTAAAATATTTTATAAGCAAAAGAAATTGATCTCTTGTTAACTACGTTGTAAAATATTTTATAAGCAAAAGCTTATAAAAAAAATTTTTTAAAAGCAAACAAAATTATTTAAATTGTTTGGCGGAAGAAAAGACACTATGTAAAATAAACAAAGCAATTGTAGATTAAGGATTCCTTATAAGGAATAAATTAATTAATAAATTTATACACACTAAAAAAATAGTAATGAATAATAATATTTTTAGAGTACAATTTTTTAAATGTTTTTCTAAAAAAAAAAAAAATTAATTTATTAAATTATTGAAAAATATGTTAAGTAATATTACTAACATTTTTTTATTTTGAATTGCTATAAAGAGAAAATAAATGAAGTAAAATTGTATACTTATTGTTTTTATCTATTCCTGGAAATTTTTCTAAAGAATACAGTAACCCCAGAAGTTAAAACATTTATGATGGTATATGGAGAATAATAACAAATAATTTTTTTATTATTTTACAGTGACGTATTATACGTCATTTTTTACGCGACGCGTCCGCTGGCCACTGAACACTCATTTTTAGGTTAAAGAATGTTACCCCAGGCTCGGGCCTACATGCCCCCGTCTGCCGCTGTAAGTAAGCCGTATGAGTGAGACAGCAAAAATAGACACGCCCACCGCATACGTCACGTCCGGTTCAGTCTACAGAGAGCGCAGGTAGAGAGACCGGATGCTCGAAACTGAAATCGAATGTCCCCTGACTACCGTGAGCCAAAGGAAATCAGCGTTTCGAAAAATGAAACGTTCATAACTTTTCAAAGCGGGCTTTGTTCGGGATAATTTTTTTTTTTTAATTACTTTGGGGATCATCAGCTACGCGCGGGATGTATAATATAAATGAAATAATCATCCTAAAATAGTTTTTCTTTGAAGCGTCCTAACCTAAAACCAAAAATCAAAGTATATAAAGCCCTGCAGGCTTTCACGGCAGTCGGTTTAAAAGAAACCAAATCGCCGTTAAAGCCCGATTGGGCTTTAGGATTAAAAACGATATTTTTCATCATTTTCACGTGTAATAATGTTATTTAGACTGATATTTTTTCGATTATTGGCTATATTAGGCTCGTAAAATATTTTAAGACTAGCACGGTAAAAAACAATGGTTCCATTGGATTAAGCGGGAAATTTTACATCGATTCATGTCGTTTCAAATTTAAAAATCGATGATTTTTACCCAGAGCACTGCAGTTTAACGTTTTTACCTCTTTTTTACATGCAAATCCCATAACAAAGTTCAGGTGCTTTGAGACACGTGTTAAAATGTTCCGAATAACATTTTCTTGGTTTGAGCATCAGTTTTTAGGTATTTAGAAACTATTTCCGCCCGGCAAACATGAAAAAAAAAAAATAAAATTTAAGCCCCGGCCTAGTGTCCACCCTCGAAATTTTTATTTAAATACATCTTTTGAACCTGGGTGGATCGCATACCTCTCGTCGGCACACGAAAACCCCTACAGCGACCAGACTATGCGTACAGATATGATGATAGGTAATAAATAAGTTATAAACTACAGCGACTGCGCGCTGTAAGTTGGCGGGCTCCAAGCAGGGTTGGGTGGTGTGGCACTTTGGTGTCTCACCATGGTAAGCCACCTGGTATATTGGTGTATTAGGCGCATTATACCCAGCGTTCGAAATAAATAATTTTTTATGAACTATTAAATAAACCGACAAGCTCCAAAACCCCCATAACGCTCGGGAGAGTGATAAATAAATAATTTTTTATAAACAATTAAATAAAACGACAAGCTCTAAACCCCCATAACGCTGGGGAGAGCGATAAATAAATAATTTTTTATAAACATTTAAATAGTTCGACAAGCTCGTAACCCCCATAACGCTGGGGAGAGCGATAAATAAATAATTTTTTATAAACAATTGAATAAAGCAACAAGCTCTAAACCCACATAACGCTGGGGAGAGCGATGAATAAATAATTTTTTATAAACAAATGAATATACCGACAAGCTCGTAACCCCCATAACGCTGGAAATAGCGATAAATAAATAACTTTTTATAAACAATTAAATATACCGTCAAGCTCTAACCCCCATAACGCTGGGGAGAGGGATAAATAAATAATTTTTAATAAACAATTAAATAATCCAACAAGCTCTAAGCCCCCATAACGCTGGGGAGAGTGATGATTAAATAATTTTTTATGAATAATTGAACTAACCGACAAGCTCTAAACCCCCATAACGCTGGGCACCCAAGTTCAACGAAAAAACTAATCGGCTATTTTCCAAGCTTTAAACCCCCAAAACCCGGAGCATCCAAGTTCAACAAAAAAGCTGATTGGCTACCTCCCAAGCTCCAAGCCCTCAAATCCCTGGAAACGCGAGTTCAACAAAAAAGCTGATTGGCTACCTAGCTCCAAGCCCCCAAAACCCTGGGCGCCCGAGTTCAACAACTGAACGGATCGGCTGTCCCCAAAGCTCTAAACCCCCAACTGATCCGTTTTTTTTTATTGAACTCAGGCACCCAGGGTCTTAGGGGTTTAGAGCTTGAGGGGTAGCCAATCAGCTTTTTTGTTGAACTCGCGCGCCCAGGGTGTGGGGGCTTAGAGCTTGGGGGGTAACCAATCGGCTTTTTTGTTGAACTTGGAAGCTCCGGGTTTAGGGGGCTTAAAGCTTGGGGCATAGCCGATTAGTTTTTTCTTTGAACTCGGGTGCCCAGCGTTATGGGGGTTTAGAGCTTGTCAGTTTATTCAATTGTTTATAAAAAATTATTTATTTATCGCTCTCCCCAGCGTTATGGGGGTTACGAGCTTGTCGAATTATTTAAATGTTTATAAAAAATTATTTATTTATCGCTCTTCCCAGCGTTATGTAGGTTTAGAGCTTGTTGGTTTATTCAGTTGTTTATAAAAAATTATTTATTTATCGCTATTCCCAGCGTTATGGGGGTTACGAGCTTGTCGAACTATTTAAATGTTTATAAAAAATTATTTATTTATCGCTCTCCCCAGCGTTATGGGGGCTTAGAGCTTGTCGGTTTATTCAATTGTTTATAAAAAATTATTTATTTATCGCTCTCCCCAGCGTTATGGGGGTTACGAGCTTGTCGAATTATTTAAATGTTTATAAAAAATTATTTATTTATCGCTCTTCCCAGCGTTATGTAGGTTTAGAGCTTGTTGGTTTATTCAGTTGTTTATAAAAAATTATTTATTTATCGCTATTCCCAGCGTTATGGGGGTTACGAGCTTGTCGAACTATTCAAATGTTTATAAAAAATTATTTATTTATCGCTCTCCCCAGCGTTATGGGGGTTTAGAGCTTGTCGGTTTATTCAATTGTTTATAAAAAATTATTTATTTATCACTCTCCCGAGCGTTATGGGGGTTACGAGCTTGTCGAATTATTTAAATGTTTATAAAAAATTATTTATTTATCGCTCTTCCCAGCGTTATGTAGGTTTAGAGCTTGTTGGTTTATTCAGTTGTTTATAAAAAATTATTTATTTATCGCTATTCCCAGCGTTATGGGGGTTACGAGCTTGTCGAACTATTCAAATGTTTATAAAAAATTATTTATTTATCGCTCTCCCCAGCGTTATGGGGGTTTAGAGCTTGTCAGTTTATTCAATTGTTTATAAAAAATTATTGATTTATCACTCTCCCGAGCGTTATGGGGGTTTTGGAGCTTGTCGGTTTATTTAATAGTTCATAAAAAATTATTTATTTCGAACGCTGGGTACAATGCGCCTAATACACCAATACACCAGGTGGCTTACCATGGTGAGTCACCAAAGTGCCACACCACCCAACCCTGGCTCCAAGCTCCAGGATTGGACACGATATTTTTTCTAAAGGCAAAAACGCTATGTTCAGGAATTACAAGCCGAGACGCTGGTTCGGGCATCCGATATATAGGTATATAAGCGGTCCGATTCCATTTAACCTCGAGAACATCTGCTGGGGACTGTGGAACTATTTTATTGTTATTTCTTATGAAAATATATTTTTGCATGTGGCTTTTTGCACGCGGGTTATTTTTAAAAATAAATGACTCAATACAAAATACCCCAAGCTGCTACAACCCTATAACGCCAAGCTCATGAGTTTTTTTTATAAATAAATAAATAAATAAAAAATCCCCCAAGCTGCTACAACCCCATAACGCCGAGTTAGTGAATTTTTTTTATAAATAAATGATTCAATACATGATCCCCCAAGCTGCTACAACTCCATAACGCCGACTTCACAAGTTTTTTTTATGAATCAATGAATAAATACAAAATCCCCCAAGCTGCTACAATCCCATAACGCCGAGCTAGCGAGTTTTGTATGAATAAATAAATGGAAAAAAAAATCTCCCGAGCTTTTGCGAGTTTTTAAGAGATAGGGTAAGAGAGGGTGTTAGTACGAATGAGAGATGTACCGCGAACTTTAAACTAAACGCTTATAAATTAAAAACTATTTCAAAATATTCAACATTTTTTCTTTTTAATGAATAATTGAACTTATTAGATATAATAGCGTAATTTTCAGATAGTATACTTTTAGTTTAACAATAAAATAATTGGTTTGAAAAAAAAAAAAACAAGTGCGGCTAATAGTACGAACGAGAGGTCATTAGTACGAGGCCTTTTGTACGAAGGCGGGCGTTAGTACGAGGTTGTTAGTACGAACGGTTGATTAGTTCGATGTTAGGTTAAATTAGGATACACAAAGCAACTAATAACGTTACTTTTGAATATATTTTAATTTATTTATTTATTAAATTTAAAAGTTCGTTGACCCAATAAGATTTGTTATACTTGCTTATTGAAGAACTGTTGAAATGGAGGTTATGGTTCTCCTCGTGGTTCTCGTACAAACAGCCGCAACAACGCGAAAAAGACCGTATGCGTGCGGTTGTACGAATTTTGAACATGAAATTGATTTTTTATTTTCAATTAAATAAATATTTTTAAAAAGTGATGTGACAATATTATTTATTTAACAATAATACATTTAAAATATTTTTTTCTAAATATCTAACTAAATAATTACTCTATCTAAATAACAAAATCATTTTTGTTCGTACTAACATACGCATTCGAACAAACGCCCTCACTTACCCTAAGTGAATTAAAATAATCCCCCAAGCTGCTACAACCCCACAACGCCAAGATCGGGATTTTTTTTAAAAAGTAAATAAATAAATAGAAAATACCCCAAGCTGCTACAACCCCATAACGCCGAGTTCGCGATATTTGTATAAATAAATGAATGAAAAAAAATCTCCTGATCTCTTGCGAGTTTTTAAGAGATACGTAAATTCAAATAATCCCCCAAGCTGCTACAACCCCATAACGCCGAGTTCGCGAGATTTGTATAAAAAAATAAATGAAAAAAAATCTCCTGATCTCTTGCGAGTTTTTAAGAGATACGTAAATTCAAATAATCCGCCAAGCTGCTACAACCCCATAACGCCGAGCTCGCAAGTTTTTTAAATAAATGAATAAATAATTACAAAATCCCCCAAGCTGCTACAACCCCATAACGCGGAGCTTGCGAGTTTTTTTTATAAATAAATACAATACAATAATTACATTTATAATAACTAAATGAATAAATACACCATGCCCAAGCTGCTACAACCCCATAACGCCAACCTCGCGAGTTTCGTTATTGAATAAATAAATAAATACAGAATCCCCCAAGCTGCTACAACCCCATAACGCAAAGCTCGCGAGATTTTATAATGAATAAATAAATAAATAAATACACAATGCCCAAGCTGCTACAACCCCATAACGCAAAGCTCGCGAGTTTTGTATAAATAAATAAATGGAAAAAAAATCTCCCGAGCTCTTGCGAGTTTTTAAGAGATAAGTAAATTAAAATAATCCCCTAAGCTGCTACAACCCCATAACGCCGAGCTCGTGAGTTTTTTTTTATGAATAAATTTACACATTCCCCAAGCTGCTGCAACCCTATAACGTCGAGCTCGCGAGATTTTATAATAAATAAATGAATAATGAGGTTGTAGCAGCTTGAGAAATTTTGTATTTATTTATTTAAACATAAAAAAAACTCGCGAGCTCGGCGTTATGGGGTTGCAGCAGCTTGGGGGATTTTGAATTTATTTATTTATTCATATAAAAAACTCGCGAGCTCGGCTTTATGGGGTTGTAGCAGCTTGGGGGATTATGTATTGAGACATTTATTAAAAAAAAAAACCTGCGTGCAAAAAGCCACAAGCAAAAATATATTTTCTTAAGAATACTTCAGAGTGGAGAATTCTGATATTTTGATTGTTATTCAGAGTGTAAAAATATGTATTGGCAAGCAAGCCTCCATTGGGGGATGCTAGTTGGGAAGTAAACGAGGAAGTCTTTGACATAAAGCTGATGTGCTTTTTTAAATAGATCCATACTTGTAATTTGATTAAAATCGTAAAATCTTATAACAATATAATAGTATAATGTAAGCGGACCGACGCCATTTGACCTCGAGAACATCTGCAGCAGACTGTGGAACTATTTTATTGTTATTTCTTATGAAAATATATTTTTGCTTGTGGCTTTTTGCACGCAGGCTTTTTTTTTTAATAAATGACTCAATACATAATCCACCAAGTTGCTACAACCCCATAACGCCGAGCTCGTGAGTTTTTTTTATGAATAAATATACACATTCCCCAAGCTGCTACAACCCTATAACGCCAACCTCGCGAGTTTTTATAATGAATAAATAAATAATATCATAATCCCCCAAGCTATAAATAAATAAATAAATAAATACGCAATGCCCAAGCTGCTACAACCCCATAACACCGATCTCGCCAGTTTTTTTTATAAATAAATAAATAAATAATTACATTTATAATAAATAAATGAATAAATACACCATGCCCAAGCTGCTACAACCCCATAACGCGAACCTCGCGAGTTTCGTTATTGAATAAATAAATAAATACAGAATCCCCCAAGCTGCTACAACCCCATAACGCAAAGCTCGCGAGTTTTGTATAAATAAATAAATGGAAAAAAAATCTCCCGAGCTCTTGCGAGTTTTTAAGAGATAAGTAAATTAAAATAATCCCTAAGCTGCTACAACCCCATAACGCCGAGCTCGTGAGTTTTTTTTATAAATAAATATACACATTCCCCAAGCTGCTACAACCCTATAACGTTGAGCTCGCGTTATTTTATAATAAATATTTGAATAATGAGGTTGTAGCAGCTTGGGAAATTTGGTATTTATTTATTTAAACATAAAAAAAACTCGCGAGCTCGGCGTTATGGGTTTGCAGCAGTTCAGGGAATTTTGTATTTATTCATTTATTTATTTAAAAAACTTGCGAGCTCAGCGTTATGGGGTTGTAGCAGCTTGGGGGATTATTTGAATTTACGTATCTCTTAAAAACTCGCAAGAGATCAGGAGATTTTTTTTCATTTATTTATTTATACAATTTTCGCGAACTCGGCGTTATGGGGTTGTAGCAGCTTGGGGGATTATTTGAATTTACGTATCTCTTAAAAACTCGCAAGAGATCAGGAGATTTTTTTTCATTTATTTATTTATACAAATCTCGTGAACTCGGCGTTATGGGGTTGTAGCAGCTTTGGGGATTCTGTATTTATTTATTTATTCATTAAAAAAACTCGCGAGGTTTGCGTTATGGGGTTGTAGCAGCTTGGGCATGGTGTATTTATTCATTTATTTATGATAAATGTAATTATTTATTTATTTATTTTTAAAAAAAACTGGCGAGCTCGGCGTTATGGGGTTGTAGCAGCTTGGGTATTGTGTATTTATTCATTTATTTATTATAAAATCTCGAGAACTCGACGTTATGGGGTTGTAGCAGCTTGGGGGAATTTGTATTTATTTATTTACTTATTTAAAAAAATCGTGAGTTTAGCGTTATGGGGTTGTAGCAGCTTGGGGGATTTTGTATTTATTTATTTACTTTTTAAAAAAAATCGCTTGCTTGACGTTATGGGGTTGTAGCAGCTTGGGGGATTTTTTATTTATTCATTTATTTATTTAAAAAACTTGCGAGCTCGGCGTTACGGGGTTGTAGCAGCTTGGCGGATTCTGTATTTATTCATTTATTCATTAAAAAAACTTACTTAGTAATAGTAAAAATATTTCCATAATACCATAGTTAGAAGTTTCATTTCTTCCGAGGGTCCCGAGACCCACACGCTTTTTTTTTTAATATTCATGTGATAGAAATATTTAAATAAGAATATTTAATAATCATATTTTATAAACATGCACATGTAACCACCACCAAAACAGACAAGTATTCAGTCTTATGGATTATTCCTTTTTTCTTCAACTTATATACACAATTTTTTTTTAAATATTCATGCGATAAAAATATTTGAATAAGAATATTTGAAACAACAACATTTTATAAACATGCAAATATAACCACCACAAAACAAATATTTACAGAACTAACATCAGTGGTTTAAAAACTTTTAAAGAATCAATATAATTCTTCTTTATTTGCAGCAATAGTATAAAAATTTCTTCTGTTGAGCAAAAATCTTCATGTGTGGAAAATCTTTTTTGTTCTTCTACCCAGTTGAGAGTATATTGAAGTTTGAAGATTATTCCTTTATTCTTCCTCAATATTGTTATACAATTTCTTTATTAGATTCAATCATTATATTGAATTGCACCTATAACCTCCTTGCACCCAGAACAATTCCCTCCTACAACAACCACCTATTTATTATGTATAATTACTTATATGTTTACAATTAACTTAATTTTTACACAACAGTTTTGATTTTTTAACTGTTTTTACTATCTAAAGTTTGCAAATTTTGAGTAATTATAGGATTTTCAGATCCTTATTATTGATCAATCAAAATAATAAAGTTGTTTAAAAAGGTTTTAGTATTACAATATTGAAGTTTTAATTAAAACAAATAAAAAAATCGGCGACAACCTTTATGATGATTTTATTATAGTAATGTAGAGTTTAATTACTCCTGTTTTACTATTGTGCACAAAATAAAATTAAACAAATACATATGAAAGCAAAAAAAAGTACTGAAATATCAGAAAAGCCGTATGCAACAAGAGATATTTTTTTATTGTTGCTTATTTAATTAAAATTGGCATTGGTATGTACTCCAAAAATCCAAGTAAATCAAACATTATAATTTTCTAATTCTAGATAAAAAATATAGATGCTGGCTGTCACCAATTTAAACTTGATTTTAGACAATCAAAAGTTATTCATAAATTTGATTTGATTAGATGAACTTTTTATAAATTTTGTGAAGGTAATCCAAGTTACTTGAAGATGATATCAACAAAAATCTATGCTGCCAAAGATCCTTTGTGAAACTCACAATATTTTAAAGTGCAGGATTAGTTTTATTTTTCATTAACTAATAAAGCATGCATTACATATGATTTTGTTTAAATTAAAATAAAAGAAAACTTCACCCATAATGACACAACATTTATCTTCTTTTATGCATTTTAACCAAGTATTTTGAGATTGCTTTCTATTTGACTCTATAATAAAGAAAAAGAAAAAAAAACAAACAAACAAAAAAAGTACAACTTAAAATGTATCTTTTTGTTTTTCCGCAAGAAGTACCCGATCTCAAAAGGCGGCACGGCAAAGATCCGTTTCGGGCCCGGTTGCCGTGTTGCCGGGCCACGGATCGGATGTGGCATGTAACGCTAATCCGGACCCGGCATGGATGATTTGCCGTGCGACTTGCCGTTTGATCAGATATATATACACATTCTATATAGACGCCATATATGTTGTCTACTGTATCATTCATAAAAAACAATACGTAAATTGCTTAAATTACATTCATAAAATCATGAATGTAATAATTAAAAATAAATTAAATTTGAAACAGCCAATACAGTATGAGTTATATACCACCAGTATAAAAATATGTATACCATACAGCATACATCCTGAAAAATTTTTAATTACATACAGTTATTTTTCAAAGTAAGAGTGGCAGGTAGTTAATAAAAAATAAATTAATACAAAATTAATTTTCATTTTTCTGCATTATTAAACTGAAAGTACTTTTGATTTTGAAGAAGTTTCATAGTCAAAACTTTTAAATATAATACACACAGAATAAGAATAAACTTTATACAAATATTAGCTCAGTTTATCTGGTTTTAGAAGTAAAATATTCGTTGAAAACCTGAATTGCAATTGAGACATTGATTTTAGATGTTGTTACCTAGGCTTTGATACTGATTAATATAAATGAGTCGAATGTAGAGGCTATGTTACTCGTCATACAACAATCATACACCACTGAATAAATATTTTTCAAGATTCAAGAATTATTATTAAAACAAATTATTTTGGTTAATACCTTTAACTTTATTAACTTATACTTAATATAATAGTATTATTTTAGAAATAACGACACTGCAACGAATATCACCGTGTAATTATGACTGTTTACACACTGGTATATTCACACACTGACACAAATATGTACAATATACATATTATATCACACGGCAACTCGCACAACTGTATTGACTGTTTCAAATTTAATTTATTTTTAATTATTACATTCATAAATTTATAAATATAATTTAAGCAATTTACAATTGTTTTTTATGAATGATACAGCAGACAACATATATAGCGTATATATAGAATGTGTATACATATCTGATCAAACGGCAACTCGCACGGCAAATCATCCGTACTGGGTCCGGATTAGCGTTACAAGCCGTGCACGGGCCACGCACGGCAAACGGGCCCGGAACGGATGATCTGACACGGTTGCCGTGCCACCATTTGAGATCGGGTAATTGCAGTAACGTCAGGAAATCCAGATTCTTAGCCAGTTTAATAAATAAACTTTCTTAATATTGTAACACTTTTTCAAAACTCACAGATGGGTGAAATAACCTTCAACGAATAAATAATTTAATGGATTAGACGAAAATTTGAACCCAGTTTGAAACCCACCTCGTACCATAAACCTCGTCATCACCTGATTCTAAGTGCCCTTTCCATTTTGAACATGCATCACTTTAGGTGCGTGCGCATTCCGCTCCTCGCCGAGTTTCAAGTGACTCGGCCAATCAGAGTCGACGCGCTGCATCCCTCTCACTCCTCCACGCGCGAGTCCTTCCTGCACGTGTAGCTCGAGCCCATTGAAAAGACTTTACTTCTTTTTTTTAGCTTTTAATTTAAATTTTAATCTTTTTTTAGATTTAAGTTGATTATATTTTCATGTAAAATTCGTATAACATGAGTTTTAAAAAAGGGCGCGACTTAGGGCCTAATAAGGTTCAGTTGTAATGGTATTTTTGGCATTTAGACCCGATAACTAATTCCAAATGTATAAACAACAACTTGGACCATAAACTCTTGATAGTTTAATTTTATTTATTCACGTAATAATTCTGAAAAAATCGAAAAATTCATTGTTAAAAAAGGTGAAGTGAAAAATGTCACTAAGATGTTAAATAGTTTTTTTACTAAAACCACTACTACTTTTAAATCAAACTTTTTTTCACGGAATTTGAATATATTTTTAGTTTTATTTTTAAAATCACTTTTTCTGTAACAAACACTTACTATAAATATATTAAACTTAAAATCACAATGTTTACATGACACATAACCTCTAAAACAATTTATTTTCTTTATATTCTATGACTGTCAGTGTTGTTTAGAGAGTTAGCTAAAAATTTTTGTTTAATTCTTTAAATTCATTATCCCCACTAAAGCTTTAACTCTTCAATTTCATTTTCTTAAAAAAAAACTATCCACCTGTGTCCAATTTTCAAGTCAATTACTGCATACGTTCGTAGCAAATGAGCTATCTAGTGAGGCCCGAAACAGCGCCTTGGCTTCGCTCCGTTACAAAACGAGCTAGGGCCTCCGAAGGGAGTCCCAGACGTTTCGCCATAAAGAGTGAAGTTGGTTTTAGACGTTTTAGACGCTTGTCGGATAAACAACATTAAAAAAAAATTTGGAATGAAATTAAAATAATGAATTTTCTTGTATAAACTGTAGGGTACAACCATTTTACCCTGGAAACGACTCCCAGGGTGCTTGTACGTAACATCCTGGGTCAGGATGGTCACCAGGTCTCAAGGTCCAAAGATTACATCTTGGAGAAGACTTCCCCAGGAAGTTTCGACCCAGGTCAAGTCTAAATAAACACCTGGAGCATGAGGTGGTGATTACTCTTTGGGGATGACCTCCCCAGGAAGTTTTGACCTGGGTCGAGTCTAAATAAACACCTGCTGCATGAGGTGGTGATTACTCTTTGAGGATGACCTCCCCAGGAAGTTTCGACCAGGGTCAAGTCTAAATTGACACCTGGTGGATAGATTACTCTTTGGGGATGACTTCCCCAGGAAACTTCGACTCAGGTAAGTCAGCGTAGACACCTGATGCATGGGGTGGTAATTACTTTTTTGGGGTGACTTCACCAGGAAGTTTCGACCAGGGTCAAGTTCAGATAAACACCTGGTGGATAAATTACTCTTTGAAGATGACCTCCCCAGAAAGTTTCGACCCAGGTAAAGTCAGAGTAGACACCTGATGCATGGGGCGGTGATTACTCTTTAGGAATGACTTCACCAGTAAGTTTCGACCAGGGTAAAGTCCAAATAGACACCTAGTGCATGGGGTGGTGATTACTCTTTAGGGATGACTTCCCCAGGAAGTTTCGACCTGGACAGAGTCTGAATAGACACTCAATGCATGGGGCAGTGATGACACTTTAGGGATGACTTTTTCAGGAAGTTTTGACCTGGACAGAGTCTGAATAGACACTCAATTCATGGGGCAAGGATGACACTTTAGCCGATGACTTTTTCAGGAAGTTTCGACGTGTATAGAGTCGTAATAGACACCTAGTACATGGGGCAGTGATTACGTACAGTGGCCGACTTCCTCAGGAAGTTTCGACCCGGGTGAAGTTCGAGTAGACAACAGGTGCATGTAGCGGTGATAACGTTTTGGGGATGATTTTTCAAATACAAATCTACATTTTTTTTTAATATTCTGGAAATTTGTGCATCGATTATAGGTACTAAAATATAAAGTTTTCAAAATTTCTAGTCCTAAATAGTATATTACACACTGGACACTGGAAAAGTATTAGCCAGCCCTAGCAAACCCAAATTGACGCCCGAGCCGAAGGTGACGGTGGCAAAGGTTTTTTTGTGTCTTCTACGGGCAAAATACTTTCGTATTTAAAAATTTTATTTTAATAAAAATTGACCACCCCTTGTCATTTGAAAAAAGAGACCAAAATTTATTTAAAAACATCGAATTTTTATGTCTTGTGATCAATACTGCAGGCAAAAAATCATGAAAAAAAGGAAACACAAACAGAGCAATTTTAATAACTATGTTTTATCTGGATGCCCTCGATGAGACAACTTTAAGATTAAATCATATTTTTTGCAAAAAAAATTTTCTGGATGATATTCTAACTTTTAATCTTTTTCACAATATAAAGGAGTCTTAAACACTAAGCCATGAACAAGTGCGAGAGTTTAGTTATTATTTATCAACTTAGCAAGTTAATTTCTGTTTTATAAAGGCCTTTTCAAGGTCAATGTCGATAATCAACTTAATTTTATAAATTTTTGAATTCAAGTTTGATTGGATTCGTTAGTAGTTTGTAAATTTATTGTAAATAATTAATTTATTTGTTAATTTATGTTCACGAACATAAAAATAAGCCTTTGTATTACTTACTATTTAATCCGGATTGATTTTAAAAATGCCTCGATGAAACATAATTTTCAAAGATGATGAAGAGCGACCAAGAAAAGCTTCGTCTGTTTCAAAAAATATACCCTACTAAAAAAGTTCACATGTAAATTCACGTGGATATCCATGTGATTGATCCACTCTATAAATCCACTTGACCAAATTAAAAAAAAAAAATAAGTTCTACATGTAAAAATTTTATAACTTATGTACTTTTTTATAAACAAAAAAGTTTTTTCAGTTGAATGAAATATCCCAAGTTGAATTGAGTATTTTGATTTTTTCTATACTCTCAGGAAATTAAAAGTTTTGACACTTGCAAATTCTTCGGGACTTGATAAAATTATGAGCCTTGAACTTTTTTCGAAAATTTCCTGCATTTAGAATTTTTTAGGAGTTTGGAATTTTCATAGGCTTATAATATTGTTGTTGACTTAAAACTTTTAAGGTCTGTGGGACTTAAAAATGTATCTATTCTATAAGACTTAGAAATTTTTTGAACCGCAGACACTTAGAATTTTTTCAGTCTCTGGAACTTAGAAATTTATTTAGTTTTCGGACTTAGAAATTTTTCAAACCGTAGACACTTTTAAAGTGAGTTAGGTCTGTGAAACATAAAAATTTTTTGAAGGGCAGACACTTAGAATTTTTTCAGTCTGTGGGACTTAGAAATTTATTTTGTATTTAGACTTTGAAATTTTTCAAACTGCATAAAAAAAATTAAGACCTTAAAAAGATCTGTTGAAGACATATCTTAACTATGGCTGTTTTTGAGACATTTTAAGACGAAAAAAATGTTTTATTTTTTATATGTATCATTTCAAAAATGTCTGAAAAAGTTCTTTTAAAAATAAAAATTACTGATTTTTTCGTTAATTTTCATATGATTCTAAGATGATTTTTAGATCTTTGATCATTTTGAGATAAATTTTAGATATTTTTAATTACGTAACCCTCTCTCTTAAAGATATTAATAATAGTTTTTAGAAATGATAATCAGGCAAGTGATAATAATTGCAAGATTAATTTTGTGTATTAAAGATTTTTTTAAAGATCATTTTGTGATGAACTTTCGATATTATTTATGCGCGTTTTTTTAAAGATATATATTAATATATTTTTAAAGATAGCAAGATTCTTTAAAATAAATTTTGTACGATTTTTAAAAAATTTTCAACCAGCATTTTAAATATTTCAAGACCTTTTTTGAAACTAATGAAATTTCATTATTTTTTCAAATTAAAGAGTTTACCGTGAATTACTTTCGTAGAGCACTGAGGACTCGGGTATAATCTGTGCATGTTCGCGGCTAACCTTTATTTTTCTTTAATCTAGTTTCTGAAAAAGAAAAAAAAAATTTCCACAAAGTATCATTCAAACATTAAACACCAAATTTAAATTAATGCTTAATATTTAAGACTTATCTGATCGGATGTTCTCCGGTAGAAATTCAAACGGCTGACCAACTTTTATTCGCTCTCTTGACTTTTTCGCTAGTTTGTATCATTTGTCTGTCGATTCTGTATTTTTACTAGTTGTTGAACAAATTTTTATTTTTATTTTATATAATTTACATTAAAAAAATATATCTTGAATACTCAAAAAATATATTGGTGATATTTACCATCTTTGTATGGTTAGAAAAAATATGAGAATAAACAAAATGAATTTGGCTGCTAAGACGATCGATCGAATCAAACGTATTCATAACAACGACCTGTGCACACGTCGTTGCTGGTGATAATGTTGGTTAATCTTCAGCATACCGAGATGACAAAGTTTAACCAATATTAGTAAGTTTTCAAGATATATTTTTTTAATGTAAATTATATAAAATAAAAATAAAAATGTGTTCAACAACTAGTAAAAATACAGAATCGACAGACAAATGATACAAAGTAGCAAAAGAAGTCAAGAGAGCGAATAAAAGTTGGTTATCCGTTTGAACTTCTACCGGAGAACTTCCGATCAGATAAGTCTTAAATATTAAGCAGTAATTTAAATTTGGTGTTTAATGTTTGAATGATACTTTGTGGCAATTTTTTTTTCTTTTTTCAGAAACTAGATTAAAGAAAAATAAAGGTTAGCCGCGAACATGCACAGATTATACCCGAGTCCTCAGTGCTCTACGAAAGTAATTCACGGTAAACTCTTTAATTTGAAAAAATAATGAAATTTCATTAGTTTCAAAAAAGGTCTTGAAATATTTAAAATGCTGGTTGAAAATTTTTTAAAAATCGTACAAAATTTATTTTAAAGAATCTTGCTATCTTTAAAAATATATTAATATATATCTTTAAAAAAACGCGCATAAATAATATCGAAAGTTCATCACAAAATGATCTTTAAAAAAATCTTTAATACACAAAATTAATCTTGCAATTATTATCACTTGCCTGATTATCATTTCTAAAAACTATTATTAACATCTTTAAGAGAGAAGGTTACGTAATTAAAAATATCTAAAATTCATCTCAAAATGATCAAAGATCTAAAAATCATCTTAGAATCATATGAAAATTAACGAAAAAATCAGTAATTTTTATTTTTAAAAGAACTTTTTCAGACATTTTTGAAATGATACATATAAAAAATAAAACATTTTTTTCGTCTTAAAATGTCTCAAAAACAGCCATAGTTAAGATATGTCTTCAACAGATCTTTTTAAGGTCTTAATTTTTTTTATGCAGTTTGAAAAATTTCAAAGTCTAAATACAAAATAAATTTCTAAGTCCCACAGACTGAAAAAATTCTAAGTGTCTGCCCTTCAAAAAATTTTTATGTTTCACAGACCTAACTCACTTTAAAAGTGTCTACGGTTTGAAAAATTTCTAAGTCCGAAAACTAAATAAATTTCTAAGTTCCAGAGACTGAAAAAATTCTAAGTGTCTGCGGTTCAAAAAATTTCTAAGTCTTATAGAATAGATATATTTTTAAGTCCCACAGACCTTAAAAGTTTTAAGTCAACAACAATATTATAAGCCTATGAAAATTCCAAACTTCTAAAAAATTCTAAATGCTGGAAATTTTCGAAAAAAGTTCAAGGCTCATAATTTTATCAAGTCCCGAAGAATTTACAAGTGTCAAAATTTTCAATTTCCTGAAAGTGTAGAAAAAATCAAAATACTCAATTCAACTTGGGATATTTCATTCAATTGAAAAAACTTTTTTGTTTATAAAAAAGTACATAAGTTATAAAATTTTTACATGTGGAACTTAGTTTTTTTTTTTTTTTTTTAATTTGGTCAAGTGGATTTATAGAGTGGATGAATCACGTGGATATCCACGTGGATTTACATGTGAACTTTTTTAGTAGGGTAGTTTCAAAAAAAGGTCTTGAAATATTTAAAATGCTGGTTGAAAATTTTTTTTAAATCGTACAAAATTTATTTTAACGAATCTTGCTATCTTAAAAAATATATTAATATATATCTTTAAAAAAACGCGCATAAATAATATCGAAATTTCATCACAAAATGATCTTTAAAAAAATCTTAAATACACAAAGTTAATCTTGCAATTATTATCACTTGCCTTATTATCATTTCTAAAAACTATTATAAATATCTTTAAGAGAAAAGGTTACGTAAAAAAATTTATCTCAAATTTATCTAAAATTTATCTCAAAATGATCAAAGATCTAAAAATCATCTCGTATCATACATATAAAAATTAACGAAAAAATAAGTAATTTTTACCTTCAAAAGAACTTTTTCAGACATTTTTGAAATGATACATATCAAAAATAAAACATAATTTTTTTGTCTTAAAACATCTCAAAAATAGCCCATAGTTAAGATATGTCTTCAAAAGATCTTTTGAAGATCTTAATTTTTTTTACATGGTTTGAAAAATTTCAAAGTCTAAAAACAAAATAAATTTTTATGTTTCACAGGCTCAACTCACTTTAAAAGTGTCTGCGGTTTCTATTCTAATTGTTCAAGGTTCGAAAAATATTCAAGTTCCAGAGATTGAAAAAATTCTAAGTGTCTACGGTTCAAAAAATTTCTCAGTCTGCACATTTAAAATCTGCTAAGTATCACAAACTGAACAACTTTTAAGTCCGGAAGAACCAAAAAAATTTCTCATAAACTAGATAAATTTTTAATTCCCACAGACCGAAAAATTTCTAAGTCAACAACAATATTATGAGCCTTTGAAAATTCCAAGTTCCTAAAAAATCCTAAATGCTGGAAATTTCCAAAAAAAGTTCGAAACTCATAATTTTATCAAGTCCCGAAGAATTTATAAGTGTCAAAATTTTTAATTTCCTAAATGTGTAGAAAAAAATCAAAGTACTTAATTCAACTTAAAATATTTCATTTAACTGAAAAAACTTTTTTGTTAGTAAAAAAATTAAATAAGTTATAAAATGTTTACATGCAGAACTTAGTTTTTTTTTAAATTTGGTCAAGTGGATTTATAGATTGGATGAATCACGTGGATACTCACGTGGATTTACATGTGAACTTTTTTAATAGGGTATGTATTTTTTTTTGAGGTGTCTTATAGTTTAACTGCATCCGGATTACATACAGTCATAACAAGGTTTTTTATTTACGTTCGTTAGGTCAATCAATAAATAATTTTTTTTTTTTTTTTTTAATTTATAGTAATTAATTTTATTCTTTTTGAAAACACGTATTAAAAAGAAGATTTCTTTGATATAAAAAATTATTTTTCTAACGATTTATATTTTAAATCATCTCTTGAGCCATATGCCATGCTATGAACGACAGTAGGCATCCAAAAATAAAACATTTACTCAACAAAATATCTGAGATTATCATTTTAAAATGAAATGCGATTCAAATCAAAATTATCTAGGTAAGTCGTTTCCTAGGAAGAATCAGTATAATGAAAATTTTCCTTATCCCTATGTTTATTTTTCTGAATAATTTGCGAGGCATGATCGCCGCTCTTACATCAGAAAGTTTATCTGTCCTGTACAGAGTCATAACTTTGAGAAAGTTATCTCAAGAGCGTTATCGAGACCTTTGCACCAAGTGTCAACGTACGATTTAGTTTGTAATCAAAATTTTATGGGAAATTCATCCCCAATATCCAACCGCTGCACCACCATATGTACCTGGTGTCTACTCAGACATCAGCTGGGACGAAACTTCCTAGAAAAATCATCCCCAAAACGTAATCACCGCTACATGCACCTGTTGTCTACTCGAACTTCACCCGGGTCGAAACTTCCTGGGAAAGTCGGCCACTGTACGTAATCACTGACCCATGTACTAGGTGTCTATTACGACTCTATACAGGTCGAAACTTCCTGAAAAAGTCATCCCTAAAGTGTCATCACTGCCCCATGCATTGAGTGTCTATTCAGACTCTGTCCAGGTCAAAACTTCCTGGGGAAGTCATCCCTAAAGAGTAATCACCACCCCATGCACTAGGTGTCTACTCTGACTTTACCTGGGTCGAAACTTTCTGGGGAGGTCATCTTCAAAGAGTAATTTATCCACCAGGTGTTTATCTGAACTTGACCCTGGTCGAAACTTCCTGGTGAAGTCACCCCCAAAAAGTAATTACCACCCCATGCATCAGGTGTATACGCTGACTTACCTGAGTCGAAGTTTCCTGGGGAAGTAGCCCCCAAAGAGTAATCTATCCACCAGGTGTCAATTTAGACTTGACCCCTCCCTGGGGAGGTCATCCTCAAAGAGTAATCACCACCCCATGCACCAGGTGTTTATTTAGACTCGACCCAGGTCAAAACTTCCTGGGGAGGTCATCCCCAAAGAGTAATCACCACCCCATGCTCCAGGTGTTTATTTAGACTCGACCCAGGTCAAAACTTCCTGGGGAGGTCATCCCCAAAGAGTAATCACCACCTCATGCTCCAGGTGTTTATTTAGACTTGACCTGGGTCGAAACTTCCTGGGGAAGTCTTCTCCAAGACGTAATCTTTGGACCTTGAGACCTGGTGACCATCCTGACCCAGGATGTTACGTACAAGCACCCTGGGAGTCGTTTCCAGGGTAAAATGGTTGTACCCTACAGTTTATACAAGAAAATTCATTATTTTAATTTCATTCCAAATTTTTTTTTAATGTTGTTTATCCGACAAGCGTCTAAAACGTCTAAAACCAACTTCACTCTTTATGGCGAAACGTCTGGGACTCTCCGAAGGCTACCTTACGAGGCCCTCATTCGCTCCCCAATAGCCTTCTGATCGGGAAGTTACCGTCCTGATAAAACAATTAAATTGACTGTAAAAACAAATACCTAAATAACATTCCGACATAATTAAACTTTTATACTCAAGCTCAGGAGGGTCACGATTTAAATATAAGTTTCAAATTTAAATTTTGAAATGGATCGTACGTGTGGGCACGGCCATGCCGAGCCGAGCGAGTGCGAGTGAGATAGAGCGCGAGAGAGTGTATGAAGCAGTCAAGCTGCCAGCGCTGCTCGCTGCGTCGAGCCTGCCGCGCACTTCAGTATGCCTCGAGCCGTCCGACAAGAGCCACGCGCTACGCCTTGTCGGCTCTGTACGATAACTGAATAAACCTTATTGTTGATTATACTTACCTGTCTACACCTTTATTTACACTACCTGGAGTGTAGGGCTCCTCAACACAATCAAGACCCCTGGTCGACCCTACAAATGGTGACCCCGTCGTTGGATAAAGTGTGATAGTGGACAGAAGAAAAGCGCGCCAAGACTCGCCTTTGATCTTGCGCGCCGGCTCGAACACGTTGCTTCGACTCTAGCAATCGTCGTTCAACGCAATTTTTTTTCTCGCCTCGTTCGCTTGAGTGCGAGGTGTTCTGAAAAAGTTAAAAAAGGAAAAAAAAAAAAATTTTTTTTGTCACCCAACCGGTACGGCCGCTCGGTGAATTTTTTTACTCAAACCAAGTTACCGCCCAAACGGTTCGGCCGCTCGGCGAAGACGCGTGCACCAAGGCACGCGTGTGGCATCGTGGGAGCACCTGGGGAGGCCGGCGTGAAGCCACTCCTGAAGAGGGTTTCATCCTGCGCGAAGCGGGAAACCCGAAGAGAGGCGGTCGACGCGAAGTCCCCCTCGGTGGCTGGAGAGGACACATCCATTGTTCTGCACCGGCAACAACTCGGTACCGTCGAGCTCAGCTGCGTTCAACGTCGCTCCGGTACATGGGAAAAAATAATCTGGTGCAGTCGGGTTTCTCTCAAGGACGTCAGTGACATCAAAGTCACATCACAACATCGTCGACGAAGAAAATTCGTTAAGGTAAATCGAAATCGATCGCCACGTGTGAGGAATTTTCGCGGTCGCGAGTGAGTGTGATAAGTGTGCATGTATGCCGTGTCTCCGCGCGCGCATCTCGTATTTCTACCGCGTCCCTCGATTCTTCGAACCGAGACTCTTCTCGGAACCTGCACCGTCCGGATTCGTTTCTTCGGGTTTATGTTTTTCGCAGTACGGTGTCATAATTCCTCACACAAATTAATCTTGGAGAAAGAAAAGTAGCTTAGGAAATTTTTTGTAAATATAGATTTAGGTTACTATCGGGTCCTCGCGCACCGCCGATTTTGTTATTTTAGAATTTGGAAGAAAGGTAGTTAATCGCACTGTGTGCTTTTAACTCGCGGTCGCGTCGGGGTGTGGTTGGACTTGTCATTGTGAGCCTTCACACACCTATCGTTCGATCGCAAGTCGCGGAGCCGCCCTGCCCAAGTCCCCTAGGCTCAATACGTATTAGGTCGCGGGCCCACTGCCAAACTCCCGGGCCTTCCTCGAGTTAGGGTTTTTCTTGGTTGTTTCGTCCGTTTTTCTCTTTCTCCACTATGGCTGGCGGTGACGGGACGGAAGGTCCTAAAGGCCTCGGTGCAGACGGCGTTAGCAAGGCCGATCTCGACGCCAGGCTCGCAGCTCTCGACATCGACAAGCGCTTCGCCGAGATGGAACGCAGGTTCGGGGACGTGATTAAGGAGTCCCTGAGAGCGGTATTTCAGGGTCAAGGGCACGATCTCGAAGACTCTTTCGAGTCCGCAGGCTGCGAGGATCGGGAGACGCCGAGAGGGGACGGTTTACACACCGGTCTGAATTCCCCTTCGGTGGTCGATCGGCATTCGCTGAATCGGGACGCTCAGGATTTCGTGCCGGCTGGCGCGAATAATCTTCCCACGCTAGGCGGGAACCCGGTCGACACTTCAGCTTCGGTGAACGCGGGACGACGGCAGCCTCAGTCCAGAGGGACGAATTCAACCAATCCCTTTGTGGTTCCTTCGCATTCTCCTCGCGTTTCCAGTAACTTCGAGTTTATGGCTTTCTCGAAGCGCAACCCCGATTTCTGGTTCAATCAGATCGAACTTAAGTTTGCAGACGACGGAATCACTTCCGATTCCGCTCGTTATTGGGCTGTGCTTCGCAATATTCCGCACGGGATTCTCGACGACATTGCGGAGACAATTAGCGCGATCCCCCAATCTGACCGGTACCAAGGCCTCAAGAAAGCCTTGATTGCTCGTTTTGCCGAGAACGATGACCGCAAGCTTGAGCGCTTGTTCGGGGATTGCACTCTGGGTGATCTTACCCCCTCTCAGCTTCTGCACAGGATGAAAGCTCTGGGGGGCAGCGAAATTGCGTCCGGTACGATCCTTAGGCTCTGGTGGAGACGACTCCCGGATTCGATAGCCAACGCGATAGATCGCGAGGTCGCAGCTCAGAAGGAGAGCGAGGCCGCCATGAGGGCAGATTTTCTTTTCATCCGGAATCCTCGTGAGCCTTCCAGGTCTCAGGTTAGCGTCGTCTCTGACTTCTCGCATCTTAAATCACAGATTGCGGAGATTGTGAGTCAGCAGTTTGAGAATCGAGGTCGTTCTCAGAGCCGCGGCCATTCCCATGGAAGATCTCGGAGCCGAAGCCAGGACGGCAAGCCCCGCTTGTGTTATCCTCACTTCAAGTATCGGGAAGACTGCAAATTCTGTCGAGGTCCCCCGTGTCCCATGTGGTCCGAATTTGCGAGGAAGCATTCGTACTCCAGTTTCGAGGAGTACAAGAAAGCCCGCAACGCGGGGGGAAACTAACAAGCCCCGGCGTCTGCGAGGCGAGCGCTCCGGGCTTATTGACTTTACGCCTCTTCGTACCTGACAAGAAATCTGGACGCCTTTTTCTCGTCGACACTGGCGCCCAGGTTTCGATTATTTCGAAACTCTCGGTTTCCACACATTTTTCGTCGGGTGTTCCCCTACACGCCGCTAACGGTAGCGAGATTAAAACCTTCGGTGTTTTAAATCTCCCTTTCGATCTCGGTTTTCGGCGTCAAATGTCATGGAATTTTTTTATAGCAGATTTACCGTATTCAATCCTCGGCGCAGATGTTCTTCGTCACTATGACCTTCTGCCCGATTTAAAACGTCAGCGACTCGTCGACAATGTCACTCAATTGCACGTTAGCGGTAGCCTTCGGGAGCCATCGTGCAGTAGCGTCATCGATCCGTCACACAGGTACGCACACCTGTTGGCAAAATTCCCCCGCGTCCTAGGTTTAGAGCCGCCTGCTCCCTTGGAAGACCGCGGTGTTTACCATCGAATCGTCACGACCGGTCCGCCTCGAGCCCAGCGTTGTCGACGTTTGTCACCCGAGAAACTCAAGTTCGTCAAGGCTGAGTTCGATCGTCTGTGCAAGGCCGGGGTTTGTCGCACTTCGGACAGCCCATGGGCTTCCCCCATCCATCTCGTACCGAAAGGCGATTCGTGGAGGATTTGCGGCGACTACAGGTTGGTGAATTCCGTAACCCAGCCTGACCGATTTAACGCCGCGAATTTTCAGGACATCACTTGCGCTCTTAAGGGCAAGAGGGTTTTTACTCTCATAGATCTTGTCCGCGCATACCAGCAAATTCCCGTGGCTCCCGACGACGTGAAGAAAACCGCCGTGATCACCCCCATCGGCCTTTTCGAATGGCTCGTCATGACGGAGGGTCTTCATAACGCTGGTCCGACATTCATGCGTCATTTGTACGCCGCGCTCGGAGATCTCCCCTTTGTCGTCGTGTACTATGACGATATCGGCGTCGTTTCTGAGACTCTCGAGGAGCACGGAGAACACCTCAGGATGGTTTTCGAAAGGCTCGACAAATTTCACATGCGGATAAACTTGTCTAAGTGTATTTTTGCTAAGCCCGAGATTCCATTCATCGGACACATTATCAGCACCGAGGGGATCCGGCCCAACCCCGAGAAAGTGCGTGTAATCCGTGATTTCCCAAAGCCCGAGACCTTGGAACAGCTTCGCAGCTTCCTCGGGTTGGTGAATTCGTACAGGCCCTTCCTCGAGCGAGCGGCAGCTGTGCAACGTCCTCTTCACGCTTTTCTTCGCGACGTTAGGAAGAAGGACAAGCGTCCGGTCCCCTAGACCCCGGAGGCAGAGCAGGCATTCCTCGCATGCAAGCAACAGCTTGCCGAGTGTGCTCTTCTCGTTTATCCCGACGACAGCGTTGAAATTCGCCTAGTATCCGATGCTTCGGACGGAGCCATAGGTGCGGTTTTGGAACAGCGAGACTCACTCGACGTGCCCTGGAAGCCCGTAAGTTTTTTCTCCAAAAAGCTTACTCCAGCTCAACAGGCTTACTCCGTTTTCGATCGGGAACTCACCGGAATTTTCGAGGCCGTGAAGCATTTCCACTTTTACCTCGAAGGTCGTCAGTTTGATGTGTTCACGGACCACAAGGATTTGACGTATGCTTTTGCGAATGACCCAGCTCATGCTCCTCCGCATCATCAGAGGCAACTTGCCTATATTTCTGAGTACACGACGTCGATTAAGTATATTCCCGGCCCGGAAAATCAAGCCGCCGATGCATTATCGCGGATCGAAATCTCTCAGGTCGGTCAGATTGACTCCTTTGCGTCTCCTTCGAATTTGAATTGGAGCGCGCTGTCTCCAGACGTAATCCAGCTCCCACAGGTTCAAGCAATCTTGGCTAGGATCGATGCCTTTAGATTGCCAACCGTTTTCTCCCTTCCTCAGCTCGCGACTGAACAAGCAGCGGACGAGCAACTCCGAGAGATTATCGCCGACCAATCTCATCCCTTGAAATTGGTGAGATTAGCTTTCGGTGAAGATCACACTCCTTTATATTGCGACACTTTTGACCATGTCATTCGGCCCTACGTGCCAGCTCCTCTTCGTAGAGCTGTGTACGATCTATTTCACAACAACTCACACCCAGGTCCTAAAGTCACCGTAAAACTCGTTCGTCAAAGTTACGTGTGGCCTAACATGTCCCGCGAGATCACTCAGTGGTGTAAAGCCTGTTTGCCTTGTCAACAGTCTAAAGTTACGCGTCACAACAAGTTTCTTCCGGCCGAGTTTCCGGTTCCAGACGGTCGTTTCGACCATATCCACATCGACCTGGTCGGCGAGCTTGTCGAGAGCCATGGCAACTTATACGCCCTGACGATGGTCGATCGGTACTCGAGATGGCCAGAGGCAGTCGCACTGCCCAACATGGAGGCGACAACGGTCGCGAGAGCTTTCTTCGACACGTGGGTGTCACGCTACGGTGCCCCCGAGATCATCACCACAGACCAGGGAAGCCAGTTCGAGTCCGAGTTTTTTTCCGCCTTGTTGTCCATGATAGGTTGCGAGCGGATTCGAACAACGGCTTACCACCCTGTGTCAGACGGCCTCGTGGAACGCTTTCATCGCGATCTCAAGGCTTCCATTATGTGCTACGGCGACAACCCCAACTGGTCCCGTATTTTGTCTTCCGTGCTCCTTGGGTTGCGAACGCGCGTCCGTATCGACCTGGATGCGAGCCCTGCAGAATTTGTTTTTGGGACAGTTCTTCGAATTCCCGGTGAGTTCTGCGTTCCGTCTGACTTCGAGCCGGACCGTCGGTTCTTTATCGAGGAGTTTAGAGAGTACATGAGGGAGGTGAAGCCTGTACCTTCAGTCCGGAAATATCGATTCAAGCCTTTCGTATTCAAGGACTTGGCGACTTGTTCGCACGTTCATGTGAGATCCAAGCCCGTGAAGAAGTCTCTCGAACGCTCGCTCGAACGTCCATATCACGGCCCGTACAAAGTCGTGGATCGCCTGACCAACAGGACCTTTCGCATCAACGTCAAGGGTGAAGAGAAGGTTGTCAACGTCGAACGTCTTATTCCGGCTCATTTCGTAGCCGAGGATTTCGCCGACGAGATTCTCGGCGCCGATCCTCAAACACCTCCGCAGAACGGAGTCGGGATCTGGGATGTGCCGCTCCCGCAGGGGGTCGATGCAGGTTCGATCGATCGACAGTCCCAGCTTGAGGATCGTGGATCATACACACCGGTGGATCGGGTTATCTCGCCCCCTCGCGAGCCTCTACCGGCTGTAATACCCTCGGATTCGCCTGTTCGGATGACGGAAAGTCCTCGTCCATCCACGAGCAAAACTGTGCGTTTTGCTGATCACGACCGTTTGAGCCAGCCGTCGAGACCTCCGGGGAGACCGTCACGCATCGCGCCGGGACCCTTGCCTCCGTCGGCTAGGACAACTCCGTACCGCGGGAATTACACTATTCCTATAGGTCCACCTCCCGTACGTCCAACCGCCGAGAGGACGTATGCTCGCAAACGCGCGGATCATCCTTTCGCTAAATGCGATTCGATCGCGTCCGGTAGAAAAACCGAGTTTTTTTCTCGATTGGGGGGGTGTCCTGTGGGCACGGCCATGCCGAGCCGAGCGAGTGCGAGTGAGATAGAGCGCGAGAGAGTGTATAAAGCAGTCAAGCTGCCAGCGCTGCTCGCTGCGTCGAGCCTGCCGCGCACTTCAGTATGCCTCGAGCCGTCCGACAAGAGCCACGCGCTACGCCTTGTCGGCTCTGTTAAAAACAACAACAAAAGTGTGTAAAGCTTCAGAGTTTTTATTTGAGATGAGAATTTCAATTGATCTGCATCTTTTTTTGTGTTAATTTTTTATTATTAAATCTTTGCACGTAAATTATGGAGCCCTCCAGAGATGAAATTATAATTAAATATTTTAATGAAGGTTACACATATGAAGAAGTTAGGCACATTTTATTAAAAAACGGAATTCATTTAAGTCTCAGACATTTACTAAGGATAATAAAAAATTTAGGGCTAAGAAGAAAAAATATCACTGAAAATTTACTGGACATTATTGCAGCAGTTATGTTGGAATTGCAAGGCAGTGGCAGTTGTTTGGGCTACAAAGCTATGTGGCTTCGATTAAAACAACATTACGGTTTACAGGTCTATCGACAGACAGTTCTAGATCTTCTTCGTGTGTTGGATCCTGAAGGTATTGAGTTCAGAGCCAGATACAAATTACACAGGCGTGTTTATAAAGTACCTGGCGTGAATTTTGCCTGGCACCTGGATGGCTATGACAAACTGAAACCTTTTGGCTTTGCCATCCATGGTGGGGTCGAAGGATTATCAAGAAAAGTTTTATGGTTTGTTGTTGGGACTACAAACAATAAACCTGAAGTCATAGCTTACCACTTCTTAAAGACAGTTAAAAAATACAAGTGTGTACCTTCTATTGTAAGATCTGACCGTGGGACTGAAAACTCTACAATCGATAACATTCAACAAGCTTTCAGATGGGAACATAAAGATGAATTAGCTGGTATGAATTCATTTATCAAAGGAAAGAGCACAGCAAATCAAAGAATTGAGAGCACTTGGGGAAGGATGCGAAGACACTGTGTTGAGTTTTGGATTAAATTTTTTAAAGATCTAAGGCACTCTGGTTACTTTAATAAGTCTAATAAAATGCAACTAGAATGCCTGCGATACTGCTTTGGGCATCTCATTAGTTATGACCTGGAGGTAACTAAAAGAGAATGGAATAGGCACAATATACGTAGACAAAATAATGAAGTTATCGCTGGTAAGCCTAACTTTTTGTTTTATAATCCAGAAAAATATGGAGCAGCACAGTGTGGTCACAAGCTTGACGAAGAACACATTGAAAACGCTTGGAAAGCCTTTGCTCAGACTCCGAGTCTTTGCAATCCAGACTTTGTAAATCTGGTGAGCGTAGTATTTCCTGGTCATGCTACTCCAACAAATGTAGAAGAAGCTACAAAATTGTATGTGAATATTTTAAATGAGGTGGAGAAATATCCTGAAGATTAATCTTTTGATTTGTACATATTTATTATTTATTCTAAAAACTTGAAATTATTAAAAATTGATTTACTTAAATGGTGTAGTGTAAAGTGAAAAAATAAAATATTTTGCTTACAGTTTTTTCATTTTATTTATTGTACTTTTTATACATATAAATGGATCATAATTTTTTTTTTTAATTTAAACGATTAATTACTTTTGAATGATTTTCTTTCGAAAATAAATCGTGCAAATTTTTAGTACAAAAAAATATTGATCATACCACACAATAGCGTTTTTTCACAAAGTTATATATTTGCAGTCTAACAAATTTTTTTATAATTAATAAAGAACTATAAGATAAAAATAAATAACGCCTGAACATAAAAATATTATCAACTCAACTTTCTACAGTATAATATTGAACATTTTTGTTTTGAAAACTATCTCGAATCAATTACACTTAAACAGTAATTTAAACTTTTATAAATATTTAAAAGATTATAGCTTAAACTTCTACGTACCTGTAAAAGGTAGCTTGGAATATAGCTTATTGTTAGAGTTATTTATTTATTTAGAGTTATATTGCAGGGCTTAAAACTAGCCCGTTTATAATTTTTTGTAAATTAATGAGAAAAACTGCTCTCTTAATTATAGTCAAAAGCACTCATTTCTATAACTATTTTGTACTTTTCTTTTTGGAATTTATTAGTGTTTACATTGTTATTTTTAGTGTTATTTGGTCAATAAACTCAAATCAATATTCACTGAGACAACATAACTTCATAACCTTTTCATATTAATAATATTCATATTAATAATATTTAAAAACTTACAGTTTAACCTTGTTTGTACCTTTAAAAGGTAGCTAGCATCAAAGCTTACAGTAAGAGTTATTGCAAGGCTTAAAAGTAGCCCGATTTAAAAATTTTTTTAATTAACAAGCATAACTACTCTCATATTTAAAGTCTAAAGTACATATTTCTATCGCAAATTTGTACATTTTTTTTTTTAATTATTATTATATAACAGTACTTTTCACTGGAAACTTTTAAAACAATTTAATCAGTACTCATTTAATAGGTAGCATTTAGTTTTTTTCATGTCATAAATTTTGTAAAGACATGAAAATTTAGTCAAACGTAAAATTCTTCAAAACACATCTTAAATTACAGCCTACGCGTAAACACAACCTTTTGAAACTTGCACAACTTTACTTGCCTCGCAAGCTACTCCATTAAAGATTTTGAGTAAAAAGTACGATCCAGCTAGATCATGACAGTTATTCTTTGGGCTCAGGACTAATTTCACTATTTTTTAGTAATTCTGAACTGCAGTAATGTGTACCTGTAAAAAAATTCCATATTTTATGAATTTTATAAATGATTCGAAACATTTCATTTATTTTTAAATATGCAGAAAATAAATTAAAATAATAGTTAATGAATCAAAAACTATTAGGTGCTTCAATTGGTTTTGAATAACCATATAAGTTTTGACAATATTACTTAAAAATAAGTATAAATTGTAGAGTGAAAAAAAATGTTATGAATAGCTTACATTTTGACCTTATTTCTTGTAACAATTGAAAGATTGTTGGCCTGTAATAGGGATCATAAGAGAAACATGAAGCAATGGTGGACTTTAATTCTGTTGGTAAAAGAAATATGTTTGGTATAACTTTGTCTTGTAACTTCTTTTTTAGATCATCTTTTTTGTACACATCCCAAGCGCATTCTTCTAAGAAAATTTCCATGATTACCACACCTAATGCCCAGATTTCTGTCATGGTAGTTGCTGGTTTTTCTTCTATCAGAAGTTCTGGTGCTTGATACATAAACGTTCCTAGCGCATTACTGCTATTGGTTGTTCTGAGAGCAGTAATATTATAAGTAAAAGTACTTATGCCAAAGTCACAAATTTTGATTCTTCCATCAGTATCTATCAAAATATTATCTAATTTAACGTCTCTATGGATTATAGAGTTTTCTTGCATGTGTAGGAAGCAAAAAGCTTTGCAGATTTCGACAATCATTTTTATTTTGCTGAAAACATCTAGCTGACAATATTGTTTCAAATCTCCGAGGATTACATCGGCCAAAGGCTTCGATGGGAATAGCTCCATTAATATAAAAACAGTTTTATTTTGTTTACATACACCAACTATTTTAATAAAATTTTTGTGATTAAAACATTTCATTATCTCGATTTCTTTATCTATAGCTTTGGGATTAATACCATAAGTTTTGATTACTTCAATAGCTATTTCTTGATAACGATACACACCTTTGTACACTGTTCCTTGACTTCCAGTACCAATGACATCCTTGTCATCGTAGTGAAATTATTCTCTGTCAATGTTTGTTGCAATATTGGAATGCATATTCAAGCTAGGACTTTGATTAATAAATTTTACTTTTTTTGATAATTTTTCACTACTCTGTGTACACTTTATTTTACATTGCCAAACACCATTAATTTTTATTTCAGGGAAATCACTTAACCAAAAAAGCATGTAATCTTGTTTATACATATTACCATCACAGAACCAACTGCACAATGGCTTGCAATTAACGGTACATTTTGTAATAATTCCTATTCCAAACTGACCTTCAGTAGAATAGCCATTCACAATATCTATATCATGAATAATCTCATGTAGCTTTACTGGACAAAATTCCAAAAATTCATACTTCTTGGAGTGATCTTGCTGTACTTCAACTCTTAGCAGTGTTTCACCATTTAAAGTTAAGTTACTGATTTCATATCCATAACTTACGGGCTCAAACTCTTGCTGATTTTCTAGATTTGATTCTTCCAATATTTTGTAAAAGAGACCACCCTTATCAGTATCACATACACTCAATTCTTCTGAATAGGAAGAAAAAACTAAATCAAAATAAGCTACTTTTACATAGTTAAAAGAATCATCTATTAAGATATAATCTCTTTTTATCATTGTTGAGCACCCATGTCGAATTGATTTGACTTCAATGATGTTATTCTGAGATTTGTTTATGTGGTTACAGTTTTCAATATGTAATTTTAACTTTTTATTAACATTCAACATATTTGTTTCTTGAGTACATGACTGATTTAAAAAAGCTTCTGAATTTTCATTTTGGTCACATGCATTCAATATCTTAGAAACTGTGGGAGGATCTTCTCTTTTTTCAAAAAATAATGGAGTTTCCTCGTTATCTTTTTTTTTTTAATAGTTTTTTTGCGGGTTGTTCATTTGCATCTTCATCTTCTTCTTTATCTTCATCATCACTGATTGGATTTCTAAACTCAGGTTTAGTAGTAGTCAATATGTAAAGATGTAATCTTGTGGATATCATACTCATGAGATCCAAGTATTCAAAGAAACCAACAGTCCTTTTGTCGGGCAGAGTTAAATTTACAGCCTCATTCGACGAGTAACCAAGTAAAGCATCTGAATGTTTAAAAAATGATATTGCTGTATCATTATTGAATAATTTCATAGCCTCCAGTAGTATTTGTTCTGCGCAATAATCTTTGCTTCGGTCAAGAACAAGAGTTCTTACGCCTCCACCAGTCTGCTCTTGTCTCTGTACATAACGTTTATCTGGTTCAAATCTGTGCCTCCATCCAATGTGCAATTGTCTCCATTTTTTTTTGTTGAGTTTGAGCTGGCTTTTCTTAAATCATTCATCTTAGGAACTTTAAATTGAGATATCTGAAAAAACATATCAAATTGAAGATTTTATAAGTTGAAATTTTAATTAAAATTATTATTATCTTACTTGAAGTCTCGGAGTAGATTCCTTCTTATCCTCATCTAGTGTATTAGTGTTAAAAATCTTATTTCTAAAATATGATACAGAACTAGCTCGAGCATCATAAAGCTGCTGCACTGAAGTACTGACCGATGGTGACACCAAGTTAAAGTTAGAGACAGCAGGAGTGGTGATAGATATACCGTCTGAAAAATTTGTCAAGATAACTTCATTAGTTAATGAAATACTTTGTGAAAGAGAACTGGATTTGGGTTTTATTTTTAAGTCATGAAACAAAGTCAATAATAAACGTCGCCACTGAGGCTTAAATGTTTAAATTGTGACATTAGCAATGATTCTTTGTCAATTAGAGTACTTTTTAAATAAAATTTGGTAATTTAAAATATCTTTAGTTTGGCTTTTGTATTTTCATCAATATTAATATAACAAAAACAAAATTTCAAAGTTTATAAATCTTACCAGTAGCTGCTTGACTACTTGCGATATGAACCTCATACACTTTGAACAAAGGATTCAGATGTATTTTGCCATCTTTGATTAAAAGACCATGTTGTTTACCGTCAGACATATAAATAATCCCATTTGCATTAGGAAAATAAACATTGACGTTTGATAAACCTAAAGTACCATCGTCCTCTGGCTCGAAAAAATACTCTCGTTCTCCGTATCTTATTATTACTTTCTCTTTTCCGATGTCTTTTTCTTTCAGCATATTTTCCATATTGACAATCTTGTTAATTACTCATATTGCACATAAATAATATTTAAACTTTTTTCAAACTAATTTTATCGATTTAACCTAAAAATTTTTACACCTATTTTTCAGAAATAAACAAAAGCTAATGCACGAGTAAACGAAAACGAGTAGGCAAACGAGCAAGCAAACGAGCAAGCAAACGAGCAACTTGCATACTTCCGTGCATGCAAGTGAGATGTCGTGACCGGGCTTCCGTAGGATCGTGTAGTCTAGTGGCTATAAGGCTTTTTAATAGCAGACGACATCTAGCAGTCAATTTTAGCTCGGGATAAAACAAACCACCGCTACCCATTGCTTTAGCATGGGGATGGATGAATTTTTTTTTAAAATAAAATATTAGGAATTCTATCTCATTGTACCGGTATTAAAAAATATATATTTGGAAAGTTAAAACCTGGTGGAATCTCATAAAAATAATCCCGAGCCGGTAAAAGTTATAAATGCGCATGAAAAAAATGTTGAAATATAAAAAGTGTGGTTATACTATGATTTTAGCTTGGGGACTATTGTGAAAATTCTTATGAAAGTAGTAAAAAACAACTTTTTTCATCATAAAATTAATGCTAAAAGTTTAAAAATAAAAATTGTCAATTAACCTACAATTTTTAGAGCACATGAAGAATAATTTATATAAACTTACAGCCATAGATAAAATTATTTTCAACAAAAAAATGCTCCAGAAAAAATTCTCTTTTAAAAAAAATAAACTTTTTAATTAAATTTATGTTGGGATATTATTATTATTATGTTCTGGTACTGTACAAATATTATAGTGTAAAGAGAACCAAGAATAATCAACGCTTTTAAATTTTATGAAGAAAGCTTGTTTTTTGAGACAGTTCATAAACTTGTTGATTAAAATAAATTGTAAAAAATCTACTAGCAGCTGTTCTAGGATCTGGAAGGTTTTGTAAACCTAAACGCTATCTTCTCCTTATAAACATGTCTCCATATAAGCTCATATCTTTGATTCATGATTCAGATTAATGAACCAATAATTTCTGTCGCTTACAAACTAAGTAAAAAAACTCACTCTGTAATAGTAATATTGTATAGCCTGACAAAATAAAAAATTTAAGTACGGAGTGACAAAATTATGCTGCAACTTACCGTGTTTTTAGCATAAAATATTGAGCATGACTCATGTCTTTACTACGATACTTCAAAAATAAGAAATTTTAGCAACCATAAAATATAAGAAAAATCGACATAATCTGCTTCAGATTTTTTAGTTTGAATAAGTAAAAATTAGAGTTCTATGCATATACTTAAGTATACATCCACTAAATGTTATAATTACTTGAAAATGTTCAAATTATCAATTCAGTCATATTAAGTTTAACAATTATTTTACATATAGTGGATATTAATTTAATCCAGTACTGTTTGAAGTAAGTATTAAGTTGGGTATTTGTTTCATTTCCCTAATAATTGCACTAAAAAGTTTCTGACATAGTCTGAAGCCTAATCTAAACATCTAAAAATATTCAAGCTTGTAAGGAGAACATAGCGTTTAGGTATACAAAACCTTCCAGATCCTAGAACAGCTGCTAGTAGATTTTTACAATTTATTTTTATGAACTGTCTCAAAAAACAAGCTTTCTTCATAAAATTTAAAAGCGTTGATTATTCTTGGTTCTCTTTACACTATAATATTTGTACAATAACAGAACATAATAATAATAATATCCCAACATAAATTTAATTAAAAAGTTTATTTTTTTTAAAAGAGAATTTTTTCTGGAGCATTTTTTTGTTGAAAATAATTTTATCTATGGCTGTAAGTTTATATAAATTATTCTTCATGTGCTCTAAAAATTGTAGGTTAATTGACAATTTTTATTTTTAAACTTTTAGCATTAATTTTATGATGAAAAAAGTTGTTTTTTACTACTTTCATAAGAATTTTCACAATAGTCCCCAAGCTAAAATCATAGTATAACCACACTTTTTATATTTCAACATTTTTTTCATGCGCATTTATAACTTTTACCGGCTCGGGATTATTTTTATGAGATTCCACCAGGTTTTAACTTTCCAAATATATATTTTTTAATACCGGTACAATGAGATAGAATTCCTAATATTTTATTTTAAAAAAAAATTCATCCGTCCCCATGCTAAAGAAACGGGTAGCGGTGCTTTGTTTTATCCCGAGCTAAAATTGACTGCTAGATGTCGTCTGCTATTAAAAAGCCTTATAGAACTGCATTTTATTTTACCTTCGTCGGTTCGAGTCCCGGCACTTTTTTTTTTTTTTTTTTAAACAGATCTTTGTTAGATTCTGTAGAGAAATGTTGAAACTGTCACAATAAATTTTTTATTAATTCCGAAGTACAGGGTTTTTTAATTTCAATGCGAGGTAGAGAAACAATTTAGTTCTTATAACATTCGAAGCGCATACAGTGTTTTTAGTCTCAATGTTGAGGAATCAACAATTTTTTGAATTAATTCTGAGGCTCAGGGATTTTTTATTTCAATGCTTGGAGGATTAACAATTTAGTTTTTTAATAGTAATGAAGCTCAGGTTTTTTTTTTTTATTTTAATACTTGAGGGACAAATTATTAATGATTAATTTTTGATCTCAAGCGTTTGCTTTGGGTTAATTTTTCTACATATGTAGTTGCTATTTATAGTAATGCATACATAAGTACAAAGTATTTTAATTTTACTTCTTGAAAATTTATTACAAAAACAATTTTTTATTATTTACCAATCAAAAAATGCCTAAAAATAATAAATAAACTCAACAAAAAAAAAAAAAAAGGGCCGGGATCGAACCGACGACGGCAAAATACAAAGTGGAGGCCATAGCCACCGAGCCAAACAATTCATTACAATTATATAGTTTTGAAGTTATATTTAAAGTGTGCCCCTTCAAAGCTTGAGTATAAAAGTTTAATTATGTCGGAATGTTTTTTAGGTATTTGTTTTTACAATCAATTTAATTGTTTTATTTTTAAAGAGATTTACTTTTTAAAAATCGCGCTCAAAAGATTCTTACTTCATTTATTTATTTTTTCGTTAGATTATTTAAAACTTTACAATTTTCAAAAAGAACTCTCTACTCTCTAAATCTCAATAAGTGAAATTTCACTTATTGGAAGTGAATAGTCACTTATTCAATGCGTAAATTGTGGTCCACGTAGAAAAAGTGACTATTCCCTTTTTCTATGAGTAAAACATAACTCATGAATAAGTGAAAAATCGAATTACGCAACGAAATGTTTATTTCTTATTAATTAAATTATTAATGCTTCTACACATGAAAAATTATTATTTTATCAATTAAATAATTAAGTTTTTAATAATGAGATTTAAAAAAAAAAAAAAAATTTGATCGACTAGGATTTGAAGCTGGATCCTTCAAGTGGAAAAAAATTGCAAAATAAGAGGTTTTTTTTTTTTTTATTATAAAAAGTATTTATTTGCTTTAATAATCATAAAATACATAAAATAACAATACACATGGCGCAAACAAATCACAAAAAAAAACCAATTACAGACAGTTAATACAAACATACGATCCCGTAGAATAGCTCGTGCTTGATATGACTAACAACTAAACTTATTAAGTACAATATAATTTACAAAGAAAATAATAGGCAATGACGGTTTCGCCTTAAAAGCCTGTAACTACTGGATTAACAAAAAAAGAAACATGAAAGTTATTCAATGAAATAAAAACCTGTTGTATCGACAAATATTATAATACTGAACTTATAACCTAAAACTTAAAACTAATATGTACAAAAAAAAAAAAAAACAATATAAATACGTACGTCACCACGGGGGAGGGGGGGAGGGGTTTTTGAGATGTTACTATTGGTGACTTGGGGAGGGGGAGGGGTTAATATGATTGTTACGTCACAAAAAAAAAATTTTTTTTTAAGAAACAAAAGTTTCTTTTAGAAATGATTTCTGTTAAAAAATAAATAAATATTTTTTACTAAAAAGTTAAATAAAAAAATCATACTTACATGAATCTCGTTGATGAAAATTTAAAACTAAGTAAAATTGCACATGCATACAATTTTTTTCTTTTCTTTTTCTTTCTCAAGATTTAATCGCACCAAAATGAATTGCACGTCTTCTAAAAAGCATATTAAAGAAACGCACAAAAAAACATCGGCTCGTGCTACCAAAATTCGACCCGTTAAAATTGCAGCTCAACGAGCACGCTAATTAATGATTATAAAAAAAGATCAAGAAACAGGAGCAGAAGATACTGAATGGATCAAAGAATCCGATGTTAAGTATGATTCTTCAAATATAGATAAAACTGATCCATCAAATAATATTCCTGTAATAGAATCTATTAAAAATTGTATGAAAAATCCTTGGAAGATGTAAAAGAAAGATAAAAATTGGTTTTGTATTTTACCGTCAAAATTTTTCAGTATTACTAAAAAGCATGCGCGCAACAATGGAGGTGGGGGGGGGGGGTGTCCTGACACCCCCTAAGCTAGTAGAAGACACCCTTTACAATTATTTAGGGGTGTCCAAGACTCTGGGCACCCAAGTTCAACAAAAAACTGGTCGGCTATCCCCCAAGCTCTAAACCCCCAAATACCCTGGGCGCCAGAGGTCAACGAAAAAACTGGTCAGCTATCCCCCAAGCTTTAAACCTCCAGATACTCTGGGCGTCCGAGTTCAACAAAAAGACTGGTGGGCTATCCTCCAAGCTCTAAACCCCCAAATACTGTGGGCGCCCGAGTTCTTCCTTGGGGGATAGCTGACCAATTTTTTCGCTGACCTCGGGCGCCCAGGGCTTCTGGGGGTTTAGAGCTTGGGGGATAGCTGATCAATTTTTTCGTTGACCTCTGGCGCCCAGGGTCTTGGTGGTTTAGAGCTTGGGGGATAGCCTACCAGTTTTTTTGTTGAACTCGGCCGCCCAGGGTCTTGGTAGTTTAGAGCTTGAAGCATAGCTGATCAGTTTTTATCTTGAACTCGGGTGCCTAGGGTATTTGGAGGGTTTAGAGCTTGGGGGATAGCTGATCAGATTATTTATTGAACTCGACGCTCAGGGTTTTAGGGGTTTAGAGCTTGGGGGATAGCTGATCAGTTTTTCCGTTGACCTCGAGCGCCCAGGGTATTTGGGGGTTTAGAGCTTGGGGGATGATTAACCAGTCTATTTATTAAACTCACATTTTTTTTTTCTTTTTTTTTTTTTTTAGACGTCAGTTTCATTGGGGGAGAGGGGGGAGGGTTGGACCTCAGGATACCCCCTAGCTGGAAGGAGTTGTTGCGCCCCTGCTAAAAAGTATTATAGTTTTAATTTACTTTAAGGATGTTTGGTACTTACAAAAAAATGCATCCATTTTGTCAATTTTAATTGAATCTTCTCATAATTAATATTAAAATAAACGTTGGATTTTTCTCCGATTTTTCTCCGTTTTGGTTTGTCAAAAATTGAAATTGTTGTTTAAATAATTGAACACGTAATCTTATGAAAAATTTTATTAAATAAAAAAAATTTGAAATTCAATATTTTAAAAATATTAAAATTTTCTTTGAAGTGTCACCGAAACTACCTCACAGTTTTTTCAGCGATCTCTGCATTTTTGAGAGAGTTACAAGTGATTAAGAAAAAAAAATGCTTGATTTTTTTAGACCACCTCTTCAATTGCTTAAACAAATAATTCGATTTTTCTAAAAACTAAGATGGACAAGAATAGGGAACAACTCAAACGATTATTTTGATATAAATTATTAGAAGATTCGATTAAAATTGACAAAATGGTTGCATTTTTTTGTAAGTACCAAACATCCTTAATTAACTATTGATTTAACTCTAATGCACTAAGTATTAAAATAAAAATGAAAGTAATAATAAAATAAGTAACGTTATAATTATGACTAAAACTAAACATACCATCTAAAAGTTTTTGTTTTCATTTATTATTACTGTTAATTTTTTAAACACTTATGAAAAGTTATAATAGTTCATTTCCCAGAAAAAGGGGGGGGGGTTAATGATAAAATGGTGACGTACTTTTAGGGGGAGGGGTTTGCAAAGATGTGACTATCTGTTACAAGGGAGGGGGGGGGGGGCGTCAGAAGTGTCTAAAAAATTGGTGACGTACTTTGTGAATGACCCCTAAGCGGACGAATCAATAGCATATAACAAATTAACTTAGCCTTAGCTAACAGTGATTTATTAAAAAATAACCTACTATTGGCACGGAAAACATTTTTAGCTTTATAGAGTTGACATATGATATGCTCATTCAACCTCAGAAAGTAATCAAACTGAATACCCAGATACTTGACTTTTTTCTTTTGTTCAACAAAAAACAAACGATTTTCTTGCCTAATTTCAATTTGAAAATTTTTGATGCCATCCCGAATTGACTGACCTAAAAATCTAAGAGGTCTATGAAACAATATTGTTTCACATTTTGAAGGATTAATACGTAAATTCCACGATCTGTAGTATTCATTAATCGCATTAACAAGATAATTCAATTTTCTTTGAATAACCACTGGATCTTTATCTGCAACGAGAACAATAAAATCATCGGCAAAAGCTGCTAAGTGTAAAGCATGATTTAGGTTTAAACCAAAGAGAAGTGGAATGATGTAAGTAAAAATATTAAATAGTTCCGGTGAGTTTACTTGCCCTTGCATCAACCCCTCAATAATTTTGAAAACTAGCGACGAAAATTCTTCTCCGTTCCAAATGACAAACGAGCGATTCAAAGTCATATACCAAAAAAGTTGAATAAAATCAAGTGGAAATTTTAATTCTAAAAGAATAAAAAGAAGCCCCGCAATCCATACAGAATCAAAGGCCTTTTCAATGTCAATTAAACAAGCCCCAACTATTTCGTTCTCATGAAGATGTGAGTTGATGTCAGTTAAAACTTTATGTGCCGCATGATTTGTTGAAAGTTTGTGAGTGAAACCGAACTGATTTTGAGAAAGTACATTATTATCGTGAACAAATGTTTTAAGCGACTGATTAATAACAGCCTCATAAGCCTTGCTGACAGCAGGTGTAAGACTTATAGGACGAAAACTCGACGGGTCAGTACTTGGTTTGTTCTTTTTTAAAATTGGTAAAATTTTCGCTCTCTTCCATATATCTGGGGAAAATTGATTATTTGAACAATTATTAAATAAAATGGCATAGTCTGTGATAATTTTTTGTGGTAGATGTTTCAATATAATAGGAGGTATGTTATCCAAACCAGAAGAGCACTTATTAGGTAAATTTTTAAAAATTAATCGCGTTTTTTGAAAATTTGTAAATAAAAGACTACCCTCAACTTGACTTGGATTATAAGCTGGATTATCATCACTAAAAACTGTGATAGTATTCTGAGAAGCAACATTATTTTTAAATGAATTAATCAAAGAGGAAACTTTTTCATCAACTTTAGCCCGTACTTCTGTGCCATCATTAGTATAGCGAGGTGAATTCACTTTCTCAAAATACGATCCCATAGCGTTTAAAATTTCTACGGGTGAATGCAAAACTACTTTATCCCCAACAGTCGTCGCAGTCACAACGTCAATATTTGCACGGTCAAGTAATTGAACGTCATCTTTTTTCATTTCGACTCGGTCAATTTTAAGTTGCTCTTTAGGGCGAAAAAAAACTGTTTAATTTCGGAAAAAAAGAAGATGACTTCCTATGATCAATTGATTTAAATTGTTTGTCCCAATATTTACTGTACGAAGTTTTATATTTATATTTAAGCTGCTCATTTACTTTATAAATAAGCGACTTAATAAACTCAACCCGGCTTCTTGCATCTCGCAGATTCGATTTATTATCTTTCAAATTATTAAGAGACGTAACCAAAAAAGATTTGTACTTGTGAAGAGATTTTATTCGTCTGTCTACATAGTTTAAAATATTATCGCGAGGTTTGTAACGTGGAACATTCAACTCAATTTCGTGGCAAATAAAATTTTGAATCTGTAACAAATAATCAGTTATCTCGTCATCACTGAGATTAATATTCGCGGGAATACAAAGCAAATATTTTCTAGCAAGAGTTCTTTCAAAGCTGTGCCATTTAGTCTTCTTAAACATGAAACGATAAGTCGGAGTAGGGTCACGACTCCTTAGGGTGTCATGTAAATTAATCATAAAAATAAGAGCCTGCAAGGTACCGAATTTATAGAAAGAATTAGAAATTTAAATTCAACGTGCCAATAAAACTATCGATGTTATTCGCGCGGCTAGTATTTCCGAGCCCATCTCCCACTCTGCGTCCCACACGCACACTAGGATTTTTGCTAGACCTAGGTGAGGCTCGGAGGGAAAACTTTGGGTACCCTTTTGCAAATCATAAGTGGGGGTAACTAAAGTCGGGTCCTCCGGGGTATAAATAGCGCACCCCAGGAGCGCTCGGGAGTTAATATTCCTTTAAAATTTGTCACATACACCAAATCCTTGCTAGTCAAGCCCATAATAATTTTCACAAAAGACTTAGTTTTTTTTTTTATTTTAAATTTCGTGTAGCGAAAGCTCTTAGACAAAATCTATCAAGATTTTTTTTTCTAAGTAGAAGACGCACCGTCATTTGAAATCCTATTTCCTTTATTTATTCCTTGAGAAAAAAAAAAAAAAAAATCGAATACGCACGGCTCGTTCCTGTAGCGAAAAGATTTGATCTCAAATTTCTTTTTTTGTGACAATTTACGCCGCGACAAAAAAAAAAAAAAAAAAAAAACAATTGAATTGAAACGCACCAAAGCTATTGTGTAGCGAATTAAATTCAATCAGTTTTTTTTAGTGAGTGATTCAATCATCGTCCGGAGGTGAGTACCTTTCAAAAAAAAAAGATCTCGAATTAGCATCGTAGGTGCGAACCGAGAGAGTTCTATAAGTGCATCCCTACGCGAGTATCATTTTTTTTTATAAAAGATATCGTAAAATCTCGAACGAAATAAATCGAAAAAAAAAAAGAGCGAAAAACTCTCGTTCTCCTGTTAGATATATATATATTTTTTTTTGAGAATAATTGGTTTAATTATAAAATGAAGCTCCCGCGGTAAATTTAGAAGAAAGTAGGATAGATCCTTGTTGAGAATTAAATTAGTTTGTTTGTAAATAATGAGTCATGGTATGAAAATTTGAATAATTACTTTTTCTATTGTATTCATCAGATGTTTTTCTTTTTTTATTACCTATCCCGAATGATTTTATTTGATTATACATTTATATCTATTTATTTGTTTTAAATGAAAGAAAATAAATTCGTATTTTTGTAACATCTTAAAAATACGAACCCCACATGGTACCCTCGGGTAGGACCCAGTGATAGGCAAGTGCGATCAATCACACAACCTCGGTTAGATTTTTTTTAGGGCAACAATCTTTTTTGGCTAATCCTTTTTATTTCTTTTCTCGCTAATAAGCGAGTGGTACCCGCAAAACAGAAATTGTATTCGGAATCAACGAGAGAATGTTCATGCTCGTTATTTTGAATAAAATCACGTCCGCGATAATCAGGAATTTATTTGCACGCGAACAGAATTTTATAGAAACCGAGAAAAAACCAAATTTCGAGACAATCCTCGCGAAATTGAATCAGCTCGAGAGCGAAATTTTGGATTTGAAGATAGAGAACGCCACCTGTAAAAAGTATTTACGCGAAGTTGAGCAGGACGGTAAAAATTTGCAGAGAAAGTTCGAGGAAGAAACGCGCATATCTGAGAATATTATTAACGGTAATTTCGAACGCGCTGACAAGTGGATGAAAAAATTAAACCACAACCTATCATTTGTTAAAACCGAGTGCGAAGAATTGCAAGAGCGCGTAGTCGAACTTGAGAATCGCGAAGGTCAAGGAGAGGCACCACCTCCTTACCAGCAAGAGCCCGAGCATTAACCCCTTATTTGTCGCGAATCTTTTCCGAAATCTCTTGTTTTGATTTTGAAATTCATACTCTGGTGACATCATAACAAGGTCGTTGAAGGTCGATACACAAAGACCGACGAAATTTTACCTTAATAATTTCTGTAAACACTCTTGCAATTTCGGATTTTATTATGTATAAATGGAGGAAGTACACGATAGTTTTTTTTAATTAATTGCTATCAATCTCGATTTTTTCTTTTAACGCAATTTTGAAATATCTTCGTTAAATGTAATTACATATATCAGGGCAACGACACATGAGTAAGATTTCTTTTTTTAGTAATCGTAGATAATTACTGAAGTAAATTAATTTGTTTATAGATTGCAAAATATCAATAAATAATTACATAGAGAGGGACATTACGAATTCACGGTACTTAGCCCATACATACATCTTCATATAGCCAAGCAGGCTTGGTCTAGTGCCTAGCGTACCGGACTCTCGCGCCGAAGACCCGGGATCGATTCCCGACTAGGCAGATTTTTTTCTTAAATTAAATTGATTTTTTTGATGAAATTTATTCTACCCCGATAGTGGGAAAGGTTTATATGCAATTGCATTTAAGTAATTGCATATAAAATTTGCGAAAAAAAAAAAAAAATCGTGAGTTTTGAAGTAGAACACCGTGTTACCGACATTAGTAGTGAACTAGACTAGTGTACTGGTATAATATATATACACATATGAATTTTTCTGAATTACTGTAATTAAACCAATCAAGGTTTAGCAGAATAAAATCGGTATACCCTATATTCAGAATTTCGCAAGGTGGGGAGGGGCTAGAAATTAATTATTGGCATGATAAATTGATTATTCTGGACTTCTTTTAATTTTATGAGTTTATTGAATTAATTATAAATTTTTTTTTCTTTTTCTTTCGTTTTATCATTATTTTATGATTTTATTTTATTATTTTACTTTATTCACGGAAATTCTTCTTGTACTTGGCGAGTCTGCAAATATGAATGGGAGACTTAATTAATCTTATGATTGTGAGTTATTTGTTGAGATATTTTTTTTATTTTAACAGAAATTATAATTCGTGCTCTCGTTTTTTTGAACCTTGTGAACTAAATTTAATTTATTTATAGTTTCGTTCGCTGGGGAGGGGCTGGAAATTAATTAATCTCGTGTAGTAAATTTGTTGTTAGTCGATTAGAAAGTTTTTTTTTATTTTAAGATGGTGGGAGTTGGTCGTAGAGGTCGACGTCGGTTAGTCGATGAAGTGGAAGATAATGCCGGGTCTGATAACCCGGAGAGACAGATTAATCCGCCTCCTTACCAGGAAGTAGCTGGTAACATGACAGGGATTGAATTGTTGGGGGCGAACGTAAATGATATTGTACAAATAGACCCACAACCAGTGCAAAATTCAACCCCCCGTGAACAAGACAACACGAATAGTAGCAGGGGCGTTATTTCCCTTATAGTGGGTCTGGATTCATCCAGACCTGGGAAATTTCGGGTCTGGAAATCCAGACCCGGGCACGTTCAACCAACCATTGATCAGTTATCCCTCAAGCCTGAAACCCCCCAAACCCTGGGCGCCAAGTTCGATAAATGATCGATTTGTCATTCCTCAAGCCTTAAACCCCCAAATACCCTGGGCGCCCGAGTTCAATAAAAAAACTGATCAGCTATCCCCCAAGCTGTAAACCCTCAAATACCCTGGGCCCCCGAGTTCAACAAAAAAACTTATCGGCTATCCCCCAAGCTCTAAACCCCCAAAACCCTGGGCGTCAAGTTCAATGAATAAACTGATCAGCTGTTCCCCAAGATGTAAACTCCCAAATACCCTGGGTACCCAAGTTCAATAAAAAAACTGATCAGCTATCCCCCAAGCTCTAAACCCCCAAAACCCTGGGCGTCAGGTTCAATGAATAAACTGATCAGCTATCCCCCAAGCTCTAAACCCCCAAATACCCTGGGCGCCCGAGTTCAATAAAAAAACTGATCAGCTATCCCCCAAGCTGTAAACCCTCAAATACCCTGGGCCCCCGAGTTCAACAAAAAAACTTATCGGCTATCCCCCAAGCTCTAAACCCCCAAAACCCTGGGCGTCAAGTTCAATGAATAAACTGATCAGCTGTTCCCCAAGATGTAAACTCCCAAATACCCTGGGTACCCAAGTTCAATAAAAAAACTGATCAGCTATCCCCCAAGCTCTAAACCCCCAAAACCCTGGGCGTCAGGTTCAATGAATAAACTGATCAGCTATCCCCCAAGCTCTAAACCCCCAAATACCCTGGGCGCCCGAGTTCAATAAAAAAACTGATCGGCTATTCTCCAAGCTCTAAGCCCCCAAATACCCTGGACGCCCGAGTTCAATAAAAAAACTGATCGGCTACCCCCCAAACTCTAAACCCCCAAAACCCTGGGTGCCCGAGTTCAACAAAAAATCTGATCGGCTATCCCCCAAGCTCGAAACTCCGAAATACCCTGGGCGCCCGAGTTCTACAAAAAAACTGATCAGCTATCCCACAAGCTCTAAACCTCCAAAACCCTGGGTGCCCAATTTCAACAAAAAAGCTATTAACGAATTTTTTTTTCCTTTCAACTAGAAAATAAAATCCACAACCTTATTTTGGAACAAAAAAAAAAAAAAAAAAAAACACTTTAAATAAAGTACGTTTAACTTCTAAAATTATCCTACTCGGTAACCAGAGTTTTGGGAGGTTTATAGCTTGGGGGATAGCTGATCAGTTTTTTCGTTGTCTTAGGGCGCCCAGGGTATTTGGGGGTTTGGAGCTTGGGGAATAGCCAACCAATTTTTTTGTTGAACTTGGGCACCCAGGGTTTTGGGGGTTTAGAGCTTGGGGGATAGCTAATTAGTTTATTTATTGAGCTTGACGCCCAGGGTTTTGGGGGTTTAGAGCTTGGGGGATAGCTGATCAGTTTTTTTGTTGAACTCGGGCGCCCAGCGTATTTGGGGGCTTAGAGCTTGGGGGATAGCTGATCAGTTTATTCATTGAACTTGACGCCCAAGGTTTTGGGGGTTTAGAGCTTGGAGGATAGCTGATCAGTTTTTTTGTTGAACTCGGGCACCCAGGGTTTTGGGGGTTTAGAGCTTGGGGGATAGCTAATTAGTTTATTTATTGAGCTTGACGCCCAGGGTTTTGGGGGTTTAGAGCTTTGGGGGATAGCTGATCAGTTTTTTTGTTGAACTTGGGTGCCCAGGGTATTTGGGGGCTTAGAGCTTGGGGGATAGCTGATCAGTTTATTCATTGAATTTGACGCCCAAGGTTTTGGGGGTTTAGAGCTTGGGGGATAGCTGATCAGTTTTTTTGTTGAACTCGGGCGCCCAGGGTATTTGGGGGCTTAGAGCTTGGGGGATAGCTGATTAGTTTATTCATTGAACTTGACGCCCAAGGTTTTGGGGGTTTAGAGCTTGGGGGATAGCTGATCAGTTTTTTTGTTGAACTCGCGCGCCGAGGGTTGTGGGGGGTTCAAGGTTTGAGTTTTTTTTTTTTTTTTTTTATAAATTAGGTACTGAACTGTTCAGAGTTGAAAAATATTAAGATTAGTTGGGGGGGGGGGGGGTTCGAACTTTATCCAGACCCGGGCCCAAAATGTAATAACGCCCCTGAATAGTAGGATCGAGAGGGATGTCTGGGACGTGGAGGCATTACGGAGAGAAATTCGCGAGATGGCGCAGAGCTTACAACAAGCTCACGCAACTTTCGATCGGCGTTTTGCTCAACAAGATGAGCGGTTGAGTGAAGTTTCGCGACGAACCAACTCCTTACTTACATATGAAATGCAAACTCTCGAAAGAAATGAACGCGAGTCGAATAGATTAGATGCTTATGGTGCTAGGGTGGAAGCTCTCACAAACAGACATGATGAGCTTAACCGTCGGCACGAGGTTACGGACCAAAGCCTGGGGGGGATATGCGAGGTTGCCACTAGACACGGTGCGAATAACACTCGTATTCTAGAAATACAGGACGATATGACCACACGGTTAGCGGGTCAAAACGTCGCAATACGCGAGGAAGTTGCTCGTCAAGTTGGCGAAGCACGATTAAATGTTCCCGCGGGTAATAACGTAAATAACAATAATAATAATGTGCCTGGGTTGAAAATTGTTATGCCTACTTTCGAGAATAATGCCTGGGAGCGCCCAACGCGTTATCTAACCTCGCTTATTTCTTATTGTGAAGGTGCTAACGTGCCCCATGATCGATTTAAAAACGTCCTGCAGCAGTCTTTAAAAGGCACGGCTTTGGACTGGTATTTTCACGCGGAGGCGCGAATAAATTCGGTCGCCGATTTCCGTCGCGAATTTTTGAGCCATTTTTGGAACGAAGACATTCAATATAAAATTAAGAATAAATTAGATACTGGATTTTACACGGCGGAAAATAATTTGTCGAAAAGTGAATACGTGTTGAAGCTATATAATGACGTGAATTCGCTGGTAGACCCGCCCCGGAACACGTCATTGTTCAGGGTTTTTCTCGTCATTTCGATGAGGCTATAAAAATGGCAGTGCGGTCGAACGGGACTCGTACGGTAGCACAGCTGATCCAAATGTTGGATACATTCGACGACACGAGCGCATTGAATTCGAACGCGGATACTGTACGACGCGAAACTTTTAACTCAACCCCACGAATTGTGCGTCGGGCCACGCCTCCTCCTAACGGTTTCCCACCGAGGGGAAATAACAATTTTCGGACATCTACCCCATCATCCATGAATAATAAACAATACAACGCGCAACCTTATAATAATCAAAGATCTTTTAATAATAGCCAGAATTCACAGAGAAACGCGTCTGTTAATGACATTCAGATTGTCGAAGAAGCCGAACCTGAACAAACCGAGAATGTGCAGTCGGAGGATTCGGGAAACGCGTAGACGTTGTGATAAGGGAGATGGATAATAAATCTTCTCTTATCACAACAAATAAAATTTTAAAATTAAATAACGAAAAAAACGAGCAAGTAGATGGGATCAAGGTACGGTCAGACCAAATAAAAATTCTGAAGAATTCACAAGTTATCTCAATTTTTGGGTGTCCTAGGGAATTTTTATTATCGGAAGATGATTCATTTATTGATCAAGAACCAGATGTAGAACCGGAAATCTTTATTTTTATAAAAGGGGTGAAAATTAAAGCTTATATAGATTCGGGAAGCAGTATTAGCTGTATTTCGGAAAAAATTTATTTAGAAAATGAAAAAAAATGGGAGAATTTGCCAACTTTTCCGGTGGTCAATTTACAAGCTTCTAGGTTCACAGGGGAAAAGACTTGTCGTTTAAAAAAACAATTTTTCGCACCTATTAAAATAGGAACGTCGGAAGCTGACGTGAATTTAATACTGATACCTAAATTAATTCGGGATCGTATTCTAGGACGGGATGCAATTAGATTGTTTAAATTTTCAATAAATATTAGTGCTAATAATTTAATTTTTAAGGAAAATAATGAAATTTTGAAATTTTTAAAAACGGGAAATGAAAATCAGATTCCGGAAATTGCTTTTATTCGTGAAGAAAGTGAATACAAAGTAAATGAATTTGAGTTAGATTTAATTACTGATCGAGAAATTGAAGCGAAAGTTAACCAAATATCTATATTAAGTGGTGATGAGAAAGATGAATTATTCGAACTTATTTATGAATATCGTGATATTTTTAGTAATAAGCCCGGGCTTTTTAAATCTTTTACGTATAAATTTGAAATTAACGATGAAACTCCGTATTTGAAAAAATCATATCCAGTTCCTTTTCAATATCGGGATGCTGTCACAGAGGAGGTACAGCAAATGCTTCGTTTTGGGGTAATCGAGAGATGCATATCGCAATATATAAATCCCCTAGTAGTTGTTATAAAAAAGAATAATCAAATTCGACTATGTCTTGATGCCCGCGAATTAAATAATCGTTTGAATTTTAATCACGATAATCCAGAGGAAATGGATCAAATTTTAAAAGAATTAGGCGGTTGTAAGTACATGAGCTCGGTAGATTTAGTTTGTTCATTTTGGCAAGTTGCATTGCACAAAGATTCACGTAAATATACGGCCTTTTTACATAACGGGCATACATACCAGTTTACGGTTACACCATTTGGAACAAGTGTGAGCATGGCTGCTCTTACACGTGCCTCAGAAGCGGTTTTAAACGGTTTGAAAGGGATAATAGCTTTCGTCGACGATTGGCTATGTCATTCTAAAACTAAGAAAGAACATTTTTTATACCTTAAAGCTCTTTTTTCTAGAATCAGGGAAGCAGGTATTAAAGTTAAATTTTCGAAAGTCGAGCTTTTTAAGAGAGAAATGAAGTTTTTAGGTCATATATTGACCACTGAAGGGATTAAAATTGATCCTGATAAGGTCGAAGGGATAAGAAACTTTCCCACGCCCAAGAATATTAAACAATTACGTGGCTTTTTGGGTTTAATTAATTTTTGTTCCTAATACACTACCGAGATTGCTTTTGTTACGCGACCGTTAACTGAATTATTGCGAGCGAAAAAAAAATGGAATTTTGATAAAACGTGCGAAGAGAGTTTTTTACAAGCTCGGGAACTTTTTGTCAAGGAGGCGTGTTTGTATTATCCTGTGAAAAACCGAGAATATATTTTATTTACGGACAGTTCGGATTTCGCAATGGGTGCTTTGTTAACTCAAAAAGACGAAGTCGGTAAATTAAGAATTGTAGCTTGCGCGAGTAAGTCGTTCAACGTAGCGGAATGTAACTATTTTGTGACGGAAAAAGAGTTAAACGCAATTAAGTGGGCGATGGGCAAATTCAGGACTTTTATACTGGGTGCGCCGATCACAGTAAAATGTGATCACAAAGCTTTACAATATTTATTCTCGTGTCAACATTTGAGTGGGAGGTTGAATCGGTGGATGCTAGCCATTCAAGAATATGCACCTAAGATTGAATATATAAAAGGTACTGATAACATAATTGCAGACACATTAAGTAGGGCAGAATATCCGAATTCGGATCGTGAAACGAAAGCTCTGGTAGTTGCGATTTTTCTGAAGAATGAAAATGTTTCAATGAAAAAACTCATAGAAAATTTAAAAGAAGCACAGACCAGGGATGAGACTTTGAGTAGCATATACGCGAAATTTGTTGATGGGCACGAAGTACCGACTTATGAGCTAGTGAAGGGTGTTGTATGCAAAACTTTGCGAGATTCTGAACCCCGGGTTTGTTTGCCAAATTCTATTTTGTCCAAATTTATTGAGCTGACTCATCTTATTCACGGTCATCCGGGTACGAAAAAAATGATTAGAATACTTTCACCTGATTTTTACGCACCGGGATTGAAAAAACGGATAGCCAACTTTGTAAGACGTTGTGATTCATGCCAACGTAATAAAACCTTTACTCAAAGTACGGTAGCTAAAACTCACGCGATTCTTACGAAAGCTCCAAACGAGCTTACTTCTATAGATTTCATGGGAAGTCTACCTCGATCACGAGGATCCACTTGTTATATTCTAGTTTGTCATGATGCTTTCAGTAAACTTGTTCGGTTATATCCCTTAAAGAAAGCTACAGCTCATGCCGTGATTGATCGAATCTTTAATAGATACATACTCGAAGTAGGGAGAATGAAGGCTATTAGTTGCGATCATGTGTCGCAATTTACTGCAAATCTGTGGATAAACAAATTAGATGAAGAAGGGATTAGATTAATTTATTCCGCAATTAGACATCCTCAGAGTAACATGGTCGAAAGAGTCAACAAAGAATTAGGTAGATACTTCCGTACGTACGTTTCAGATAACCATAAAAACTGGTGTCCATGGTTAAGTATCATCGAGAATTTGATGAACGAATTGCCACATGAAACTACGGGCTTTACCCCAAATCAATTACATTTTAATCGAGAACCTAATCGGCCGTGGTCATCGATCCTCCCGGAAAGAAAGCCACTAACCTATGAAAAGAAAATCGAGCTTGCGGCTAATCGCATAGAGAAAGCCGGGAAAAATCGTGAAAAGGCCCATAATTTAAATAAAAAACTCGTTTTATATAATGTAAACGATAAAGTATTGTTGAAAGCAAACAATATTTCGAACGCGGAACAAGCTAACATCGCGAAATTTAATAATTTATATACCGGTCCGTATACAATAACCACTCGATACAGGGATTGCACTTCTGAGCTTTTCGACGAGAAAGGTATGATAAATAGGGGCTTGTTCCACAGCACTGCTTTGCGCCCTTATTATGGCTCCGAGGACCAATTTGGACCAAACCATTGGCAAGAAGAAGTGTCGCCGGAGTAAAGGGCGACGCATGCTGGTCAACGCCGACTCAGGTGAAATAGAATGGGTCACCAGAAGTCGAGTTCAGAGGAAAAGAAAAGCGGCACACGTGAAGCTTAACGCCATTGGTCAGCGGGAGGAAAAATTGGCTTGGACCATCGTCGCACTCGAGGCAGCCTTACAAGGAGAGGCCCGGCTAAATGAAAGAAGACCCGGCCCGTAGTGCAACCTCAGGTCGAAGTTGTCTCCAGGACAAAGCCCAAGATCGTCAACGTCCAGCTGATCACTCCCAGCCAAAAGGACCCGAGGTTTGAGGCCACGCAGTCGGCAATTTACCGGGTTCCAATGGAGACAGTTGCACGTACCGTCCTGGACCTCTCCACGCTCCATTACTCTGAAAGCGAGCAGGCTACTCTCCAAAAGGAGATAACCGGAACACTGGAGAACACGAAGGTGGTACGGTTTTCTAAGAAAATCACCGTTATCCCAGTCCCCGAAGAAGACTCCTCACCATCTCTCACGGAGGAGGAGAAATTCAATCTCCAGTGGGAGCAATGTTTTATCGCTGCTGAGGAGGCCATGAAGCAGGTGAAGAGGAAGGCTACGCATCAAAAGGACGAAGAAGAGGTTCATGATCCGGATCTGCTGGTCCTGGACACGCCATCCTGGACTATGTGCTAGTGTAGTGATGTCAAAGAAAAAAAAAAAACTAAAAGACTATCATTTATGAATTAAGAATATTGTTACATTTTCCATTTTTTTTTATTACTGTTAAATTAATAATTAATTTTGTTATTTATTATACTATTCTAGGGAGCTTCGTTAAATTTCTTTTTTTTTTCTTTTAGGGAGGGCCTATCTGCAAGGTACCGAATTTATAGAAAGAATTAGAAATTTAAATTCAACGCGCCAATAAAACTATCGATGTTATTCGCGCGGCTAGTATTTCCGAGCCCATCTCCCACTCTGCGTCCCACACGCACACTAGGATTTTTGCTAGACCTAGGTGAGGCTCAGAAGGAAAACTTTGGGTACCCTTTTGCAAATCATAAGTGGGGGTAACTAAAGTCGGGTCCTCCGGGGTATAAATAGCGCACCCCAGGAGCGCTCGGGAGTTAATATTCCTTTAAAATTTGTCACATACACCAAATCCTTGCTAGTCAAGCCCATAATAATTTTCACAAAAGACTTAGTTTTTTTTTTTATTTTAAATTTCGTGTAGCGAAAGCTCTTAGACAAAATCTATCAAGATTTTTTTTTCTAAGTAGAAGACGCACCGTCATTTGAAATCCTATTTCCTTTATTTATTCCTTGAGAAAAAAAAAAAAAAAAATCGAATACGCACGGCTCGTTCCTGTAGCGAAAAGATTTGATCTCAAATTTCTTTTTTTGTGACAATTTACGCCGCGACAAAAAAAAAAAAAAAAAAAAACAATTGAATTGAAACGCACCAAAGCTATTGTGTAGCGAATTAAATTCAATCAGTTTTTTTTAGTGAGTGATTCAATCATCGTCCGGAGGTGAGTACCTTTCAAAAAAAAAAGATCTCGAATTAGCATCGTAGGTGCGAACCGAGAGAGTTCTATAAGTGCATCCCTACGCGAGTATCATTTTTTTTTATAAAAGATATCGTAAAATCTCGAACGAAATAAATCGAAAAAAAAAAAGAGCGAAAAACTCTCGTTCTCCTGTTAGATATATATATATATTTTTTTGAGAATAATTGGTTTAATTATAAAATGAAGCTCCCGCGGTAAATTTAGAAGAAAGTAGGATAGATCCTTGTTGAGAATTAAATTAGTTTGTTTGTAAATAATGAGTCATGGTATGAAAATTTGAATAATTACTTTTTCTATTGTATTCATCAGATGTTTTTCTTTCTTTATTACCTATCCCGAATTATTTTATTTGATTATACATTTATATCTATTTATTTGTTTTAAATGAAAGAAAATAAATTCGTATTTTTGTAACATCTTAAGAATACGAACCCCACAAGCCCTATGGTCACTGTTATAGTCAGTCACATTGAGTTTTCCCTGTATTAAATCTAAAAATTCAATTCTGTTGTCAGCAAGTACAAGGTCAATAAAAGAACCAGATGAAGGAAACGTGGATGAAATAGGAGGGATTATTTTCGCTCGAAAACCTAACCCTTCATTCTCAACCCATCTATTCAACAAAACACCTTTTCAATTATCAGCTGAATCACCCCAAGCTGGATGACGTGCATTGAAATCCCCTGCAAAAATAAAAAAATTATTTTCCGACGAAAGATCTAACTTTTCAAACAGAATGTTTAGTTCATCCGTAAAAGATTGATTTGCATCATTATTGGCATAAAGAGAGATCAAAAACAGGTTTTTTTGCCCAATCTCCAACTTAATAATTGTATATTCAACAATTTTATTATCCCTAGAAGAAGGGCTAAATATTTTAGTGTAAGGGATATCATTTCTAATCAAGATAGCAGTGCCACCACCCTTGCAGCTACCAGGACGATCGGTCCTGATAAAAACGAAGTTGCCAAACTGAGGCTTAAAACGAGGAGTCAGTTTAGTTTCACCAACAAAAACAATATCTAAATTATTAAAATGAACGAAATTAAAGAGATCGGTTCTCTTACCCAATGCAATCAATGAATTTACATTTATCGACGCAATTTTTAAAGAGCTTAATAAAATATCAAACTCTCGAATATCATCAGAAAAAGAAGAAGAGGGTGTATGGCTCTTATGAGCCATCATGTAAACCAAAATTATCAAAGATCACATCCAAACGAGCAGAATTCTCAAGGACTAGCTTAGTCAGCTTACTCAATTGAGTTTCAAAAATTTTCAAAAAACGAGACTCAAAATCAGCCAAGGCAGAGCTATTTAAACCCGAGCCGGTATTCGAATTGGAAAAAAGAAAACTACTCACGTTATTCCCGTTCCAAACAGTTGCCGCAGGACGCGAAAAATTGCCCGTCGGTCTGGTGAACGGTGCTGGACCTGGAGTAATCCTAGAACGAGTTTTCTCAAATTTCGCCTCCTTCTCGATACGTTTATTAACATCTTTCCGCTTTTTATCAGAACCAACAAAATTTAAAAACGGACAGCCCCGATAAGTAGCCGAATGACCAAACTCCTCACAATTTATACAATAAAAACTATCCCTATCAGCACTGCCTTTAGCAAATTTACATTCGTCTTTCGCGTGGTTTTCTTTACACCTACCGCAACGATATTCAAGTTTACAATTCATTTTAGAATGACCGGTTTGAAGGCAGTTCGTGCACTGAAAAACACTAGGCTTACGGAGTTTATCCCACCAGATTTTCTGATGCAAAATATATTTCACCTCCGTAAGCGCTTGAATATCCCTCTGGGCTGAAAGTTGAATCAGAAAATGATGAGCATTCACGCTCCTACTATTAAAATCAATCCTCGTGACTCTCTCAACGCTCAACCCAGGGATAGTCAAATCAACAATATCCTTCTTAACATCATCCTCCGAATAATCACCTTGAATACCTTTAAGAACAATATTTTTCGGCTTCAAATTCTTAACAGTGTAAGTATAAAATTGAATTTTTTGTTCATCAAAAACAGTCTTAACCTTAACAAAATTATCAATATTAGTCGTAAAAACAGTAATAGTATCCTCGCCTGTTTTGCGAACAAAAAATCCATTTTGTTCAACCTTATCTCTAAGTAAATTAATTATATTGCCTAAATTATTATTCACAATATAAATGGATGGTGAACGGACACGTTTGGCACTGCTGGCACTGGCTGCAGAGTTCGAAGACTGAGTTGTGCTGCTTCTTTCCTTCCTAGATGATTCATCTGCATTTGTATTTGCATTTTTTGGACTCAGCAGTTGGCTGGACTTCGGAGCTATAGTAGTCTTCACCTTCTGGAACGACGATGGCGAATATTCAAAAGCAACATTTTACGGAATGTTTTCAATCGGTGTAAATTGATTTGCGGTTTTAATTTCACTAGCTTGAGCATCAAAACGATTATGAACAACAGAACTTCTGATAACCTTATTCGGATGCGGCTGTTGCCAAGTAAAACAGGACGGCACGTCAGAGCGTTCCTGTGAGCGAGTACGTTTTAGCGACAGATTAGGAACCACAGCTGGTGCGGCAATATTCTTCTTAGTTTGCGAAAAATTTTTTTTAAGGGCTGAATCATTTAAGTTACCTTTAGGCAAAGGAACTTTCATTAAATGCTTTATGAGCAAATTACGCTGTAGCGCTTTTTCTCGACTAGCGCGACTTTTTTCTGAAGCTTCATGGTCAGTTAAATTTTGCAAAGCTTGCATCGTGGAATTTTTTTTGGCAATTTCCGGGGATGGTGTGATATCCTCCAAGTTGTCCATTACCATATCGTCTAAATTATCATCCATGATTGCAAAAGCAAAAGGCGTAAACGCCTTGCTTTGCAAAAAGCCGCATAGCAACGGCCGACTATTGTTTTTTATTTATTTTTCTCACTAATAGGTTATATCACAATAGCAAAGAAAAATCCAACAGAATATGAGTTTATAAACAAACTAATCACATCACACAAATTCCTACATTGATTAAAAGACTTCAACTATGTAAAACATGCGATACTGTGATTTTAAAAGTCCCGGTACGAGCTCAAGCGGAGCAAGCAAAAACGCGTGTACTCGCTACGACAGCCATGCGCGGAATCCTCGCAAAATAAGAGGTACGATGAGGGTCATGACATTTAACCCTCTCGACCATTTGTTCTCATGTCAATAGTAGTGTTTAAGCGCCTATAAAAACTGTATCCTCAAGAAAGCTTGATTATAAAAATTTATATTTAGGTAATAATTAACTAATTGAATAATCATTTCCGTTCCCAATTTTTTCTAAACATATAAATAACTCAATCATTAATTATTATTCAAGCGATTTTTAAATAAATAAATAAATAAGTTTCAAAATAATATAAAAGTGGAGGTATTTAATACATCTAATAATCTTGATTACTACCAAGTATTTTAAAATTATTCACAAGTGGTTTATTTATTTTATTTTGATACAGCTCAGGAAAAAAAAAAAAACAAAGTGAAAAAAATAACTTTTTTTTAAAAACGTAAAGGATGAAAAATTTAGTAGTTTTTTTTTTTTTGTATAAAGCCAATTTTGTTACGTTCTATCACGAAAAAAAGAGGTTTAATAATTTTTTTTCACAAAAATCGTTAATGTACTGCTTTTTAAAATAAACAAAATAGCTTCATTTTTATCGTAAAACTTAGCGATTTATTAATTTATTTTTTAGTTCAAAATCTTTTTTTTTTTAAATATTTGTATGACATTTTTTTCCATCAAAAAATTTTTTCAAAGTTTTTGAACTCTATTATTATTTTTATAATTTACATTTAATTGCAGATTATTTATTGTTTATAATCTAGAAAACATAAAATTTTCAATTTTCAATTACTTAAATGTTATTTTTATCTATTTGTTGAGTAATATTTTATTACTAATTGATTTTAAAAGCATTTTTATATATCCTAGTAACATAATTGAAATTTTAACTAGAAATTACCCTTGTAAAAAATGCAGAAAAAAATACTAATTTTGAATTTTTATTTCGTTAATAATCACTTATTGTTTATGTTTTTCGGTTAAAATTAAATTATAATGACTTCAACGATGAAATACAATATTTTTTTCGTAATCCAACTTCATTCAAGGTTATGTTCACAGATAGTCACTTTTTCAAAAGTGATCCTTTTGATTCACTCATGAAATAAGTGGTTTTCCACTTTTTTAAATGTGATCCTTTTGATTCACTCATGAAATAAGTGGTTTTCCACTTTTTTAAATGTGATATCTTACTTCACTTACGAAATAAGTGAATATTTCACTTATTGAGATTTAGAGAGTATCCTTTTTGTTGTTATTTTACAAATTTTTTTTTTACAGTTACTACTTACTTGATAGAAAGAATGCAAACGTACGAAGATTATTTTATCATTTCTCTGCAAATACATTTATGACTAAAAAAAAAAACAAAAAAAAAATAGTAATAAAATGTCCATAGAGAATTTAAAATATCTCAGAGTCTAACAAAAAACTATGAAAAAAAAAAAAAAAAATAGGGCCGGGATCGAACCGATGACGGCAAAATATAAAGCAGAGACCATATAGCCACCGAGCCAAACAATTCACTTGAATTTTAATGTTTGAAAGTTATATTTAAATTGTGCCCCTACGAAGCTTGATTATAAAAGCTTAATTACATTGAATAATTGTTTAGGTACAGTTAATTTCTATTAGCATTTTTATTTTTTTATTTCTAAGTACATTTACATATTTTTTTTTAAAACTCATGTTTTACGAATTTTACATGAAATATAATCGAGTTAAGGTAGTTCCCAAAAAAATTGAGTTTCTTAAAAAATCTCTAAAACTTTGCACAGAGGTAGATTTTTGAGTCCTGTACACGCTGGTATTTTTCTTATACCCCAAGCCATACTTAATTTTGAGATATTGGGCTCAGAAGTTTCAATTTTTTACATGGAATTCCTATGCTGAGCGCGTGAATTTATATTTATTTTGAAGGTTATTCTCTGATTGCAAACTCAATTTTCTTAAAATATTTTTTAAAAACAGGTTTTCTTGTAGGGCAAGATCTTAGAAATCGTATCGTACAAAGATAAACATAGCAAGCGATATTAACTTATGAGATATACAATCAAAAAGAATGAAAAATGCATGATTTTAGCATGATTTCGAGCAGCGGTGGCGACGGCAGCGCGTGGCGTCAGAGTGGGGGCAACGAGCTTCTATAACTATATTTTAGGTTAGCTATATATACGCTTCGGAACTACCCTAAATCTAAGACAAAGATTAAAATTTAAATTAAAAGCTAAAAAAAAGAAATAAAGTCTTTTCAATTGATTTTTTTTTGTTTTTTTTATTTTATTTTTTTACAACTTTGAGGATCGAGCTACACGTGCGGGAAGAGTACTTATCTATGCGTAGAAGCAGCAGAAAGGACTCGCGCGTGGAGGAGTGAGAAAGACGGAGCGCGTCGGCACTGATTGGCCGAGTCGCTTGGAACTCGGTGAGGAGTGGAATGTGCACGCACCTAAAGTGATGCATGTTCGAGTACTTCATGTGTTGATCGTCTGGAGTGGCATCACTGTGGCATGCTGATTTTTACGACACCTTGCGCGCACGTAAATGCACCGTGCGCGGGGTGGCCGATGGAACGCACTCTCTCGCGCCAAAGGACCCCGCGGAATCCTTATGGGAAATGGGTTTCGGTCAAATCAGCTTAAATTAAATTATTTTAGTAGTTTATAACTAGTAGATCAAAAGTCTCAATGGGCACTAAGCTGTAAAAACTCATGGTTCAAAGATATTGCTTGTTGAAGTTACGGAATTTTGGGGTTAGGGGGGTTAGAGGAGCATGCACCTTCGACTTTTCGAAGAGCTTCAGGGGAATTTTTAAGGGGAGTATTAAAATGCACGGGAAAAAAAAGAGTTTGAACGACAGGGCACTGCACGGGAAAAAAAATAAACTTGCACGGGAAAAAAAATAAATTTGCACTGGAAAAAGAATAAATAATATCTGTATTAGGGATGATATCTGTATTAAGTATAAGAGCTTATTGCTCCTACTCAAGACTCTCATGGCACTCAGCACCTTATTATTAGGTAGTTGCTCCACCCAACAAAACATCTACATAACGTCAACACCCAGACTCATAAATTCAGTTTTAGTTCAAACGACGAGAATTATGGCCGAGGAGCTAACGTTTTTTGAAGATTCTTCTGAAGATTCGTCCGAGGATGAGCCGATTCAGCCCGTAAAAAAACGTAGGCGCGTAACACGTAAGTGGTGCGAACGCCAGACTTATTCATCTGCATCAGAGGCTGAAAAAGCTGTCGAAGACATGCAAATTTGGAAGAAAAATTCTTCAAAATCAACTACAGCAGGAAAACGGGTTGACTATCGGTGCAAAGAAGGAATATACAGAGTGTCGGAATGTCCAGCAGGACTGTACTTATTTTATCATAGTTCTAGCTCTTCTGTATCCTTATACGAGACAGAAAACGAGCATGCAAATCATTCAGCTGACAGTAGAGACTTGTCCTCAGATTTGAAACTGTTTATTAAACAAAAGTTTTCTGATGGAATCAAGAAGCCAAATACTATCTTAAACCTCTGCCGCCTAAACAATATTGAAGAACCAGAGAAATCGAAACTTGTTGCGTTTCTGAAAACTCTCCGATCTAATGAAGGCACTCCTACAATATCGGCAATTGAAATTAAAAAATGGTGCAGTGAGCTAAAAATATTCCCTCGAAAAATATTCCCCTAGAGCAGAAGCGAAAACGAGGCCGCCCATCGAAAGCAAAGAAAGCTTTATTGGTATAGTTACTATTAATAACTTTTACATGTATAACTACTATAACATGTGTAATTTTTATAATAAAATGAATTTTACTTTTCCTGTTCAAAAAAGATTTGTTTACCGTTACTTTACTTTTATTTCCCGTTTAAAAAGTATTTTATTTCACTCTAACCCTAAAATGCGCCTTTTAGATGCGTCCAGGGGCCTGCTGGAAGCTGCTAAAATCACGTTTCTAAGGCTTTCTCTGGCGCCATCTATTAAAAAAATTTCTAACCCCAAATATTACGCTTGCTTTTGATGCTGCAAACAGCTAAGTGCTAGCTCATCGCAGACTGCAGAGCAGATGTAAGTTTTTGTTTTCAGCTGCAGGGAGTAATTTTTTTTAATGATAAATTTCGTCAACAATTGCTATTATTTTATTTTAGTAATCAATATAAAGTACAAATATATTTTTGATTTTAATTGAAATCAACTTGAGCAAAATAAAAAAATGATCCCCACAAAATTCTAAAAATCAACCCAAATAATTGTTAAGAAGTAGATGTGAATTTATTAAAGTTCATTTGTCCCAGTATTGCAGAAGAATTTTAAATTATCTCAATTAAATTTAAATTTGGACCGCATTAATTAATGATATAATAATTCAACTCTTCTTATTTTTTCAGTATTGTTATTAATAAAGTATCAAATTGAAATGATCATAACTCGTATTATCTCTATAGTAAAAGTAAAGCTCAACTCTGAACGCTGTAGGTATAATAAAAATCAAAAGTTTAATTAATCAGTAAATAGTAAGAGACCAATTAAAATTAACCATATACTTTTGAAGATTTATTTTAAAGTAAAAAAGAAATATTTTGAAAATCTTTTGAAACTATATTTTAAGCTTTGTTTGGTTTTATATTTAAAATCACACCAGATATCTATCATCTTGAATAATTTTCAAACTATTTTGAGCTTGTAAAAAGTTAATTGATTTTATTATCAGAATATACATGACACTACACTGTTTCCTTATGTAGCAACTTCACTTTAAGAAAAATAAATTGAACTTTATAACAATAACTGATTAATTGGATTACTAAATTGATGATTTTTTTCTAGCTTAAACTAATCAATGACGACATTCATTTTTATGTTCTTGCTAACCAGTACGTTTGAAACTTTTAAAAAAATTAAGCAAACAACCAAAACACTAGGTAATTATCAACAATAAACACTTTTCATTTTTCACTTTATTACAAAATTTCAATTTTCAGAGTCTAACAATTATGATCACTTATAATCTCTCTAATATGAAATTTAATTTAACATAAATTATTACAAAAATTAAAAAACTGAAATTAATAAAAAGAGTTTGTTATTAATTTACTTATTAATATAATAATTATAATATGAAAAATTCTTTAATCTACTACAGTAAACTGCTGCATTTGTTGTCAGCAATCAGCTGATCTACAGCAGCAGCTTTAGCAGTGAGAAAGAAACTATAGCTGTCTCTCTCACTCCAAAAAAGTAACTAACCTCTGCAATATATATAGTAATACACCCAAGCTAAAACGAAAAAGTACGCTTGCTCATGGAACTAGACTCGCTTGCGGTCTAGTCATAACCTAGTAAACATGAATGTATTGAATTTTTTATAATTTTCTCACTGGTTGCGCATTTTCGGGTATTCGTGAAATAAAATAGTATACTTAATTCGTCCGTAAAAGGCATGATTAAAGTACTCCTGCAGCTGGCGGCGGCTCCGCCGCCGCCACCTGCAGTCGTACTTTAATCATGCATTTGACGGACTTATGAAGTAATATACTATTTTTCCCGTTCAATAAATTTAATTCCCGCTCGATTGCTTTTTTTCCCGTTGAAATATATTTTTTCCCGTGCATTCACTTTTTTTCCCGTGCATTTACTTTTTTCCCGTGCATTTACTTCTTTTTCCGTGCATTTGTATAAAAATTTACCGTGCATTGCCTTTTTTTTCCCGTGCAATAAATCATACCCAATTTTTAATATATTTCTGACATGCCTTTATTTAAAATAAGTCACCAGTCGATGAATAAAGGATCCATTACGGTCTGCCACCGCCAGGATTCTGAAAAAAGTTCTGAAAGCCTCTGAAAAAACGTTAAAAAATTGCATAGATCCGAAATCATACAGTAGTAAAAAATAAATTAATTAATTAATAGATAAAGTGCAATTATTCTTCGTATAATTATTCTAGAATTAACTCCTGAATGCTGAAATAACAATTCTAAAATACAATGACGAAGGCTAGAAAATTAATTTTTTACGATAAGAAAATGTTTCGATGTAATAATAAAAATAAATCTAATAAATTAATAATAATAATAAACAAATGTAATATAACTGAAATCAATATTTTACGAAATCGCTTAAACTTTTTTGCACGGTATCATAAGCGTATCGTGTAACGGACTTAATTTGTTTTTTGTAAACAACCGTTTATCGTTTCAAATCGCGTTTAGTTCAAAGATTATTTAACTCTTTAGAATAAAAAATATATACTTATTTCTTTGAATTTGTTCGAAGTCTGTGTTCACAAGTGCGTTACGACTTTAAAATAATAACAAAAACAAACTCGTTTTTATGAAGAATAAATCGTTATTTAATGCATTGAATTTTAAAACGTATTCAATAATCTGTGGTGAAGAAAAAGTGAATGTGTAAGTAAATGACATCCAAAACAAAGTGAACTAGTTTAAAAAAATAAACAAATCTCGTGAATATCTTTGATTTAGTAAGCTAACCTAAAAACGCAATTGTTTCGTAAAATATTTTTTTTCAAGCTTAAAAAGTTTTCGGAGTGAAACTCAACTGAAGATTAAAAACTGTTTTAAAAGTTTCCAGAATTCTGACCGGAGAATTCTGATTTCTTGTAGAAATCGTTTATTAAGAAAATAATGTTTGTGAAACAATTCTGAAAGACTTGAAAATTATGATTCCTTTCAATTCTTTTTTATGTACAAGTAAAAAATAGAACTTTCTTCTTTCTGAGTCATAATTAAGTGCATAAATATATGAATAGAGACTATTCAAATCTACTTGAGTAATTCAGTGAAAACCGTCGCGTTGACGTCGGCACTCTTCTTTAAAAGAACTTTAGTTATACAAATATTTCAAGCACTATTTGTATATATTTAAATCTTTTTTTATTTTAACATTTAATAGCATGCTTTTCGTAAAAGTAATTATAAAATAAAAAGTCATAAAAATATTTTTGTAATAAATCTTTAACATTAACAATGAATGTTGGAGGCAGACCAGCACCTATTCGCTGCTACACTTGTAATCGTGCTCTTCAAGCCAGACAATTAGTTAGAATTGGTGGAAATGAAAACGTCATAAGGCAGAAAATCCCGATTGCGAGACGTGCTCAACTAAATCTTCCGCCCTTGGTCTTACACAATGAATCTAGATTATGCCTAAATTGTAATAGGAATATCTTAGATGAAATAACACTCTTAAATGAAGATCCGACTTGTTTACGCTTAAACGTATTAATACAAACGACTAATAATACTTGTTTTATTTGCAATGCTGAAAATAATTTACATAGACTGTCAATTGAATGCAGAGCTTATGTTTATATAGAAAAAAATATTTACATAGCAACAAATGCGAGATCATGTGCGCATCATTTAGATGAAAATGGACTTATATTGAGTGTTTTATTACCAGGTCTACGTGCTATCAATAGGCCTCGTAAAGTAAATGGACAAGAAATGTTGGGATTTTTAAATCAGTTAAGAGAAGTTTGTGTTAATAAAGCTAAAAATAAGTGTTTAGATACTTCTTTAAGCGAAGACGAATTTAAATGCATTTCACCTATAACAAAGCAACAGTTTGAAGAACTTTTTACGTATTGTGACCTTGTAATGCAGAATGGAAAACGAAGACATGTATCTAAAAAGGATTTGATTACTTTTTTGTGCAAAATAAGGCAAGGTTTGAGTGATGTATTTTTAAAAGTTATTTTTAATTATAATTCCAGACAAAACGTTAGCACTGTTATTGATTGCGTAAGAAGATCGCTATCAGTACGATTTGTTCCAGAAAATATTGGACCAGGAGCAGTAACCAGGGCAAATTATATAGCTCAACACGTTACAGCATTCTCTAACACTTTATACAATCCCGAACCTGATGTACCAATTGCTGTCGTAGATAGTACATACGCATACATTCATAAAAGCTCGTGTTTTAGAGTATTACGCCATTCTTATTCGGTTCACAAGCACAGACATCTTTTGAAACCAACTTTAGTTGTAGCTCCTGATGGTTTTATTTTGGCAATATTTGGTCCATATTTTTCTGATTCCGCTAATAATGATGCTCGTATACTGCAAGATGAACTGCAAAAAGATGGAGATTCATTAAGTAACTGGTTTGAGAATGGAGATATTCTTTTAGTGGATAGAGGATATCGTGATGCAGTTCCATTTCTTCAACAACTGGGGATTGAGCATCAAATGCCTGCATTGATTCCACCGGGACAAAGTCAATTATCCACCGAAGATGCAAATAGTACACGTCTTATAACAAAAAGTAGATGGATAGTTGAAAGCCGAAACGGTCATATTCGATCTATTTTTAAGTTTTTTGAAAATACGTTTAATGTACAACATGCGAAGCACATTGGAGAATTTTATCGTATTGCCGGAGCTATCATCAACAAATATCATCCCCTTATATACAGGGTGAGTCATTTTAATCGATCACCCGAATAACTCGCTTGGGAAGGCCCAAATCGAAAAAAATGTAAAGACCAAAGTTTCATAATTTTTAGGGGCTAGTTCAATGGGCCTAACGAAATTGGGTCCGGAGCCTTATTTTGGGCCCTACGGACCCAAAGTCCAGTTTTTTAAATGGGAACCCCTATTTTTGACTCCGGATTCGAAAAGAGCGGGAAATTTTACGATTTTTAGGTATTTTTTGGAACTTTTTTTGGGCCTTACTGAGGCCCTGCAGGGCTCGATAAGGCCCATTTATCTTTGGCAGCCTTTTTCACGAGAAAAAAGCCTTTTTCGCTTATTACGTACATGAAGAAAGTTTATTCTTTTAAAATTTCTAACCGAATGGCCCCAAAAAGATTGGGCCCGGGGCCTTATTTTGGGCCCTATGGGTCTCAGGAATTTTTTTTTCTGGCAATTCCTAATTTAATGTCTGTTATGACCTGGAAGTCTCTAAACCACTGCATAAAAAAAGAAACTCTCAAGCCACTAGTTTTAAAAACTTTAAAGGCCATGCGTGAAAAATTAGTTCCCCGAACTGAAACGGCTAAAAAACCTGATGAGCGTGTGTGTCTTAACATAAAAGTAAATTTATTACATCTAACAATTTAAAAAAAATCTTACTCAAGTGGATATTATTTACGAACTGCACTGAAACAGAGATTTTTTCATTACCAAGATTTCATCAATATCGTATTAAAATTAGTTGCAACTTTTATTTTCACTTTAATTCTTATAATGGCTGATTATACGGTTAATGAAATCGTTGAAATACTGCTGATTCTTGGTGAATGTCAAAATGTAATCACGTGAAGCAAATAAAAAACTAGATTTTCAGAGTTATAAGCAGTAAAAATCGACTATTTAATAAAATATCATAAAATTTTACAAAATTTAACAAACTTTTCCATTTTTAAATGAGCGAGTTTTGCGCCCTCTACAGTTCATACATACAAATTAAACTTATTTTTTATTTTATTGGTGTCTTTAAGTAAAAATAAATAACAAAAAGTGAGTGAGTGAGTGAGTAAGTGAGTGAGTTATTTGTGCTCTTATTAACTTTACTAAGATTTATCTCGATTTAGTGATTTTCAGAGTTATAAGCAGTAAAAATCGACTATTTAATAAAATATAAAATTTTACAAAATTTAACAAACTTTTCCATTTTTACATGAGCGAGTTTTGCGCCCTCTACAGTTCATACATACAAATTAAACTTATTTTTTATTTTATTGGTGTCTTTAAGTAAAAATAAATAACAAAAAGTGAGTGAGTGAGTAAGTGAGTGAGTTATTTGTGCTCTTATTAACTTTACTAAGATTTATCTCGATTTAGTGATTATTATTGTTTTTCTATTAATTTTAATCTTAAACATGGCTGATTATCCAGCTAACGAGATAGTGGATATACTGCTTATCCTTGGAGAATGTCAAAATAACTATCGAGCAGCGGCACGTCGATATGCTGAACGTTTCCCTTTAAGACGTCATCCGAACCATGCAACAATACGTCGCTTAACGGACAGAGCTCGTGGTGGACATCTTACTCGTCAACGCAGACGTCACGAGTATAATGAAAATGATCCTCGAGTTTTGGTGGTCTTAGCCATGACACATCTTGATCTTCATATCAGTAGTCGTCAAATTGAACAAGAAATCGGAATCCCACAAAGAACAGTGATACGCATTCTTCAAAAACTTAGATACCGACCGTACCATATAACTTTAGTTCATGAGTTACAGCCAATTCATACTGGATTGAGAATTAACTTCTGCAACTGGGCTTTAGCGAGGATAGCAGAGGATCCTGATTTCTTCAAGTACGTGCTCTTTTCAGACGAGGCTACTTTTAAGAACGACGGAACTCTTAACAGACATAATTGTCATTATTGGTCAAATGAAAATCCCCATTGGTACAGACCTGTGAATCGACAGAATCGCTGGAGCATTATGGTATGGTGTGGCATAGTAAATGGTTATTTAGTCGGCCCTTATTTTTTCGATGCTAATGTCAATAGGCATACTTATTTAGAGTTACTTAGGGATCAATTGCCAATACTTCTGGAAAATGTTGATCTGGCAACCAGACTAAGGATGTGGATACAACAAGATGGGGCTCCACCTCATTTTTCTAATATTGTCACAGAGTTTTTAAACCACAATTATGAGGGAAGATGGATTGGACGAGGAGGACCCGTTAACTGGCCAGCACGCTCACCAGATTTGACCTCTCCTGACTTTTACTTATGGGGATTTCTAAAGAACGTAATGTACGCCCAACGCCCAACAACAAGAGCGGACATGATAAACAGAATTCGACAAGCTTGCAACGCGATTCCGAGAGAAGTATTGCTAAGAACGGTGCGACATTTTCAAAGACGTTTGAATTGGTGCCTTGAAGCTCATGGAGGAAACTTTGAACATTTACATCGTTGATTGAATAAAAAGGTTTCACGTGAGAGGCTAGGGGACTCACGTTAAGCAAGCACCCCATCGTGAGAGGCAAGGGGACTCACGTTAAGCAAGCACCCCATTGTGAGAGGCAAGGGGACTCACGTTAAGCAAGCACCCCATCGTGAGAGGCAAGGGGACTCACGTTAAGCAAGCACCCCATCGTGAGTGGCAAGGGGACTCACGTTAAGCAAGCACCCCATCGTGAGAGGCAAGGGGACTCACGTTAAGCAAGCACCCCATCGTGAGTGGCAAGGGGACTCACGTTAAGCAAGCACCCCATCGTGAGTGGCAAGGGGACTCACGTTAAGCAAGCACCCCATCGTGAGAGGCAAGGGGACTCACGTTAAGCAAGCACCCCATCGTGAGAGGCAAGGGGACTCACGTTAAGCAAGCACCCCATCGTGAGTGGCAAGGGGACTCACGTTAAGCAAGCACCCCATCGTGAGAGGCAAAGGGACTCACGTTAAGCAAGCACCCCATCGTGAGAAGCAAGGGGACTCACGCTTAGCAAGCACCCCATCGTGAGAGGCAAGGGGACCTCTCATTGTTCCTTGGTGATGTAATACTAAAAGAAAGATTGGTAAAATTTTTATTTTTACAGAAACGTAAATTTAACTTAAGTCAAAACTTCTAAGTTAGTTAGTTTACATTTAAAAAAATAAATTAAAGGTCATTACGACCCAAGACCATATTTTTTCAGGCCCGTCTGATCAATCATTTAGATTCAAGAAACTCTCCCACTACTCGTGTTCTACTGAAATGCAAATCTTTTCACTTTCAGAGGTTATTGATAATTAGGTCTTGCGGGGCCTCAAAGAGCCAAAAAAAATTTTTCAATAAATAATTGAAAATCTTAAAATATTTCACTTTTTTCGAAACTGGGTACAAAAATTTTCTGGCTAGTTCCTAAATTGCAATTTGAAGTTCATAGGGTCCGAAATGAGGCCCCGGGCCCAATCTTTTTGGGGCCATCTGGTTGGAAATTTTAAAAGGATAAACTTTCCTCATGTAGTAATAAGCGAAAAAGGCTTTTTTCTCGTGAAAAAGGCTGCCAAAGATAAATGGGCCTTATCGAGCCCTTCAGGGCCTCAGTAAGGCCCAAAAAAAATTCCAAAAAATACAAAAAAATCGTAAAGTTTTCCGCTCTTTCCGAATCCAGGCTCAAAAATAGGGGTTTCCATTTGAAAAAACGGACTTTGGGTCCGTAGGGCCCAAAATAAGACCCCGGGGCCCAATATTTTTGGGGCCATTCGGTTAGAAATTTTAAAAGAATAAACTTCCTTCATGTTCGTAATAAGCGAAAAAGGCTTTTTTCTCGTGAAAAAGGCTGCCAAAGATAAATGGGCCTTATCGAACCCTGCAGGGCCTCAGTAAGGCCCAAAAAAAGTTCCAAAAAATACCTAAAAATCGTAAAATTTCCCGCTCTTTTCGAATCCGGAGTCAAAAATAGGGGTTCCCATTTAAAAAACTGGACTTTGGGTCCGTAGGGCCCAAAATAAGGCCCCGGATCCAATTTCGTTAGGCCCATTGAACTAGCCCCTAAAAATTATGAAACTTTGGTCTTTACATTTTTTTCGATTTGGGCCTTCCCAAGCGAGTTATCGGGTGGATCGATTAAAATGACTCACCCTGTATATGGCAGATGCAACAGTGGAGCTTGCACAACGCATTCTGTTAAGGTCACAAACTCCTAACGTTGTCCAAGCTCGTGTTGAAGTAGACAATCTGATTAGAAGGAATGGACAATGGAGAAGATTGAATCATCAAGATGTCCAAGATTTTCCTGTTCTTGATTTAAATTATTTAAAGGATCTAACCGTTGGAGTTTACCAGGTTATTCTCTCAGCATCTTATATTCGAAATAAAGTTGTTCGAGACAATGAAGAAGAGTTTCAACTGGACGAACACGTAAGTGAACCAGGCTTTTTAAGAGTTCGAGTTTTTTCTAGATTTAGAAACGCAACTAAATATCAAGTTTTTATTGCTTATAATAACATTGATGGTGATGGTGTAAATGAGGCTGAAGATGTTGATGCTAATGAACAAATACTGGGCTACTATTGCACTTGTTCGTCAGGAGCTAGAACTCGAGGATCGTGTGCTCATGTAGCGTGTATTTTGTGGTTTTTAGGCTATGCAAGACATCAAAATAATATTCGGTATCCAGATGAGTCCTTGCTTAATAATACACTTGACGTACGCAATGGTCAAGAAGATATTAATGTTGAGGTGTTGAATTAATGTTTAATTGATGATAATAAATTGAATTAATAAATAAATATTATATTATACAGTATAATTTATACTTAATAAAAAGACTTAAATAAAAGTATTTTTTTTTTAATATTTAAAAAATACTTGATAAATCGTACATTTCTTTTATAAATTCAAAACTATTTAAAATGTGTAATTTCTTTACTATTGATGTTCTTTTAAGTATTTTTGAAAAATTCTGAATACGATGGATCAGTTGAGCTTACGACTTAGTTATAATTTTTTTCAAGCGGTACATTTTCTTATCGTAAAAAATTAATTTTTTAGCCTTCGTCATTGTATTTTAGAATTGTTATTTCAGCATTCAGGAGTTAATTCTAGAATAATTATACGAAGAATAATTGCACTTTATCTATTAATTAATTAATTTATTTTTTACTACTGTATGATTTCGGATTTATGCAATTTTTTAACGTTTTTTCAGAGGTTTTCAGAACTTTTTTCAGAATCCTGGTGGTGGCAGACCGTAATGGATCCTTTATTCATCGACTGGTGACTTATTTTAAATAAAGGCATGTCAGAAATATATTTTTAACCTCGTTGATCACAAGTAATTACTTGTGTCCCTCCGACGCAAGCCAAAAGAACGAAATGTACTCCCTGCGCCATCGACCAACGCGCACCCGGCCTACTGCATGCCCTCGCTAGCGCTCGGGCCGCAACATGGCGGCTACGTGTCGGCTGCTGGCGCTTCGGGAGTACATTTCGTTCTTTTGGCTTCAATCGGAGGAAATCAAGTTATTTTTTGTGATCAACGGACTTTAAAAAAGTGCATATATCCCTCAAGACTAAAGTTTGCTGAGGAGGCCCACGTATTTGCAGCCCTCGACTTCGTCTCGGGCTGCAATAACAGCGGGCCTCCACTGCAAACTTTAGTCCCTCTGGGAATAATATACTATAAAAATTCTCCTGAAGCTTTTCGAAAAGTCGAAGGTGCATGCTCCTCTAACCCCCCTAACCCCAAAATTCCATAACTTCAACAAGCAATATCTTTGAACCATGAGATTTTACAGCTTAGTGCCCATTGAGACTTTTCATCTACTAGTTATAAACTACTAAAATAATTTAATTTAAACCGATTTGACCGAAAGCCATTTCCCATAAGGATTCCGCGGGGTCCTTTAAATTTTGTTTTGAAAAAGTTAATTTATAATAAATAATGTCTTTAAAAATGAATTTTTATATAAATAATTTATATAAGATAAATTCATTAAACGTAAAAATAATTTTAATAAAACTGCATCGACTTATAAAAATAAAAATAAATATTATATAAAATAATAAAAATTATTTTAAAAAATTAATAAATTAATGAAAAAAGTTTAATATTGTTGTATTTGAGTAAATTGTAAAAAAAAATTACAACGAAATAATAGTTAATAAGGGTACAGTAAGAAAGAAAAAAAAATTCAATATTTTTCAAGCGATGTTTATTATAGGTTATTTTTCAACTCTTATTAATAAACAATATAAAAAAAACTACTAAACAAACACGAAAATCCTGAAACTTAATAAATTAAGGGTAGTAAGAAATTTAATAATTTATTTAACCGAAGCTCCTAAACCCTCATAACCAACTAGGGACCGACTGCAATAATTGAATTTATTAATAAACAGTTAAAATAATTAATAAACAAATAAGCAGATAGTAAAACTCAATAGATTTGAGAAGTAAAATATTAAATAATTTATTTATAATTATACCTAAGCTCCTAAGCCCTCATAACCAAGTGGACCAACTGCGATAATTGAATTTATTAATGAACAATTTAAATAATTAATAAACAAATATGCAGATCCTGGAACTCAATACATTTGAGCGGTAAAAAGTTAAATAATTTATTATATTGAAGCTCTTCAACCCTCATAACCAAGAGGACCAAAGATAATAATTGAATTTATTAATAAGCAATTTAAATAATTAATAAACAAATACGCAGACCGTGAAACTTAATAAATTTGAGTGGTAAAAAATTTAATAATTTATTATTCCCAAGCTCCTAAACCCTCACCCAGCTGAAAAAATCCATATGGAAATCTATATGGAAATCCATGCAGTACCCCATACGGAAATCCATATCGAAATCCATATGGAATTCCATATGGTGAATTGAAACCGATTTCCATGTGGATTTCCATACGGATTTCCATATGGATTTTCAAAAGCAATGAATTTTTTGTTTTTTTAATAATTTTTTTTTTCTAAACTTTTTTATTATTTAATAATAATTAAAAAAAATTGATTAGCATAATTATTTTTATGCCTTTTTCCAAAATAATATTTATTATACATCTTTTCTCCTTATCCAAATTTTTTTTTTTTTAATTCAATTCTTTTCATTTTGATTTTATTAATATTTTAAAAATTAATATTATACTATCTTCATATTTTATTTTGCTTATTGATAATTATTGAAAGTTATATAATTTAATGTAACCAAACAGTATAATTAATTGTGATTTTTTTTCAATTTGATTAATTATTTTTTTGAAGTATAATATACTGAAAAAATTAATAATTTACACAAGTTTTTCAAGTATAAAAATTTATTTTATTTTTCAACATGTGATTTCCAATATGTGATATAGTAATTTTATCAATGGATGACAAAAAGATTTTAGTACATGAGTATATATACAGTTAGTCGCACAAAGTTTCTAACAAAACAATAGTTGCTTTTTTCTGTTTTTGGTGAATCCAGAGTAACAAAATTTATTCTATTAATTTTTGAAGTAGTTTATTATGCTATTGCTACTATTTATTTTACTAATGAACACAACTTTTGACTAAATAAACAAAATTATAATTTTTTAGATAATCAACAACACTACATAATAATATTGTAAATATAGATGTCAGGACAATATTAAGAGAATAAGCTACGAAAGAGCCAAAAAAAAAATTAATTTCCCACCCAGCTGAAAAAATCCATATGGAAATCCATATGGAAATCCATGCAGTACCCCATACGGAAATCCATATCGAAATCCATATGGAATTCCATATAGTGAATTGAAACCGATTTCCATATAGATTTCCATTTGGATTTCCATATGGATTTTCAAAAGCAATGAATTTTTTTTTTTTAATAATTTTTTTTTTCTAAACTTTTTTATTATTTAATAATAATTAAAAAAAATTGATTAGCATAATTATTTTTATGCCTTTTCCCAAAATAATATTTATTGTACATCTTTTCTCCTTATCCAAATTTTTTTTTTTTAATTCAATTCTTTTCATTTTGATTTTATTAATATTTTAAAAATTAATATTTTACTATCTTCCTATTTTATTTTGATTATTGATAATTATTGATAGTTATATAATTTAATGTACCCAAACAGTATAATTAATTGTGATTTTTTTTCAATTTGATTAATTATTTTTTTGAAGTATAATATACTGAAAAAATTAATAATTTACACAAGTTTTTCAAGTAGAAAAATTTATTATATTTTTCAACATGTGATTTCCAATATGTGATATAGTAATTTTATCAATGGATGACAAAAAGATTTTAGTACATGAGTATATATACAGTTAGTCGCAGAAAGTTTCTATCAAAACAATAGTTGCTTTTTTCTGTTTTTAGTGAATCCAGAGTAATCAAATTTATTCTATTAATTTTTGAAGTAGTTTATTATGCTATTGCTACTATTTATTTTACTAATGAACACAACTTTTGACTAAATAAACAAAATTATAATTTTTTAGATAATCAACAACACTACATAATAATATTGTAAATATAGATGTCAGGACAATATTAAGAGAATAAGCTACGAAAGAGCCAAAAAAAATTAATTTCCCAGCTATTAGACTCTGAATCATTTCAGAATTTTAACAGAGTATTTTTAAGTTCATATCTAACTGTCGGTAAATTTTCAGAATTTTCTCAGCATGATTAATTTTTAGAGTTAGATGTCCTAAAGCAATATGAACATGTGATTTATTGATACAGATTTTTAACAAGTATCTCACAACAGAAAAACTAAGAAATTATATTATTGTAATTTAAGAAAAAAAAGATTAACATTTGCAATTAGTTATGTAATATATCTCATCCATACTTTGTCTACACTTACAAGATATGATTATGAAAAAATTAGGTAAAAACCATGCTAACCTGGAATTATGTTCTAGGTTTGAAATTTCATGATCATACAAATTGCACACTTTTTTACACTTACTAATTCAAATTTCTTCACTTTTCAACTTAAAATTTGCTAGTTAAATTTGAAACTACACTTTGAAAAGAAATTTGTGGTAAAGCGTCAACAGCAAATACTCCCATCTTTTTCATATTGATCTTTAATAATAGTCTTCAGAATATTCAGCAAAGGAATTGTAGCATTGACCCAAGTCCATTCCCAACACCAAGTGTTATCGGCCAAGACTGAAAGAAGAATTAACACAAGTCCACTTCCAACACCAAGTGTTATCGGCCAAGACTGAAAAAAGAATTAAAAATTGCACAAAGTTTAAGGTCTTATATTTTACCACTGAATGAATTGAAGCAAATAGTAAGGTGAGCATAAACTTATCTAATGATGATGAATTCATTAGTAATTTCATTAGGCCAGGCTTGGCGGCCAACGTTGGGCCAATGTTGGGAGTTGAGTTGGCGGTAACGCCGCGCTAGCTTGGGCCAATGTTGCCTTGTACATATATGTATAAATGTACATACGTACATGTGAAGTTACTTAGCGAAACAATTATATTATTTAATTTTAATTTGTTCATAAACTTAGTTTAAAAAATGCTCTTAATTTTTAATTATTATAAAAAAATATAATATTTTTAAAATTTAATTTCTGAATAGAACCCTTCACAATTTTTGAAGCTTACAAATATTTTTAAAACTCATTCGTTATATATTTACGTAGATAAAAAATTAGTTTTTAATAAATATTGAAACTACAAAAATTATTTATAATAAATTTTTTATGGGTATTTTTTTTTTAAAGATTTTCAAGTACTTTTTTGTTAATAAAAAAGTTTTTTTTTTGTTTTAAAGAACCTTTGATAGTTATGGTATGATTAATTATTTACGTCTTTGTTAATGATGTTTTGTAAAATCTTATAAACAAAATTTTTTAGTTCTCTTTATTTTGAAAGAATTTATAATTAAATTTACTATTTTCAATAACATGAGTTGTTTTATATAATCATAGGTTAGTTATATTTTCACATAAAAATTAAATAAATCATATTTTTAGATTCTGAGAGTCAGATTGAAATGAACTTAGAAGAAATTATTTGCTTTTTATATATTATATTGCGATAGAGATTTTTATAGAGCTTTTGTAACTTCTAGGTTAGGTTTATGTCTTCTTAACATGCCAAGATTGGCCCAACCTAGCGCGGTGTCACCGCCAACCTTGCCGCCAACGGCTTTGCCAGGCTCACGGACGGAATCGTCCGTGGCCAGGCTTGCGCCAACACTGGCAATGTTGGCGGTTTGCCTGGGCCAGGCATACGCCAATCTTACTTTTTCTGATCGGGTAGTAGGTACGCTTAAGGCCCGCGCATTGATTTCATTAACCGTAACTTTTCCTAACGATGAATTAATTAATAATGACAGTGCACAGACATTTTTCTGATAGTAGGTACACAACATTTTAAGTAACTATTTAATAAGCTTTCCATTATAAATTATGTTTTACGTTATTTTTAAACTCAATGCTAATGCTGAAAGCAAACTTCACGTTACATTTAAGTAAGTCTCATGATCGATGCGCGGGCCCTAAGCGTACCTACTGAACCTTTATCGTGACCTTTATTGATTGTTGTTCCCGCCGAGCAGACAATAGCAGAGTGCAGACACTCGCGATTTTAAAGTAGTAGGAAGTTAGCACCCACTTTTGTAAAATAATTTAAATTTATGTTTAAAAAATTGTTAGTTTCTTCTTCTTTACGAATATGTTATTTAAAAAATTGTTAGTCGATTAGTTTTTGATTTATTGATTACAAAGTGACGGGTGCTGGAAAAAATAAAATCTCAATTTTTTGCATGAAAATAATTTTTTCTTTTCTATTAATAGTGCTTAATCGACAGATATTTCAACTAACAATTAGTACCGATTAGTTTTTTTAACTAAAAACGAATATTTTTGATAAAATTTATTGCTAAAATACTGGCCAATTGATGCCTTCGTCCCCCGCAGTCCACGTTTCCATTCCTCGTTTCTAACATTTCAACTACCCATGATGGCGGAGTTTTGGAGCGTAAACGGTACTTTTGGGAGCATCTCAAAGTTAGCAACTTTTTTTTATTTTTAATCAAATTATGTTCAAAAATTACTAGTATTTCACTGATTAAAATGCGCTAAAAAAAAATGCTAGTTGCTTGGTTTTTTTATAAATAAATAAAAAGTGGTAGATGCTGGGCGACCACTGGAGTCGGTTTATTTTAATGAATATTAATTTAATCGGTACATTTTTTATGCTCAATCGAAAGATGATTTGACTAGAAATTAGCATCTTTTGGTTTCACGAAGCTAGCATAATTATTTTTTAAGATACATATTAATTAGTTTTTTCTCTGGTTGCAAATGAATTAAGTAATAACTAGTTCTTGCGTTGGTCAATTTTAAAAATAAATGCTGAATACGTAATTTGCACCCTCAAGAACACACATTCCAAGTTTGAAAAATAAAGTTATTTGAGATAAATTTTTACTTTAAACAAGTAGACCTTAGCTAGGTCAATTTTAAAGTCGAAGGTCAGATTTCTAATGAGCGCTCTCAAAAACCCTACTTTAATGAAACTTTGGAGGTAGTTTTCTGGTACCGAATGATGAGCGAAAGTCTAACAATATTTCAGCTCTGAATGGGTTTTTCTACCGGTTTTCCCTGTAAATTATCAGCAACTTTTAGCATTTTTTTCATTTCTTAGTTAATTTTTAAAAAATTCGTGTTCAAAGCCTATTGCATTTACAGTGATGCGAGACCTCGCATTTTTTTCGTCTTTCTATGATACTGGAAGTACCTATTAGCATTTTCTGAGTTTTAAAACATAATTATTCATGGTCAAATTATTTGAACTAAGATTTGAAAATATTTTTCTCAGTTCAAAAAGAGACAAAAAAAAATGCGAGGTTCCGCATCTCCGTAAGTGCAATAGGCTTTAAATATGAATTTTTTGAAAATTACCTAAAAAACCAAAAAAGTGACCCAAATGTCTGGACCTGGCCTTGTAAGTTTAAAAAAAATTATATTGAAAATAAATTATTACTTTAAACAAATAGACCTAACGTAAGTCAATTTTAAAAATCAAGGTCACTTTCATTGTTAACTTACAAAAAAATCCTGTAAATAATTTATTTTTCCGTTAACCAAGTAGCCCTTATGTAGGATGAATTAAAAAATAAAGATCAGATTTGTCATTGGCGACCTCAAAAATCTCCGAGTACTCAATTTCTAATTATTAATCATAAATGGCAGCCTTGAATAAGTAGACCTTCGGTAGGACAAATTTTAAAATTAATGTTAGATTCGTAATCAGCAGCCTAAAAACTCCCCGAGAGTCAAATATTTCTAATTGATATGAGAAGCCAAGTCACTTTTTTGAAAAGAAAAGTCGACGACGACGAAAATATATAAGAAGGTTGTAGGAATTTTTAACCTTTTGTTTATTTTATTTTATTTTTTTTTTCCTCGAATTGTATGATTGAAGTAGAAATAAAGAATCATTAGTACACGCAAAAAACTCGGCGGAAAGAAACGGCCGGTAAGGCATACCAAGAAAAAAGACGGGTGAAGTTACGCCCGAAAAATCGGTGGAAGGTTTCTGATTTTTTCCAAAGCCTATATAGGTATATGCCGCGGCCGAGTGCTGCCAGCTGGGCTGTAGCGCTGGAGCTTGATGCAGGCAGATCCATCCGCTTTTTCAAAAACGCTGTCAATTTTTATTTGTTTGAACAATTTCTTTCAAACTTTTCAGAAATGTTCTTTAGGACCTAATCAAAAACTTCTTTGCTGGAAGTTTTTTCAAATATGAATTCTTATGCTTACTTTTTTAATCTAAAGTTTTTGGTTATAAAGTTCTTACTTTTATTTTTAAATGTTTATTACTCGGTTCTGAAAATTTTTAAAAATATTTAAACAACTCCGTTGGCAGCGGTAAGGGTTCAAGAATATAAAGCTAAAATTTCGTCAAAAAAGTAGGTTTTCGAGTTATCGCGTGTTGAGCAGAAACTTGAATTTTTCTCGATTTACGTATTTTTTCGCATTTTAAGTTCAAATTGCAAGAACTCGAAAACCACTTAATATTTTTTGACGAAATTTTAGCTTTATATTCTTGAAGCCTTACCGCTGCCAACGGAGTTGTTTAAATATTTTTAAAAATTTTCAGAACCGAGTAATAAACATTTAAAAATAAAAGTAAGCACTTTATAACCAAAAACTTTAGATTAAAAAAGTAAGCATAAGAATTCATATTTGAAAAAACTTCCAGCAAAGAAGTTTTTGATTAGGTCCTAAAGAACATTTCTGAAAAGTTTGAAAGAAATTGTTCAAACAAATAAAAATTGACAGCGTTTTTGAAAAAGCGGATGGATCTGCCTGCATCAAGCTCCAGCGCTACAGCCCAGCTGGCAGCACTCGGCCGCGGCATATACCTATATAGGCTTTGGAAAAAATCAGAAACCTTCCACCGATTTTTCGGGCGTAACTTCACCCGACTTTTTTCTTGGTATGCCTTACCGGCCGTTTCTTTCCGCCGAGTTTTTTGCGTGTATTTTTTATGCAAAAATTTACATCGATTAAAAAAAAAAATGTAATTTTTAAAGTAGACCTATCACAGCTCAAATTTAAAAACTAATGTTGAATTCGTATTCAGCGAATGAAAACTTTATTTTTTGATTAGACTTACTTTATTAGGATCGAATAAAATTGTGTAGTCTTTATAAAACGTAACTGTGTTTTGTTCTAATTTTACCTGATTAACGTGGAGCTACATCAAGTAACACAAAGAACATTACACTTGAATAAAATTGTGACTGTGACGCATTACAACTGTTTAAAATTTTGTATTCAGGGGTTTTCAAAAATGCTAATCACGAAATTAACTTTTACGAAGCCTACTTTACTAAGGTAAAAAAAATTTATTTATGGGGATTTTTAAGGATGCCAATCACGAATAAAACCTTAATTTTTGAATTAGACTTATATAAGGCCTACTTTATTTAGGAAAATTTTTTTCGAATTTTCGAGCCCTATAATCCATGATGAAACTGAAAAAAGAGAACTATAAACATCAAATATTATCTTCTAAAAAAAATTACGTAGGCAGTTCAAAAATCCGAATATCACTGATGCAGTTCCCTTTAGGTGAGCTGAGCGGAGGAATAGTCTGGGGAAGTTAGCATTGAAAATGTTTTAATTCGAAGTATACAAGGTTTTTTTTTTTTAAATTGGTCCAGAAACACTGTTTGAATCCGATAAACCACTTTGCATCAGCAAAACACTGCAAGAAATTGTTATAAACAAATAAAAAAATGCCTTTCATTGCTTGTAAAAAAAAAAAAATATTTTTGGAAAACTTTAGAAGTTGAAATATAAATTGTACAATTTTTCAAATCTTCAAGATCAGTACAGTCTTGAAAATCTATTATTTAATTTTTTTTTCATCTCATCAAAAATTTTACGTAGAGTTTGAGGACATCGGTCAAAAGCATGAAAACATACATTTGCATGAAACGAAAAAAGACACCTGGGTTACGTTTCAACTCAGGTAGGGGACTGGGGAGGGGCACGGCTAATTACATCTAGTGCGACGTACGATCAACTCTGGGACTTCGTCTTGGTCACGTCTCGGTAATGGTTTTATTGCCCCATTAGGTTACAGCAGCTGCCTACTGAATTTTATAAAGTTGTTAGAAAAATTTTTTCCGAATAAACTTTACATGCTTTTTTTTCACTCACCCGTCTTGTATTTTTTTTTGGTATGTTGGATTCTTTCAAGCTTTATAAATCTGAGCACATTTGACTTAGAGGTCTGAAATTATGTACAGACCTCAGGGTCAGATGACAATACAATAATCCGTGGTCAGTTTGAGACCTGGAGATCCAGGTCACCGATGACGGAGGTACCCGGGGATCATCTTCGAGAAAAAAAATGAAATTTTGCAATCATGAAAATTTGTTTGTATATGTTTTACTGAATTTATAAAAAAATTTTTGACCAGGACAATGTCCAGGTCGCCAATGATGGTACCTGGACACTACCTTTGAGGAAAAAAATGAAATTTCCCAAAAATGAATAATAATAATAAATAATTTCTATTAAAAAAATTCAAGTCTAGAAAGTAAAAAAATATTGTAAAACATGCTTTTCTAAAAAATAGACAAAAAAAATTGAAATAAAAATGTTACAAAATAAATAAAAATTCGTGTTCAAAGCCTATTTCACTTTCAGAGATGAGGAACTTAGCTTTTTTTTGTCTGTTTTTGATCTTAAAGGGAAAAATACTTTCAAATCTAAATTTAAATAATTTTTTTATCAACAATTTATATTTTGAAACTCTAAAAATGTTGAAAACTGCTCCCTGTAATATAAATTAATCACCATTTAATTTTTTGAGTTGAGATTTGAAAATATTTTTCCCTTTAAATTCATAGAAAGACTAAAAAAAATGCGAGGTTCTTCATCTCTGTAATCGCTATAGGCTTTGAACATGAATTTTTTGAAAATTAGCAATAATGAAAAAAATGATGAAAATTGCCTATATTTGCATGGCAAACCGGCAAACAGGACCATTCAGAGGAAATATTTATGGTTTCGCCCATCATTTAGTACCAGAAAAGTACCTCCAAAATTTCATTGAAATCGGTGACTCAAATGTCTGGTCCTCTCCTTATTAGCCAAAACGCTCTAAGTTTATTGCAGAGGGACCTATCGCGTAACATCAATTTATATTTACGAGTTCCGGTAAATTAATCATTTCAAAGTTATTCCATTTGTTTATTAGGTCAAAAATCAGTGATAAATAAAAAAAAATCAAAAATTTATATAAAGAACTATATATACTCAAAGCTTAGCTTGTAAAGTATGTAGGAAAAATATTAGTATCTATTATCGTAGCTTATTTTTTTACGAGGAAATTATTGCAAATATAAAAGTTTGATGAGGGAGATCCTTTGTTAACAAATAGATTATTGAAAAACCAAGTTTAATAAAATTTGGTTTGGATATTTATCATAGTACCCAAATCTATAATAAAAGTTAATTCAAATCACTTTCAAGTATTTAATATAATTTTATCACAAACCATGAAAATTCAGAAGTTTTTTATTTTGTTCATTTACGTGTACACGCAAAATTCTAAAAATTGTTGCAATCAGAATGGGCTGACCCATGCTCATGATATTTATAACTCTGGGAAAAAGGGCCATTACGGCGCCGACTGTCAGCAACTCGGGATTTCTCCTCAAATTGTTCTAGCTGATGAATATATAAGCTGATAAATCGTCCACTCTTCACCATTGCATTTTGTGATAAGGATGCTGAGCAATTTTTTTTCTAAACTATAATTTTTAGTAGCAACTTTACCTATAAACTCTCGCTCTCGGTCAAATTTTTTAATTAAATTTCTCAGCTGCTTAAAATATTATCAAAAAGGAGTTATTATAGTCGGTTAATTCAAATACCAACCAACAAAATTGCGGTGAAATCGACAAAAATTCGTCATTAAAGACATTTACCGAATCACAAACTTGAGGCAATTAGAAAAACGAGTTCCAAAATTTCTGTGCAAAGTAAAAAATAGACGCTTACTTTTTTTTTCAAAAATCAAACAACAGCCTCTCCCAATGAATTTTTACTTAAAATTTAACGTTTTTAAAGCTATTAATGTAAAAACACAACATCGTTTAGATGCAGGAACGTTATGTTAGAAGTTTTTTTTTTTTTTTATAATATTAGCATTTATTAACCATAATACAGATTTTTATGCTTAGAATACAATATATTATAATAATAAATACATTGTGTAATAAATAAATAAATAAATAAAAAAAAAAAATTGAATAAATAAATAGATAAATACAATCAAATTCTTAAGTTATAACAATTGAGAAATACATTAAATTTTGAGCTCGCAGTTCTTAAGATAATCGACTAAGATTTTACAGAGGTGCGCTGTAGGTTCGTACAAAAATACTGTATCAATATACGGCGGATACATTTTTAGTTTGACAAGCTGTCTGATAAGGCCGACACGCCATCTATCATAATGAGGGCATTGCCACAGCACGTGGTTCAGATCCTGATCACCTAAACCACAAGAACATTCCTTGCTATCAACAATTTTTATCTTGGCCAAAGAAGCGGCAAGGCTGTAATGACCTACTCTACACCGGTTAACAGTGACTATAACCTCACGCGGTAGGTTAAGACCATGAAACCAGGGTTTCTTCGCTGAGTTAAAATAGGTCCGCATGTAGTGAGTGCCTTTATCTATACCCTCCGAGATAATATGAACAAGAGTGTCGATGTAAGCATGACTAGCGTAAATGGCATTCAAGTCAGTATAGGGAATTAACATGGAAAAATCCGGCGGGAGAGAGGCGGCTTCCTTGGCGAGGCGGTCGACCTCCTCATTTCCTCATATATTCCTATGAGCTGGCACCCAAAAAATCTTGACACTAAATCCCGTTTCCCTGTAAAAGTTTAAAGCCAGTTCTTTAATTTGGAAAATGTACGGGCTAACTTTAACACCTATTGAGCGACTGCTCAAGGCCTTTATTGCGCTCAAGGAGTCGGAGAAAACGAGGACATCACGGTCCCTATTCTTAACCCCCATCCTCACCGCGTCGAGCAAAGCTATGCATTCGGCCGTGAAGATGGAAGCCCGGGGGTCGATACTCCTGGTGACAGTCGTGTCATACCCAGGAGATCTACAGGCAGTACCAACAGTCGGGCCGTCCGACTTGCTTCCGTCCGTGTACCAGACTCTGTCATCGCCCCGTAGGAGCTGGTCGTTCAAGACCGGATCAGGTGACTGGACTTCGGTAAGCAGACAACCAAGCCGAGTCTCAGTGAAGACCTCAAAAATCAACGCCTCGTACGGCACTGTGAATATTCCGAAATGACTTGCCCTGTGAACAAGGTCGTCAAATGCCCCCGTGCTTCGAATGCATTGAAAAATAATGCAACTCTGGAACTTATTAACGTTCCTCCTGTGCTGAATCTTCCGACCAATTCTCTGCACCGAGCCATGTACCGACAAACCGGTGTTAGAGGCGATCTTGTTAAGGTACTTGTGACCCAGGTACACTGCTCTGTAATAAAGTCGAATTAGCTTCGACTCAGCCAGCAATAAGTTCTTAGGCGTGCTAACTCGAAAACCGAGGGCCAGCCTGACAGCAGAATTTTGAATTGCCTCAAGCTTATCTTGTGAGGACTTTCTAGTAGGGAAATATACAAAGGAACCATAATCAATTATCGAGCGCACGAAGCTCTTGTACAAAATGAGCAGTGTGCCTGGGTCGGCACCCCATCAAGTGCCTCTGAGAAATTTGATAATGTTCAAAGCACGGGAGCACTTGTTCTGGACCGCTTTAACCTGAAGATCGAAGTTTAGTCTATAGTCAAAGGCAAGGCCCAAGAACCTTGCTGAGTCGCTATTACGGATGGGGGTCCCCTTAACCTCCAGTGAGAAAGAACCGGGTTTGATACCCAGCTTATTAAAGTAAACCAAGACAGTTTTACCCGGATTCAACTGCAGATCGAGTTTCAAAAGGTTGTTATGTATGACCTCAATAGCTTTCTTAATCAAATAACAGCTGGTTTCCATGGATCCCCATTTACATCGCACTGAGGTATCGTCAACAAACTGCGACACAACAACTCTCTTGGGAACACCCCTGGCTATGTCCCTCACGTACAATATAAAGAGCAGTGCACTTAAAACGCCCCCCTGGGGCACTCCTCGATGCATGAGCCTGAACTCAGTTCCCAGAAGATCACAGTAAATTCTCCTAACAAAAGTAGCAAATCTAACGTAACAAAGGATTTTGACGGAGATTCCAATGTCCGCGAGGATCTGAAGAAGAGTCTGAGGGTTAACGTTATTGAAAGCGCCGCTAACATCGAGAAAAGCCCCAAAGAGTCCCTTACCAGCAGCAAACGCCTCCTCGATATCAAGAGTCAAACCCACCAGTCCATCAGCCGTTGAGTGACCTTTACGGCGACCAGTGGCTGTTGCGGGAAGTAAGTTGTTGAATTCCAACCACCACTGTGACTTATTTTTCAACATGGTCTCAAACAACTTGCACGTGCAGCTGATCAAACTAATGGGCCTGACCCCCACACCATCGGATTTGCCAATAAAATGCACGAAGGAGGTGTTCCACTCCTCAGGATAACGACCCGAAGCGTAAAGGCCGTTAAATATGTCCACCAAGACGAGTTTAAACCTGACCGGAAGGTTCTTCAAGACACAGTAATCAATCCCATCAATACCGCAGGCCGACCCATCGTTTTTGCCCTCGAGCGTGATATTAAATTCTACAAAGCCGAAAGGAGAGTCAAGAAAATCGTTCCCTCGAATGCCCTTGGGCATCCACTCCGGGTCGGGCGCGGAGGCTCCTGCATCCGGGCAGAGCTTGTCAAGGGCGGCACAGACTTTGTCCTGCTGCTGGTGGTTTTCTGACCATGACTGTGGATGGGTTTTAACCCATTTATTTTTAAGAACTCTACAAGTATTCCAAACACAACTGAGACCGGAAGAAAAATTAATTTTCTCAGCAAACTTCCTAAAATAGAATTTTTTCTTAAACTTAAAGAGGTTACGTGCCCGGGCGGAAAATTTCTTAAAATCAATAAAGTCCGAAAGTAATCTAGTAAATCTGAAACGCTTGAAAGATGCGTTTCGGAGACGCTTGGCCTTATCACAGTCAGAATCCCACCAGTGAACAGGGTTTCTGTGCTTTGAATTAGGAAATCTTCTCCTCGCTGGAGTGCAGGCTCTTAACACTGTGGTGATGAGAGCAATAAAAAACAAATACTGGTCGCAAGCCGATGCCTCGGAGAATTCCCTACCCAAAAATTGCCCATATTGACCCTCCAACTGCTCTCTAAATTTAGACCAATCGGTCTTCTTCGACCTTAGGTTAAAGGTTTTCTTGCGGTAAATGTTTCTCTCGATAGAAAGACTAACGCCCAAAGGGTAGTGGTCGGACCCTAGGGCGTCACCTAAAACGTTAACGGAAATAGAGCCACTAAGGTTGACCGAGGACAGGATCAGATCGATATTCGACTCTTTTGAAGAGTTTACATCAAAACGCGTTTTAGTGACAGTGTTGTGTAAGAAAATGTCAAGACGATCAATGGTACTTAGGAGACGCGAACCATCAGGGTCAATCTTATCGCAGTTCCAGTAGGTGTGGTGGGCATTAAAATCCCCGACAATAAGGGTGTAGTTATCGCTATTAAAATCAACAAAAACCTCATCCCACTGGATCTGCGAGAGAGATTTCCCAGGTACTCTATAGACGCAATGAATATCTACCTGAGGGCATACGTTGGTAATTCTGATACCGGCAATCTCTACCGCGCTGCTGCCACCTCGGAGCTGGATCTAGTGAAATGCCAAGTTGTTCTTGATGAGAAAAACGATTCCACCTCCTTTTATCTCTGGCCGATCTTTTCGGAGGGTCTTGAAGCCGGGGAATTGAAACTGGATTCCGGGTTTCAGGAAGGATTCTACACAGATGAGAATGTCCAAGTCCTTGACGAATTCAGCAATTTCCTCTTTTTTATTGCACACACTCCATGAATTCCAATAGACGATTTTGACATCCTTGTGATAAGTAGCGGGTTGATCAGTTTCACAAGCAGGCACCATTGTCACAGTTATTTTAAAAGTAAAAGTCACAAAACTAAAAGTCAATTATTTTCTTCCTTCCTCTTTTTTTTTTTTTTTTTTTTTTTTTTTGCCTCACACGCTTTCACAAGAAAGGGTGGAGGAGAATGACAAAAATGGGGCTTCTAAGAGGATTCCTGACCAGCGTCTAGGTCAGATGCCCAGGACGAATCGGTCTGCGACGGATCAACCTTGTCAGAGTCGCAGTTTAGAGCTTTGATTATCGAGGTTAGCCTACGCTTCATCCCACTGTCAGCAACCAGCGCGTATACCTCACTTAACAATTTGGACATCTGAGCATCCGTTCCGTGATTGGTTACCAGACTTTTCTTATCCCTCTGCTTGGTGGCTGAGGCTTGGACACACAACTTCACGAAATCGGCATAATCAAGATTATGCAGAGCTTTAGATGACTCAATGTGATTCTTTGCCGGTAGCAATTGAAGCTCAACGGCTGAAAAGGCGGCGATTTCATCAAAATTTTTCATTTCAGACTTCTTCTTTCTTCGCTTTCTTTTAGGCTTAATAAACTTGTTTTCATCGCTGTTTTTTTCCGGGGGGGTCTTGGCGTTAGATGCAGGAATCGCAAATTGAGAACTTTGCTCAGACATCTCACTAACTGACGACGGAGAGGGTCTTTTGATGCCCCCTCCTCCCTGATTTTCCTTAAGAGGCACAGTAGCTTGAAAACTATTGCTGGGTGGGACTAACTTGAGAGAGGGCAGCAGGTAGTCTTTATCGGGAGCTAGGAGCATGTCACCGACCTGAGAGCTAGCCGCATCGTTTAGTTGCGAGGCTGGAATAAGCGAGACAAACTCATCGATTGGAGATACCTGTGTGCTCGAAGAGCTATCTCCGACCAGGCCAGAGGGTTCCGCGAGCGCGCCGGCTTTGTTGTTGTTTACGTTTCCACCGCCAATTTCTGGGAAATGCGCGAGGTCGTCAACGCGCGCTAGACTATTGTTATCAGCATTCGGGCAGGCATTCCTGAAATGCCCCGTCTGGCCACAAATAAAACATTTTGGGGAGTCGAGATCGAAAAAAAGGTTGTAAGAGATGCCGGGGCAGAAAAACTTGATGGGTCCAGCAGGGAGTTTACCCACATCCTCGGGGTGGATATAAACCACGCGTCTAAAACACCGCGTGTTGGGGGAAGTCCTTGGTGTCGGGGTCCATGTTAGCCTTCAGGTAGGAGACGCTCGACGCGGTCCTGATTTTGCAGACGTCTTTCAGGAACTTCTTGATAGCAGAATTTGTAACGCAGTGACCTGCGTTCGATATGAAAACCTTTACTGATTTAGCCACGAGAAATTTGATGGGGACGGACTCCCCCTCAACCGTTATGCTCTGAACTTCATTCACCAACATGTCGGCTTGCTTGTGGCTCTTGAGGACAACGCACAACCGATCTCCCGAAACTCGGGAAACAAAATCGAAGCTGTTCTGGTCCTTCACGTACTTGTTAAGCTCTAAACAGTACTTGTAGTTGGAAATGTCTCTCTTGATGGGAAGAACAATTACTTGGTCGTCACTGGGACATTTTTCATTCGGATCACTAAAGTCGCGAACAGACACTGTGTAGCCAGCCGGTAATGAGACGGCCATTTTGAATCAAGCAGCGGTCCTTGTTATCAAAAACGCGCTGCGACTCGAAAAAATTGCAGTATTAGCTCTATCAAGCTAAAACTGCAATAAAGAAGATATTCGGGTATTCAGGTGATCAAAACACGGGCCGGAGGCCGAAGATTCACCGGGAGATCGCACACTAGGAAAACACGTGAAGTGCATGGAGCGAGCGAAAAACACGACCGTCGCCGCGCGTGGCTGCGGCCAGACTGATGTTAGAAGTTATAATGCAAACAGGCAGTAACCCTTTTTAAAAAGATCCTTTAAACTGTTTTTTGATCATTGTAAATTTAAAAGGTAAAAATATAAAATTTTTATTTCATTTACATAATTGATATTTTCACTTAAACGACAAAAAAAAAAAAAAAAAAAAAAAAAAAAAAAAAAAAAAAATTGTTTGCTTATTTTTGATCGTAAAAATTTTTTTCTGATAAAACATGTCAAATCATCAGATCATGTTTATTAATTTTGAAATTTGTCCTACCGAAGGTCTACTTATTCAAGGCTGCCATTTATGATTAATAATTAGAAATTGAGTACTCGGAGATTTTTGAGGTCGCCAATGACAAATCTGATCTTCATTTTTTAATTTATCCTACATAAGGGCTTCTTGGTTAACGGAAAAATCAATTATTTACAGGATTTTTTTCTAAACTAACAACGAATGTGACCTTGATTTTTAAAATTGATTTACGTTAGGTCTATTTGTTTAAAGTAATAATTTATTTTCAATATAATTTTTTTTAAACTTACAAGTCCAGGTCCAGACATTTGGGTCACTTTTTTGGTTTTTTAGGTAATTTTCAAAAAATTCGTATTTAAAGCCTATTGCACTTACGGAGATGCGGAACCTCACATATTTTGTTTTTTTTTTTTACCTAGAAAAATATTTTCAAATCTTAGTTCAAATAATTTGACCATGAATAATTATGTTTGAAAACTCAGAAAATGCTAATAGGTACTTCCAGTATCATAGAACGACGAAAAAAATGCGAGGTCTCGCATCACTGCGTAAATGCAATAGGCTTTGAACACGAATTTTTTAAAAATTAACTAAGAAATGAAAAAAATGCTAAAAGTTGCTGATAATTTACAGGGCAAACCGGTAGAAAAACCCATCCAGAGCTGAAATATTGTTAGACTTTCGCTCATCATTCGGTACCAGAAAACTACCTCCAAAGTTTCATTAAAGTAGGGTTTTTGAGAGCGCTCATTAGAAATCTGACCTTCGACTTTAAAATTAACCTAGATAAGGTCTTCTTGTTAAAAGTAAAAATTTATCTTAAATAACTTTTTTTTTCAAACTTGGAATGTGTGTTCTTGAGGGTGAAAATTACGTATTCAGCATTTATTTTTAAAATTGACCAACGCAAGAACTAGTTATTACTTAATTCATTTGCAACCAGAGAAAAAACTAATTAATATGTATCTTAAAAAATAATTATGCTAGCTTCGTGAAACCAAAAGATGCTAATTTCTAGTCAAATCATCTTTCGATTGAGCATAAAAAATGTACCGATTAAATTAATATTCATTAAAATAAACCGACTCCAGTGGTCGCCCAGCATCTACCACTTTTTATTTATTTATAAAAAAACCAAGCAACTAGCATTTTTTTTTAGCGCATTTTAATCAGTGAAATACTAGTAATTTTTTGAACATAATTTGATTAAAAATAAAAAAAAGTTGCTAACTTTGAGATGCTCCCAAAAGTACCGTTTACGCGCCAAAACTCCGCCATCATGGGTAGTTGAAATGTTAGAAACGAGGAATGGAAACGTGGCTGCGGGGGACGAAGGCATCAATCGGCCAGTATTTTAGCAATAAATTTTATCAAAAATATTCGTTTTAGTTAAAAAAACTAATCAGTACTAATTGTTAGTTGAAATATCTGTCGATTAAGCACTATTAATTGAAAAAAAAAAAAATATTTTCATGCAAAAAATTGAGATTTTATTTTTTTCAGCACCCGTCACTTTGTATAAATCAAAAACTAATCGACTAACAATTTTTTAAATAACATATTCGTAAAGAGTAAGAAACTAACAATTTTTTAAACATAAATTTAAATTATTTTACAAAAGTGGGTGCTAACTTCCTACTACTTGATTTTAATTCTCTCAGTGTATGTCTATAGAGAATAGAGACGGTGCCCGGTGGACTTTTTGATTAAAAAAAAGTAAAAGTTTTTCGCCCGTCAATAAATATTTACAAAATTGAAACTAACTATAATTTAAAGTGATATAGTATGAAACTCAATTGCACCAATGAAGAAAATATTGATAATTACTAATGAATTCATCATCATTAGATAAGTTTATGCTCACCTTACTATTTGCTTCAATTCATTCAGTGGTAAAATATAAGACCTTAAACTTTGTGCAATTTTTAATTCTTATTTCAGTCTTGGCCGATAACACTTGGTGTTGGAAGTCATGGACTTGTGTTAATTCTTCTTTCAGTCTTGGCCGATAACACTTGGTGTTGGGAGTGGACTTGGGTCAACGCTACAATTCCTTTGCTGAATATTCTGAAGACTATTATTAAAGATCAATATGAAAAAGATGGGAGTATTTGCTGTTGACGCTTTACCACAAATTTCTTTTCATAGTGTAGTTTTAAATTTAACTAGCAAATCTTAAGTTGAAAAGTAAAGAAATTTGAATTAGTAAGTGTAAAAAAGTGTGCAATTTGTATGATCATGAAATTTCAAACCTAGAACATAATTCCAGGTTAGCATGGTTTTTACCTAATTTTTTCATAATCATATCTTGTAAATATAGACAAAGTATGGATGAGATATATTACATAACTAATTGCAAACGTTAATTTTTTTTCCTAAACTACAATAATATAATTTCTTAGTTTTTCTGTTGTGAGATACTTGTTAAAAATCTGTATCAATAAATCACATGTTCATATTGCTTTAGGACATCTAACTCAAAAAATTAATCATGCTGAGAAAATTCTGAAAATTTACGGACGGTTAGATATGAACTTAAAAATACTCTGTTAAAATTCTGAAATGATTCAGAGTCTAATAGCTGGGAAATTAATTTTTTTTTTTGTCTCTTTTGTAGTTTATTCTCTTAATATTGTCCTGACATCTATATTTACAATATTATTATGGAGTGTTGTTGATTATCTAAAAAATTATAATTTTGTTTATTTAGTCAAAAGTTGTGTTCATTAGTAAAATAAATAGTAGCAATAGCATAATAAACTACTTCAAAAATTAATAGAATAAATTTGGTTACTCTGGATTCACTAAAAACAGAAAAAAGCAACTATTGTTTTGTTAGAAACTTTCTGCGACTAACTGTATATATACTCATGTACTAAAATCTTTTTGTCATCCATTGATAAAATTACTATATCACATATTAGAAATCACATGTTGAAAAATAAAATAAATTTTTTTACTTGAAAAACTTGTGTAAATTATTAATTTTTTCAGTATATTATACTTCAAAAAAATAATTAATCAAATTGAAAAAAAATCACAATTAATTATAGTGTTTGGTTACATTAAATTATATAACTATCAATAATTATCAATAATCAAAATAAAATATGAAGATAGTAAAATATTAATTTTCAAAATATTAATAAAATCAAAATGAAAAGAATTGAATTGAAAAAAAAAAAAATTTGGATAAGGAGAAAAGATGTTCAATAAATATTATTTTGTAAAAAGGCATAAAAATAATTATGCTAATCAATTTTTTTTAATTATTATTAAATAATAAAAAAGTTTAGAAAAAAAATTAGTAAAAAAAAAAAATTCATCGCTTTTGAAAATCCATATGGAAATCCGTATGGAAATCCATATGGAAATCAGTTTCAATTCACCATATGGAATTCCATATGGATTTCTATATGGATTTCCGTATGGGGTACTGCATGGATTTCCATATGGATTTCCATATGGATTTTTTCAGCTGGGCATAAACGAGGAGACACCAACTGCAATAATTAAATTAATCAGTAAATAATTTAAATAATTAATAAACAAATACACGAATCCTAGAACTCAATGAATTTGAGCGGTAAAAATTTTAATAATTTATTATACCTAAGCTCTTCTACCCTCATAACTAACTGGATCAAGGGTGATATTTGAATTTTCATAAACAATTTACATAATCAATAAACAAATGCGTGGATCCTGAAACTCAATAAATTTGAACGGTAAAAAATTTAATAATTTATTATATCCAAGTCTTAAGCTTTTATAATCAAGGGGACCGACTGCAATACCCTTATGGAAAAAACCGGTGTAAACACCGAATTTTCAGTGTTAACACTGCTTTTTCGGTGTAAACACTAGATTTTGAGTGTTAACACCGAAAGTTCGGTGTTGACACTCAACTGTTGGGTGTTGACACCCATAATTGGGAGTTTACACCCAATAGGTTCAGTGTTAACACCAAAGTTAAGTGTTGACACTCAACTGTTGGGTGTTGACACCCACAATTGGGAGTTTAAGCCCAATAGGTTCAGTGTTAACACCAAAGTTAAGTGTTGACACTCAACTGTTGGGTGTTGACACCCACTATTGGGAGTTTAAGCCCAATAGGTTCAGTGTTAACACCAAAGTTAAGCGTTGACACTCGACTGTATGGTGTTGACACTCGCAATGGGAGTTTACACCCAATATGTTCAGCGTTAACACCGAAGTTAAGTGTTAACACTTAAGTTTTGGGTGTCAACACCCACACTATTGCGAGTTTATACATAAAAGGCTTAGTGCTAACACCAAAGTTAAGTTATAATAATTATGGGTATTACACCTAAAATAATTAGTGTTTACACCAAAGTTAAAAGTTAGTTGGAATGTTACACTCAAAATGGAATTTTGACGCTCAATCCGTTTTTAATAAAAAATTAATGAAGAATTCAATAGATGATGATATGCTTAATCACTAGGATCAAAAATAAATACCATAACTGGAAATTCTTTATTATTGCACAGATATATCGTGAGTTCGTCGTGTACTATAAAGTAAGTATAAAACGTCTGAGACAGTAATTGAAATACAAAAAAATGAAATTTATCACTAAAAATTATTCCAGAATTCGAATAACACATTAAATTTTTATCGTTAAACATTTAAGTTTTTTTTTTTAAAGTAATTTGTTCAAAATTCATTTTTTTATTTAGAAAATTACGTCCGAACTGAAATAATGAAAAAACCCTTGTAAAAAATACATGAACCTTTAAGTTAAGAACTAAAAGTATATATTCGGCCAAAGGAGCGGTAAAAATGATTATTTTAGAAAAAAATAGTAACAGACAAAAAAATGAAAATATTTGAAATCTTTTGAAACCAATCAATAGGAATGCAATTATGATAAAAATAATAATAATTTTTTAACATGCTTTTATTTAAAAAGTACTATATTTTGACGTACTTATTAAAAATTCGCATCCAAAAATCACATCCAAAGAATAAGACCCGATTGCTCGGAGAAGACCCCCAGGTACCCCCGGCATCGGTAACCTGGATGGCCAAGACTGCACATTAACGTATCGACATTCAAACTTATACCGTCTATAAAATTTTAGACCTCTAAGTCTCGTAGGCTCAAAACTATAGTGCTATTGGCAGATTAGGACATACGACGTTGATGACGCGATCGAAACTTTGTGAGTTAAAGGAAATCATGAGAATAAATATAATTAATAATAAAAAGTTCAAATCAATTTATCAAGAAAGAAATAAGGTGGTTTAATTGTTTTAATTTCTGCCAAAAAAAAAAAAAAAAAATGAATTTTTATGAAAAACACCCGAATTTCGGGTGTTAACACTGAAATTTTTATTTTAATAATTGTTAATATAGTTTTTATAAACAAGTTAAAAGCAATGTTTTTTAATCATATGCAAACTAAATAATCAAAAAAAGTTTGTTTCAATGTTTATATATTATTTTAAACATAGTATTTTCAATTAAGAGCGTGGCTAAGTGGATAAACTGGTCGGTAAATTTTCGTCAACTTGAACATCGATGGTTCGAATCCCCATGAGGCTAATTTTTTTTTTTTTTCGTTTAGTGTAACACTCCTTTGGGTGTTACACTCCATTGGGTGTAATACTCCATTTGGGTGTAACACCGCATTGGGTGTGCGAAATCACACCCAATGCGGTGTAGAAGTTCGGTGTTATTTTCAGTGTTATTTTTCGGTGTTTACACCGATTTTTTCCATAAGGGTAATTGAATTTATTAATGAACAATTTAAAATACTTGATTAAAAAATACGCAGATCTTGAAAAAAATATTTTTGTGCAGTGAAAAATTTTATAATTTATTAAATCTATGCACTCAAACATTCATAACCTAGTGAACTAGGTGCTATGATTGAATTTATCAATAAATAATTTAAATTATTAATTAACTCCACAGAGAGATCCTGAACTCAATAAATATTGGAGGAAAAAGTTTAAAAATTTAGTATCCCGAACCTCTTAAATTGTCATAACCATGAGGACCAAGTGCAATAATTAAATTAATTAATGAACAGTTCAATTAATTAGTAAACAATTACGCGAATCCTGAAACTCAGGATCCACGAAAGTTTAGGGAAGTAAAACATTTAATAATTTATTTAATCGAAGCTCCTAAACCCTCATAACCAAGGCAACTGACTGCAATAATTGAATATATTAATAAACAATGAATAATTAATAAAAAATACTCAGATTGTAAAATTCAATAAATTTAAGAAGTAAAAAATTAAAAATATACCTCTTCTAAGCTCTTAAACCCTCATAACCGAAGAGACCGACTTTAATAATTAAATTGATTTATAAATAATTAAAATAATTAATAAACAACTATACGGAGATCCTAAGCTCAATAAATCTGGGAGGTGAATTAAAAAATTTCTCTCCCTAAACTTTTAAACTGTCCTAACTGTGGGGACTTCGAGAACAATAATTAAATTGATTCATAAACAATTTAAATTTTTAATAAACAAATACTTAAAAATCAAACTATTTTAGCAGTTAACAATTTAATCATTTTTTCATATCCAAGGTGAAACATTAAATAATTTATTTATAATCATACCTAAGCTCCTAAACCCTCATAGTAACGATTGAATAAATTATTAAAATTTTCACCGCACAAATATATTGATTTTCAAGATCTGCGTATTTGTTTATCAAGTATTTTAAATTGTTCATTAATAAATTCATTTATTGCAGTCGGCCCCCTTGGTTATAAAAGCTTAGGAGCTTAGAGATGATAAATTATTAAATTTTTTACCGCTCAAATTTATTGAGTTTGCGTATTTGTTTTGTCACAGGGCTCGAATTAAGGAATTTAATTCCTCGGAGGACCGTGATTGAACACGAGAACCCGCGGCGATCGTCGTCCGCACTCCTCCGACCTGATGACAAAATGCACTTTCTGTGCACACGACAATCTGTCGATTTTTCTTCAATACCTGAAAAGAGGGGGGAAGACGCGTACGCGAACTAATGTTTTTATTACGCGGCGCGGCTGCTCTCCTTCGTCGGTAGTGGCGTGAGTTTACGTGGACCGATCGCAGGAACACGGGTTCATTAAATTAATGATAAAATGTAAATTTTAATAATTTTAATTAACAGGAAAAATAAATGAATCAAAAATTTACATAATATTCCAAATTAATTCTATCTGATTGTTTACAAACAATCCAACCCGAATGACTCAAAGTCTTGATACGACGAAAATTAATTTTACAAAAATAAAGTTCGTCGGTTGTGTTGTGGTCGCTACTAACACACCGACGCACACACACGCTCGTCTGCTTGCTGCAGCGCGCCAAAAGAACAAAGACGTGGACTAACTCCGATACAAAATCTAAGTACTTACTGTACTTCACACACACACTCCGACTCTAACTATCACACGAACAAATACTCAATGATTAACCGCTACGCGGACTTCCTTTTCTAGCAGGTGAACCTTCGCTTGATTAAACAATAATAATGATAATTACTATTAGCCCGAATGGCTTCACACAAGACGACAATGCCTTCCAAGGCCGCACGGTGACTTTCCGTGAGATGTTCGTCTTCCCCGCTCCGATCCAATGACAACTGGATCACAGGAAAATCTACACAACTTCTCACTGATAACTTTATCTAACACAACCTCAATAAAGTTATCTAACAACACAAAAAAAGTAAATAAGTATATTCGCGCTCTGACACACGTGTGATCGCGCCAAGCGCTGAAATTAGAGTAATGCTGATCGGTAGATCTCGTCATCACCTGACTTACCGATCCGCATCTGCGTTCCATAACAGTTAGCGCTGAATTTGAATTTAATCAACGCGCTAGCTGTTACAGTCCCCTCCCAGAGGTGACGTATCCGGGATTCGTTACCTCGACAATCCCAAGAACGCAGCTTACTTAAGTAGGGATTACATCAATTCCCGAATCGTCACAGGGCCCAGATTAAAACAATCCCCATAACACCCGATCGCACGCTACCTGGCACTTGCGAGTGTCAGGATTTTCGGACACATCCCTCGGTGGTTGAATTTCCTCTTCCGACGGTTCTTGCTCCAGTCTTGCGATCCAAGTTTCCAGCCAGATATCGTAATTACCGACTGTCTGGTTAATCAAGTCGTTGGGCTTACAATCGCCAAGCCCGTCATCCACGACTCCTAACCTTAAAAATTTTCTAGGTTTTTCTTGACTTAAAACCTCATTCAATCTCCAGCCGTCCAGCTCTCTGACCAGATAGCTTATGGCTGCATCAGTCAGATTCTTCCTCAGTAAACACTTGTTGGCCTGACCGATTAACCTTGACTTCGTTAATTCGGTCATAACCACAGCTGTATCTTTGAGGTTAAATTTCTTAATAACCCACAATTGAATTTTCCAGATACCTGCTGCCATCTTATGTTTACTAGCTTGCTCAGTATTTATCTGACCAACTGGACAAGCTTGGGTGCCATCTCCGAGTGATGGCTCGGCCGCAACTTTGGCGGAGTAGAATTTATGACTTTCTACTCCGCCGGTTGTTCGTTTTCCGGCCGTTTAGGACAACTAAACCTTATGTGCCCTCTTTTTTCGCATTTCCAGCACTTAACTGGAGAACCTTTGCCAGGACTTCCCTTACTTCCATCACTCTTACTCGATCCTGGAGATGAGCTTCTAGCCTCTTCGTCATCCGTCGACTTACGTCTTGCTTTGGTCCTTCTGGCCTTGTATGAACCTTGGTGCCTTGGATCCGTAGGCTTTCCAAACGACATACAATTAGTCTCGAGTTTGTTAAGCACAGTCTCGAGACGGCTAATAACCGAGGTCTCGGCAGACCTGCCTTCCACAGCCGTTGCGGCTATGTTAACTTTCGGTATTCTACTAGCTCGATCATCTCTATAAGCCAGATTAGGCCATACTGACGTAGACGGTGATGGAGGTGGTTTATACACCAATTCCATATTGGTAATTCTCTCGACCTCGACCGCTTGGCTTAATAAGCCTTTAATTGACTTAACCTCTTCACGCCTGATCTGTCTACGCAATCGAGGCAACATGTTCGTCAACATAAAGTCAATTTGTTCTCTCTCGGTCGGTATCGGTCTAATTTTTAGCAAATAAGACTGCAAGAATGTCAAGTAGGTTCGCACCGGCTCGTTTTCTCCTTGAGGCCGGGTTGTTGCTTCCATCCTTGCGGTCTGCTGGTAGTCTCCAACTCCGTACCACTCACGAGCTTCTTGACAAAAGTTCTCCCATGAGTTGATCGTGTCTCGCACGTTACGGAACCACGTAGCTGCTACACCGGTTAGCATCATTGGTAATGCATCCAGTAATTGAGAACCGGTCAAACCAGCGAGTCTATTGTATTCTTCTATTTGCAATAAAAATTGTTCAATACTAGATTCGCTATCGCCGCTGAATCTAATATTCCATCTTCGAACAATAATGCCGACGTCGACTGGCTTCATCGGGTTGCCTTGAGCTTGGATTGACTCCTGAGTGGCTAAATCAGCCGTCGGCCCATGGCTTCTCAATTGTTCGAGCTCGGCTTGCAAGGCCTTAATCTGTCGTTCCAGTTTTTGTACTCTGTCTTGCCTCACCACTAGAGGACTGGAACTGTTCCTCGCTTCCCGCACTGTCGTCTCGCAAAAGTTGACCCTAGTGTGCGGTATATGACCGTCAGTCGCAATACTGCAGTCGTTCAACGAGTTCTGCATTTCTGGTCTGATTGTCGAGGAAACCGGGCCCCCCGGTCCTCGGTTCCGATCTGGCTGGCGGTACCTATCAGCCTCCATTGCTGCCAATCTTGCCTCGGTATCCTCATTTGACCTTTTTAACGCCTTAAGCTCTTCTGCCACCGCTGTTATGGCTTTGAGCACCTCGGCGTTAATGTCGTCCTCCCGGTCCGGTTGTCTATGCTCAGACAAATTCCCCCGTTCCGGGTTTCGATCATGCTCCCGAATGCCCGAGTATTCCTCCTGGAGTCTTGAAGCTGCCTCTCGGACTATTTCTTCGTCCATGAGGACAGCAAAGGGGTGTGTGCCGCTTGTGGTGTAGTTTGGATCGATTATTGTCGATCCAGACTTCTCCCACATTGTTGTCGCTATGAAGGTGGCTCTTAGACTTTCGCGCTTAATTTTAACCTCGTCTGCCTCTTCAGACTCGGTTGCAAGAAAGTCTTCCGCTGAATAATTGCCTAACAGCCATTTCAGCAGCCTACCACTTTTATCGATCAGCGTACCTTCAGGCTTGAGCTCAAGCTCATTCAAAGCCTCTGACACGACATCTGCCCCTTCGGCCATGATCCACGAAAAGACCAAGTCTTCCCTTGTAAGTTCCTGAATCATAACTGCGTCCGATGTCACCTAGCTTACAAAGAAAACAGTACCCTAACCCACGTGACAGTTTCAACACACTCTAATTTATTAATATTTTACACAAAATATATATCTCGCAATCCTGAAATGGACAATAAAATTTCAATTATATTTCTGAGTTATGTAAGAAAACAAAAAAAAAAACAAAATCGATCCACTGATCTCAACAGCAATAATCCGAAATGACCAAAAAGTCCACCAACCACGCTTGGTTTTAACAAAAACTCCCGATTGGCTAAAAAAACGAATTACCCGTTGAAGCCAATATAGATTCAACTACAAGTGTCAAAACCCGATTTTTCAACTCAGAAATATAAATCACAGTTGTTAACGAACGTTAGTCGATAACAGTCTGTAAGCAAAATAATATTTCACAATAATCATACAATAAATTAATATTATTCAGCGCTCTACTCTCGCTACTGTCACGTATAGGTTCTGCTTGGTGGAGTACTTGCTCTAACAAAAAAACCAAAAAAAAAAACAAGTCAAAATCGAAAAACGCAGCTCGAAATATCCGCGTCAGAGTTAAATTACTAGGCTATGCCTAAACAAACACCTTACCGTAAGACAACACGGTTTAATCAAAACAACTCCGATGTGAATTCAACTTCGAGTTGCAAAACTCTCAAACCCGAGAAAAGAAAAAAAATAAAATAAATAAATTAACGATTTTAACTAAAATCCAGCAAGCACCCGCACTCCACCGAGCAATTAACAGGAAAAAAAAAAATTCCTCGACTTGCTGTGTTACACTATAGTAGCAGCAAGCTCTTCGCCTTTGTTTTTATCTTAATATTAACTCTGCCGACCGACCTTGAACCCCCGCCGGTCAGCGCACACCTGCGATCACTCACACTTACCAATAACCTTTGTTTTGGTTACCTAACTACCTACACGTTGTTGGGCGCCAATTGTCACAGGGCTCGAATTAAGGAATTTAATTCCTCGGAGGACCGTGATTGAACACGAGAACCCGCGGCGATCGTCGTCTACACTCCTCCGACCTGATGACAAAATGCACTTTCTGTGCACACGACAATCCGTCGATTTTTCTTCAATACCTGAAAAGAGGGGGGGAAGACGCGTACGCGAACTAATGTTTTTATTACGCGGCGCGGCTGCTCTCCTTCGTCGGTAGTGGCGTGAGTTTACGTGGACCGATCGCAGGAACACGGGTTGATTAAATTAATGATAAAATGTCAATTTTAATAATTTTAATTAACAGGAAAAATAAATGAATCAAAAATTTACATAATATTCCAAATTAATTCTATCTGATTGTTTACAAACAATCCAACCCGAATGACTCAAAGTCTTGATACGACGAAAATTAATTTTACAAAAATAAAGTTCGTCGGTTGTGTTGTGGTCGCTACTAACACACCGACGCACACACACGCTCGTCTGCTTGCTGCAGCGCGCCAAAAAAACAAAGACGTGGACTAACTCCGATACAAAATCTAAGTACTTACTGTACTTCACACACACACTCCGACTCTAACTATCACACGAACAAATACTCAATGATTAACCGCTACGCGGACTTACTTTTCTAGCAGGTGAACCTTCGCTTGATTAAACAATAATAATGATAATTACTATTAGCCCGAATGGCTTCACACAAGACGACAATGCCTTCCAAGGCCGCACGCTGACTTCCCGTGAGATGTTCGTCTTCCCCGCTCCGATCCAATGACAACTGGATCACAGGAAAATCTACACAACTTCTCACTGATAACTTTATCTGACACAACCTCAATAAAGTTATCTAACAACACAAAAAAAGTAAATAAGTATATTCGCTCTCTGACACACGTGTGATCGCGCCAAGCGCTGAAATTAGAGTCATGCTGATCGGTAGATCTCGTCATCACCTGACTTACCGATCCGCATCAGCGCCGAATTTGAATTTAATCAACGCGCTAGCTGTTACAGTTTATTAGCTGTTTAAATTATTTACTGATTCATTTAATGATTACACTCGATCCGAACGATTATCAGGGCTTAAGAGCTTGGATTTAATAAATTATTAAATTTTTTACCGTTCAAATTTATTGAGTTTCAGGATCCACGCATTTGTTTATTAATTATGTGAATTATTTACTGATTAATTTAATTATTGCAGTCGGTGTCTCCTCGATTATGATGGCTTAGGAGCTTGGGGATAATAAATAATTAAATTTTTTACCGCTCAAATTTATTGAGTTTTACGGTCTTCGTATTTGTTTATTAATTATTTAAATTGTTTATTAATAAATTCAACTATTATCTTTGGTCCTCTAGGTTATGAGGGTTGAAGAGCTTGATTATAATAAATTATTAAATTTTTTACCGCTCAAATTTATTGAGTTTTACGGTCTTCGTATTTGTTCATTAATTATTTTAATTGTTTATTAATAAATTCAATTATTGCAGTCGGTCCCCTTGGTTATAACCCGATCAGAAAACAAGATTGGCGGCTCATCTTATTATATATGGGCCAGGCTTGGCGGCCAACGTTGGGCCAATGTTGGGACTTGGGAGTTGAGTTGGCGGTGACGCCGCGCTAGCTTGGGCCAATATTGCCATGTATATATATAAATATGTACAGTGGTCACTGTCCGGCCTTCGGCCGCATGATAAATTACTAAAGCAATAATACACCCTCTTAAAGCGCAAATCACGCGCAATCCACCCACGTATTCAAAAAAACCAAAATAACCCATCTTTTTTTATTTTTTTTCCAAAATAACCCATCAATAAAAAAATTTTCTAGGTTTGCACGGTTCAACCAAAATAACCCATCCCAAATAACCCATCACCCAATTCCTGGTACTCATTCTTATTTGGTCTCGAAAAAAATGGGACCAAACACTATCCTGACCGTCCGGATAGTGTTGAAATGTCCGGATAGTGCTGGTCGTATATATGAAATGTCCAGTTAGTGCACATCACATATCTCCCTATATTATATTTCCGTTTTTGATTCTGATCCCCTAAATTGGATCCCCTAAATTGGATCTTCGAAAATCTGAAATTCTTAAAAACACGGTCAAAACACAGTTAAATATCGCACTTTTCTGATCCCCTAAATTGGATCCCCTAAATTGGATCTTCGTCGAAAGTATTGGATCCCCTCAGTTGGATCCCCTTTTTTTCAAAAATCCCCTTTTCAAAGATCCCTTTTAATTCTTCGTTGAAAGTATAATATAATTTAAAATCCAATAATTATTTATATATATTTATATACAGATTTAAGATCAACGAACGATTGGATTTTAATTTATATTATTTATATTAATTTATATAACCCATACCTAACTTAATACCAATGTTTACTTTTTGATAAAAATCATTTACTCAGGAATAAAAATTTGTGCGGTACTAGAAATTTTTACGGGTAATCAAGGGACACTTAAGTGGGCAGATTTACGCAATCCCAAGCCAGCTGGTTAGATAAGCGAGATACGTTAATTTAGTGAGAGCTAATAATTTAAGTCGATTCAGGTTAGTAAGGTAAATAAGGTTGGTTAGGCGGAGGTTATGCGGGAGGAGGGTGGAAGGGGAGATGAGGTGAGGAAGGGTTTGTTATTTTACTTAAAAATATTAATAGAGCTTTTTCAAAATTTAAAGTACTTCAACAAAACTTTAAAGTTAGTGACTGAGTTGATGAATACGGTGAGTAGGATTCGTTGGTAGATTGGATGAAATAAGTTTGGGAGATCCCTACCCCTTAAATCCAGCTGGACTTCAAAAAAAAATTTTTTGGTTAATATCGCTTAAAATCAAGTTATTGTTCATTTTTCAATTTGTCCAGCTGGATTTCCAGCTGGACAGATCCGGCTGGAAAATTAAAAAAAAAAAACTAAGATAAATTTTTTCAAAATCATTGAAAAATGAATAATAACTTGATTTCAAGCAATATTGATTTTCACCAAAAAATTTCTTTTTGGAAATCCAGCTGGAAATCCAGCCTTTATATTGAAACCGAAATCCAGCTGGATAGCCAGCTGGAAATCCTGCTGGAAATCCAGCTGGATTTAAGGGGTAGGGATAAAATACGGTATTTGAATTAAATTAAATTAGTGAGGTCAGTAATGTGGCTAAGATTAAACTAGGTCATGTAGTTGAAGATAAAAAAATTCGAAGTCTTAAGGGGAGTTGCAGAATTTGCGAAAAAAATCATTTAAAATTAAACGAAAACGAAAATAAAAAAACTTCCTAAAGATTCAATAAATATAGATGTATAGCAAATGCTATTAAGATACAAAAATTTACAAAACTGTTTCCCATATTCTGACGTTAATTTTGATCCGATTTTGATGGGGTTGGGCTTAAAAGATATATTAAGATAGTAGCTCCAGCGGTACAGAGCCCTTTTTTCATTTTCATTTTTAATTTTACTGAATCTTCAATTTTTTGTTAAAATGACCCTAATGACTTCGCCTTAATACGGGTGAGAATAGTAAAGAGACTTAGATGGGGTGAGTGATGGTTGTGTGGTTGTGGGCTGGTATGGACATATTAAAATTATAACTTTGGCTCCAATGAAAATTTTCATATAAAATTATGTATGATAAAAAAGGTCTTGAGCTCAGCTTTCTAATTAAATCATTCAAATTTTTATTAATTAGTAGATTACTACAATCGGCTGCGCCTCGGCGGAAAATTACATGTGATCTGAGACATTTCTTATTTTCGTGGCCACGTGTGGTATAGGTACTACTATTTTTCTGCTCGACGCATTTTCTGGCCTCTGAGCGCGCCAGTTTTTGCTACTTCCCGGCCGGAGTGCAGAAAATACTTTTTGTTGTCATGACTCTCATGAGAAGGTGCTGAACAAAGCCGTTTATCAATTAGTCGGTTCAAACGCAACTTAGCAAGCTCTTACTATAAATGAAATACGTTCATCTCATGAAGAATCTGTAAAATAATTTTGAAGAAAATCAAGGTTCGTTTGTACGAGTTTGCAAAATTTGAAAAAAATCTTGATTTTTTTTATCATTCGGCAAATTACTAGAGTAGTTTTCAGGATGGGGAGTATAAGCTAGAGATCTAAGATGAGTCAGATCAAGAATGAATAAGGTGAGTAGGGTTTGTTGGTAGAGTGAGTGAGAGATGAATTGGGAATTATTTACGGTATTTGAAGTAAGTAAAATTAGTAAGGTCAGTAATGCGGCTAAGATTAAAATAGCTCAGGTGGTTAAAGATGAAAGATTAAGTAAGGTTAGTAGGGTTCTCCAAATGGGTGAGATAGTGAAGTAGGTTAGATAGTTAATGTGATTAGGTGAGTGACACTTGTGGGCCGGCAAATATAATAAAGTTTGTAATATTGATCTGAAATGAATCTATTTAATATGCCCGCCATAAGCAAAAGAAGCTCTAAAAAATATTTTTGTGTGTGTAAGATCTAATGAGATGGTTCAAAATACCAGTGGGCTTACTAATATTTTTCTTATGAGTCATCAAAAATTTATGTATGTACCTTACATGAACGCTCTAACTATTTTAAAATTGATTTATAACTTCATTTTTCTATTTTAGATCTATTTTAGCCCTGGATAGATTTTGACTAAAAATTATTAAAAAAAGGAATAAAATTCTATACCTCATGATTTTGCCTAAATAATTAAAAATTTTTCTCTGTAAGTCTGATTTTATGAATCAAGTTATTATGAGTAAGTAAAGTTCAAACTGAACTCTCGTGTCTAATTTTTATTGATTTTGAGCGCTTTAGTCTTTTGATTATTTTACCAAACATAGAGCTTACGTATTGTTTCGATTAATTTTTCTATTCATCAATTATAATTAGGGGGTTGGCGAGCGGAGCGAGCAGGGGGGTACCCCCCCTAGTATATATATATGGGTCATTCCGGAGATTTTTTAAAATTCCTTGCGGAGGGGGGTCGGCAAATATTTTTGGGAATATTTTTCCTTGAAAGTTCTATATAAAACAAGAAGTTTACCGCTTGAGAAAATTTTTTTTTTATGTTGTGCTTGGCGCTGGAATTTTTCAAAGCTCGAAAAAAGGCCTACTTTTACGTCATTTTTTGAAAAATCTAGCTCAAAGCAGAAATAAGATAAAAAGGTGCGGTTTGCAGGAAAATTTTAAGAATAATTAGTAGTTTATGTAAAAAATATGTCGAACAAATTTTTTTTACATTTTACCCCTTTCCCATCGGTTTTAAAAAGAAACTTTTGTCTCTATTTTATAGGTATCTTTCAGCAGCTGTAGCTTCTTTCCTGTGCATTTCTCCTCTATGTACATGATCGTACGGTTTTTAGCTCTTAAAAAGACAAAAAATTTGCGTCCAACCGCGACTCAGTCCGATACTTCATTCTCGAGATACAACTGTTTAAAGATTGCAAGAAATTTTAAAAATGAGTTTTTCGCAATTTTATTATAGCTGCCATACTGTTCTATCATTAATTTTTTAAATTTTTTTTGCATAAAAGTTACTTCTATTTGTATATTAAAAGCATTCAAAATTTCAGGAGGGTGTTTTTTTTTTTATTCCGAGTAATAATGTTTCGAAAAACCTTATTTTTAAGGTTATTTTAAAGCACTTGTGTGGTTATAGAATTCACAACTAGGTTGATTTAATTCTTTATCCAACCATTTTTTATTTTTAATAACAAATAAGATTTACAAACAATTAAATTTTCTTTCATTGAAGCTATTTAGACATTAAACTTTATAAATTATCAAAATAAAAACAGATATTTTACCGTAATAAAAAAAAAATGTTATCAAAAGAAATTGAATTTCGCGCCAAACCGACAGTAGCGCCACACTCAACAAATTGAGTTAAGGTTTGTCAGGAAACCTGACAACTTCACGTTATTTACTTACCGTAGAGTATTAGAGTTGTGTTGACAGTTGTCACCAGCTAGCTTTTTACTTTGTTTTGTAATAATGTAATATTTTATTCAGCAAGTCATTTTTTATCTACTCAATGTTTTAGCGTTTTTTAAAGTGTTTGAAAAAGAAGAAATGTAAAAAAACTTCATCATAACCATGAGTAATGCTACATGTTATATTGGATTTATCACCTAAGAAGAGTGTCACCAACGTCATTACAAAAATCATCCTGATTTAATTAGTTTAAAAGATTTTTCTAATTCTGAAGTGGCTACTCTTGAACTTAGAATTGAAAATACTTTATTGGATCGTGATCGATTTATATGTAACTTTCATCGTAGTCATTACTTGAATTACTACTCAGAAAGGCAAAAAAAATGCTGTGATCCTTTTTCTAAACATAATAAAAGTATTACCGACGGTTTGAAATTAATTACTCTAAATGTTGCGCAAGATTTGAAACTGTCAACAAACACATTTTTAAAACCTGGACAAAAGTTATGTATTTCTTGCTATAAAATGGTTTCTACAATGATTCAGCCTTCAAAAAAAACAAAATTAGAAGAAAATTATCAACTTGTCGAATCTGATGAAAAAAAAGTTGAACCTCATCTATCTCAGAGTAAGTCTGAACCCATGCAGTCTTACAACGAGTCCCAGCTTCAATCTCAATCTGAGTCCCTGACTGAAACCCAGAAATCTAGTGGATCTACATATCAAACGGAGAGTCAAGATAAGCGAGATAAGGAAAAGGAAATTTTTTATCTGTCAAAAATTCTAGAAAGTTTGGATGTTTCTCTTCCTGAGACCGGTAAATTAACAAAACAGCGCCTTGAAAAAAAATTTATTGAATTATTACATGAAGTCAGAAATTAGCATTAAAAATCAGCAATGTCTATAACGTAAATATAAGTGAAAAGATTAATCTCCAGGAAAATATTGCTAATAGTACGAATTTTAAACAAATTATTGAGAATCTAATTATGTTATTCAACCAATCGAATAATAAAGAAAAAATACGTCTACTTACACTACTGCCTGCTACTTGGAAATATTGTCATGTTATTGAACATTTTAATTGTTCAAGATACATCTACAGGAAATCATTAGAATTAAGAGAAAATCATGGTGAGTATCTTAAATCTTTAAAATTTTCTAGAATTGACTTAAAAATAAATTTGTAGTAAATCTATTCTCAATTATTAAAAAAGTTAAAAATTTTGTTTACAAATCAAATTCAAACAGAAATAGTATTTTTAAAATATTTTTCAATATAATATTTACCTTCCCTACAGTTTCTTAATTTTCAAAATATGTTTTCAGGTGTTTGGGCCGAACCAATAAGAACAACATATGAGATGTACTCTTCTGAACTTTTGGAAAACATTCAAAGTTTTTATGGAGACGACAGAAATAGCAGAATTTGTGCTGGTACAAAAGAATGTCTCAGTGTATCTAATCCAAAAACCGGTGAAAAAGAAAAACTTTAAAAGCGGTTTTTATTATATAATCTCAAAGATCTTTATAATAAGTGGGTTGAACTTAGTGATTTTGAAAAAAATTCCTAAACTTACATTGTTTGCAAGTTTGCGCCCGAAAGAATGTGTATTAACAGGAGGGTCAGGCACACACAGTGTGTGTGTATGTATTTACCACCAAAATGTGAAATTAAAATTGCATGCATTCGACTCTAATTTGTCATACGAAGATATTTTTGATGAATGTTTTTGCTCAGTTGATGATAAAAAGTGCATGACACATGCATGTAAAAGATGTCCAGGTAAAAACAAGATTCTTCAAATTTTGCACACCAGTCTTTCTTTTACTAATGACAAAATTACTTACTGTACTTGGAAACCAACTGAAAAAAATGATCCAAAAGATACTTTCGTCAGAACTACCCTTCAAAAAATAAGTGAAAAAAAAAGATACTTTTATCCAAGAAATGGCTACAGAAATTTTTAATTTGACAGAACATCATTACGTAGCTGAAAATCAAAAATTACAATTTGCTGAAATAAAAAAAAATTTAGATTCAAATACTTGCTTAATCATTATGGATTATGCTGAAAACTACTCTTTCATAGCCCAAGAATCAGTTCAAGCATTTTATTTTAACAATATTCAAGCTACATTGCACCCCTTTGGTGTTTATTACAAAATACCAGGCTCAAATCAAATTCTGTTCAAAGGTTTATGTGTCATTAGTGATTGTAATGATCATATTGCTAGTTCTGTCAATAGCTTTCAAGAAAAACTTACTTCTGTACTGAGAGAGGACTACCCATGGTTAAAAAAAATCATATATTTTTCAGATGGGGCACCTAGCCAGTACAAAAACAAATGATTAAATTATTTAGTTAAAATATCAAAATTAATCAATTTATAACCTTTTAATTTTTTCCAGAAATAATTTTGCTAACGTTTGTTTCCATGAGTCAGATTTTGGTTTTTCCCACAACTTTTTTGCCACAAACCACGGTAAGAACGTGTGCGATGGCATTGGTGCTGTTGCCAAACGTATTAGAAAAGCGTCACTGCAAAGATCAGCAGATAAACAGATTACTAGTCCTTTGGATATGTTCAATTATTTAAATGAAAATCATTCTTCAATAAAGTAAGAGGCCTCAGTTTCAAAATTTATATCATACTTAATAATCAATAAGAAGTTTACCAGTAAATTTAGTTTTACAAGCTTTAGGTTAAAATTTGTATTCATAATTTCCTCAGATAATAAACATTTTAATTAGATTTTTTTGTATTCGAGCAACATGCAAGCAAACTTAATTTTCATAATTTTTTTTTCTTTGAGTACATGTCATTTTTTTGAAATTACTAAAAAAATTTCCATTAAAATTTTTCTCACTTACAAAATTTTTTTTTTTGTTAAAAATTGTTGTTAAAAAATCTTGTTCATTATGACTAAAATCTTAGTCATAATTACTTTGAAATAATTTTTTTGTTTGTTATTTTTTATTTTTTATTTTTTTTCAGATACTTATGGGTAGACAAAGAGACTATCAAAATAAGACATCTGTTTTTAGAAAGCAGAATTGAATCTGCTAAGACCATCGTCAACACTACAAAGTATCATTACTTTGAGCCACTTGATGAGACAAGTATGAGAGTAAAAATAACCTCAGACGATACTGAATCTAAAACGGTTAAATTTATAAAATAAATATCACTTAAAAAAGAAACAAAGGTAACGTTTTTGGTCAAAGAATAAGGTCAAATTTTATAAAACATAATTATTCTTAAAAAAATGAATAAAAAAACTAGCTTGCATAGTATAAGTGTAGAATAAAAAATTAACGTTTTAAAGCTTAAATACCTGTTTTTATTTTGATAATTTATAAAGTTTAATGTCTAAATAACTTCAATGAAAGAAAATTTAATTGCTTATAAATCTTATTTGTTATTAAAAATAAAAAATGGCTGGATAAAGAATTAAATCAACCGAGTTGTGAATTCTATAACCACACAAGTGCTTTAAAATAACCTTAAAAATAAGGTTTTTCGAAACATTATTACTCGGAATAAAAAAAAAATACCCTCCTGAAATTTTGAGTGCTTTTAATAGACAAATAGAAGTAACTTTTTATGCCATACCATACCATAATGATGTTTTGTAAAATCTTAAAAACAAATTTTTTTTAGTTCACTTTACTTTGAAAGAATTTATAATTAAATTTACTATTTTCAATAACATGAGTTGTTTTATATAATCATAGGTTGATTATATTTTCACATAAAAATTAAATAAATCAAATTTTTAGATTCTGATAGTCAGATTGAAATGAACTTAGAAGAAATTGCTTGTTAAAAATTATATTGTGAACGAGATTTTTATGTAGCTTTTGTAACTTCTAGGTTAGGTTTATGTCTTCTTAACATGCTAAGATTGGCCCAACCTAGCGCGGTGTCACCGCCAACCTTGCCGCCAACGGTTTTGCCAGGCTTGCGCCGACACTGGCAATGTTGGCGGTTTGCCTGGGCCAGGCATAAGCCAATATTACTTTTTCTGATCGGGAAGGGTTTAGGAGCTTCGGTTATGTTTGGGATTAGAGCGTAGTGGACTGTATGAAAATTAAGGGATAAGATTACCGCGATCGCGAGGGAGTGGGAAAAGGGAAAGAGGAAGGTGTTTTTAAGCACAACACTGTAGTTTTATGCTGCACTTGAACAATACTTTATTAATTTATTAACACTATATGTACAAACGAGGAGAGAGAGCTCGCCGTTTTGGCCGGGAGTCTCTCTACCTCGGTGAAACTAGTTAGAATCGTCGTAGATAATCTACGACGACGGTGAGTCCCGCTTGCGTCACGGTTGCAGCAAGACTGGTGCGGGCGGAAACTGGTCGGTCCGAACGGCTCGGGCGTCGGTCGCTCGAATGACCAATTCCGGGTGAAAAAGAAGGTGGTTAATTTTGAACATTCCGCCCCCTTTAATCGACTGTGGTCGATTAATAATTATCTGCAACATATTAAATAAAAGGTAATATTAAGTAAAAGATAAAAAGATATAAAGTGTAAAAAAAAAGGTAATAGGTTTGAAGTAGCTTGTAAACGTACGAGGGAACGCAGAGGTTTACTAAGTGAGAGTAGTTAGAGCTTGTTTTCTGTCCAACAAAAATCCCTGGGTCGAAAACGTGGTTGAAAAAGGGTGAAGCCAGGAACTGAAGCTGGAGCAGCTCAGGTGGCTGAAGTTTTAAAAATCTAGTCAACGTCTGGACCCAGCAGGGTCCAGGTGACTTGATCGATGTATCTATCGCCGCAGCCTGAACTTTAAATAGCTCAGGTGGCTGTTTTTTTGAGGTTCTATCTGGTGCAAGAACTTGAATCCGTTCAAGTACCCGAGTTTCTGAAAAGCAGCCTGGACTTACGTCGTCGCAGATGGCCGCAGGTTTCTGAGAAAGTTCGCCGTTGCCTGGGCTTTGGATGTCACAGGCGGCAGGACTTCGAGGTTTTTAGCCGAAGCCTGGACTAGAGGTGTCGCAAGCGGCTGAGTTTTAAGGTTTTTAGCCGAAGCCTAGACTAGAGGTGTCGCAGGTGGCTGAGTTTTAAGAAACTGGATGTACGAGTCGTGCACGTCGTCAAAGGTGTCCTGCGTGTAGTAGTACAGGTCTTTGACGAAGTAACCGTGGCCACGATCGACATCTTTGCAGTTTCTTAAGGCTTTATCATTGGTTGAAAATTCTTGCCAAAGTTGTTTTAGGTGCACGATGCGAGTTTCAGCCAACTCGCGAGTCATGATCCTGGCTCCTTTGGCTTCGAAAACTACAAAATGGGTATCAATCCGAGTTTGGATTTTATTTCGGAGGGTTATGAAGTGTGCAAACGAAGCTGAGGTGTTCATGTTGCAGCTTTGAATTGATATTTCATAGATAAATCAATGGTTAAAGTTATTAACAACTTTTTATTTGGACAGCTGAAAAGCGAGAATTCAGCTGGGTAAAGTTAGATTTGGTTCTGGCTAATTAGTTAAGGTGAGTGTTTGACTGGATTAGCGCTGATTTGAGGTAGGTGATTGAAAAGCGAGTGTCCAACCTGATTGGTGTGTAAATTATGAAGAGTCAGTCAACGTGACTACTATAATTTTAGGTTGGGTAGCTGAAAGACGAGTGTTCAGCTGTTCTAGTGAGCAATTTGAAAATTAAAAAGCGGGCGTTTAACTTTGAAAATTATTTTTTTTAATGAATTCAATAGGATAGAATTATAGAGTGGAATAATTCAGTGGGTGGCGAGAATAAGCTTGTCAAACTGTATATTTCCGCCCCCTTTAATCGACTGCGATCGATTAATTGTAGATAGGAATTATAGATGATGATTCGGGTAGATGTGCGATTAAAAAGCGATCGTCCTATTGGCTAAGCTAGTGAAAGGTAAATAAAAGAGTATTTTGGGTTTGAAAATATTTCCAGGTCGAATTGGTTAAAGCGAGCGTTCAACTGAATTGACTCGTGGAGAATAAATCAAATCATTGGGTTGAGTTGGTGTGTACAATTCAGTTTGGAGGCTGAAAATAGGTATAGAGGATCTAATTTCGAAGTAGTTGAGAAGCTGCAAGCTGGGTGTCGCTTGTGAAACGTAATTCAATAAATTCTGAGGCAGGGCTCAGGTTTGTTTGACGCGATCTTAAAACTACTATATTAAAATATTTACAAGGGTTTTTGTCAAGTTACTGGCGTTGATCTAAACAGAAATCCAGGTCTTACAGTGATGCAGCTGGCTGGAAGTAACTGTTTGATCTGATCGATGAGGTAATTTAACAAATTCAATTTTATAAAATTATAAGGGTGATTTTATGGCTGTAGTCGTTGACCGGTGATTGTTCAACTGGGCAAGTGTGTGAGACACAATGAATTAGATTTGGTTTGAATTTGTTTGGTTAAGTTGAGTTGACTTGGGCAATTCAAGTTGATGATAGGGTGTAAAGGGCCTACTAACAACTGCTGTGCCACGTTGGTGGCTGGAATAGACGACACTAGCAAAATAACTAAGATTTTACACTCTGGGATTTTCAAAAATTCAGTTGATGATCCTAGCAAATTTGGATGATTTATTCTTGGGCAAGGTTAGGCTATTAAATATAAGTTTGATTTAGATTTTAAATACATAGAACACAAGTAAGAACTAAAATCAATTGGGTGGTAATGTTAAATTGTAAAAAATGATTTTAATGTGATAATAAATTTTCACAAAATGAGTTTGAAACTCATGGCTTTTCAAAGCTTGATAAATTATTGATGAAATTTATAAGCTTTAGCTTGTTTAATAACAAGAGTTGGTTGCACTCTTTGATTTATGGCAATAAATATAAACTTTAAAAAAATATTAATTTTCAAAGGTATTTAATTTTAACTATAAGGTAAACAAGTTTTAGGTTAACTTTGTGGCTGAGTGAAAGAAAAAGGTAAACAAATAAAATCTTAGGTTAAGAAAAAAGTAAACAAAAAGGTTACTTTACTCTGAAGCGTAGTAGCTAAACAGAAAAACAAAGGTTATTACACGGAAAAAAAAAAAATCTGGTGTACGCAGCGCTGGATTAGCGATGAGGGCATCGTGGACTACTCGCGGTGGTTCCACCGCTGAATCGTCGATGAATCCACCGCTGAAGCAGCGGTGGAAAGTAGTCTAGCTAGCGCGCGGTGGAGTCCTGTCTTACCGACACCGGCGGCCGCTCAGGCGCTCACGAGCTCTGCAGAAAGCCCATCCGCTATTTCATAAATCCTATCATTTTTTACCTATTTGGTATGTCGCTTTTAAACTTTTCACAAAACTTCTTCAAAGTATAGTGAAAAACTTCTCTGCTTAAAGTTTTTTCAACTCTTAATTTTTATGCTTGCTTTTTTAATCCAAAGTTTTAGGCTAAAAAAGTTAATTTTTTATTTTTAATTGTTAATAAATCGACTTTGGAGTACTTTAAAAATATCTGAACCGTTCTATTGACAGCACCTTTATGTAAATTTAATTTAAAATTTAATTTACATATAGGCGCTGTGAGTGTAGAATTATTTCTTGTTTTCAACATTAAAGCATATGTATTATTTATAATTTAAAAAAAATGTTTGTTTTTTTTTTTTCATTATAATGTCGGAATACACACACAATCTGCTTGTATTTGTATAAATAAGAAGTTATAAATAATATATATTCAGTACAGTAGAAGTTTTCAACAAAAAAAAAATAACCAACGATATTTTTGCGGTTTTTTGCTCTACTTGCGGTTATTTTTTTTATAAAATTTCAGATAGCTGATCCGTCTTTTATTAATATTGGTTTTTAATTTTTGATTAGTGAAGTGGTTTTAGCCTTCTATTAAAAAAAAATATATATTTATTTTTTTCCGGGAATCATTCATTACACTATAACTTTTATCTTAAAAAAATTAATTAAATTTTTTTACTTAAAAAAATTTCATCAACTAAAAAAATTAGTTTTAATCAATAAAGTATAACTTACTTGTTACCTATGACAGAGTATATAAACAAAAACCAACAAATGCACCAATCACATACTAAAAAAATCAACAAAGGGCGAAGTCGAACAAGCCTCATCAAAAAATTATGTAAACAAATTTTTTGGTTAGGTCTACTAAACAGTTTTAATCTTTTTTGAAATATACGAATATATATAATATACTATACAGAAATATGTATATACAATTTCTAATTTTCAAAACACACATATTTTTATAAGATTAAGCTGTCGTCAACGTACAATCAGCAGGTAAATGAGATGCGCCTGCAGAAGGCTGAGCGGCCGCCGGTGTTGGTAAGACAGGACTCCACCGCGCGCTGGCTTGACTACTTTCCACCGCTGCTTCAGCGGTGGATTCATCGAAGATTCAGCGGTGGAACCCACGCGAGTGGTCCACGATGCCCTTATCGCTAATTCAGCGCTGCGTACACCAGATTTTTTTTTCCGTGTAGTTTCAAGAAAAACTAGAAAAAGTAAATTGGGTCGGACACACCAGATCCGTTGTTCCATCGACGCCTCGAGTACTGCTGCGGATGAGCTCCTGTATGGTTGCGCGATGAAGTGAACTGGTCGCCGAGCTGCTGCTTGGTAGCGAACAGCTGGCTGGTCTGACCGCTGCTTCCTCGGGCTGCGTTGCTTTCCTGTTGTTCCAGGCCGTCTCGCCGAGTGAAGGCAGTGGTCCTCGTGGTTGGAGACCTGGTGCAGTTGATTCGCGCTGCACGCAGAAACGAGGTGCTAACACTTGTTAGCTGCTGCAAGTTTCTCACTGCTGATACGCACAGCGAGTTGGTATGTGACGTGGACGGGGCCAGGCCGTTGTCCGTCTCACTCGCTCCTACGACGACCGCTTGCTGGTGCGCGGTGGTGATGCGCGCACCACTTGTCGCCACTGGGTCTTCTTCTTTGCGAAGAGTAAAAATGGCTGTCGCGCAAAGTGACGGCGTGGCTATTTTAGGGTTTTTTCACTCTTTCAACTTGTGTAGCACTTACACTCGCGTCGCGGTCACTGGTATTATCCGGGTCGATTAGGACCAATGTTTGGGATTAGAGCATAGTGGACTGTATGAAAATTAAGGGATAAGATTACCGCGATCGCGAGGGAGTGGGAAAAGGGAAAAAGGAAGGTGTTTTTAAGCACAACATTGTAGTTTTATGCAGCACTTAAACTATACTTTATTAATTTATTAACACTATATGTACAAACGAGGAGAGAGAGCTCGCCGTTTCGACTGGGAGTCTCTCTACCTCAGTGAAACTAGGTAGAATCGTCGTGGCGCGTGGTTGCGGCGTCACGGTTGCAGCGAGACTGGTGCGGGCGGAAAGTGGTCGGCCCGAACTGCTCGGGCGTCGGTCGCTCGAATGACGAATTCCGGGTGAAAAAGAAGGCGGTTAATTTTGAACAGGTTAAATAAATTATTAAATTTTTTGCTTCCTTAAATTTAGTTTCAGGATTTTCGTGTTTGTTTAGTAATTTTTTTTAATTTGTTTATTAATAACAGTTGAAAAATAACCTATAATAAATATCGCTTGAAAAATATTGAATTTTTTTTTTCTTTCTTACTGCACCTTTATTAACTATTATTTCTTTGTAATTTTTTTTTACAATTTACTCAAATACAACAATATTAAACTTTTTTCATTAATTTATTATTTTTTTTAAAATAATTTTTATTATTTTATATGATATTTATTTATTTTAATAAATCGATGCAGTTTTATTAAAATTATTTTTACATTTAATGTATTTATCTTATATAAATTATCTGTATAAAAATTCATTTTCAAATACATTATTTATTATAAATTAACTTTTTCAAAACAAAATTTAAATTTGGCGCGAGAAAGTGCGTTCCATCGGCCGCCCCGCGCGCGGCGCGTTTTCATGCGCGCAAGGGGTCTTAACAATCAGCGTGCCACTCCTGCTGCATCGGCGACTAACCTACAGATTTCGTTTTTATGGATTTTCATGTTTTTTGAAATCATATTTCGTGCAAACTGTTTCTTTTTGTGCTCTAAAGATACTTGAGAATATTTACTATAACGCTAAATAGCCTTTTTTTTAATTTTGGTGATACTTTTTTTTTTTAAGAATATTTAATATTTCTACCATCAACCAGCTTTGACTTTGCCTGACAAAAAATAATTTTTTATTAAAAAAATTTTTTTGTCCCCTTCTAACCGTTGCTCCTGGAACCTTAGAGTTATTAGAAAATAATTTAAAAAAACCAAAAAATGATTATCTTAGGACAAGTGGTACTGTCAGCAATTCTTTCACGATCTTCACAAAATTGTGTATATCATTTGATTGGTACACACAAAAGGAAGTTTTTTGCCAAGTTTTAGGTATGTAAATCTAAAATTGTCCGTACGATACTGGATAAATGAATTGTTTTTTTTTTTTTTTTTTTTTTAACCAATTTTTAGAGTTTCTTAATCTTTAGCCTTCGTTTTCACGGGTAAAAATTCATCTTATGACAAAGTTGCCCCGCAAATTATTTGTTCACTTTTGTACGAAGTTTTCAAAAACATGAGTCTTTTGGAACTTGTTTTTGTAACATGCGTTTTTAATTTTCAACGTTTGTTTTACTCAATATTAAATTCATGTAAAAAGTATTTTTAGAATATGGTTTGAAAAAAATAAAAAATTATTTTTGTGGAAAAGTATAAGAGGCTTTATAGTTCAAGGCGGTACGTTATTTTTATTTATTTTTTTTAAGTTAAGTTTTATTTTCTGCGTCAAAAGGCGCATACCGAATTCATTCAGTTTTTTTAAGATAATATAAACTCCGCTCCCACCTACCCGGCTTTAGAGAGGCTCAAAAAGAATTTTTTTAAATACCTAAAAATCGTAAAATTACCTGCTTTTCCTTAATAAGTGGTCAAAAAGAAGAATTCCTATTTAATAAAAGGGATTTGGGCTATGGTTTAAAATATTCATTTCATTCATTTTATTTCAATTGTTTTAAAGATCCGATTTGAAGATAGATGTTATAATTTTAAAAAAATAGTAATTAAAAACATGTTGAAGATTTAAATATAATTTAAAAACGAAACAAGTAAAATATTTTTATTTATATATTATACAATATTTTTATATATTATTCTATGAAACCTCTTATACTTTTCCACAAAAATGATTTTTTTTTTTTTTTAAACCATATTCTGTAAATACCTTTTACATGAATTGAATATTGAGTAAAACAAACATTAAATAATAAAAACAATATAATTTTTCCTCTTTTTACGTAGGATCGATACCTAAAGTTGACTTATCAAAAAAAATTTATATTCACCGTTTCTTAGCAATTCAGTAAACTCCAAGTTCCAAAAGACACATGTTTTTGAAAACCTCGGACAAAAGTGAACAAATAATTGGCAGGGCAACAAAAAACTAAGAATTTTTACCTGTGAAAACTAAGGTTAAAGATTAAAAAACTCTAAAAATTGGTTAAAAAAAAAAAAAAAAAAACAATTCATTTATCCAGTATCGTACGGATAATTTTAGATTTACATACCTAAAACTTGGCAAAAAACTTCCTTTTGTGTGTACCAATCAAATGATATTTACATATTTTGTGAGGATCGCAAAAGTATTGATGACAGTAGCAGTTGTCTTAAGGTAATCATTTTTTGTTTTTTTTTTTAATTATTTTTTAATAACTCTACCAACGCGCATCCGGCCTACTGCATGCCCTCGCTTGCGCTCGGGCCGCAACATAGCGGCCGGCTGCGTGTCGGGAGTACATTTCGTTCTTTTGGCTTTAATCGGAGGAAATCAAGTTATTTTTTGTGATAAACGGACTTTAAAAAAGTGCATATATCCCTCAAGACTAAAGTTAGCTAAGGACTTGACTTCGTCTTGGGCTGCAAAGACAGCGGGCCTCCACATCAAACTTTAGTCCCTCTGGGAATCATATAACATTTTGGTCCTAAACTAACTTTTAAAGGGATGTCACTGGGTACAGCGACATTTCGGGAACTAACTTGCACTCTAATCTGTATGCGCCCTTCTAACATGCTGTTAAGTTCTTGTTGACCGATAGTTATTTTTCTTTTTTGTTTCATAAATCCATATCTAAAATCGACCAACTTTTCGACTTTTACCTATGTATAGTCCAGTACCGTTAATATTTTTAGTGGAGAAAAATATAATCAAGTAACTGACTGTGCAAATCTGTAGTGTAAATGATACTGATTACTGGAAAAATAATTTAAGGTGATTTCAGTTAATGAAAAAATTGGGTTGGGTTTTTAGGAGTGAAAAATGGTTTTCATGGTTTATTGGAAAAACTACTCATTCGATCAAAAAAGTTTGAGTATAAAAGTTGTAGATAATAAAAAAATCTACAAATTTTGTTCCAACAATTTTTTTACATAACCTCAAAATTTCCGAGAAAAAAGCAAATAACGTTTTTTTTCGTTTTTTATTTTTCGTGACCACAAAAATTGGTTAAATTTAATAAAATTTGGCTTAAGTTTAGTATTTTGTATGCAAAATAAGCGTTTTTTTTTGGAAAAAAAATATTGAGTAGTTTCTGAGAAATTCATAAAAAAAGTCAAAAATTTTTTTTTTCATCTGCCCTTTAACCCAGCAAAGTGGTTGAAAAAAATTTTGGTTGGGCTCATTTTTTTCCTCTAATATGCAACTTTGAAAAAAAAAGAAAAAAAAATACGTTTACTGAGGAAAAAATATTAGAAAACACGAAAAACTGAAAAATTGATGTTTTAAAACTGCATTTTTGATCATAATTATTGTTTCTGTTATAAATTTTTTATTGTTCATCATTATTTACGGTTGAATTTAGTATCAAATGTTGACTATAATTTTTTATGAAAAATTACATTACTATAAAATGAACACAGCGATGGTAAGTGTATAAAATAACTTGAAATCATTGAAAGTTGGAAAATTGAAAGTTGGAAAATTGAAATTTATAAAAACAAAGGTATTAGTGAGGCGGGTTTGTATTAAAAAAAATACTTGTTTCTTTGATAAGTTTAAGTTAAATTTTTTTAATCAAAACTTTAGAAAATAATCATTTTAAGAATTTCTTTAGTCTACAACTGTCTTGTCAGTAATATTAATATAAAGAGGTTATTTATAAATTACAATTGGTATTGAAAAAAAAAAAAAATACAAGTTACTTATCAGATTATTTATCAACTAATTTTTAAAACAAATTACATATTTACATAATACTTTCAGAGTAAAGAGTGTAAACATAAGCATTTAAACTCGAGAAACTACCACTAACGGAAGGAGCTGCTATTGAGCATAACAATAGAGTTTATTTTCAGATTCAACAGTGGTTTGGGGTTCAAAAATCTGCGATAGAATGGGGCTGGAAGCACGATGCAAAAAACAATTTAATTCCCCAATTCACAGCAGATAAGTTAATTTCTGATGACTTACTTAAAAAAATTAGCTGCAGTTGTAAGACTGAGTGTGAAAAATAAAGCTGTGGTTGTCGCTAGCATAGTCTAAAGTGTACTAGTTTATGTACTAACAAGGAGAGGACCAGACATTTGGGTCATGGATTTGGCTAAAACTTGGTATATGGGCTCCAAATATAACAAAAAGAAATCTCCAAGCGTTAGTTTCTCTGAATGGGCCTTTTAAAGTCGAGCTCCCTCTACACCCCATGTTAAAAGATCAGCGTTTTACCAGACATTTGGTTCATAGATTTGGCTAAAAATTGGTATATGGGCTCCAAATATGCCAAAAAGAAATCTTTAAGCGTCTGTTACTCTGAATGGGCCTTTTAAAGCCATGTTCCCTCTACACCCCATATTAAAAAATCAGCATTTTTCAATAAAAAGATGTTTTTGACCTGATTTTCAAAAAAATATTGCTCAGACCCTATTACACTTACAGAATTCTGGAGCCTTGCATTTTTTTCGTCTTTCCAAGTACTTTCTGGAAAAAATTATTGAAAATTTTTTTTTATGTAATAGACCATGTAAAATTGAGATATTCAAAATGAAAAAATGACGAAAAACATCTTAATTTTACATGGTCTAATACATAAAAAAAATCTTCAATAATTTTTTCCAGAAAGTACTTGGAAAGACGAAAAAAATGCAAGGCTCCAGAATTCTCTAAGTGTAATAGGGTCTGAGCAATATTTTTTTTAAAATCAGGTCAAAAACAGCTTTTTATTGAAAAATGCTAATTTTTTAACATGGGTTGTCAGGGGCGTTATTTCCCTTATGAAGCCTGAAACCCCCCAAACCCTGGGCGCCAAGTTCGATAAAGGATCGATCGGTCATTCCCCAAGCCTTAAACTCCCAAATACCCTGGGCGCCCGAGTTCAACAAAAAAACTGATCAGCTATCCCCCAAGCTCTAAACCCCCAAATACCCTGGGCGCCCGAGTTCAATAAATAATCTGATCAGCTATCCAACAAGATGTAATCATCCAAATACCAAGTTCAATAAATAAACTGATCAGCTATCCCCAAGCTTTAAAACCCCAAATACCCTGGGCGCCCAAGTTCAACAAAAAAACTGATCAGCTATCCCTCAAGCTCTAAACCTCCAAAACCCTAGGCGCCCGAGTTAAAAAAAAAAAAACATATCAGCTATCCCCCAAGCTCTAAACCCCCAAAACCCTGGGCGTCCAAGTTCAACAAAAAGACTGATCAGCTATCCCCCAAGCTCTAAACCCTCAAAACCCTGGGCGTCCGAGTTAAAAAAAAAAACTAATCAGCTAGCCCCCAAGCTCTGGACCCCCAAAACTCTGGGCTTCCGAGTTCAACAAAAAAACTGATCAGCTATCCCTCAAGCTCTAAACCTCCAAAACCCTGGGCGCCCGAGTTAAAAAAAAAAAACTTATCAGCTATCCCTCAAGCTCTAAACCTCCAAAACCCTGGGCGCCCGAGTTCAACAAAAAAACTGATCTGGCCTCAAAGAACACAAAGAAACAAAGAAACTGAAGAAACAACAAAGAAACTGAGCTAGCCTCCAAGCTCTAAACCCCCAATACTGTCGGGGTGTTTTTTTTTTTTTTTTTCAATTTTTACATTTTTACCAGAAGTTTGAAAATTTTTACCTCAAATTACGCCATTTTAGGGCCACCATTTAATTAAAAATAAAAAATTTAAAAGAGTGGCTCGACAGCACCTAGAAAAACTTATCCTTTCACTAAATCTTCTTTCCAATTGTGTTTCAGATAAGCCAGTGCCAAGTACGAGTGGCCACCGCAAATAACTTTTTTTGAAAGGTCTCGCCGAAAATTGCCTGCCAGAGACTCAAATCTTAATATTTTTACCTCAAAATTGGACAAAAGCTTCTTTCAATGTTACTTAATAAAGTACTTTATTTTACAATAAACTTGGTTTGCTTGATTTCATTTTAAAAATCGTCAAAAAAAGCGTTTTTTTCGCTCGTTTGACCATACTATCCCCTTAAAGCTTGGGGGATAGCTGATCGATCATTTGAGATTGAGATCGATCATTGAGGGATAACTGACCGATTATTTATTGAACTCAATGCCCAGGGTTTTGGGGACTAAGAGCTTGGGGGATAGCTGATCAGTTTTTTTGTTGCACTCGGGTGCCCAGGGTATTTGGGGGCTTACAGCTTGGGGGATAGCTGATCAGTTTTTTTGTTGAACTCGGGCGCCCAGGATTTTAGGGGTTTAGAGTTTGGGGGATAGCTGATCAGTTTTTTTGTTGAACTCGGGCGCCCAGGGTTGTAGGGGGTTCAAGGTTTGAGTTTTCTTTTTTTTATGAATTAGGTACTGAACTGTTCAGAGTTAAAAAATATTGGGATTAGGGGGGGGGGGGGGGGTCGAACTTTATCCAGACCCGGGCCCAAAATGTAATAACGCCCCTGTGAGGTGTAGAGGGAACATGACTTTAAAAGGCCCATTCAGAGAAACTGAGGCTTGGAGATTTTTTTTTGTTATATTTGGAGCCCATATACCAAGTCTTAGCCAAATCCATGACCCAAATGTCTGGTCCTCTCTTTGTTAGTACATAAAATAGTACATTTTAGACTATGCTGGCGACAACCACAGCTTTTTTTTTCACACTCAGTCTTACAACTGCAGCTAATTTTTTAAGTAAGTCATCAGAAATTAACTTATCTACTGTGAATTGGGGAATTAAATTGTTTTTTGCATCGTGCTTCCAGCCCCATTCTATCGCAGATTTTTGAACCCCAAACCACTGTTGAATCTGAAAATAAACTCTATTGTTATGCTCAATAGCAGCTCCTTCCGTTAGTGGTAGTTTCTCGAGTTTAAATGCTTATGTTTACACTCTTTACTCTGAAAGTATTATGTAAATATGTAATTTGTTTTAAAAATTAGTTGATAAATAATCTGATAAGTAACTTGTATTTTTTTTTTTTTTTCAATACCAATTGTAATTTATAAATAACCTCTTTAAATTAATATTACTGACAAGACAGTTGTAGACTAAAGAAATTCTTAAAATGATTATTTTCTAAAGTTTTGATTAAAAAAATTTAACTTAAACTTATCAAAGAAACAAGTATTTTTTTTAATACAAACCCGCCTCACTAATACCTTTGTTTTTATAAATTTCAATTTTCCAACTTTCAATGATTTCAAGTTATTTTATACACTTACCATCGCTGTGTTTATTTTATAGGAATGTAATTTTTCATGAAAAATTATAGTCAACATTTGATACTAAATTCAACCGTAAATAATGATGAACAATAAAAAATTTATAACAGAAACAATAATTATGATCAAAAATGCAGTTTTAAAACATCAATTTTTCAGTTTTTCGTGTTTTCTAATATTTTTTCCTCTGTAAACATATTTTTTATTTTTATTTTATTCAAAGTTGCAGATTAGAGGAAAAAATGAGCCCAACCAAAATTTTTTCAACCACTTTGCTGGGTTAGAAGGGCAGATGGAAAAAAAAAATTTTTGACGTTTTTTGTGAATTTCTCAGAAACTACTCAATATTTTTTTTCCAAAAAAAACGCTTATTTTGCACACAAAATACTAAACTTAAGCCGAATTTTATTAAATTTAACCAATTTTTGTGGTCATGGAAAATAAAAAACGAAAAAAAAAGTTTTTTGCTTTTTTCTCAGAAATTTTGAGGTTATGTAAAAAAATTGTTGGAACAAAATTTGTAGATTTTTTTATTATCTCCAACTTTTATATTCAAACTTTTTTGATTGGATGAGTAGTTTTTCCAATAAACCATGAAAACCATTTTTCACCCCTAAAAACCCACCCCATTTTTTCATTAACAACTGAAATCACCTTAAATTATTTTTCCAGTAATCAGTATCATTTATACTACTGATTTGCATAGTCAGTTACTTGATTATATTTTTATTTTTTAGCAGTAACGGTACTTATCTGCCGTGAGGGTCGATCTGACTATCTTACCTAGCTGTACCCTTTCTATAATTCAATAAAGTACAATAAAAGTTCTTTCTCAGTAGTTTCATTAAGTACATACCAAGTACAGTATCTATAAACTCAAAAAAAAAAAAATTTTTTTTTGGTACTTAGGAAAGTATTTGATAGTTTTGGAAATTTCGGTCACAGACTCCAATGATTTCAGATGAATATAATTTTTACTTACTTTTGAAATTTTTTCTTATTTATTAAAATTTTGTGTGCTAACATATTGCTACACAAAGTGGAAGACTGAGGCGCTGTGAGGCACTGGAAAAAAAGTGCTTAAAGGCGATGGCACGAACTCGCGGGATGCGGGAAATCCTGCGTCCCGTGTCCCACGTTTTGCTTTCACACCAAAGACGCACGACGCGGGACGCAGGACGCGGGACGCAGGATTTCCCGCATCCTGCGAGTTCGTGCCATCGCCTTAAGTTCCGATATTTCTGACCAAAATAACGCGTATTTGAGGAGTTTTTGGCTCTTCCTCGCTGTACCTCACGGAAAAAAATTATGCCCTTCAACTATATAATATAGTAAGAAATGAATAGGTAGATAGTACTGATGCAGCTCATCACCAGAGCTCTTAAAGTAACTCGTGCACTGCTCTGCCACACACTCGGTCCTTTAAATAAGCCTTGTTGACAATGCTGCGTGCGTAGAATAGTATACTACAATTTTGAACACTCATAGCTTTATATCAATTTTAAATTGCAGAACGACCTTAAAGATGAGAGGCGCAGAGCACAAATGTCGGCGGCACGGCAGGTTTTAGAACGTAGCACTATGATGCTGCTGACATCGAGCAAAGCTTGCTTAAGACATCTTGAATGTCCTTTTGCGAAGGAGAATCGAGATACTGTTTTTTGCCAGATGAGGAGAGCCATGGACCTCATTCATTATGTCGTTAAAGATGGCGTCCTTGATTGTAGCGAAACTACATATTCTAATTCACAAGTAATTTTTCAAAAGTTTTATTTAATGTCAAGTTTTTGTTCTAATAACTTGAAAAAAAAAAAATTTTATATAGTTAATAATTTCTTTTTCAGAGTTCGCAGCAGGAAGATTGGGAAAGTAGTACCGTATTTTCTGCTTTGAAGCAGTTTGAAAGGCTAGTAGAGTCTACCCGGATGACCTTATTGAGTGCTGGCTGTAGAGATACCTTGACCGCAGCGCTGGATATCGTAGTTGAGCGCACCCAGGATTTTACGGATAGTGCTTATACGAGTCATGAGCATAGAGAAAATATTTTACTACTCTGTGACAGGGCAAAACTTGAACTTAACACGCTGCTTAGAGTTGGAAATAACATGGTAAATTATAATGCAATCAATTCTGTTGAGTGTCCATACGTGTATGCCATATTTGTACCACGCGTAAATTTTTTCAAAGCATACATTTTTTAAGTTTATAAATAATAAAATAAAATTATTTGTCATAAGTAAGGCAAAACCCTGGTACTAAAATAAATTACTTGGGAAAAAAAGGATCAACGTTATAAAAAAAGTAAATTTTGAAATTTTTTGAACATTTCTTAAACACAAGCTATTTTCTAACTACTTCAATCAACTTACCGTAGTATCAAAGCTTTTTTGGCTTGAGACGGTCAGCTTCTTTTGCGGTTTTGACCTAAAAGAATTTCTTTAGCGTTCTGTGGTCAAAAGCCTTAGGTTTTATTTATTAATTATTGAATTTATTATGCGTTAATAAAAAATTTTCATATCGATTTTTTTTTTAATTTTTAGAAAACAAGGTTTTTATTTTACCGAAAATGTTATTTATCAGTTCTGTATCAATACAATATGAATTTGATTTTAAATTGTAATTAGGTGAGTAACAAATTTGAAACAATCACTGTAAAATCCATGATTCTATAAAAGAAAGTTTTCGAGTATTTTTTTTTGTTCCCGTTTTCACCCTCGCCGCGCCCGGGTGCTAACTTTACGGTACGCGAGACGGCTGACTTTGCACCACTTGTATCGTCATGTACTATTTTAGCTTCCGCTGGTACTACAACTTCTTTTCGTTTAATCAGTATTCGCACCAAGTATTTAAACTGATTTTTTTTGTTTTTTGTTTTTTTTTTTTTTGTAATAGTATAGACAATTGCAAGTTATATGATTTTGGTAAACCTCAATTTTACAAATTTTAGAACGCCAACTGCAGAAACTCTTGAACATTCTCCATTTCCCTGTCTGGCGTTCAGCATCCTGAAGAAGCTTTGGTTAAAGAGGGATATTTGATTTCAAAGAGGTGCAAAAGTACTACACATATTTGTGGGTAATACGTTCAAGCACGGGAACTTTTTTTGGAACTCGCTGATAAGCTTGTGTTCATAATGGAAATAAAATCGTTGAAATTTCATAATTAAAGACACAGCTTACAGATTTTTCGTCTCTACTCTCAGATCATTAATTGACCACATACACATTGTGTAAAAAAAAATGGCCCAACTGGCAATCTATCTCTTATTTTTTATAACACTGTTCGTAGCCTTCACTTCATTCTTTATAAAAAAGAGGACTAAAATAGCTCCCTCGTACCAGTTTAGCAGGCAGACTAATCACTCATTATCGAAATATTCAATTAAATCAAGTACCTGTCTCTCTTTACTTTTTTTTTCTTTTTTTCAGAAACAGTACGAATGCTTTTCTAAATATTCTTTTGCTGGGCAGTAACTGCAACTCTAAAATATCTTCTCTCAGCTCTGCGCGCGAATTTGACTTATTAATCAATTGCAAGTATTTATCAACGTTACTTATTATGTGAAAAAAACACACACGCACCTAAAACATATGTAAATTCATTAGTTGTAGATTCAGCAGCATCAACCAGCAAAGTTGTAGGCTTTCAATCTGAAATCGATTTTTTTAAAGCTTCAAAAAGAAATGCAAAACCTTCTCTGGTTTCTCCCTTGGTGAATGGGTAGAACACATTATTTGTATCAGTTGTGCTGGCTAGAAAAAAAGGAAAACCTTGTCATGTCAGTTAACAGGTTGCGTCGGTTTGAACTAATTTTTTAGCTTTTTGTGAAAGCAACAGCAGTCTTCGAGTAGAAATTACTTTTTTTTATCAATGTCAAACAAATGTCAAGGTCAAACGACTTAACAATTATGCAAAAGTCAAAGACATAACATACATCGTCATCAAGAGGTATCTGAATCCTTTTGTTACACCAGTTTCTTATTTCAGTCGCTGACACAGAGGAAAAGTCATTTCCAGTTCAAAGTTTCCGGAAAAAGCTAACGAGTTTTGATTTTGCAGGCTTGGTCATTTTCTTTTGATAAATAAAACTTAATAAAGCGTTGGGTTTTTTAATTCCTTCTTCTGTTTTTTGAACGAATTTTTTTGAACGAACAGATTTATTTAGGGGCCTAATCCCGAATTCGATTCTCATCATGGTTTTTGTGGTCATTTTGGTTCGAAATAAAGTCGTTAAATGACTCGAATTGTGGTGCAGCAAATAAATCCTAGCTGAACACTGTTGCTCTGAATTTAAGTGCAGTACAATGTACTTGACTCGTCTACCTAATAAGCACCATAAAAAATTATTTTATTGAATGAACAGAGAAATATACATTTTTACCTGGTTGCATCATGTGTGATGTATTAGTATAAGTGTTGAAGGCGTCAGCACAATTCGAGTGTGAGCCTCAAAGCACCGACATACACGGCAGTTGCAATCCAGCCTTACTCAGTAAATAGTGTACTAGACTTAAGCTTATTGGGAAATAAATGTATTTATTATGAGAAATATCAAAAAGTTATTTCTCAAATCTGATCATGGAAACGGCACGTTTCCACACTCAAAACACGGGTGGAAACAGGCCTTTTTCACCACAGTTTTTGTTCCCATGGAAAAATCATGAACGATGCTGTTAACAGATTTTCTAATCAACAACCTCAAAAATATAATGATTAAAAATTAGATGATTTTGGTAAAAACGTTTGTAAATAATTTCAATAAAAATATACTTTAAATTGTTGTATAAAACAATCAAAACAAATTTTTTTTTTTGTAAAATTCAATAATTTTTTAAATTAAAAAATTACTTTTTTCAGTTTGGAGGTTGGATTTAAAAAAATGAAATAATATGGTTATTCACAAAAAATTTAGTGCACTACGCGCGTGGGAATCAGAATAAACACTAAAATTTTAAAAATAATTCATACATACAGAAAAAACGCGCATGTGGGTAAAAAAAACAACCAGTAGCATAATAACATTAAGCATAACACACTGTGTGCTACGCGCACGCAGTAAAAGAGTGATGAAAAACAAATTTGAACAACTTTTATTTATTAAAAACTAATGAAATTCTAATGTTAAAAATTTACTGGTAGAAATGACAGCTTTAGGTATACATTAGCCTGGACGTTAATTTTTTTTTTTTCTTTTTTTCCACGTTCGCTGGGCAAATTTTGGTTCTTTGTACCAAAAAAAGCATGCGCAAACATTGACATAAGCATTTTGACCAATTTTTCCCGACCCGCAAGGCACTTGAACTTTTCCATAAGATTTACACGTAAAAAAGTGGTCAAAATGTTTATTTCAGCTTACCAGGGTGAATATTATAAAATTTTTTTTTACGATAACATTGTTCTATGTATATTTTCCCGCTGAATCCGATGGAACCATTAGTTTTTGTCTATTCGATGACGAAAAATTATTTTAAGCCAAAAATACGAAAATTCGACGAAAAATTGGTGAAAAATCGCGTTGTTTTTCTAGTAAACCGATTAAAATCATGAAAAAAAATTTTTTGACTACGTTTTTCTATGTAAATTTTCCCGCTAAATCCGATGAAACCATTAGTTTTTGTCTATTCGATGACGAAAAATTATTTTAAGTCAAAAATACGAAAATTCGACGAAAAATTGGTAAAAAATCGCGTGTTTTCCAGATAAAAACGATTAAAATCACTAAGAAAAATTTTTTGACTACCTTTTTCTATGTAAATTTTCCCGTTGAATCCGATGGAACCATTAGTTTTTGTCTATTCGATGACAAAAAATTATTTTAAGTCAAAAATACGAAAATTCAACGAAAAATTGGTAAAAAATCGCGTGTTTTCCAGATAAAAACGATTAAAATCATTAAGAAAAATTTTTTGACTACATTTTTCTCTGTAAATTTTCCCGCTGAATCCGATGGAACCATTAGCTTTTGTCTATTCGATGACGAAAAATTATTTTAAGTCAAAAATACGAAAATTCGACGAAAAATTGGTAAAAAATCGCGTGTTTTCCAGATAAAAACGATTAAAATCACTAAGAAAAATTTTTTGACTACCTTTTTCTATGTAAATTTTCCCGTTGAATCCGATGGAACCATTAGTTTTTGTCTATTCGATGACAATAAATTATTTTAAGTCAAAAATACGAAAATTCGACGAAAAATTGGTAAAAAATCGCGTGTTTTCCAGATAAAAACGATTAAAATCATTAAAATAAATTTTTTGACTACATGTTGCTATGTAAATTTTTCCACTAAATCCGATGGAACCATTAGATTTTACAAATTTTTTGATTGAATAATGAATAAAAGCGAAAAGCTGCCAAAAAAAGTCTAAAAATCGTAAAATAAAAACGATTTTTTGAATATTAATGGTATATAGAAGGTAATTTTTTTTAGAATCTTGTACTGAAGTTTATTTTTGAATAATACGATGAAACCATCAACTTTTATGAATTTTGTGATTAAAATGTTTTTACTGCTGAAAAGAAGACTTAAAAAAATATTAAAAAATATTTCTTTGGGAATTGGAAAGAATAAAAATTGGTAGGTTTAGTTAACGAGAAAATACAATCTAATTTACGTATCAAAAATCAGTTCTGTAACGTTTATTCTAACTCAAGTTCATAAATTCTTAATAATGTATTATTTCGTTATGCCGCAATTACATCGAGTTAAATTATTTTTTTATATCACAATAAATAATAAAGATATTAATCTAAATTTTCTATTAAAATATTAATCTAAAAATAGTTATAAAGAAATGTGTGGTTCTACTTCCAGTAAAATATTTTACAAAGTGAATAGAAAGAAACACTTAACTAATATAGCTGCGTCAAGGTCGCTTTGTTGCTATCTGGAAATATCTTTCGATATTCTTTAATGACAGGTAACAAAAATTGCGCTTGTTCCTCATCTTTGGTAAGTAAATTATTAAATTCTGAAATAAGTTTGACTTCCCGTTCTGCTATATCATTGACAACTTTTAAGTTATCAACGATATCTTTACCATTAAGAAATTCTCTATTTTTACCCCACTCCGATGGATGTTTTGATAAAAATTTAGTGCTGATGTCATATCGTTTAAAAAATTCCATTGACTTTTTACAAATATAATTACTTATATTAGAATTTATAATGTCTTTTTCATTTGTTTTATTAACAAAAATACGTTTGTTGTAATTAAAACGACAATCTACTGAATCCACAGCTTTGCACATCTCGACTTTTTCTTCACATGATACATTCATATCAAAGAATGAGAGTGCCGCCAACTCTGGAGTTAAGTACCACAAGTGCTTGAACAATTTATTTAATGCGACATCGGAAATGCATTTGTCGGTTGTTTTGTAATTGTCAAGTTCTTTTAGAAACTTTAAATCATTATAGGGAACCTGAGCAGAAAATGTAGAACTAAACCACGCTTGCACATAAAATCTGATTATAAATATACAAACGTCTCTACATTTTAACTCATTTTCTTTTTGTCCTACAAAGAACTGTTTTCGAAAAATGTACATCTTTAGAGAATAAATGGCCTTAGCCATCCATCTGGCATGGTGTATCGCTCCAGGTTGATGAAATTTGGTCTCTTTAGGAAGTTTCACTTCAAGAAAAATTACCACCAGTTCTAAAAACTCTTTGTAATCTCTTCTGGTCTGTCCTTTTTCCAAGAGTTCTAAGCTAAATTGTAAAATTTTTTCTTTTACATCTTTTAAAGATTCATTTACAAATTCATCAACCATGCCCTTTTCGTAGTCGGTTTGATTAACGTTTCTCCAGAACTCTTCAAATTTTTTAAATAAATTGACCTCAGGGCCAGTAGTTTTGCCAAATTTTGCTTCAAACGTAGCTCTCAAAATCACTTCATAAATATGATGTCGGCATATGAGCCACAAAAGCTCTTTTTCCAAATACTGCTCCAATAAGACGCAAGCTCCTTTGACTATACCAGTGTTGCTAGCGGTTGAATCACAACAAAGTGCTTGGATATTGTCGAGCAGGCACCAATCTACTAAAGTCTCATAGACAGCTACCGCCTGATTTGCTCCAGAACTTGAAGTAATCACTGCAGCTTTTAAAAGTTGCTCCACCCCACTACTTGAGACAACTATTGCTAACTTATCCCTCTTTTCATTACGAAAAAGACCTGGAAGTAATTTGCGATCAAAGTGTATCGTTTTTTGAAGATTTAAAAAAAGAGCTGGGGCAAGCTTTTTTATAGTTTCAAATCTTTTTTGGCGAAATTTTTGTCGAGCTTCATGAATCGAAGTAGAATTCAGAACTAAATTTTTTGTTTCTACATTCATAGCTTGTGCAGCAGCCATTAATAAATGCATCGCATTTCTTTTACTAATTAAACATTTATCTAATACTACTGCTAATTTACTTGTCATAAACGGTTCCGTAGCTCTCTTTTTGGGAGATGGTGACTGTTGTGAAGGTGGTGATTCAGACTCGGGTCCAATGAAAGAATCCAATTCTTCTAAAAATCAATTTTAAATCAATTAGAAGTTTTTCTATGAATATTGTTATTTTGATAGAAATAATTGTAAGTTTACACATATAAACAACAAGTTTCTTTTTTTCCATAAGAATATATAAAAAACTTATAGGAATGAAAATTAAATCAATAGCGAGGTACAGCAAAAATAAAGATATATTTTTTACCATAAATATTAATAATGATTGAGAAGATTTTTGAATTTTTAAGATTTTATATAAGTTTAAAAACTTCAAAGATAATTTTTTTTTAATATTGTATAGTGAAGAAAATTTCAATATTAGATTCTATTTTATTATCAAGCTGATTAAAAAGGCTAACCTTTTGTTAATATAAGAGATGATTCCATTTTTGATGAGCAAGTAAGACTTGTTTTTTTTAAATTGTAAAGTTTTTCTTTCTCCAGTTTTAAAGCTTCATCATCCTCCTCCATTGCTGACGTGTTTGATGGGTCTGACTCAGCATTAAAAGCAATGCTTAAAATTTTATTTTGTTGTTGTGCTAAAAATTATAAATTCGTATCAGCATCCTAAATTTTTAAATGTTATCAAATTTTTTTAATTTTATTCAGAAAAAAACAGTTTTGTTATGAATTTTAGATGAGACAGAATTATCTCCGAAATGTCACACTATTTTTCAGTAACACATATTTTTTCTCTAGATTCAACTTTAAAAGTACTCTTTGTACCTCGAGAATCAAGTATTTTTCGCGCTCGCATGTAATCGTTACGTCCGAGGGCAGTGTCGCGGAGGAAGAATGCAAAATTATACAAAAGTTCTAAATACTTGTCCGAAAGTATGAATATTTTATGTACCGATGGAAGCAAAATTCTACTCAAAGTTCATCCCAGATAGCACAAAAAGTTTTCAGGACGTTCTGGCAACGTTGCACAGAAACCATTGCAACCTTTCGTTGAAAGGTTGCTGAACGGTTTTAGAAACGTTGTGACAATCGTGTAGATCTCCGTTATTAGTTTCAAAGAAAACCTTCAATCAACGTTATAGCAACGAAGTTTGTCAACCATATTTTTTCAAAAGGTGACCACAAATTGTTCTGGCGAAGTTTTGTAGAACCTTATGGTAAAACGTTCCTTCAAAGTTGCTACAAAGTGTTGACAAGATTCCAAATTACCGATTTGAATTTAAAACGTATTAGCAAGAACCTCAAGTTTGAGTAATTTAATTAAAAATACCTATGAATTTGAGGTAGAAAAATTTTATGTTTTTAATTTTTTTTGTAAATAATTCGACCAAAATTGGTAAGAACAGCTCTCAGACTAGTCAAATCATTCAAAAATTATTGAAACGACTTTCAGTCGCTCGGCCGGAGTAACAAAATTTGGTGGTTTATATATCCACAGCTTGTTACTTTGCTGAGAGCTCAGTTCTAACGGTAAGCCACCTAGCGGATGGGACCCAAAACTACTCATTTCGCGTTAGCAGTCGTTAGGTCTTAAAAAGCATTGAAAGTAATTAAATATACATGTTAAAAACATACTTAGTTTTTAGCTCTTAATTATAATTTTAATTTTTAGCTAGTTATAAATTGACAATAGTAAAAATAAAAAATTTAAAAAAAAGGGAGGTTTAATTTTTTTTTTTTCATGAAAATGTAAACTAAAAAATTTTTAAATATTCATAAATAAATAAATAAACAAATAAATATGTGAAAATATTTATTTAAGTTTGTTAAAGTTAAATAAATGAAATTTTATAATCAAGCCCCGAAGGGGCACAACTTAAATATTAGTTCTAATCCATCATCTCTAACGTTAATGTGTGGTTTGGTGGCTAAAGTCACCGCTCTCTATTTTGCCGTCTCAAGTTCGATTCTATGTTCTTTTTTTTTTTTTTTTAATAAATTATACGCTCTTTAGGTGTTTTTAAGGACATTTCATAACTTTCAAAAATTTTTATCAATAAATGCATTGGTACACTTATTTTTAAAATTTTTAATTTTTTAATAACTTTATGGAGGATAAATGAATGAAAAAAATAATTTTTTCAGGGGAATATTTTTATTTTGCTAATAAATTTTAATAAATATAAGAAAATATTTGATCAAGTTTATTATAGTTAAATAAATGAAATTTCATAATCAAGCCCCGAAGGGGCACAACTTCAATATTAATTCTAATCCATTATCTCTAACGATAATGTGTGGTTTGGTGGCTAGAGTCACCGCTCTCTATTTTGCCGTCACAGGTTCGAATCTTTGGGCTTTTTCTTTTTAACAAATCATATTCATTCGCTCTTTAGGTGTTTTTAAGGACATTTTCTAACTATAAAAATTGTTATTAATAAATGCATCGGTACACTCATTTTTAAAAATTTTAATTTTTTAATAACCGTGTGGAGGATAAATGAATGAAAAAAAATAATTTTTTCAGGGGCATTTTTTTATTTTGGTAATAAATTTTCCTAACAATAAATGAACAGATTCATTATGATTCTTCATAAAGATCAACAAATAACATTTCTAATCAAGCAATTAGTAATCCATTTTCATTGGAATAAAAGAAAATGTTTATTCAAAAATAAAGTGACTGTACTTAAAATGCCCCCCCTCTTCTTGGTATCTTGAATGTATAGACTCTATGACCAGTGTGTCCGATCCCGGCCAAGGGGGTACCGAGAAATTTAAAAATCTTCCGGCGAAGATCAGGCAAACAAAAAACACCCAAAACCCTGGGCGGCTGGGTTCATTAATAAATAAAAAAATGAATAAATAAGTAAATAAATAATCCCCCAAACTTAACAACCCAAAAACCCTGGGCATTGAGATTAACATAATCAATAATTAAATGAATAAATGAACCCCAAGCAAGACAACCCAACAACGCTGGTCATTCGTGTTTTTGTTTTTTTTTATATTTTATTTTTTTTTTTTTTTATTTCTAAATAAATGAATAAATAAACCAAAAAAAACCAAATCAATAACGCAGGGTGTTAAAGTTTTTTATGAACAATCAAAAATTAAATAAACAAACAAACAAAGCTAGACGACCCAACAGCGCTGGGCGTACTGGTTTTATTGTGAAAAAATGAATAAATAAATAAATAATCCCTAAAGCATCTACAACCTAATAACGCTGGGCGTCCGGGCATTTTAAAATAAATAAATTAAAGGACCGCCAACCGCTTCAACCCCATTACGCTCGGCGTCCGAGTTTTTTTTTATTACATAATTTAATCAATAAATTAATGAACCGCCAAGCTCTACAACCACATAATGCTAGGCATCCGAGTTTTTTTAATAAATGAACTAATAAATAAATTAACAGAACGCCAAGCATTACAACCCCATAACGCTGGGCGTCTGAATTTTTCTAATAAATAAATTAAAAAAAAAATTAACAAACTGCCAAGCTCTACAACCGCATAACGCTTGGCATCCAAGTTTTTTAAATAAATGAACTCATAAATAAATTAACAAAACGCCAAGCACTACAACTCCATAACGCTGGGCGTCCGATTTTTTTAAAATAAATGAACAAATATGACAATGAACCACCGAACAATACAACCCCCTACACTGTGCATCCGAATTTTTCTAATAAATAAATTAATCAATCGCTAAGCACTGAAACCCCATAACGCTGGACGTCTGAGTTTTTTTTTTTTTTTAATAAAGTAACTAACCGCCAAGCAATAAAACCCCATAACGCTGAGCATCTGAGTTTTTCAAATAAATAAATTGATAAACCACCAAGCGCTACAACCCCATAAAGCTGGATGTCCAAGCTTTTTTTTAAAATAAATTAACTATCCATCAAGCAATAAAACCCCATAACGCAGGACATCCGAGTTTTTCTAATAAAGTAATTAATAAATAAACTCATGAACCGCAGGGCATATCAACCCCATAACACTTGGCCTCCGAGTTTTTCTAATAGATAAAAAAATAAATAAATTAACAAACTGCCACCGCTACAACCCCATAACTCTGGACGTCCGAGTTGTTTTGTTTAAAATAAATTAACTAACCGTCAAGCCCAAAAACTCCATGACGCTAGACGTATAAGTTTTTTTTTTTAAATAAATAAATAACTAAATGAGCCACCAAACAGTACAACCCCATAACGCTGGGCGTTCTGGTTTTTTTTTTTTTTTAAATAAATTAACCAATCACAAAGCACTAAAACTCCATATAGCTGTGCGTCCAAGTTTTTTTTAATAAATAAAATCATATATAAATGAACTACCTAACATTACAACCCCATAACACTGGGCATCCGAGTTTTACTAATAAATAAATTAATAAGCCGTCAAGCGTTGTAACCCCATAACAATGGACGTCCGGTTTCTTTTTTTTAAATAAATTAACTAACCACCAAGCAATAATACCCCATAACGCAGGACATCCGAGTTTTTCTAATAAAGTAATTAATAAATAATCTCATGAATCGCAGGGCATATCAACCCCATAACACTGGGCGTCCGAGATTTTCTAATAGAGAAATTAATAAATAAATTGACAAACTGCCAAGCGCTACAACCCCATAACTCTGGACGTCCGAGTTGTTTTGTTTAAAATAAATTAACTAACCGTCAAGCCCAAAAACTCCATGACGCTAGACGTCTAAGTTTTTTTTTTAAATAAATAAATAACTAAATGAGCCACCAAACAGTACAACCCCATCACGCTGGGCGTTCTGGTTTTTTTTTTTTTTTTTAAATAAATTAACTAATCACAAAGCACTAAAACTCCATATAGCTGTGCGTCCAAGTTTTTTTTAATAAATAAAATCATATATAAATGAACTACCTAACATTACAACCCCATAACATTGGGCATCCGAGTTTTACTAATAAATAAATTAATAAGCCATCAAGCGTTGTTTTTAAATTAATTAAAAATAAAAATAAATAAATAAAAAATAAAAAAAAACGAAAACACGAATGACCAGCGTTCTTGGGTTGTCTTGCTTGGGGTATATTTATTCATTTAATTATTGATTATGTTAATCTCAATGCCCAGGGTTTTTGGGTTGTTAAGTTTGGGGGATTATTTATTTACTTATTTATTCATTTTTTTATTTATTAATGAACCCAGCCGCCCAAGGTTTTGGGTGTTTTTTGTTTGCCTGATCTTCACCGGAAGATTTTTAAATTTCTCGGTACCCCCTGGGCCGGGATCGGACACACTGGTCATAGAGTCTATACATTCAAGATACCAAGAAGAGGGGGGGCATTTTAAGTACAGTCACTTTATTTTTGAATAAACATTTTCTTTTATTCCAATGAAAATGGATTACTAATTGCTTGATTAGACATGTTATTTGTTGATCTTTATGAAGAATCATAATGAATCTGTTCATTTATTGTTAGGAAAATTTATTACCAAAATAAAAAAATGCCCCTGAAAAAATTATTTTTTTTCATTCATTTATCCTCCACACGGTTATTAAAAAATTAAAATTTTTAAAAATGAGTGTACCGATGCATTTATTAATAACAATTTTAATAGTTAGAAAATGTCCTTAAAAACACCTAAAGAGCGTATGAATATGATTTGTTAAAAAAAAAAAGCCCAAAGATTCGAACCTGTGACGGCAAAATAGAGAGCGGTGACTCTAGCCACCAAACCACACATTATCGTTAGAGATAATGGATTAGAATTAATATTGAAGTTGTGCCCCTTCGGGGCTTGATTATGAAATTTCATTTATTTAACTATAATAAACTTGATCAAATATTTTCTTATATTTATTAAAATTTATTAGCAAAATAAAAATATTCCCCTGAAAAAATTATTTTTTTCATTCATTTATCCTCCATAAAGTTATTAAAAAATTAAAAATTTTAAAAATAAGTGTACCAATGCATTTATTGATAAAAATTTTTAAAAGTTATAAAATGTCCTTAAAAACACCTAAAGAGCGTATAATTTATTAAAAAAAAAAAAAAAAAAAAGAACATAGAATCGAAATTGAGACGGCAAAATAGAGAGCGGTGACTTTAGCCACCAAACCACACATTAACGTTAGAGATGATGGATTAGAACTAATATTTAAGTTTTACCCCTTCGGGGCTTGATTATAAAATTTCATTTATTTAACTTTAACAAACTTAAACAAATATTTTCACATATTTATTTGTTTATTTATTTATTTATGAATATTTAAAAATTTTTTAGTTTACATTTTCATGAAAAAAAAAAAAATTAAACCTCCCTTTTTTTTTAAATTTTTTATTTTTACTATCGTCAATTTATAACTAGCTAAAAATTAAAATTATAATTAAGAGCTAAAAACTAAGTATGTTTTTAACATGTATATTTAATTACTTTCAATGCTTTTTAAGACCTAACGACTGCTAACGCGAAATGAGTAGTTTTTGGTCCCATCCGCTAGGTGGCTTACCGTTAGAACTGAGCTCTCAGCAAAGTAACAAGCTGTGGATATATAAACCACCAAATTTTGTTACTCCGGCCGAGCGACTGAAAGTTGTTTCAATAATTTTTGAATGATTTGACTAGTCTGAGAGCTGTTCTTACCAATTTTGGTCGAATTATTTACAAAAAAAATTAAAAACATAAAATTTTTCTACCTCAAATTCATAGGTATTTTTAATTAAATTACTCAAACTTGAGGTTCTCGCTAAAACGTTTTAAATTCAAATCGGTAATTTGGAATCTTGCCAACACTCTATAGCAACTTTGAAGGAACGTTTTACCATAAGGTTCTACAAAACTTCGCCAGAACAATTTGTGGTCACCTTTTGAAAAAATATGGTTGACAAACTTCGTTGCCATAGCGTTGATTGAAGGTTTTCTTTGAAACTAATAACGGAGATCTACACGATTGTCACAACGTTTCTAAAACCGTTCAGCAACCTTTCAACGAAAGGTTGCAATGGTTTCTGTGCAACGTTGCCAGAATGTTCTGAAAACTTTTTGTGCTATCTGGGATTTTCAAACGTTTAGTTTTGTGATCGTACGATTAAATAGGTGATATATTGCAGCCAGAAATACATTATAATTATTTTGTTTAATGTCAGTACAAAAAAGATTTCAAAAAAACTCCTAACAAAAATTTTTGCTAAAAAAAAATTTTGCGCAGCTAAAAAACAGCTAATATTTTACGTTTGAAAAAGATATCAATAAAAGAAACTCTACGAATGCAATTTTGAAAGTCATTTTTTAATTAACAGTATTTAAAATTAACGCTCACGGTCTAAAAACGGCATTCTATTCACTAGTAAAATAAAGAAATAATAACCTTCTGTTCCTGCTTGAGATAAATCATCTTTTGACACCATTTGCTCAACGGACTTTAATTTATTTGACATCAAGTATACGTTGATGTCAAAATAATTAAAAATAATAGATAAGAAATAATAAGATAAGATAAGAAATAATTAAAAAAAATTCGTGAAAAGTATTTTTCCAGGGGAGCAGATGAAATTTTTCGCGCCGCAAGATCTGTGGTGCGAACTTAGAAAACCATGCCCATGTATCAACGTTCGAAACCCACGCTGTTAATCATTTCATTATCTATAACAAATTTTGTTGAAGCTTCATCTAAATCTAACTATTATAAGTTGTATACAGGGTGATCGAAAAAGGTTGGATATAACAAATAACTCGAAAAATATGCATTTTTTGTATAGCATATGCATCGGGTAAGTTTCTTGAAAGAAAATTTTCTACCTGATGGGCCCAAAAATTTTGGGCCCGGGGCCTTTTTTTGGGCCCTATGGACCCTAAGTCTGGTTTTTTAAATGGGAACCCCTATTTTGGACTCCGGATTCTGAAAGAGCGGAAAATTTTACGACTTAAAGGTATTTTTTGAAAATTTTTTTCGGGCTCTATGAGGCCCTGCAGAGCTTACAAGGCTCTCATAAGGCTCATTTCTTTTAAACGCGAATGAAGTAGGAAATAACGCATTTTTTGTATTGCACATGCATCAGGAAAGTTTCTTATTTTGAAATTGTCAACAAAATGGGCCCAAAAAAATTGTGCCTGGGGCCTTATTTTGGGCCCTACGGACCCTAAGTCTGGTTTTTTAAAAGGGAACCCCTATTTTTGACCCCGGATTCTGAAAGAGCGGAAAATTTTACGACTTTTAAGTATTTTTTGAAAATTTTTTTCGGGCCCTATGAGGTTTTGCAGAGCTTACAACCCGATCTCAAAAGGCGGCACGGCAAAGATCCGTTCCGGGCTCGGTTGCCGTGTTGCCGGGCCACGGATCGGATGTGGCATGTAACGCTTATCCGGACCTGGCATAGATGATTTGTCGTGCGACTTGCCGTTTGATCAGATCCTAAAGTGCGGTAGCACTTTGACGGCGAGTAGGTTTTTTTAACCGACTGCCGTTAAAGCGTACGCTTTATATACATTGAAATTCGGTTTTAGGTTAGGTCGTTCATGAAAAAAACACTATTAGGATGATTATTTTTCCTTGACCATATATTCTACGCGTAGCCTAAGATCCCCTGAGAAGATTAAAAAAAAAATCATCCTGAAAAATTTCTGCGTTAAGAAGTTATGACCGTCTCAAAATTCGAAACGGTGATTTCCTTTAGAAATTTTTTTGTTTCCAGTCCCTGAGCATCCGGTTTCTCTACATGCACTGCATGTGGCTTAAACCGGATCTTACGTAACGCTGTCTCACTCTTGCAGCCTGCAGCAAGGCATGCGAGCAGGCTGCGCAGGTGACGTGCGCGCACGCAAGAGGCCGAGCCGCCGAGACCCGAGCAGCTGAGCGAAAGACAGCGGTCATAATTATTATTATTTTATTACATGATTTAGAAATAATTAAGTAATTAAAAAAGTAGTATATAATAAAATATACAGCGGCATCACGCTAAATTCACTATTAACATAATTTAATTAATAAATATTATGACCGTTAACCATCAATAATAATAGAAAAATATTTGGCTATAATTTTTCAAAACAAAATATCTAAAGTCTCCCTATGATAATCATCTATGAGTTAGAGTGAGTTGAACTTGTGAAACCTTCTGCTGGTGCTGTAAAGATTTATTTATCCAGTGAAAATTGCTGCAACAAATGTCAATGACCAAGTTGAGGTAGTTTAAATGTGAATGGTGATCAATGTCTCATGGGGTTATTCAAATTGTCAGACAAGTAAATACATTTAAATCATCACTGAAATTTATAAATTCTGAATCAATACACCAACATGGATAAGGTTTATTGTTCTCAGTTTATTTTCCAAGATGAATTTGTCTGACTATCAAGTTTAATTTTAGTTTTATCCGCTATATACCAACTACCTTAACTTGCTGCAGCACATGTCAATGACCAAGTTGAGGTAGTTTAAGTGTGATCAATGTCTCATGGAACTATTCAAATTGTCAGGCAAGTAAATACATTTAAATCATTACTGGAACTTATAAATTCTGAATCAATACACCAACACGGATAAGGTTTATTGTTCTCAGTTTATTTTCCAAGATAAATTTGTCTGACTATCATGACCAAGTTAAGGTAGTTTAAATGTGATCAATGTCTCATGGAATTATTCAAATTGTCAGACAAGTAAATACATTTAAATCATCACTGAAATTTATAAATTCTGAATCAATACACCAACATGGATAAGGTTTATTGTTCTCAGTTTATTTTCCAAGATGAATTTGTCTGACTATCAAGTTTAATTTTAGTTTTATCCGCTATATACCAACTACCTTAACTTGCTGCAGCACATGTCAATGACCAAGTTGAGGTAGTTTAAGTGTGATCAATGTCTCATGGAACTATTCAAATTGTCAGGCAAGTAAATACATTTAAATCATCACTGGAATTTATAAATTCTGAGTCAATACACCAACACGGATAAGGTTTATTGTTCTCAGTTTATTTTCCAAGATGAATTTGTCTGACTATCAAGTTTAATTTCAGTTTTATCCGCTGTGTACCAACTACCTCAACTTGGTCATTGACATTTGCTGCATTCAAATGTGATGGTGATCAATGTTTCATGGGGTTATTCAAATTGTCAGACAAGCAAATACATTTAAATCATCACTGGAACTAATAAATTCTGAGTCAATACACCAACACAGATAAGGTTTATTGTTCTCAGTTTATTTTCCAAGATGAATTTGTCTGACTATCATGATCAAGTTAAGGTAGTTTAAATGTGATCAATGTCTCATGGAATTATTCAAATTGTCAGACAAGTAAATACATTTAAATCATCATTGGAATTTATAAATTCTGAGTCAATACACCAACACGGATAAGGTTTATTGTTCTCAGTTTATTTTCCAAGATGAATTTGTCTGACTATCAAGTTTCATTTCAGTTTTATCCGCTGTGTACCAACTACCTCAACTTGGTCATTGACATTTGCCGCATTCAAATGTGATGGTGATCATAAGTTGTTTGTTCTAGTCAGGAATCAATTGGTAAATTTTACCAATTTTTTTAGTTTCACCTTATACCTAGTTATTAAATAGTTTGAAAAATAAAAAATTAATAGTTATTAAAATATCATTTTTTTTTTTTTAAAGCCTGGAGATAAATAAAATTAAAAAAAAAAAAAAAAACATTTAAAAATGTAAGATACCAACGGCAACTTAGGTTTTTACCGCTATAGTTGCTATAACAGAATTATCAAAATAAAAATTTTTTTTTATACTTGATGTTTAAAAATCAGTAAAAAAAGTTTACAATAAAATCAATTCATTTTAATTGTCCTTCAATATCGATAAAATCATTCATCTCAATGGAGTCATAAGTTGTTTGTTCTACTCAGGTATCAATTGGTAAATTTTACCATTTTTTTTTTAGTCTCACCTTATACCTAGCGAAAGAAATGAAATCTTTAAAAAGAAAGACCTTTAAAAAGGTAAGAATTTACGGCAAGTGGTTTTTTTTTGGACAGAACTAAAACAAAAGTATATATGTTGTTACTTTCAGATCTATGTTAATATTAATCAATTCATCCCGAAAGATACGAACAGATGAATAAAATAAAAAAATAAAATAAAAAACCATCTTTCAGTAGAGTTACAGTGAATTCTGTTCATTTTTTTAAACTTTAATTATAAATTAATTCGAGTATCTACTCTGATTTTGATATTATGTTTTCGGGGATACGAACAGATGAATGAAATGAAATCAAAAATCATTTTCCGGACGAGTTTTTAATAAATTTTTTTCAGTTTTATTTCTTTAATTAATTTTTACTCAAATTATTTAAAATTCCTACTCTGATTCTGTTGATATTTTTTTGGAATATGAACAGATGAAGGAGATGAAATCAAAGAATCATCTTCCGGACGAGTTTTAAGTAAATTTTTCTTTTCTTTTTTACGCATCTTTTTTCTTTTTTTTTTTTTTAAACTTGAATTCAATTATTTTTTAGTAAAAGTTTACTATCAATTTATTCAATTTAGATGTCGTTCAATATCGTTAAAATCATTCGGACTCGACGGAGCCGCAGATTTATTAATTAGAATAATATTACTTTTCAAAGAATCAATTAAAAAAAAAAGCTCTTAGATTTTTAAGTCTTTTTATTTTTAGTTACCCTAATACAGTTTCTGCTTTTCGGTGATGCATGAATATCTTTGGTCGACTGTTAATCGTTAATCTGCGGCTCCGTCGAGTTCGAATGATTTTAACGATATTGAACGACACCTAAATTGAATAAATTGATAGTAAACTTTTACTAAAAAATAATTGAATTCAAGTTTAAAAAAAAAAAAAGAAAAAAGATGCGTGAATGCGGCAAATGTCAATGACCAAGTTGAGGTAGTTGGTACACAGCGGATAAAACTGAAATTAAACTTGATAGTCAGACAAATTCATCTTGGAAAATAAACTGAGAACAATAAACCTTATCCGTGTTGGTGTATTGACTCAGAATTTATAAATTCCAGTGATGATTTAAATGTATTTACTTGCCTGACAATTTGAATAATTCCATGAGACATTGATCACACTTAAACTACCTCAACTTGGTCATTGACATGTGCTGCAGCAAGTTAAGGTAGTTGGTATATAGCGGATATATATATATATACATTCTATATAGACGCCATATATGTTGTCTGCTGTATCATTCATAAAAAACAATACGTAAATTGCTTAAATTACATTCATAAAATCATGAATGTAATAATTAAAAATAAATTAAATTTGAAACAGCCAATACAGTATGAGTTATATACCTCCAGTATAAATATATGTATACCATACAGCATGCATCCTGAAAAATTTTTAATTACATACAGTTATTTTTCAAAGTAAGAGTGGCAGGGAGTTAATAAAAAATAAATTAATACAGAATTAATTTTCATTTTTCTACATTATTAAACTGAGAGTACTTTTGATTTTGAAGAAGTTTTATAGTCAAAACTTTTAAACATAATACACACAGAATAAGAATAAACTTTATATAAATATTAGCTCAGTGTATCTGGTTTTAGAAGTAAAATATTCGTTGAAAACCTGAATTGCAATTGAGACATTGATTTTAGATGTTGTTACCTAGGCTTTGATACTGATTAATATAAATGAGTTGAATATAGAGGCTATGTTACTCGTCATACAACAATCATACACCACTGAATAAATATTTTTCAAGATTCAAGAATTATTATTAAAACAAATTATTTTGGTTAATACATTTAACTTTATTAACTTATACTTAATATAATAGTATTATTTTAGAAATAACGACACTGCAACGAATATCACCGTGTAATTATGACTGTTTACACACTGGTATATTCACACACTGACACAAATATGTACAATATACATATTATATCACACGGCAACTCGCACAACTGTATTGGCTGTTTCAAATTTAATTTATTTTTAATTATTACATTCATAAATTTATAAATATAATTTAAGCAATTTACAATTGTTTTTTATGAATGATACAGCAGACAACATATATAGCGTAAATATAAATTGTGTATACATATCTGATCAAACGGCAACTCACACGGCAAATCATCCGTACTAGGTCCGGATTAGCGTTACAAGCCGTGCACGGGCCACGCACGGCAAACGGGCCCGGAACGGATGATCTGACACGGTTGCCGTGCCACCATTTGAGATCGGGAAGGCTCTCATGAGGCCCATTTCTTTTAAACGTGAATGAAGTCAGAAATAACGCATTTTTTGTACTGCACATGCATCTGGAAAGTTTCTTAGTTTGAAATTTTTAACAAAATGGGCCCAAAAAAAATTGGGCCCGGGGCCTTATTTTTGGCCCTAAGGACCCTAAGTCTGGTTTTTTAAATGGGAACCCCTATTTTTGACCCCAGATTCAGAAAGAGTGGAAAATTTTACGACTTTTAGGTATTTTTTGAAAAATTTTTTCGGGCCCTATGAGGCCCTGCAGAGCTTACCAGGCTCTCATAAGGTCCATTTCTTTAAAACGCGAATGAAGTAGGAAATAACGCATTTTTTGTATTGCACATGCATCAGGAAAGTTTCTTAGTTTGAAATTTTCAACAAAATGGGCCCAAAAAAATTGGGCCCGGGGCCTTATTTTGGGCCCTACGGACCCTAAGTCTGGTTTTTTGAATGGGAACCCCTATTTTTGACCCCACATTCTGAAAGAGCGGAAAATTTTACGATTTTTGGGTGTTTAATGAAAATTTTTTGGGCCTTCCTGTGGGACTTGGAGGGCCTTTTTCCATTTAGCCTCTTTCATCTCCGAGAATACGCAATTTTCGTACAGCACATGTCAGGGAAAAGTTTTTTGGGTCAGAAAAGATAGCTGAAATTTCACCGAAGGCCTCAGATTGGGCCTTAATCCGACACTGTAAGTATTGATTTTAAAAAAATGGAAATTTCTACGTTGTAATTTAATTACAAAAAAATAAAATAAGTTTTCAAAGTTAGTTGTCAACGTAATTTGACCTGTTTCAGACACGTGAAAATCATGGTTTTATAGTGAGCTCTGCCACGCCACACTAAAGATCCACTCTTGCGAGTCAGAGCTCACCACTATAAAACCATGATTTTCACATGTTTGAGCGCTCGTAGCAAAAGATCTAAGCGTCTGATCAAAAAATCGGATGGATGATTTTCGTTTTATTTATTGTCAAAGAATCGAATGCAACTGTTAGTTTATAAAAATTATAACTTTTTTTCCTAATTTGTTTAAACAAATAATGTTTAAACAATAAAAATTAAAAAAAGAAAAAACACGTAACCTTAATTTTTTTAAAATACAGGTTTTCTGGTAATTAGTTTTTAATATCTATTCTGGTTTTCCCTTGGTCCCAAATCGGTTAAGAAAAAAAAAAATTTAGTACGTAAAAATTTTCAGTTAGTTTTATTTTTACGTACTTATCTTTTTAATTTTTTGTGACCGTCTATCAAATGAGATGATGTAATATCGTTAATTATTTTTTCTTGACCCTTCATTGTAGGTAAAAAATTGTCTATTGAGCAATCTTAGTATAAAAAATGAACAATGGTCAATCTTACTGAAGGAGAGAGAATAACTATTTTAATGTAGCGTGGCTCGGGTGATAGAGTCAGTTCTCAAAATGAAATAAGAGCTTTGTTCAATGAGAGTCACAGGCTCAATATGACTCCAGTTTCACAGTCAACGATCAGTCGAACGATTAAACGTTTCGAACAAACGAGATCGGTTAAGAACAGACCTATTCCTGGTAGACGCCGATCAGCTACCGACGATGATCATCAATTTCAGGTTGCTGTAGATTTCGTAGAAAATCCTTGTTTGTCAATACACCGTGCCTCTCTTATAAATAACATTGGATATGCATCGGTTCATAAAATATTGAAAAAAGTCCTTAAATTCCATCCCTCTAAAGTTCATCTAGTGCAAGAACTTATGCTAAATGATCCTGCCCAACGTGTAGAATTTTGTGAAATGATGATGCAGCGAATAGATCAAGATCATCATTTTCTACAAAACATAGTCTTCACTGATGAAGCTACTTTCACATGGCATGTAAAAGTAAATACTGAAAATTGGCGTTATTGGTCTGATAGAAATCCACATAAAATGTTGGAAAACCATACTCAATATCCTCAAAATTGAATCTATGGGCTGGTATTTTAAATAACAGAATCATTGGTCCATTCATAATTGATGGAAATTTTACTGCTGTAAAATACAGAGAAATGCTTGAGAATCAGATAGTCCCAGCGATTCAACAAATAGCCGGTGATAATTTTATGAATACCTGGTTTCAACAGGACGGTGCGCCTCCTCATTTCGGAGTTGCAGTGCGCGAGTACTTGGATCAAATTTTTCCGCATAGGTGGATCGGTCGTGAGGGAGAGATAGCATGGCCACCACGGTCCCCCAACCTTATGCCGTTAGATTTTTTCTTATTGGGCTATCTCAAAAGTACGGTTTATGAAACACCCGTACAAACGTTGGACCAACTACGAGACCGGATAATTGAACAGGCACCTCTAATAGATGAAGAAATGATCAGAAAAGCTGTAGATAATTTTTATCATCGTATTGCTTATTGCCAAGAGGTAGAAGGTCTTCAATTTGAACATTTACTTTAAAAATAATACCAACAAATGCAATAAAAAGTGAATTTAAAAAAAATAATAATAATAATTAAGGAATTATGTTTTGATTTTTTGTTAAATAATCTTGACACATTATAAATAAATTCTACTTTTGACATGAATTAAATCTTTTTATTAGAATTAAACAATATTTTTCAAGAAACAGGTCAAATTACGTTTACAACTACCTTTGAAAACTAATTTTATTTTTTTGTAATTAAATTATAACGTAGAAATTTCCACTTTTAAAAAATCAATACTTACAGTGTCGGAGTAAGGCCCAATCTGAGGCCTTCGGTGAAATTTCAGCTATGTTTTCTGACCCAAAAAACTTTTCCCTGACATGTGCTGTACGAAAATTGCGTATTCTCGGAGATGAAAGAGGCTAAATGGAAAAAGGCCCTCCAAGTCCCACAGTAATGCCCAAAAAATTTTCATAAAACACCCAAAAATAGTAAAATTTTCCGCTCTTTCAGAATCTGGGGTCAAAAATAGGGGTTCCCATTTAAAAAACCAGACTTAGGGCCCAAAATAAGGCCCCAGGCCCAATTTTTTTTGGCCGATTATATTGAAAATTTCAAATTAAGAAACTTTTTCAATGCATGTGCAATACAAAAAATGCGTTATTTCCGACTTAATTCGCGTTTAAAAGAAATGGGCCTTATGAGAGTCTTGTAAGCTCTGCAGGGCCTCATAGGGCCCGAAAATTTTTTTCAAAAAATACCTAAAATCGTAAAATTTTCCGCTCTTTCTGAATCCGGGGTCAAAAATAGGGGTTCCCATTTAAAAAACTAGACTTAGGGTCCGTAGGGCCTAAAATAAGGCCCCAGGCCCAAAATTTTTGGGCCCATCAGGTAGAAAATTTTCTTTCAAGAAACTTTCCCAGTGCATATGCTATACAAAAAATGCATAATTTTCGAGTTATTTGCTATATCCAACCTTTTTCGATCACCCTGTATACCCTTTACCTTTGCCGCTACGTTCAGAGTTCATTTAAACTTTCGTGGTTATAAATTCATTGGTTTTGTTTATATACTAATAATTATTATTTTCATAATTTTAATCGGATAATTTCGAACACTTGATCAAATAATCATTTTTTATCGAATCTATTCTCTAAATGTTTTGATTGAATTGCAATATAAAAATTAAAAATAAAAATTCAAATTTTAAATTCTGTTCTTTAACCCATCACATCACGAATAAAATGCTGACTTTTTTTGGGTTCTCTCTTTTATCTCAGTACTATATGGTGGAATATTCTTCTATGGAAGAGTACTTAATCATTATGCAACAATACTATATTTTCATGACTTCACAAAAAAAATGCCCACTTGAGAAAATTTCACTCTGTAGCATGGCTAATAATTTTCTGGATGTTGAAGACTCCATCATGGCTGTTCTTCCCTCGCAGATTTATTCATTTCATCTCCAAATTCAGCCTTGAATCTTTCAAAAGAGATAAAACAACTTGAAGCTGCTGTTGCCCAACCGACTACCTTGGTCATAAAGAAACTGTCACAACAACACCAACATCGATCTCGCTCAAACTCACAGCAGCGTGAACGTGATTGCTCTTTGTCTCCAGGAGTTCAGGGTTGGCGCTGGTATCATTATAAGCATGATACCAATGCCTTACATTTCTCCTAAGATTTCATCCAAGGAGTTCAAGAAAACAAGTAGAGCAACCCCCGACTCAGGTGGCAGAGGTTAGCTTCGATTTGGACACCCGCCTTAGTGTTTATGATTCAAAATCAAAACTTAGTTTTCTCGTGAATAATGTTTCAATATTTTTACTGCTGACCAAATCTGCAATCAAAGAACAACTCCTGCGATAACCACTTTGCCTCTACGTAGCTAACCGCTGTTCGATTCCTACTTTTGGTGATAAAGAACTAACACTTAACCTCGGTCTTAACCGCGATTTGGTTTGCAAGTTTATCATCGTAGACTTTTTCAACGTCATTGAGATGTCGATCTTCGTGGATGATTGCTCGGAAAAGGTCTCTCAAGGATTTCCAATCTTCTTGATGACCACCAAAAGTAGGAATTGTTATCTGTTACCTGAGTTTTCAATAGAGAGTGTTGCACTTGCCAGTTGCAGAGGAGATGTGATTTTGTCTCTTGTATTGTACAAATAAGAAGTAGCCGTAAGATAGCTGTTTTCAGCAGCTATGTACAGATCAGTAAGTTTTGCAGAGTCTTCACCAACAGTTAACGTTTGCAAAAGGTCAACGTGATTGCCTTTAAAATCGAACCAGTAGCTCTCAAGCAATTTGAGCCGAGCTGCAATTAGTCCGTGGTTCTACTGCTCAATAGCTTCAATAGTAGAAGATGAGGGAGATAAATTTGAGTATGGGTTTAATCGAACTGCTGATAGAAAAATAGCGACCAGGCGCATCGTCCGCAACACCAACAGTTTATTTATAGTGGTCGTAGTCGATAAAATCAATATTGTGACATGTAAAAAAACCATAGTATTTAATCTGCGAAGTGGACAGTACAGCGATCAAACAACTTCACGAACGAGAGCTAGCACAAGATCCACAACACAGGCAGTCTCAGTACTGCGACAGCGGCAGATAAACAGATATCACAAGCGTGAGCTACCACGCAATCCACGACATGGGCAGTCTCACTACTACGACCGTGGCAGACAAACAACCATTAACTAACTGAAAAAATGAGATTTCTTACAAACTCGCTGATATTTCCGGCTTATTAGGACAAATGTTCAAATTATTAACTTAAATTGAATGAAGAAAAGATGTCTATTGGCGAGATTAAGGTGTCAAAACAAAAACATACATAGATATATACACATAGATATATCTATATTAAAATTCACTTATTCTTTCAACAATTCGAACATAAAAACCTAACATATAAATTCATGGCAAATTTGTAAAGATAAAGCGGCAAATTATGCCCTAAAAAGATTGAAATTTTCGACTTCTTTCAAGGTCAAATCGTGAAATCAGGTTAGCGAGCCACACTACCGAAAAAAAAGAAAACTCGTGGAAGTCAAAAATTATAATTATAAGTTTTGATGGAAAATTCTTTAACGGCAAAAAACGGCAAATTCTTTGCCTGTTTAGAATAAGGTTCAGAAAGTTTGAAAGCGTCGGACAAATTTTTTTTTTCTAATCGGGGCTCGTATACTATTTTACAAGTTAGGAAAATTCGGAAAATTTTATAAAAGCACACGCGTTTTATAGTAAAAATTAAAATAAAAGTTTTACGCATCTTTTTAAAAGTTTTGAGCACTCTGGAGTTTTTCTATCAAATTAAAATTTTTTCGACTCAGAAAATCGTCAATTTTGGCCGGAAAATTCAGTTTGATGGAAAACCTGAATTCACGGAAAATTAGTAGAGCTTGAGCGGCATATTGCGGCATAGATAAATTTCAAGTTCTCAACCTATTTAGAGATCAAATCATGAAGGCAAGTTAGCGAGCTACACCAGCGAAAAAAAAGATAATTCGGAAAATTAGGAAAATACGATTTTTAAATGTTTAGATGAAAAATTCATTCACGGCAAAAAAAAACGGCAAACTCTTAGCCTACTCAGAAAACTCGTACGCGTCAGAAAATCGCTTTTTCATGGCGTTTCTCAATAACTAATTTGCAAGTTAGCGGGCCACACGATATCTCGGAAAATAAGTCCATGGCAAAAAAAAACGGTTTTCAAGGCATGAAAATAGCTTTAACCTTTATCTCAGGGAGTCAATTTTAAGAATTTTTCAAATGAACTTACATACGTGATGTATGATCTGCTCTCTTCTTGTGACTACAATTACATTTATAATGTTTCATTTTATTTTTTTCATTGTAAGGAGTTAGGTTAGGTTAGGTTTGGGGTGGGAGGGGTTAGCCGACCCTGCTCGGGAACATGCAACCCCAGCACTCAAGTATACACCCATTGTGCTGAATTCCCTGCCTACTCATTCCTTGACCATGGCTCTGTCTATGGAGCCGATTACCGTCATGATTGCCGATAGGCTGGCTTCCCTCAGATCCCCTGGATCTATGATGGATCTGCCAAGCCTACTGGTCCAGAGTGTAGCCCAGACGGAACACTCACATCGGAGGTGTCCCGTCGTCTCGGCTGCTTCTCCACACCACCTACATTCTGAGACCTCCCCTATCCCTATCTTGGATCGATGGTGTCTCACCTTCCAGTGGCATGTAAGCCATCCGATGACCAGTCTGAGTTTCCTCCTACCGGTATTCTTTAGGTCACGCAGCCATTCCCTAGGCAGCCGTTCACCGATAAAGACTTTCGACTGCTTCAGCTCCTGATGATCGGCCCATTTTCGTACTCTTGCTCTGCCGTCCAGAGGGCAAAGGCGTTGTGCAGTGAACAGTCGGGGATTCCCACACTGCAGTGGTCGACCCCGATGTCTAGTGCACCACATCTGCCTTCTCGTTGCCTGTGATCATCGAATGTCCCGGCACCCATAGTAGGGTGACACAGAATATTCAGAGTTTTACGTGCAATACCTGCAGAGTTCAACTACACGGGCCCCCTGGGCCAATGGGGTCTCGGATAACGTCCTCCTACGCGGCTTACCTATTTGGACAATCCGAAGGCCATTCGTTCGGCTCGCCTACAAATTTCCGATCAAAAGTAAGTGAGTACAGTTGAACGGACCCTTCGTGGGGGTTTTTGCATGTCACACCATTCGAGTGCTCTTTCATCCTGACTAAGACAGGTCAGGAACCCGGTTGACCTGAGCAACGACGAGTCTGTTTCAGGCTAGACGCAACCTTCACGGGCAATTTCACCCAGAGCCATGTACGCCGAGCCGTAGCCCACTTTTGACGCCACTCGCTGGGTCCGCTTGCTTGCTGTCAATACGACAGAAGTACCACTGCCACCAAGAGTGCAGACCCATTCGACCGATCAGGAAAAACAAGCCCAACGAGGCGAAATGGGAGAAGCATAATTCGGCCGAAGCCATCCCCACGCTACGACCACTTCTATGTACTCGTTAATCTCGGCTTGGAAATCGGTACGCCCTTGGTAGATTGTATCCTCTCTTAGGAGCACCACTGGGGTAACTTCACTTTACCATGGCAGTGGCCACCTTGCGTTCGAATTTGATTAGGAGTTTTGGAATATGAGACATAGTCTAACTTTAAGAAACATACAGTCACAGTGAATCATCCCCACAGCATTATTCACAGGCCTCGACCACCCGCAGGAAGTCAATCACGCGTTCGAAAAGCGCCACTAAAATGACAAGTCAAGTTGCTACCTCGCGTTCGAAAAGCGTCACTAAAATGACGAGTCAAGTTGCTATCTCGCGTTCGAACAGCAAACGCCAAAAAAAGGTTATCTCAGGGCGAAATGCCATGCCAGAGCCATCTTACTGAGCCAAAATCGCCATTTATATTTGGCGTCACGTTGCCATCGAAGGACGGTCGTGTGCCACAGCTCACACGCACTCTTTGACGTGGACAGTTGTCCCTTCGCAGAGACATTCGTCCAGATTTCCTGTGGTTAAGCAGCAAATCTGGCACTTTAATCTGCCTTGGTTTACCTTCAGAGTAGGGTGACACAGTGGTTCGGTGTAAGCCTCTTCAGTGCCTCTTTGCAGAGGGCTACTTCTCTGGAGTTTGTGGTCCAGTCTTTCAGCGCTAAGAACGCCGCTTTGCTGTCCGAGCAAATCGTGACTGGTCCTTTCCTGTGCGCTTCTGTTAGGGTGACTCACGCGCACTCCGTTATCACCCTCACCTCAGCTTGAAAGACTGTGGCGAAGTCGTCCAGGTGTAGCGCAATCTTCCTGGTGCAGCCTTGTCTCCAGGCTCCTGCTCCTACCCCCTCTGCCCGTTTCGAGCCATTCGTGGAACAGACGACCCTCTGTATGGTATACCTGTGCCGTCCTCTCTGCCAGTCGGCCCTGCTACCCGTTTCGACTCTGAACGGCTTGTCGAAGTTGATGCTCCGAGCCTTGTGGTCGAGTTTGGGTAGCTTCCCCAGATTCAAACCTCTGGTTATCTGCCGATCTGTCAGATGGTCAGCTCCCGCGTTGCCCTCGTATCGACAAACGGCCTTTAGGGCCGCACATCTAACCACAAGGTCAAGCGGAGGGGTTCCTATCAGGCGTTCCATCGCTGCCAGCTATGTAGTGCCCATGCATCCCGTCATGTCTCTCTGGACTAGGGCCTGTACGGCTTAGTGCCGTTCTAGCATCCTTTGCCTTAGTTACTCGGGGTGCCCAGACAGCTGCTCCATGTAGTAGCCTAGGTTTCAACACGGCTGTATACAGCCAGTGTATCTTCTCAGACTGCAGTCCCCGTGTCATGTCGAAAGCTCTCCTGCATGCCCAGAAGGACTGTATCATCTTTCTGCAGGTAGCTTTTAGGTGCCTTTTCCAACTGAACTTGGAGTCAAATGTTACTCCCAGGTACTTGATCTCATTGGTCAGGTCTAATGTCCTGCAGACTCCTAGTGATCAACATATGGCTCATCCATCTCACCAGTGTGGGCAGGACGGCATGATCCACTGCACCCTTGCAGATGCTTCCCATCCTGGTGTGGTTGAACGCGTCTTCAATGTCCAGCAGGGCTGCTAGCACACATCCTTTGTTTTCCATACCTTTTCTTATCCACCTCTATGAGTGCCGTATCTACTGACTTGCCTGCCTGGTAGGCATGCTGTTTACAGTGCAGCGATCGATTGACCAAAGACTTCTCTTTTATGTACCTGTGTCCCGGCCTTTTGAGTGTCTTTGATACGAAGGATGACAGACAAATAGGTCTGTGATCCTTTGCAGTTATGACCACTCTACCTGGTTTTGGTATGAATACCACTTTCATTTGTCCTCCAGCAGGTCGGGATATACCCGAAGGCCAGGCACGCTCTGAAGAGTTTTATTAGTGGACTTAACAGTTCCTCTAGCACTCTTTGAAGAAACGCCGGGGAAATACCGTCTGGTCCAGCAGCTTTGAACGGGTCAAAGGTGCCAATAGCCCACCTGTTTCTCTCCGGGATTGTGATGGTCCTGGACAGTTCCCAATCCCGTCTACTGGCGCACAGTGAACGGATCCGAAAATCGTTGGAAAGAATCTATTGAAATGAAGGAAAATAAAGCTAGAGAGATGTGGTCAACGACAATCAAAAGCTAATTTAATAACAATCATACGAAAAATATAAAAATTATAGGTTTTCCATTCCTCACCCGAAAAAAATGCAGAAAAAAAAAAAAATCACGAATGTGTAATTTTCGTCCAAAATCTGAAAAGAACGAATACGATTGTAAAATCAATTTTTTTTTAGTTTATGGCAAAAATAAATGATTTTATAAACATTTCTTCTACTGTTTTTAATTAAACATGTTTAAATCGTAATTATCGATAAAACAAACTATTTTTTAAACATAAAATTCATGTAACTTCATAAAATATACTATGTAATTAAAATATATTACGTGAAAAATGTAAAAAATCATACAACCCTATAACTGAATTCGTCAGACTTCTACAACCCAATAATCGAAATTATCAGGCTCTTACAACCCTATAACTGAATTTGTCAGACTTCTACAACCCAATAACCGAATTCATCAGGCTCTTACAACCCTATAACTGAATTCGTCAGACTTCTACAACCCAATAACCGAATTCATCAGGCTCTTACAACCCTATAACTGAATTCGTCAGACTTCTACAACCCAATAACCGAATTCATCAGGCTCTTACAACCCTATAACTGAATTCGTCAGACTTCTACAACCCAATAACCGAATTCATCAGGCTCTTCCAACTCCATAACGAAATTCGTCAATTTCCTACAACTCTATAACTTAATTCATCAACCTTCAATCCTTCAAACATACAACTCCATAACCAAATTGATCAGATTCTTACAACCCCATAACCAAATTGATCAGACTCCTACAACCCATAACTGAATTCGTCAAATACCCACAATCCTATAACCATGTTCGTCAAACTCCTACACAACCCCATAATAGAATTTGTCATACTTCTACAACCCTAACTTCGAAATCATCAGACTTCTATAACCTATAAAAGAATTCATTAGACTTCTACAACCCCATAACCGAATTAATAAAGCTTCTGAAACCAATAAGCAAACTTGTTAGACTTCTACACACTCATAACTAAATTCTTTAGACTTCTATTTATTCTTCAAGCCTACAACTCCTTAACCGAATTCGTCAGACTTTTACAACCCATAATTAAATTCATGAGACTTCTGCATATTCCTTAAGCCTAAAACCCCATAACCAGGACTTCTAAAACTCCATATCTTAATTCGTTAGATTTCTCAGTATTTCTCAAGTCTACAACCCCGTTAACTGAAATAGTTTTAATTTTACAACCATATTCATCAAGCCCCTACAATCTTGCAACCAAATTTATCAGACTTCTACAACCCCATACTTGAACTTGTCGTATTTGTAGAACCTAACGGATTTCCCTTTACTTCTACAACCCCATAACCCAACTCATCTGACAAAAAAAATTGATTAAAATCAACAAAATTCGTAAAGAATTATCAATGATCCAAATCATTGGTTTTTGGACTTATGGTAAAAAAAAAAAAAAAAAAAAAAAAAAAAAATGATAAAAATGATAAAAATGAGCCTTATGATCATTTTATGAATCTTTGGGATCTTTAAAAATGATTATAAGGATCATTTTGTGATACTCACAAATTCATCGGATCATTCCAAAAATTTCACAATCTTTTAAAATAATTCGTACAATTATCAACTAGGATCAAAACTTTGTTTTCCATGTATTATCTTTCTAAAATAATTGTTCATTGCTATTATCTTTTAAATACATTTTTACTGCGTAAACTTTATAATTAGAATCGGCAATAAATGGAAGTTTTCTATCATTGGAATTTTTTTTGTCTACCGAAAGAAAATTTATTTTCTCTCTATGTAAAATATATTCGGCAATTCAAATTTCGATTGTTGGAAGTTTTCAATACTTGGAAACATTTCAAAAATTCTTAAGGACAATTTTTAACCACTTTAATTCGAAGTGATTTAGCTTGTCCTGACCATCTTTTGTTACGAAAAGTATGGCATACTCGGAAATTATTGAACTTGTGGACGCGTTAAATCTGATAAAGAAGATGATTGTAAAAATATAATCGAAATAAATTGTAGAAATAAAACGAATTAGGTTATAGAGTTTTTAGCTTGAGGAATAGAAGGTTGGTGAATTCAGGCATGTAATTGGAGTTTGCTGAGTCGAGTTATAAAGTTGTTGAAGTCTGATCAATTCGGTTAGGGGCCATCCATTAATGATGTCACGTTTTTATGATATAGTCTGCTAATACTGTAGCGCTACGAGACTATACCAAATTAGTGTGACATCATTAATGGATGACTCCTTATAGAGTTGCAGGAGTATAAAAAATTCAATTATGAGGTTGTAGGCTTGAAGAATGGATTGTTGTTGGATTTGCGATCACTTATAGGGTTGTAGAATATTGACGGACTCAGTTATGGGGTTGTAGAATTCTGACGAATTTGGTTATGGGTTTGCAGACTTTAGGAATAGAAGTCTAAATAGGACTTCTAAAACCCCATAGCTTGATTCGTTAGACTTCTATGTATTCCTCAATCCTACAACCCTGTTGAATGGATTTGTCATAATTTTACAACCCTATAGAAATTTTTGATATACTCCTACAACCCTATAGCCGAATTCATCAGACTCTTACAACCCGTCTAGCTCCTGCAATCTCATAATTAACTTTATATGCCTTTGCAACCCCATAACTAGATTCGTTAGACCTTTACAACTACATATCCAAATTCATCATGCTCCTATAACTCCATAACTGAAATCGTCAAACACCCACAACCCTATAATCATATTCATCAGATTCCTACACAACCCCATCATAGAATTTGTCTGACTTCTTCAACCCTATACTCAAACTTATCTAACTTCTACAACCTATAAAAGAATTCGTCAGACTTCTACAACCCCATAACTGAATTAGCCGAATTCCTTTAACTCCATAACCGAATTCATCAGCCTTTTATTCCTCAAACTTGCAATCCCATTACCATTTTGATCAGGCTCTTACAACCTCATAACTTAATTGATCAGATTCCTACAACTACATAACTGAATTTGTTAAACGCTCAAAATCTTATAACCAAATACGTCCTTTATATGTAATTCTCAAGCCTATAATCCCATAAATAAATTCGTCAGAACTATATAACCCTAGAAGTATATTTGTCACATTTTCATTAAGTCTAAAAATCTATGATTTGGTGGATCATTGATAATTCTTGTTACACAGCAAATAATTATAAAAAAAAAGTTGAATGAATTCCACGATAAAGTGCAAAAAGAATGCAATAGTAATACAAAGTGCACAACAATCAAAATGACATGAGACATCGTTGTTTTACGAATTTTGTTGATTTCAATCAATTTTTTTTTTGTCAGATGAGTTCGGTTATGGGGTTGTAGAAATAAAGGGAATTCTGTTAGGTTCTACAAGTACGATAAGTACAAGTATAGGGTTGTAAAAGTCTGATAAATTTGGTTGCAGGGCTGTAGGAGCTTGATGAATATGGTTGTAGAATTTAAACGATTTCAGTTAACGGGGTTGTAGACTTGAGGAATACTTAGAAATCTAACGAATCAAGATATGGAGTTTTAGAAGTCCTGGTTATAGGGTTTTAGGCTTAAGGAATATGCAGAAGTCTCATGAATTTAATTATGGGTTGTAAAAGTCTGACGAATTCGGTTAAGGAGTTGTAGGCTTGAAGAATAAATAGAAGTCTAAAGAATTTAGTTATGAGTGTGTAGAAGTCTAACAAGTTTGATTATTGGTTTCAGAAGCTTTATTAATTCGGTTATGGGGTTGTAGAAGTCTAATGAATTCTTTTATAGGTTATAAAAGTCTGATGATTTCGAAGTTAGGGTTGTAGAAGTATGACAAATTCTATTATGGAGTACTGTAGGAGTTTGACGAATATGGTTATAGGATTGTAAGTATTTGACGAATTCAGTTATGGATTGTAGGAGTCTGATCAATTCGGTTATGGGGTTGTAAGAATCTGATGAATTTGGTTATGGAGTTGTATGTTTAAAGGATAGAAGGTTGATGAATTAAGTTATAGGGTTGTAGGAAATTGACGAATTTGGTTATGGAGTTGGAAGAGCCTGATGAATTCGGTTATTGGGTTGTAGAAGTCTGATGAATTCAGTTATAGGGTTGTAAGAGCCTGATGATTTCGGTTATTGGGTTGTAGAGGTCTGACGAATTCAGTTATGGGGTTGTATGATTTTTTATCATTTTTTACGTAATATATTTTAATTATATAGTATATTTTATGAAGTTACATGAATTTTATGTTTAAAAAATATTTTGTTTTATCGATAATTACGATTTAAACATGTTTAATTAAAATCAGTAGAAGAAATGTTTATAAAATCATTTATTTTCGCCATAAACTAAAAAAAAAATTGATTTTACAATCGTATTCGTTCTTTTCAGATTTTGGACGAAAATTACACATTAGTGATTTTTTTTTTCTGCATTTTTTTCAGGTTAGGAATGGAAAACCTATAACTTTTATATTTTTCCTATGATTGTTATTAAATTAGCTTTTGATTGTCGTTGACCGCTTCTCTCTCGCTTTATTTTCCTTCATTTAAATAGATTCTTTCCAACGATTTTCGGATCCGTTCACTGTGTGGCGGTTGCGTTGTGTGCCCCTTGTTGTTCGTTGCCTTCCCTGATGTCGGGGAAATGGGTCTAGCAGCACGTTGAGGCAGTCCGCGCTACTTTCAGCCCATTGTCCCGATTCTAGCTTCATCATACCTGGCGTCTGACTCGGACCGTTCCGCAGAATACTACAGAGCCTGGATGTCTCTGCAACGTCCTTTTGCTCCCTGCAGTAATCCTGCCAGCCCTGTGCAGGCGCTTTTTCTAATTCCTTTTTGTATTGCCTTTGTGCCTGTCTGTAGGCATCTTCATTCACCTTTTTTTTGGTCTTGTAAGACCTGTTGTAGATCTTTTTACTTCCTTCCTGAGGGCCGTAAGTTCGGGTGTCTACCATGGGCATCCCTGACTCTTACCTTTCTTGCTAATCCTACAGTTGTTCTCGAAGGACGTCACCAGTGCCTCTTCAAGAGACTCTGCGCAGTGCTTGAGTTCAACCGGGGTACCACATCTCTCAGGAAAACTGGCAATTCTCCTGGCTAGGTTGGTCTTGTATCCTTCCCAGTTTGTGTTCCTGGGGTTCCTCCAGAAGGGTATGTCGATGGTTCTTCCCGTTTACGAGAAAGTGATGTAACCGTGGTCTGACATGGAGGGTTCGTCTGAAGCCCTCCAGTTTTCCACTAACGTCGTCAGTCCGATCGTGGCCAGGGTAATATTGATGACCTCTTCGCGCCTTTTGTACTGAAAGGTCGGTTTCCCTCTCTTATTCAGGATCTCTAGGTTGGTGCCCACCAGAAAGCCCAAAAGCGCGTCCTCCCTTTTGCAATCCGAGCTTCCCCACACCGTGAGGTGTGAGTTTGCCTCGCATGCCAGCAGTAGTTTCAGTCCCTTGAGCTCACAAGTCTTGACCAGGTCCACAACCCTTTGTGGGGGAAATAAGCAACTACCAGCTGCCTCTTTATTCCTTTCCCATCCTTGTACTTAACAATCGTGGTTGCGGTATCCGTGTCACAGAAGGGAACCTAGGCCTCTGTGGTTAGCCCCTTTACAATCAAGGCAGCCCTCGCTGAGTCTCAGGCCCAACTGAAACGGGTGCCGCATGCGCTTAGTCCTGTTATCTTACCTGCCCTTATCCAGGGTTTCTGAATAAACGCTATACTTGTTTGCACCTCTGCCATGCGTTTGACCAGAGCAGCCGAAGCGCTTCTGCAATGGTGCAGATCGATCTGGGTGAACGAGATAGTGGACATGCCCTGGGTCTCGTTCACCTCGTTGTTAATGTATAGTGTTTTGTGAGGAGCTCTCTAGGTTTCATTTTTCACTTCGCATCTGCTGGTGTTTGCTGCACTAGATTACACGAGCACGAGTGATTCCATACTTGCAGTAACTTAATCGGAGATTATGATCTTGAAAAGTTGCGCGCACCTTGTTGTCATGTCACGAAAATTCGGTTCGTCCGGAGACCGTCATAGGGCTTGACGTGACATGTCATGACGTCACATCAAATCACTTCAGACGAAAGTATTAGATGAAGAAGTCTTGAATCATATTAAACAATTAATCAAATATTGACATGATAAAGAGCCTTGAATGCTAGAAATATTGTATTAGTTTGAAAATAAAGTTGAAGTAGTATTCAAATCAAACCCAAAAATATTGAAACAAAAAAAAAATGATTATTTTTTCATTAATTATTTTCAAAATTTATGATAATGTGAAAAGCACTATGTTCTCAAAATATTTTAACTGTTCAAAAATGATAGAAATGTGTTACAATATCTTAATGTATTATGTGCATAAATAACTCTATTTAATAGCACGCTGTATTATCAGAATAAAAAAAAAAAATTCAACAGATTAGATATAATAACATATAATAACATATAAAATAATCAATTTGTTTTTCAGCACACTATTAATTTTAAGCTTTGCAAAGCTGCCGCAAAAAACACCAATACTCGCTGTACTGTCACGTACTCACACAAAAAAAATCATCCGAGTCAAACAAACTACACTTATTGGGAAGACTCCGAGCGTCCGTCTATGACACTTGTTTACTGTCTGTCTCTTTCTCTGTCGCTATTGATCCTATTCTGCCTTCTCAGTAGCACGCTGCTCGCTACTGTGCTTGCACTTATGCAGTTAGCCTATCCGCAGAAATAAGATGAGTGAAGAGAAAATATTTTGAGGAATTTTAAAGATCACGAGCTTCACGCTGATGTGCAGCTACCTCACACTACGACCCTTATCTAGTGTCTTTCACTCTCTTTTTCTCCCTCCTCCGTCGGTACCACGTCAGTGCAGTATCCAAATTTTCGGCAACTATTTGCCTGTCTACAAATACACATTGAGCGTCATTTGTGACAGTGATGGTACACACACGTGTCAGAAAAATCACACAATCTCCCTTTCAAACGTTGGGTGCCATTTGTTACAGGCACTCTACCTTATAAATTCACTACGTTTTTGGGTGCCATTTATTACAGTATCCGAATTAATTTTAACAATCTGGATCCCTTTTGACTTGAACATCAAAACCCTTGTAGTTTTTCGGTCAGCTGTAAACAAGAAAGTACACTAGCCTGTGAGCATAAATGCATCGTATTTTCGGTACTTGAAAATAATAATTAAGACATGCTTGGAAATTATCACGTCCACGAATTAAATACTCTAAATTCAAGTGATCTGACTAACCCGATCTATGTTGGTAGTGGGTGGGGTTTTTATCCATGGGAAAAACGAACGAAGGAACTCGGTAGTTTGAATCAAAACAAACAAAATTGATTTTTAACATTTAATAAAAAAGCAACTTAAAACTATTACATCAATAGCATCAACCGTGTTGTCCGTGAGAATATTTCAATAACAATTTAGCCCTTGGGCTGGTAAACAAAATTAGAAAATCCTAATGGTTTGTAACCGGTTTCGATTTAAATATCTGCGCACAGTGCCTTCACACTAGAGAAAATGTACTCGCGAGAAAAAGACAAATACCGAGAGAGATGATTTTTCTTACTCCCCACTCACTGTGCAATCCGATCCTTCACACCGTATACAATTAGTTAACAAACCTTAATTTCGGTTATCACCACGCAACACACAACAAGTCCAAAGCACCGGGCTTGCTCTCTTGCTCAACGCCGCTACCTGGCCTTAGAAAATGGCCTGGATGCCGGTTGCACTTGCTGGAGTTTCCTAGTCGTACACTGCTAAAACCCAGTAATGACACTGTGCACCGAACACTTCCAATTCACCGTAGCATACATCAAACATGAATTACGGTCACGAGAACAAATGATCACACTTAAAAACTGATAAATAAACGAAGCGGTGAGAGCTCCAAAAATTCGTGTTTGGTGGTTACGAATCGAATCAATCGAATGCCTTTTCGTCTGCAATTCGTTCCTGTTGTATCGACCATCTGGTCGGTTCACAATTAATTCGCGCGTGATTTTCTTTATCATCCCGTCGATGACCCTTTTTTTTCATTTATTAAGCCTTACTGACAAGATAGGTCATGCAGCTGAAAAAAAATTTGCATAATGTTTAAAGGTGAGTCAAACAACTTATGTTCAAAAAATAGTACCATAAGAAAAAATAGATGCAGTGTATGTGTGTGAGCGCATAACACTGAGTGTGCAGAATACTGTATCGCAGGTGTATTATAACGAATAAAGAATTAGTCGTACTGAAACCAGGGTAGTTGTCACTTATCCCGATCCTCTCCTGTCCCACATATAGTATAGTGGCGACGAGGATAAACTAAATTAAAAAAAAAAAAAAAAAAAAGTAAACGTAAACGTAATCATTATAATCGAAGTAAAAGGAACGCGTTAACGGAAGTATTCGGTAAACGTAAAGTGTGACAGTGCGAGAGGAAGTTTTCGGGCGTGGTCAGTATTCGAAAGTATCTAAAGTAATCGAAAAATAGTCAAACCATAATCGGAAAATTGTGAAAAGTGATGGAGTAACAATTATACATATATATTGTTGAAAATCAATCAAATTAATGCATCAGAAAGAAGTGCACTTGTTGAAGGTAAAAACGCAACGTGAGTGCATGCGCAATCAAAGAAAAGTATAATTGAATTTTTGAAAAAGTTTAAACCCGAAGAAGTTTTAAACGTAGTGCCAGATGAACAATTGAATAGTATTGGACAAGATGCCGAAGAACCTGTTCATTTAGATAGAGTATCGAAGCAAGAATTGATCGAAGTTTTGTCTACTTATAGGTACCAGGACATCTATGAGCGAATCACTTTGAATGAATTAAGAAAAGTGGCTAAGAAATTAATAGAAAATCTTCAAAAGTTAATGAAAAAAAGATCTGAACAGTTAACTCGAAAAATAGAAGAAAGAAAAATGGAAGTGTCAGCAAATTTAGATTTTGACATAAAACAGAATGATTGGCGAAAATTCATAGACCGTATCGAACAAAAACGTAGTAGCTGAGGAAAAGAAAAAAAAGCTATTTTATTGAGTAAAGTTAACGCAGAAACATATCATGTTATCGATAAAATTCGTCAACCAAAAAAACCAGGTGACAAAACATACGAAGAAATTATTGAGTTAGTTGAAAAATATTTAAAGCCAGAAACGTCATATTTAGTACATCGTGCTAATTTTCGTTATCGAATCCAACATGATGATGAATCAATCAGTGAGTACGTGGCAGTTTTGAAGAACATGGCTAAAAATTGCAATTTTTCGAATTGAGAAGAACAAGTGCTGGATCAAATGGTACCTGGTCTTAAAAGTAAAGCGATAAAGAAAGAACTATTACAGATTGAAAATCCTACATTTGAAAAGGGAATAAAAAACGCATTAGCCACAGAAGCAAATAAAGGTGCAGAGACACTGAATACGAATGAGCAATGAAAAAGTGATGAATTTCATAAATTGGACAATGGTGGAAAGAGCAGAGGCGTCAATCGGCAGCAGCAAAATTTTTCGTGGAAAAGGCGTGGTGGAAGTCATTCAACTCCAAGATGAGGGTTCAGGCAGCAACGTTATCAAGTGGCAAATCAAGGACAAAGTGTTACCTGTTATTGTTGTGGTAAGATGAATCATTATGCGAGAGAATGTAAACATAAAACAGAAAATTGTAACTATTGTAAGCGACGCGGGCATCTTGAAAGAATGTATAGAGATAAGCCGCAACAACGAAAAAGCGATAACGGACGCGCGAAGGTCGGATATATAGACGCACGTGATGATGATGAAAGCGATACCGAGAGCATCGCACGCGACTTAGGTGTCATGTTTCCCGCAGGTCAGTCAAAAAACATGCACGTGATTAAGGGGAACCTTCGGAAAATTTTCAGCCTATAGAAATAATGGACCTAGAAGGCTGAAATATTTTTCAACATGCATTTTTACGTATCTCCATTGATGGTGCATCGAGTTTTGGGTAAAAATGATTTTTGACCTTTTTTAGGTACTTTTTTGAATTATTGTACCCATTAATTTATAGTTTTTCCTAGATAAAGAGCGTAAAAATTGCGTTAAGGTCTAAACCATGCGAGAGAATTTAGCTATTGCTCTTACGAACAATTAAAAAAAAAAATCTCAAATCGGTTGAGAAACAAAAAAGTAGATACAGTTTGAAGATGAGATGTTTTTAAAATAATTTTCTCCGGGCCGCCAAGAACATAGTAGGCTGGTTTATTTTTCCAAATATCCATAAATAAATGTTTGATTTCGATGGAACTTTGTATATAGGGGTTTCTGCGAGCGCTGAACTCGAATTTGGCGTTAGTTTTTCAATTGGACCTGTGTTAAGGGCAGCACTTATCTAAGGGAGGATGAAGAATCAAATTTTTTTTTTAAATTATTGATAAAAATTGATTGAGGGGGTTTTTGCACGCACTAAACACGAATTTGATGTCCATTTTTAAGTTTGACCTAAACTAAGGGTAGTACTTACCTAAGGACTGGTATTTTTTTTTTTTCACTTTTCGATAATACTTGGTACATGAGGGTTTTTTTATGCGCTAAACACGAATTTAACTAGCGTTTTTCAGTTTGACCTATGCTAAGGGTAGTGATTATCTAATGGAAGGTAATATTTTTTTCTTTGTTTAGTTCTAGATAAAAATTGGTATGCGGGAGTTTTTGCGTTTTATTTCTTTTAGTGCAATATAGGCCACTTGAACTGTAAATAAAGTTGGGACCAATTTTTTATAATCTAGGTTATACTAATTTTATTATAAACGAAAGAACAAAATATGTACATATTTACAAATTTATTCACAAACAAGATATTTTGCGTTATATTACTATTTACAAATTTCAGTATTGAGCGACTAAAAATCATTTTTAGGTTGAAAAATTTGTAACAAACCAGTTTTATTACGTACTGAATCAGCTATAAAACTCTATAAAACTAAATTAGTGAATATATTTCCAAAAGTGGTGCAAAAGTGATGTAAAAAAAGTAGTAAAAATGCCTAAAGTACCAGCTAGTAAAAAATCCGATCATTTTAAAAATCTTGCGACTCTCCGGTGGAAAAATTTTCCAAAAAAAAGATGATGTTCCTGAGCACAAAAATGTTCGTTTGCAGATAAAAATAAAAAATACTCAAAGCAATAAAGGACTGTTGAATTTGAATGAACCGTCGGAATTTTACGAAAACATTTTTCCTCAAGAAAGTTCAAAAGTTTCTGATCGGTGCATTATTGAACCTGAGCAAGATGAAAATATAAAAAATTCTGATCAAGATGAAAATATCGAGTCGGAAAATATATAAAGCTTCAATTATATTTTTTTGCAAGTATCTCAGTTGAAACCTATCCTAGATAAATTGAAATGTGGCGAGTGCGTAGGGAACTCATTAGAAATTGTACTTGATGATCAGCGTTTTGGCTTAGCTCGAAATTTGATTTTGAAGTGTTATGATTGCGGCGAAAGTGGTTTGAATGACGAAAAAGCTAACGTGTACAGTTCAGAAAGAATAAATATCCCCCAGCAGTCCATGACCCGGTTTGACATAAATCTACGGATAACTAGCATTTTTGTTTATAGGAAAAGGACATAATTCTTTAGAGCAATTTTCTGCAATTATGAATATGGACTCGATGTCTGACTCTACTTTTCGTGAACACACTGAGATTGTTGCAAAAACTGTTGATGTATCCACAAAAAATATACTTACCGAATGCAGAGAATTAACAAAAAAATCATACAAGTAATTTGAATTTGGAAACGTAGACGACGATGCTGAAAAACAAAACGAGGTTCAAAAAAGAAACGAAATGGCAAAAAATGATAGTACAGACGTTGATTGCACTTATGATGGATCCTGGCTAACACCAGGATTCAAATCGAAAACTTGTTTTGGCAGTGTCATCGATTTACCTACAGGCTTTGTACTGGATTTTGACGTTGCGTGCAAATTTTGCCAAGAATGTTGTAGAGTCGCTGCGAATCTTGGAGCAGACTCACCTGCTTTTAATATTTGGTATGATGGGCATGCCGATAAGTGTCCAATTGATCACACAGGGTCATCTAGGGCCATGGAAGTGTCAAACGCCGAAAAACTATAAAAACGTTCCGAAAAAATAGGTTTCCTATATGTCAACGTACTTTCCGATGGAGATTCTAAAACTTATAATCATTTAGTATCATTGAAAGTTTATGGGCCATCAGTGGAAATAAAAAAAGAAGAATGTGTCAATCACGTTTCTAAAAGGTACAACAAAATCAAAATATCTAATATTTATATACATAAAATTGTGACGATTTAAGTTTTTTTAATTTTTTAATCCAGACTTTACGTTGGCATTACAAACATTGTAAAGGAAGAAAAAAGTCGTAATGTCACTCTTGGAGGAAAAAAATTTGGACAATTGTCTGATCCAACAAAAAAAAACTCTCTAGTTATTACAAAAAAGCTATCTACAAGAATAAAAACGATGTTCAGGTTAAAAATTGAATAATATCTTTTATTTTGTATAAAAAAAAAAAAAAAAAAAAAATACAAAACAAAAGCTGAAAAAACATTCTTAAACAAATTATTATAATTTTTAGGGAATGAAAAACGACATTCTTGCATCGATTTATCATTCAGCTTCCACGGATGACGAACCTCAGCATCAGTATTGTCCTAAAGGGTCGATCTCATGGTGTTTTTACCAAAGAGCATTAGCGATAGATAAAACTCCTGGTTGTCATAAAACTAATATAAAAACACCAATAAACAAACTTTGTTTTGAGAAAATTTTACCGTTGTATGAAAGACTAACAGATGAATCTCTACTGTCGTGTTGCAGTCACTGTGCCACCCAAAATGCCAATGAAAGTCTTCACAGTGTTATTTGGAACAGATGTTCTAAAAAAAATTACTCTGGTAAGGCGCGGGTTATGGTTGCAGCTTCATTAGCCGTTTGTGAATATAACGTTGGTAGTTATTGAACTGTGTCTGAAATCACGAAAAATTTGGGACTACGCAACTCTGAGTATTCATCCAAACTGAAAAATTTGAAGAGCACAGACTTTGTAGAAGCGTGCAAAAAAAATTGATACGTCAAAAAATGCCCGTGGCATTATAAATGTAGCTAAAAGAAATCAACAAGAATCAGAAGAAGAGGACGATTCGTTTAATCCAGAAATGTACTAAAAATATAATAAAATTTATTTGGTATAAAATATTCAACCTAAAAATGTTTTACAGTTGTTCGATAATGAAATTTGTAAGTAGTAAAATAATGTAAAAAATCTTATTTGTAAATAAATTTGTAAATATATAAAGTTAATAATATGAAAAAAAAAAACATAATTATATAACTGAGTTACTCTACGCTAATCTTTAGTTATGTTATATTTTGGCTTATACGCATTTCTAAAAAAATGAGTTAGCTGTCAAATTTAATAATTGTAAGTTCAAGTTATAAAAATAAATACAGAATTTATGTTCAGTGTATGCAAAAAGCACACATTTTTATTCCAAGCTAAAAAAAAAATATTACTTTTTCTATTGTTAGAAAAGAGTCCAACTAAAAAATAAAAATAAAATTTGTTTTTTAAATAAAAAATAATGCTAGTATGGCGCATAGTGTCCTGCGGCCCCAGGACTAGGGGGGGTGGAAGAGCACAACACCCGCACCCAATCCTGCGGACCCACAGGAATACAGGTGGGACTTCAACATCCTTGTCCCCTAGGGATGCCAGTGAACTAGTAAAGCTTCGATGCTCTCTATGAGTTCTAATCAATTATCCACCACTGCTCCCGCCGCGCCCACACTACACCCTGATGCACTCTCAGTCAGCCGCCCTTATATACGAAGCGAAGCTTTCCCAGCCTGAACGCGAGTTGCAAATTCTGAAGCGCCACCTAGTTGAAAAATATTTATGAACTCCTAACAAAACAAAAAATTATCGATAGAAAATAAATACATATTCCGTTTTTTTGTTTACAATCATACTATTTAAAAAAAAATTGGTTCTCAACTTTATTTATAGTTCAAGTAGCCGATATTGTATTAAATTGTACTAAAAGAAATAAAGTGCAAAAATCTCTACATACCAATTTTTATCTAGAACTAAACAAAAAAAAAGTGTCATCTTCCCTTAGATTAGCGCTACCCTAAGTTTAAGTCAAACTGAAAAGCGCTAGTCAAATTCGTGTTTAGCGCACGCAAAAACCCCCGCGTACCAAATTTTATCGAAAAGTGAAAAAAAAAATACCAGTCCATAGGTAAGTACTACCCTTAGTTTAGGTCAAACTGAAAAATGGACATCAAATTCGTGTTTAGTGCGTGAAAAAACCCCCTAAATCAATTTTTATCAATAATTACAAAAAAAATTTGATTCTTCATCCTCCCATAGATAAGTGCTGCCCTTAACACAGGTCCAATTGAAAAACTAACGTCAAATTCGAGTTCAGCGCTCGCAGAAACCCCTATATACAAAGTTCCATCGATATCAAACATTTATTCATGGATATTTGGAAAAATAAACCAGCCTACTATGTTCTTGGCGGCCCGGAGAAAATTATTTTAAAAACATCTCATCTTCAAACTGTATCTACTTTTTTGTTTCTCAACCGATTTGAGATTTTTTTTTTTAATTGTTCGTAAGAGCAATAGCTAAATTCTCTCGCATGGTTTAGACCTTAACGCAATTTTTACGCTCTTTATCTAGGAAAAACTATAAATTAATGGGTACAATAATTCAAAAAAGTACCTAAAAAAGGTCAAAAATAATTTTTACCCAAAACTCGATGCACCATCAATGGAGATACGTAAAAATGCATGTTGAAAAAAATTTTCAGCCTTCTAGGTCCATTATTTCTATAGGCTGAAAATTTGCCGATGATTCCCCTTAAAAACGAAAAGCGACGCGAATTCCACAGTTTGAGGGAATGTGAGTATGTATTGGGTATAGAAAAAGTGGATCCACAATTTTTAACCGTAAAAATTAATAACGAACAAATTCGGATGGAAATAAACTCGGGGGCAGCTATGTCAGTTATGCCGATAAAGATTAAAGATAAGTATTTCGGAAATTTAAAAGTACACGAGGTGGACATTCAAGCGAAAAATTACGATGAGTCAGAGGCAAACGTTCGTAGGTATGTTGAAACGGGTTGAAGCAATCGCAAACAGGAAAAAAATCATTTCAGACATTAACTTAGCAAAATCGGAAAATTTACCAGTAATTGGGCGACCGTGGTTAAAAGCATTCGGACTATGGCCGTTGTATGAAAATTTAAAATTGAACGCGTTACAGCCTAGTATCAGCAAAACGGAGCAATTAAAGAATATTTTGAACGAACACAAGGAAGTTTTTGAAAATAAACGTGGGGTGTTCAAACGAGCAAAAGTAAAATTCGAATTGAAAGAAGGGTCACAGCCAAAATATATGTTGACACGGACGGTACTATTTTCGTTGAAAGATCGCGTTGAGAAAGAGTTGGAGAGATAGAAAATTGACGGGATAATTGTACCGGTTGAATCGAGTGAGCGGGCAACACCGATTGTACCAGTAATAAAGCCGAACGGGGAAGTTCGTATTTGCGCGGGTTTCAAAGTTACGTTAAATCCACAATTAATAACAGTGAGACATCCCGCTCCAAATTTTGATCACCCGATAGCGAAGTTGCAGAGCGGTAAACGATATTCAAAGATTTATTTGAAAGAGGCATATTTGCAAATGCCAGTAGACGAAGATTCGCAGGAATTACTAACAATAAACACACATAAGTGCTTATATAGATATTTATTTATGGCTTACGGTATAAGTTCGGGGACAGGATTTTTCCAACAGCAAATGGAAGAACTATTGAATGAGATTAAAGGGGTAGCAATCGTAGTCAATGATATAGTTATAACGGGTATGACTGATGAAGAACATTTAGAAAATTTGTACAAAGTTCTAGCAAAAATTAAAGAAACTGGGTTCAAAGTACGCATGGATAAATGTAAATTTTTTCAGAAACAAACACCGTTTTAGGATTTAAAATTAACGAGCATGAAATAAGCGTGGACGAGGAAAAATTTCAAGCTATAAATGTAATGAAAGCTCCGGGAATCTCTCTGTTTCATCCAAAACCGTAAAGTTAACTTTTTCCACAACTTTAGAGGAAACTAGAGCCAAATATTATTATTATTATTATTATTATTATTATTATTATTATTATACAAGATATTATTCAATTTTTAAAACCTCTTATCACTGCGAACATCTAAATTTGTTTCAGAGTTACAATTTCATATGATGAATCTGCTGGGATATACCATTGGAATCATCTTTTTCACAGTGCTAGCCCATACTGTGGGCATTGAAGTCTCCTGGCAAAAGCGTGGGCTCTTTCAGTTTTGAACATTGGTTGACCAACTCCTTTCATTATGTCTTCATATTGTTACTCGGTGGTTGATACACGACAACAACATTCAATTTTTCCTCTATTCCATGAATTCAAATACCTGTGACCTCGGCGGGTGTTATAAAATTTTCAAAATCTTAAAGTATACTAAAATTATAATTCTTCCTCACCGCTACAAGTATACCACCAGAATTTTAGTCCAGTCGTACTAAATTTTTGAAACAAAAAAATTCCTGACAGCGATTTTATGATTGAAATGGGAAGAAAAGATCACAAAAAAAGGCAAAAGCAAGCGAACACTTTTCGAGTCCCCGGGGTGGAACAGGGTGGATTTTTAGGGGTTGAAAGCAGTTTTTCGCGATTTCCGGGAAAAGCATAAGTTTTATCGAAAAAAGTTTAATACAAAAGTTGTAGATAATTGAAAGATCTACAACTTTTGTTGTGTACATTTTTTTACATAACCTCAAAATTAACGAGATAAATGCAAAAAATGAGTTTTTTTCTTTTTTATTTTTCCTGGCCACAAAAATGAGTGTATCTTAATGAAACTTGGCCAAAGTAAAGCTTTTTTTATGTAAAATTGGCCATAATTTTTTTGTATAAAAATCTTAAACCGTTTAAAAAATACGAATGGCTAAAGTGAAAAAAGGTGTCTACTTCACGAGAAAAGTTTCTTAGTTTAAAACGCTCTACAATGTTCGTTCGGGTCTCATTCTTTTTGTTTTCACATGAAGTTTAAAAAAAAAAAAAATTTGGTACGTTATTAGAGGAAAAGTTATGAAAAATTCAAAAAAACCGATTTTTTCAATTTTTTTTCTTTATTTTTGCATATAAAGTTATAAATTTTAAATTATTTATTCAAATTTTTGGTTGAACTGTCTCAAAACCATCACTACATTATTCCACAATAATATTCGATATTTTTAACTAATTTTTTATGATTAAAAATCAAGTAATAATTAAAATTTATTAAATTATAAATTATAATAACTTAGAAACCGTATGAAAATATACGTATAATTGGAGTATCTCTTATATTATTGGTATTATATTTACTTTACAATCAAGATTATTGTAATTGTCATTGTTTAATTAATATTTTTTAATATAAAAGTATTACTTAAAATTATTAGCACTACAACGTGTTCGCCCTCAAATCAATAATTTAGAAAAATGTTTGTTGCAATCTATAAAAGAATTTTAGTTACATAAATTTTTTGTTTTATTGTGAAATAGACTTAAAATACTTTTATTAAATTATAAAAAATTTTAAAGTGTAATCTTGATTGTAAAGTAAATATAATACCAATAAAATAAGAGATACCCCAATTATACGTATATTTTCATACTGTTTCTGAGTTATTATAATTAATTTTAATTTGATCAGGTGATACTTGATGCAGATCCATAGCAATTATTAAATGGTTAATAAAAATAAAACAACGTTTTAATTTTATGTGATCTACACAATTTATTTAAAATGGTAACATGTTTCGACGACTAAGCGTCTTTATCAAACCGAGTACAATATAATACTAAAGCTAAAGTGAGTGTACAGAGTGTTTAAGTATATCGATAGTAAACAGTCAGGGTAGAATACGAACGGTCAATCAACTCAAGTTTAGGAGTGGGGAGTTATTTAAATCTAACTTATCATTCAATAAAACGTTCTTGTGTTTTAGTCTGTTTATTTCTAAAGATTCTAACGAATCTAGTAATTTATTTTTTCTTTGAATATGTAAAATTTCAAATTTTTCATTAAATTTATGACCAGAACTTTTGAGATGTTTTGCGTAATTAGATTTCATTATCCTAGCTTTTCCATCTTTTCTGATTTTATTGCGGTTTTTGTAATCAGCTTTATGTTCAGATATTCTTTCAATAAATTTCCTTCCAGTCTGTCCTATGTATACTTTGTCACATGAGCCACAAGACAACTTATAAACACCTTGTTTATTATATATGCTGTCCTTGGATTTATTGTTCTTTATGAAACTGCCTAACTTATTTGTTGTTTTGTAAGATACACAGATGTTTTTATCTAACTTCTGGATAATATTCTTAATTTTATTTGATAAATTGCCTAAGTAACTAAAAGATAAATAATTTTTCTTTCTTTGATCATTTTGTGGGTAAATTTCGTTAAAGAACATTTTCTCCCGTTTTTTACTTAACATATTATCTATCAATTCAGAAGAGTAACCGTTATTAACAGCCATCTGTTTTATGAAATTCAATTCCTTATAATAGTTCATTCTAGACAAAGGAACTGAGAGTAACCTGTGAATGTAGCAATTAAAAGATGCAAGTTTATGGGGGTACGGGTGGAAAGAAAAATTATTTATGACAGTATCAGTCTGTGTCTTTCTGTGATAAATGCCAAAACTAAATTCATCGTGATTTGTATTAAGATTACTATTCTTAGTTATCGTCAGGTCCAAAAAATTCAAAGTTTTTTCTGTCTCAATTTCTATCGTGAATTCAATATCATCATGCACAGTGTTAATAAATTCAAAAAATATGTCCAATTGTCTCTTAGTACCTTCAAATAGAACAATAATGTCATCGACATATCGAAACCAAAAAAGGCATTTTTTAAAAAAGGGATGTTTGGCTATTATTCCTTCTAAATGATTCATGAATATCTCCGCGAGGAGTGGACTAAGTGGACTTCCCATTATAAGACCTTCGATGCTGTTGTAGAATTGGTCATCAAATTCAAAGTAGTTTTGTCTTAAAACTTCTCTCAAAAGGTTCATGATATCATTTATTATTACATGGTTTATGTTGTTTTTAAAAAGTAATTCTTCTATCAAATTTGAAACCTCAGTAGGGTTTATACTCGGAAATAAATTTTTAACATCAAACGAAAGTAAGGTGGAATTTTTAGGGATTTTAATGTTTTTAATTAAGACACAGACTGATACTGTCATAAATAATTTTTCTTTCCACCCGTACCCCCATAAACTTGCATCTTTTAATTGCTACATTCACAGGTTACTCTCAGTTCCTTTGTCTAGAATGAACTATTATAAGGAATTGAATTTCATAAAACAGATGGCTGTTAATAACGGTTACTCTTCTGAATTGATAGATAATATGTTAAGTAAAAAACGGGAGAAAATGTTCTTTAACGAAATTTACCCACAAAATGATCAAAGAAAGAAAAATTATTTATCTTTTAGTTACTTAGGCAATTTATCAAATAAAATTAAGAATATTATCCAGAAGTTAGATAAAAACATCTGTGTATCTTACAAAACAACAAATAAGTTAGGCAGTTTCATAAAGAACAATAAATCCAAGGACAGCATATATAATAAACAAGGTGTTTATAAGTTGTCTTGTGGCTCATGTGACAAAGTATACATAGGACAGACTGGAAGGAAATTTATTGAAAGAATATCTGAACATAAAGCTGATTACAAAAACCGCAATAAAATCAGAAAAGATGGAAAAGCTAGGATAATGAAATCTAATTACGCAAAACATCTCAAAAGTTCTGGTCATAAATTTAATGAAAAATTTGAAATTTTACATATTCAAAGAAAAAATAAATTACTAGATTCGTTAGAATCTTTAGAAATAAACAGACTAAAACACAAGAACGTTTTATTGAATGATAAGTTAGATTTAAATAACTCCCCACTCCTAAACTTGAGTTGATTGACCGTTCGTATTCTACCCTGACTGTTTACTATCGATATACTTAAACACTCTGTACACTCACTTTAGCTTTAGTATTATATTGTACTCGGTTTGATAAAGACGCTTAGTCGTCGAAACATGTTACCATTTTAAATAAATTGTGTAGATCACATAAAATTAAAACGTTGTTTTATTTTTATTAACCATTTAATAATTGCTATGGATCTGCATCAAGTATCACCTGATCAAATTAAAATTAATTATAATAACTCAGAAACAGTATGAAAATATACGTATAATTGGGGTATCTCTTATTTTATTGGTATTATATTTACTTTACAATCAAGATTACACTTTAAAATTTTTTATAATTTAATAAAAGTATTTTAAGTCTATTTCACAATAAAACAAAAAATTTATGTAACTAAAATTCTTTTATAGATTGCAACAAACATTTTTCTAAATTATTGATTTGAGGGCGAACACGTTGTAGTGCTAATAATTTTAAGTAATACTTTTATATTAAAAAATATTAATTAAACAATGACAATTACAATAATCTTGATTGTAAAGTAAATATAATACCAATAATATAAGAGATACTCCAATTATACGTATATTTTCATACGGTTTCTAAGTTATTATAATTTATAATTTAATAAATTTTAATTATTACTTGATTTTTAATCATAAAAAATTAGTTAAAAATATCGAATATTATTGTGGAATAATGTAGTGATGGTTTTGAGACAGTTCAACCAAAAATTTGAATAAATAATTTAAAATTTATAACTTTATATGCAAAAATAAAGAAAAAAAATTGAAAAAATCGGTTTTTTTGAATTTTTCATAACTTTTCCTCTAATAACGTACCAAATTTTTTTTTTTTTTAAACTTCATGTGAAAACAAAAAGAATGAGACCCGAACGAACATTGTAGAGCGTTTTAAACTAAGAAACTTTTCTCGTGAAGTAGACACCTTTTTTCACTTTAGCCATTCGTATTTTTTAAACGGTTTAAGATTTTTATACAAAAAAATTATGGCCAATTTTACATAAAAAAAGCTTTACTTTGGCCAAGTTTCATTAAGATACATTCATTTTTGTGGCCAGGAAAAATAAAAAATAAAAAAACTCATTTTTTGCATTTATCTCGTTAATTTTGAGGTTATGTAAAAAAATGTACACAACAAAAGTTGTAGATCTTTCAATTATCTACAACTTTTGTATGCAATTTTTTTCGATAAAACTTATACTTTTCCCGGAAATCGCGAAAAACTGCTTTCGACCCCTAAAAATCCACCCTATTCCACCCCAGGGACTCGAAAAGTGTTTGCTTGGTTTTTCCTTTTTTTGTGATATTTTCTTCCCATTACAATCATAAAATCGCTGTCAGGAATTTTTTTCAAAACTACCCCATTTTTAACGTAGTACGGCTGGACTATTTGTAGGTCGATCCAATTTGTGCACTCTAAAGCCTGTGATATTAAAAACGTCCGTGGGATTTAGCCAAGTCTCTACCACAACGAATACATCCAGATCCTCAATCAACTTATCCAACTCAAATTGATGCCACTTTGAGCTTCTCGTATTCCAAAACATACCCTTTATAAATTTGTGTATGTGGGAATCACTTGAGTGTCATCCATCAAGCTCTGTGCTAAAGTACAAGTAGAAAAGCAATTTAATATAATTCAATTGAATTTATTCTAGCTCAATTTATTCATTGTCCAAGATATCCATGTCAGAAGTTTGTGAAACATCTGACTCGGTGTCTGATAAAATGCCTTCTTAAGAGCTGTTGACCTCTTCTTGATATTTGATCCTTGAACAAAACTATGCGACTCCTAGATGAAACAGAAGAGTGCGTACCAGTCCTTGAAGTAAGATAATCCAATTGTTTTTCTTTCTTGAGGTTTACTCGTGTGCGACTTAACAATCAAATCCACAAAATTATCGAAACTTATTTTACATTGTACTCGAGATGCGGTAACGTGAGCGCGAGCCGTTTCCATGGACGAAGTAGTTTTAAATAATAATTCCTGAATATTAGCCTCATTGTAGGTTCTTCTCTTTTTTATATTTTTTCCACTTTTGCTAGTATTTTTATTTTTCAACACTTTAATATTCTCCTAAGTAGCGCTTCTAACCGACATTTCACTAGTTTGGAAGGGGAATGCGGCCTCTTGAAGGTCACATTTTCAACCGAGAAGTTGTTGTCTTTTAACTTTACTGCCAAAGGTTGCGATATGACAGTGTCTAGGATATATGCATATGTGACTTGATTATTAGCGGCGGGTTTAGAGCGTTGATCATGTGAACCCTTTGACTCTGAATTACCATTTGCGTTCCATCCCTTCAAAGACGACCGAACTTCTTCACCGTTCACTCCGTCATTTTTTCCAGCACTACCACTACACAAACTAGGAAAATTAACTTTGTAATATCCCTCTTGACTACACTCAAAACATCTAGGTACGTCAAGTTCAAAAAATACATTATGCGTCGTAGTGGGAGTCTGAAGGTTAATTGCACTTTTTGGGAGTTTATTCACGTCCTCAGGGTGCACGTAAACAAAACGTGGAAAACTCTTCATATTATAAATGTTGCCGTTTTCCAAACCCATATTAGTCTTGAACTCTGAGACACTCGAAAAAGTACGAATTTTGCAGTCTCCATTCAAATACTTCTTCAACGAAGAGTTAATCACACCGTACAAAGCGTTTGAAATAATAACTCTCACAGCCATAGCTACATAATATTTGAGCGTAACTATCTGCTTGTTTACATTGGTAGTTTTAACTTCCTCGACTAACTTCGTAGCTTGCACCGCGGTGACCACGACAACGCAGATACGGTCATCTGATATGCGGCAGCCCTGAATAAAACTTTTTGGGTCTTGAATGTGCTCGTTCAGTTTAACTACATAGTCTTCGATTTTGAGATCCCTGCCTCAAAAACCACCGCTTGATCATCACTGGGGGCATTATAAGAGGAATCACTATAATTTTTCACGGAGAGGACAAATTCAGCTAACTTTTCAGCTATTTTTAGGTTAACCGCGTGGTCTTGATTAACAAACCAGACGATCAACCATCAATAGACACAGTTTCCGCTCGAACAACCGAAAACTGTGAAAAACGCAATTTCATCACACTAATGAAAAATGGCACGAGGCTCAAACACCGGTAAAGAAAGATCCTATGGTTGGAAAACGCGTTTATTCGGATCGCACACAAACGCGACCGTTGCCCATCAAGGCGTCGGCCATACTGTTCGATGACCCCTACAAGTAACAACTTTTCTCTTTTACATTATGCAAATAAACTTTTTAACAGTATTGAAGGAATTTTATAAATAGGTATTATGTGGTGAAAAATTTTAAGTGATTTCAAAAAAAGTTTTAGTGTTGACAGCAAAGATCAAATTATTATTTTGTGGATAGTGAGTGATAGAATAAGTCAGATATTTGCTTGAATTTATGACCAACGTTATTCGTTTAGTTTTAGAGTTATGAGAGTTTTTGTGTCATGTAATGTTGGCATATAATTTTACATGAAAAAATTAATAAGCTTCAATAAACTTAAATTAAACTTAATAAACTTTACAATTATCAAACAAAGCATTGTCCCAACATTAGGTTAGACTTAAATTCAAGTTTAAGTAAATAGCTGTAAGGTAAAATAGAAAGTAAAATATACTGATGTGATTCAGTATTGTATTGTATCCACTAAATACAAATTTGATGTTGATTCCCAAAAATTCAAAGTTTTTTTTTAATATTTAAAAAATTTCTACTACATGATTTATTTCAAAATTATTGAATACTATTTTAAAGTTTATTCGCTAATAAAGTTGTAAAGTTAAAATTGATGATAAAACTTAAAGCCAAGCTGCTGATAACATTTTTTACACATGACGGATTGGTATAAAAACTTTTTTTCTATACTTTTTTAATTTTTTTTATTTTTATTTTTTTTATGGATTCATTTAGAAAATTAATAACTTTTATTTTTTACTAAATTTTAATATATTAAACTGTTAAGTACAGAAATTTTTGAATAAAGAAAAAATAATTATTGATAATGACTCGGTTCAGGATGACATGAAAATCAAGAATTTTTACATATGGCCTATGGCATGAGTTCTATTAACAAGAAAAATTACCGAAATGCTAATCAAAATTTAAAACAAAAATATTATGTTGAGCTTGATGCGAGGAACAAGCATCAGCCTGACTGTGAGTGTGTGCGAGTAGTGCGTGTAAGCGGCACCACCAGCGCCTGCAGCGCTGAGACAGTTCACGCGACGCCGCTGCACTGAGCACACGCATTTTGTGTACCCGAGCCTTTGATTCTAAAACGAGTTGAACTATTAAAAAGCCTTTTATTGACTACACCCTTGATTTCATTTCCCTTCAGGTTATGGGACCTTAGCTACGCGTAACGAGTGTTGTTTTTTTGGAGATCTCAAGTGTTGTGTTAAAAAGTGCTTATCGAGGAGAAGAGAGTAACAGCAGCGCGCCATTTTCTCTCGTCGGTACACGTGCTCGTGCGCTGCGCCGGCTGAACGAAAAAGATCAGTCGTTTTCTTTCCGTTTTTTTGAGTGTTCGAGTGTCTTTAAGTGACTGAGTGAGAAGACAATAGAAAGAAAAAAAAAAAAAAAAAAACTACAGCGAGCCGACTTCACTGACTTCAACAATCCGAGCGTCCTTTTTCTTCGTTCTTGAACGAGTTCAACAAGTGAAAAAAATATGTGAAGTAAACTGGGTGAAGAAGCCTACAGCAAGAGATTGCAGGCTATGTAAGTTTTTATTAATTACCGAGTGAATTTTATTGTTGAACGAGTGCGACTGAATTTTGTTCATTTGTTTTTCTACCGCGTTGAGTGCCAGTGTGAGAGAGAGATTTGATTTGATTTGATTTGAGAGAGAGAGAGAGAGAGAGAGAGAGAGAGAGAGAGAGAGAGAGAGACAGCCGACGGTGCACCGATACACCGTTGACCGCGTGCCTTTGTTTTTTGGTTTCTCGATTTCTAGGTACCAGACGAGTTGCAGCCTGTTGCAGCGCGCGCGTTTATTTTCGGTGTTATCGCATGGTGAAAGCGTGCGTGGGCGGGCGCATGACTCCTGGGGAGGCCGGATGAATTTTTTTTCGTGTTTCCTTAGGTGAATGCAGTTTTTTTCTCTCCCGAGAAGATTTTATCGTGGCTGTGGCTGTGATTTTTTTCAGTCTCTCGTTTTTTTCGGAATTTTTTTAACGTTTTTTTTACTGGCACTGCGCGCGAATTTGATCGAGTGTTTGGAGTTACTTGTCGATATATTTCTCTACAAAGAGAGTTTCGGGAGTACCCACAACTATTACGCCCGTGCTAAAAGTGAGAGGGAGAAACTTCTCGGAAATTTTCGGCTGACTACCAATTTTTTTTATTTTTTTCTGCGAGTTGTGAGTTTTTTTTCTCGCTGAGAATTAGTCAGAAAAAGTCGAGTGAAATTCTTATCAGTGAAAGGGCTTGAGTATTGCATGTTATAGTGGTAATTAATTGTGTTGAATTTGAGTTTTCTTTTTCAAACAAAATTCTGTTGATGAGTTTGGAAAAAATTTACCGAGGTTTGAAATTTTTTTCGAATTTGTTTTTTTTAAGATTGAAAATTTGGTCGAGTTTGAGTATTTTATCGAGTTGACACAATTGATTTTCTCCCAACGCCGTGATAGAAAAGTTTAATACGGCTGTGCTGTTAAATTTTTTTATCAATTACGGCGGGACGAGATTTGCGAGAGTCGAAGTGCATTGTATTCGTGCGATCGCCTCTCTGTGCACCTGTGCTGCTAATAAGGGCAGCATATGCATCAGAGAGACGCAGGCAGTGTGCGGAGATTTTCAAAAATTTTCGTAAGTGAGAGTGTTGATTCTGGCTGTGCGATCACACACTTTTGCGAAGAAAGACCCAAAATTGAGTTGAATATTTTGTCACAGAGAGGAGGAGCAGAGACTGGAAAAAGAGGCCGAAGCTGAGCGAGTAGCTGCAGAGAATGCGGAAAAGAGTTAGCATTGTCAAAGCTTGAGGCATCCAGTCCCGATCTGTCTAGCAGTCCTCTGTGTGCGGTTAAACCAGGAACATCTGCAGGAGGATCGAGTGGCACGAGTGATTTGGCAAGCCACAAAAATGGGTTGGGCGAAGTAACACCGTCCGTGGGTGCAGCTGATGCCACAGCAGTATCTCAAAAAGGTGATTTTTTAACCTATGCAATTTTTTTCCAAATAAAATCTGTTTTTTATTGAGTTGAGTTGAGTTCTGAGTGCAGGTACCTGCGTCTAAGAAAACGTGCAAAATATTCATTTTTTTAATAAAGAAAATTAACGAAAATTACAGATATGGAGACGAGCGAGTCGAGTGACAGTCAGCTGTCAGCTGCTGAGCAGCTGAAGAAAACTCTGAACGATTTGGAGGAGAATCGCAGATCTCCCCCGGAACTAGTCCATCCGGTAATCGTCCAACAGGACATAGACATGGTGGATGTGTCCGAGGCCCAAACGTCGACGGCAGCAACAACAACAATCACGACGACCACGACTGCTATGCCTTCGGTGGTGACGTCGACTCCAGTCTCGTCTTCAGCGGCAGCTGGCGCTACAGGATTTGTTTTCTCGTTGGCTCAGGTCGTCGAGATGCTGAATGCTGTGAGCGAGGCCATGAAGCACCAGCAAAGAGTGGCGGAGGTGAACCTGCAGACTACCCGAGCGCAGGCGATAGCGAACCACGACTACTTGCGCTTGGTTCAGGCTCTTGAGGGCGCCATGGATCTGCAGCGATAAACTGCAGATCACAATGTCAAGAATCACGCGCTACTGGAGAGGGCCATGGACAAAATGGCAGATCTACTCAAGGCAGAGGGCAGGAGGAGCAATGCTGAGACAGTCAGCCAACATCAAGTAATTCATATTCCTTCTTCCACCCTGTATTCGAGTTCTACCCCACCTCCGGTTAACTTTAGTGTTAGAGACGATGATAACGAGAGTGTAGCGTCGTCTGCTGCGAGCGCAAGATTTTCGCTAAATAAGAGTTAGACTCAAATGTGTCAAACCTTAATTTCGAGCCAGAGTAGGAGTAAACTCCATGTGAAGCGGGATTACGTACTTAATTCAAAGACAAGTATGGAGCTCTGGTTCAATAAGCTTAAGTCTGAGCTTGCAGCAGGTGAGTTACTGGACATTATCGATGAGTCGATTGCCTCACCCGAGAATTCATCCGAGACACTTAAACAGAAACGAGGAGTCATAGTTCGAGACATTATTATAAACAGAATCGAAGATTCTTATTACAAGCGAGTTGTTAACATTGCGTTTCCAAGAAAGATTCTCGAGAAATTGAGAGAACTGAAAAAGCAAGAATCCAATGTCACCGACCCGTATGTACGAGCGAAATCATACACATTGTTTATGAAGCCCAGTACTAAAGTACTTGAGTTTGTCAATAAATTTGAGAGTGTAATTTCTGAATATGAAAACTGCCAGGGCGCTATACCTGTAACTGAGGTGGAAAAGCGTGGAGGAATATTACGTGCTGTCACACGAGCTTTTCCCGATTTAATACTGTCAAATAACGCCATGGCAAAGAAGAAAATAGAGAGTATACCTATGATGAAATAAAAAATTATCTGTTTAAGGCCGAGGCGTCCGAACCCGAGTCGGAGAAAAACGAGACACCGCGAGTCCGAGCGAACGTGGCCCAAGGCCCGGGACAAAACAGTTCCGATAAGTGCTACAGATATAATAAATCTGGACACTGGAGGGACGACTGTCCATTGAAAGTCCGAGGGCTTTGGAATTGTTCTTATTGCCACGAGACGGGTAATCATCGAGAACTGTCATGTCCACAGAACCCGAGAAATGGAGGTAAGAGTCTAAATGCTAATAAAAACCGTGGTGGTGGTGGTGATTCGAATAATAAGGGTGGGAGAAACGGGAAAGACAAACTACGAGGCGTGGACAAGAGAAAAAATGGTCGTGTGAGGAAAAACAAATCAAAGCGAAACAACAATAAACAATCGCAAGATTCCGGCGGTAATACCAAAGGTATGTTGCGTAGAGTAAATTTTAGTAATAATGTCGAGTCGAGTGAGTTAGTTTTTGTGGTGGATTCGGGTGCTACCGACCACATTGTAAATAATAACATGATTTTGACAAACTTTAGAAAAACACCGGGCGAGTTTATTAGATGCGCGAATAAAGACAAGTCCGCGAATGTTGAGATTGATGGTAAAGGAGACTTGTTCTTAAAATCGAGTAGTGGGAAAACCGTTCAGCTGACTAATGTTATAACAGGGTGTCCGAAAATTTTATTTCTATTAGGCGTTTCGCTGAAGCAGGTTTCTGTATCTATATGGACGAGAAGTTCTTGTACATATATGATGGGAAAACTGGCGTGAGTTATATGACAGGCACATATGAGGCACCAAACTGGCTAATTAAAATGGTAGTCGAGGATAAAACCTCTGATGACCTTGGCTATAATGAGTATGCATGCGAGGCCAGATTTGCTTCACTTGATGATTTTCTCGAACAGTCGCAGAGTGATGTTTTGAATTTGGAAACAACAAGTCCAGAGGGAGCTCCGAATCTTGGAAACGAGTTACTCAACTCTGAGACTGGGAGGGAGAATGAAGAGAAATCTCAGCAAGTTGATGTGAATTCTGACTATTTGGATTGGGACTGAAGCGAAAGTTTTCTAGGTAATCGAGTTTTCGATCCAAGAAAACCCAAGCATTTGCGTAAACTCGAAAAGTTAGCAAATGAGAAAATCGAGTCGAGACAAGTCGAGTCAAATAATCCCGGAGAATCCAAAAAGCTAGATTTAGGTACCCTATGCCATGCTCGTCTAGGATATCCATCCCTAAAGTATTTAAAACACTTAAAGCGCATTGTGAGTAAACTCCGCGACATTAAGTTTCATGACGACATCAGTGATTGCGAGACATGTATTTTGGCGAAAATAAAAAGACTAACTTTCAGCGAGGTGAGAACGAGAGCTGAAAGGCCGCTGAAATTAATCCATACAGACACTATAGGTCCTATAAAACCCCAGTCATAACCCGTAGGAAAGAGGTACATCACTACCTATTTAGATGACCATTCGAGATACGCGAGAATATATTCTGTGAAACAGAAAAACGAGTCGGGCATGTGTCTGGAGAATTATTTAAGGACAACGAGAAATCTCATCGGCAAAGACGAGAAAGTCTGCTATGTAAGAGCAGATCGAGGTACTGAGTTCACTGGTGGCGAGTTTCATGAACTGATGGAGCGTGAGAAAATTGATAACAATTTTACACCCGGTCATACTCCACAGTTAAACGGAACTGCTGAGAGATTTAATCTGACATTGCAGGAGAAAATACGAGCTTTATTGTTTGATTCAGGCATCCCAACGAGTATGTGGCTTTTAGCTGCCGAGGTGGCTGCATACGTATATAATAGAATGCCACATAAGTCAATTGACTTCGAGTTGCCTATTAGAAAACTAGCATCGCGAGAGAAAGGTCATTTTGACAAAATTAGGAGATTCGGTTGTATTGCGTATGCACACATACCGTATCCTGAAGGCAAGTTTTTACCTCGAGCAATAAAAGGAGTATTTGTCGGATATTCGATCAACAGTTATGTATTATGGCTCCCTACATCGAAGAAATTTATTATTTCCAGAAATGTGAGGTTCAATGAAAAACTGATGTACAAAGACGTGTACAAAGGTAAAGTAATTGACGAGATTGAGGATACTGAGTTGGATTTTGGTGATAGTCTGTCTAATGCGAGTGAAAGCGTGCAAACGAACTGTAAACAGCAAATTGAGGAAGTGCTTGAGGTAGTACCTCCTCAAGTGAGTCGAAAACGAGGACGACCAAAAGGGAAAACCCTTGAGAGCGAGGAGCCTCCAGTTAAGTTGAGGAATCAACCTAGCAGGAAAGCTAAAGAGGGTCGTGATTTCACGATATATGCTCGTTCTGTTCAAGATTCTAGCTTTGCTTTCTTTGCAACAAGCTAGCTGCAGTTAAATAAAGTTGAGTTTTCCGAATTCGAGAACCAAGGACAGAAAAAAACCTGTCACGAGGAGGACGAATTGAAATTTGCCCTATTAGCCGGTATTAACAAAGATCCATCGTCATACAAAGAGGCTATGAACTCACCAGACAGAACAGTGTGGTCACAGGCTGTCCGTGAGGAATTAGACTCAATGTATGTCAATGATGTGTGGGACATAATACCTAGATCTTCTGTCGAGAGCGAAGGTCGTAAGCTGAATGTCATAGACTCCAAGTGAGTCTTTAAGAGAAAGACAGGAAGCAATGGTCAACCGAACCATAAAGCGAGACTAGTCATTCGAGGTTTCAAAGACCAAAAGGAGTATGAGTTGAAAGAAACTTATGCACCTGTGTCAAAAATGGCTTTGGTTTGATCTGCTTTGGCAGTAATTAACAAGCATGACCTACACGCATGTCAAATGGACGTGAAGACGGCATTTCTGAACGGCACTCTTAAGGACGACGTCTACATGAAGATTCCGGAAGGAGTTGAATGTGATGACGCCCTTAGGAAAACACATATATGTAGACTTAAGAAATCTATCTACGGATTGAAAATCAGTCCTAAGAGATGGAATGAGAAATTTACCGAGGAAGCCGAGAAACTAGGCTTCAAACACGACTTGAACGAGCCATGCTTATTTACATGGAGAAAGCGAGGTAAAGTTGCTTTTATAATCTTATATGTGGATGATTTAATCATCGCGAGTGATGACCTGGAGAAACTTGAGGAGATTAAAAGAAAACTGAGTAACGTATTCCAAATGAAAGATCTGGGCGAGCCAGACGTCTTTCTAGTAATGAAGATTACGAGAGACAGAAAGAATCGAGTGATGAAATTGTCTCAGAGCGAGTACACTGAGAAAATTCTCGAGCGCTTCAATCACAAAGATTCTGCGCCTCAAGACACTCCTATGGTCACGAGAAAATTCAGAAATCAAGAGTTGAAAAGACTCGAAGGTTTTAAAAAGACCACTGATACTGAAACACCAAAAATGAAAGTGCCATTCAGAGAGGCCATCAGAAGCTTGCTGTACTTAACTAGTGCAACAAGACCTGATATCGCCTATGCTGTTGGTTCTCTTGCGAGGAGACAGCTAAACTCTACTGAGCGAGATTGGGACGAGGTTATGCGAGTGTTTAGATATCTTAAAGGCACAACGACGTTAGGACTCAAATTCCGAGGTGAGTCCGACGACATGACAGCCATGACAGATTCGAGTCTGCTGGACGGCGAAGGTTCAAAATCCACTTCTGGCTACGTCATCAAAGTGTACAACGACACAGTTTCTTGGAGGAGTCATAAGCAAAAATTGGTCACGACATCATCCTGCGACGCTGAGTACATGGCACTCAGTGAGCTATGTGGCGAAGTCATCTCATTGGACAAGGCTCTTCGGGACATCTTGGGAACTACATTCTACCCGGTCGTGATACACTGTGACAATCAAGCTGCGATAGATAACAGCCAGAAAGAAGGATGCCACAAGCTAAAACACTATGACGAGAGTGTTGAGAAGGTTAAGGAAAACCTTGAGTTAAGAGAGCAAACTGGGAACCACCAACGCATGTCCGAGGCTCATGGTGATTTTGTTAAACAATGTCAACACGAGGGCCGAGTTTTAGTTCGTAAAGTTGATACGCACGATAATACTTCCGACATTTTTACTAAACCACTAGATAGGGGCGATTTCAGAAAGCACAGAGCGGGATTACTTAATCAAGCGAGATTAATAATTTAGATAATGGAGCGAGTAAGCGAGATAAAATAAATCTAATATTTTCTATATTTCAATCTGTTACAGGTCCAGGCAAGCCCCAAGGTTAATGGCAGTACGAGTTAAATAAATCTGAGTCGAGTTCACGAGTCGAGTTAATCACGAGTATGAGTTTAAATGCTGCTACAAATCTAAGGCTTTGGAAGACAGTCACGCACAAGTGAGAACCAGGATAACTGAAGACTAAGTTTTTGTGAAACAAACATTGTGTGTGACTAATTTACTTGATGGACAATTTATTATTTATTATGTGCTAATTTTTTTGTGTTCTGAATTTAATATAAAATACGTTTATTGAGATATACGAGGTCTAATGCTTGTTGGAGGGAGTGTTGAGCTTGATGCGAGGAACAAGCATCAGCCCGACTGTGAGTGTGTGCGAGTAGTGCGTGTAAGCGGCACCACCAGCGCCTGCGGCGCTGAGACAGTTCACACGACGCCGCTGCACTCAGCAGACGTATTTTGTGTACCCGAGCCTTTGATTAAAAAACGAGTTGAATTATTAAAAAGCCTTTTATTGACTACACCCTTGATTTCATTTCCCTTCATATTAAAATGAAAATTTGCAATTATTAAATTTTTGAAAGAAAACTAATTTTCAAAGACTTGATTTTTAATAATCATTTGTTATAGGAGTAGATTTTGAGGACTCGATTTCTTCAAAAAAGACTTGACTATCTCCATATCCTACTATTTTGTTAATACATTTTCAATCTTTTTTATAATAGTGCCTTTCAATAGAGACTTACTTTTCAGGTGTCTTTGTATACAAAAAGTCACATTTTTATCGACAAAAATCTATAAATCTAGTACTTTTTTTTACTTAAAATTTTTTTTGTCAACAAAACTTTCTATTAAAAAAAATTTATTAGGGAAAGCCCCTTTGGAATATTTTTGTCTACAAAAATTAATTGAAAATTGAAATTTTCTTTTTATGTAAAAAAATTATCAATTCACTTGAATAAATGAAACTTTGAATGAATTATTAATTAATAATAATGAAAATAAATCATATTTAAGATTCCCTGGGAAATGATTTGAAGTTTCATTTATGGATCTCAAAATTCATTTGCCCTTTTATGCTTTCTTGCTAAGTGTTTATTTTGACTGGAAAAATGACCTTAATTAAATATTATTTAATGATAAGACATCGGTTACATACTGCAGCAGTGCTCATTGCTCAGCCAGCTCTGGGTCACAACTTAACTTCGTAAAAGCAAATGTCCTCCTTCTTCAATTGTCGTCCTCAACAAAAAAAAATTCATGTATTCCATCAAAAACATCATACATAACTTATTTACAATTCTAATTCAAAATTCATAACATTCATTCAAAACATTCTTCATAACCATTTACAAAATTGAACTTGAAAATATCCTATCAAATTCAAAATACTGAGCAATCCAAAATCTTTACATTATTTCAAAAAGATCTTTTCTTCTTTTTTCCGTGGAAAGAGCTAGGAATTTCTCACCATGGATCCATGCCCTATCCCAACTCTAACAATTAGACATGTCTAAAGCCCGAGGGAAAATAATGATTTTAAAAACCTTGGAAAGAGTAGTCAGTTCCAGGATCTTTTCTCTCTGTGTATCTAGACAATCTACTGATGTTGAAGTTTCTGCCTATGCCTTAAGGGGGGGGGGGGTATACAATAAGAGACTAAAAAAAAGGTAATTTTTGGGAATTTATATTGAAAAAACGGTTAATATTATTTAAGTCATTTATTCACCATATAATTATACAACATTTCAACTACCTTCCATAATTTTTTCAAGTAAAAATATTAATAAATAAGCCGATGCCAGTACTTTTTCGGCGACGCTTTCGCTTTTCGATTTTTTACGGTGAGGAACGCCATTTTGTTCAGAATCACCTAAAATCAATTTTGAAAAAAGATTCTGTTAGAAGACAAGTTTATCTTGGTAATAACATGAGGGTTTTATTTTTTTCATTTTTGACGATTTGGTGGTTGTTTAAAGTGAAAAACCGTTTTTTCGGCTAAAAAATCCGCCATTTTGTTGACGCCACAGCCGTAAAAATGAAAATTTTTTAAAATCCTCGAGTAAATACCTGGAAAAATATATATTAAAGAAATCCTCAAAATTTCAGAATGATCGGTGGAGCGGTCGCCGAGACATTTTCCTCACCGACTTTAAAAAGACTAGTTTTGAGAAAAACGCGTTTGAAGTTTTGAACAAGATAAAAGTAATGAAATTTTTTTTTTTTTTTACCTTAAAAGGAATCATCGATTCCTGCACCATAAAGCACTTCTTCTGCTGCTTCTGCTTCGTGTTCAGCTTGTTTTTCTTTCCTTCTACGCTTAACCCTGGCATCTTTACTCTATTTGGTAGCTTCTTTCTCAGCTTTGTCTATACGGCTTTCATCCTCGATCATTCCACGAAAACTGCTGTAACTTTCTGAGATCGACTCAAAATGACTTGAAATTTTGACACAACATTGACACAAAAAAAACGATTTTTTAAAGTTGCTTAGGGTATACCCCCCCCCCCCCCCTTAAACTTTTCCTAATACATTTTTTTGACTATAGTATAAGGTCCTTCCCAGTCTGAGTGTGGTTTTGAAGTCTTTCCTTTTGTCTGTTTTGGATGAAAGAACCAGACCTTCTGATTTTCTATAAAATCTTTATCTACAGACTTTTGATCATAAACAGTCTTGATTTTTTTAGACCGGATATTCATCGTTCTTTTTGCCATTTCATGGATTTCATTAAGTTTCTCCCTTAATCATCCTCTTAGTCACAGCTCTGTCTTTCTCACTCAGGTGAACTACCTCGAACTAGATTAAGAGAAAGGCACAAATCGAACCAGTCAGCATCTCAGCCTGTGTAAGCCCAGTCACAGCATGTTCAGAGGACCTGAAAACTAACAAGAATAAATGAATCAAACGATCCCAATCGTTTTGATTATCGGACACAAATTTTGTCAAATAATTCAAAATCGTTCGATATTGTCGTTCAACCTGACCGTTTGATTGTAGGTGTAAAGATGTTGTCTATGTTATATGTATTTCCAACAGAAGTGACTATTCCCTCATGAGCTTAGAATCAAAATTCTTATCCTAATCTGTATTTATCTCTAAAGGAACACCAAGTCTAAGAATTAACTCATTCACAAGGACCATCACAATGGTTTTTACCAACATATTCGAAAGAGGAAACGCCTTAACCCATATAGTAAAATTATCTACCACTGTCAGCAAGTATTTATTACCTGAAGATGAAATTGGAAAAGGACCTAAAATATTTGTCTGTAATATTTCAATAGGCAAACCTGCATTGTAAATCATCATTCTCCCGTGACCTTTGTCACATGGACCTTAATTCGATATGAAGACATCACAAGACTTGCACTAATTCTTAACATCCCTCTTACAAGCTGCCTAATAGAACCTCCCACGAATATTCCCTAACGTTTTATTAATTTCAAAAGTTCCTGTAAATATTATCACATCATCCAAATGAACTAAACAAATTTAACCTATCAAACCTCTCAATTTTCTCCATCAATCCTCGAAAAGTAGCTGGAGCATTAGACAATCCGAAAGGATGGCAGTAAACTGTCAAAGTCACTCTCCAATTAAAAATGCAGTCTTATTTTTATTCCTACACTGCATCTTCACCTGCCAATAACCACTCTTCAAATCAATCGTACAAAACCACTCAACACCATTCAAACTTATCAAAATTTCATCTAGACGAGGAAGAGGATAACTATCTACAATCGAAGCATAGTTCAAAAGACGATAATCAATACAAAATCTAATTGAACCATCTTTTCATCATAGCTGAAGAACACCAAAAACTAGAAGATTCCTCAATCACACCCTGGCTCTTCATTTCTTCAATCACTTTCCTCACTTCAGTCTGCTGATGAAATAGAATTCGTTAAATAGGTCGTTTCATTGGACGCGGATCTATCAAATTAATCTCATGCTCAATAACATTACAATTTCCAATCACTTTTTCATCATCGAACAAATCTTGAAAATCCGAAAGAAATTCTACAATTCATCTTTCTGAACTTCATCTAAACTTCTAGAACTTGTTTTAGAAATTACCAAAAAGTGATTAGAAATTTCCTCAACCACAAATCTACCATAAATTTTATCTGAATCGGAAACAAAACCAAATTATTTCTTTAAACCTGATTCCATATCTTCTAAAACTAATTCAATCGGAATTTTTCTTAAAATTAAATTAACCTTATAGGTGACCCCCAGAATCGACTTTCATCGATATCATGGTTTAAATTGTATTTATTTAACAATTAAAGTAGTTTAAAAAATTTGCGCGCAGAGGCACTCAGCTAGCACATGCAGTTTTGCCACGTGGGTTGATTGAAGCTGCAGATCTGTAATTCATCGATATCATGGCTAAAATTTGTTTAATAACTTTTTTTAAATACGTAAAGCTTAAACTTGAGAGGGCGCTCAGAAGTCATGTGCTAGTATATTATGTAATAGTATATTATATAATAAGTGCGTAAAATGCGACATTCACGCACGCGGCAAAGCCGACACCAATAGCACAAGTATGTGAACAATGCAATTTACGCACGTATTATGTATACTATTTTATATTACAAATGCCCCAAAATGCTTAAAAAACATAATTTTATTGATCAACTATGCTAGATTTTAATTTTGGTAGGTAAGAATAGGCGTTATAAGTATAGAAAGTAGTTTCGGTATATATATCAACATGTGTATTTGGTTTTAGCCGTGAAAAATAATCTAGCTACATTTTTCAGTCAGCTAGATGCTGCAGCTGCAGCTGAGTACGGGCAGCAGTATGGTGAGCTAAGTGATTTGAATAAAAAAAAATATTCTGCAGGCGTAAATAAAAAAAGTGAAGTGATAAAAAACTTTAAAAAATTGCTAAAATTATTTAAAAAATAAAGTTTATTAGCAAATCCTTTCCAAAAGTTTCTAATTCGAACTTGATTTTTGCCATACAGCTGCATACGGGCAGTGAGTTAGGTGATTATTATTTAAAAAAGTGTTCTCTGCAGGAGCAAATAAAAAAAGTGAGGTGATAAAAAGCTTTAAAAATATGTTGAGATTATGAAATATTAATTTTATACCGAATCATAACTTCCAATATTAAATTAAGTAACTGATGCAAGAGTCAGTTTACAATTCACGATGATGAAGACTCAGCCGATCTAGTTCTGTAGGTAAAGAAGAGCCGAGCATGGTAAATCAAGAGTAACCTCACTCGCTAGTGGAAATCAACTCGAAAACAAACTTTCAAAAGTGCTGTGCTTATGAAGATTACTTTTTTAATAGTCCTTACAAATTTTCAAAGTTTTGTATCATTTCACTTCATTTATTTTGCTCAAGGAAATCCGTTTATAATTATAATCGATCGTCTCCCTGCAGCTGCATACTCAGACATACTATAATGATTATTTTTCACGGCTAAAACCTCAACGCACGCTGCTCGAGCAGAAATGTAATAGGCGATTTTACGCACTCAAAATACGTCTTTTGCGTTCGTAAAATCAGCACTTTAGGGCACCAGTAATATAAAACTTTTTTTGTTTTAAGAACAACCTTAATCCCTGACAACAATATCGAAAAAGGTTTTAATGAATTGAAAGGTGTTGAAAAAAATTTGTCGATTAAAAACTACATTTTTTAAGTTATATTTTTTGGGTAAAGAGAAACGTTCTAATGCTTTCTGATCAGCAAAAGGTTTTTGAGCTACAAGAACAGAAGACGGAGCTGAATCTTTTAGAACGGAAAACTATGACGAAACTCAGTTCTCTTTGCGCAGTTTAGCAGAGCTGAACCAAGTTTTGTTTGGCCCGGTGCTACTAAATTTATGAAGATCACGAGAAATAGTAAAATTTTGAAGAAAAAAACCATGAAAACAATTAAAAAATTTTTTTAAGTATAAATAATTCGAGCATCCGGTCTCTCTGCCTGCGCTCTCTGTAGACTTAACCAGACGTGACGTATGCGGTGGGCGTGTCTATTTTTGCTGTCTCACTCTTACTGCTTACCTACAGCGGCAGACGGGGGCATGTAGGCCCGAGCCTGTAGCCATGAGGCGACTGGTGGCGCTGTATCAATTAGCAGCTCCCTACAGCTGACTCGTGAGCTGACTACAGCTGACTGCGGAGCCGCTGAGCACAGCAGCTTGTAATGTGTTATGAGCAATAACTTTTTTATAAATAATTGATTGTCATAGAATAACAACAGTACTGAAGACCCTTATTTTCATTATATATTAAATAAGTGGTAGAATTTATAATTATTAATTTGTTTAGTTTCAATAAAAGAGTATGAAATAAATAATCTCTATGGTCTTTCTATGATCATCATCAAAGATTTTTCAATTATTGTGGTGTGCCCTGTGAGTTGATAATAATTGTGCTGTGGTTGTGTTGGGGACCTGATGACTGGAGGTGCATATTGAGAATATTAAAAATAAAGTTTTTCCTGAATGAGTGTGTTTGTGTGTGTGTGTGTGTGTGTCAGGTTGAACTTGCAAATTACTTTTTTATAATCCACCCAACTTGCAAATTGCAAAAGGTGCAATTGCAGCACATAATGTCATTGTCATACGCATTATCGCTTAATTTCATAGAATCATCATAGAAATGTATATGCTCTGAGCCAATACACTTAAACTGTTAAAGTTTTGTAATCCTACCTTTTTTCAAAAATAAACTTGATGTCTGAGAGTTTTGTAATCCCACCTTTTTTCTAAAATAAACTTGATGTCTGACAATGAATTTTAATTTTGATTGTAACTGTTACATTCACTCAGGGTGTTAATGATAAGTATATTTAAGTCAACATGTATCAATTATTAAAATTTTTTATCTTTTTTGTTGTCTGTATGCAAGCTTAAGTTATGTGGCCAAAGTCATTTTACATTTTAAAATTGGTTAATTAAGAAGTACAAAAGAAATAGATAGTTTTGGGTCTAGGTATCCAGTGGACCAAAAATTATGAATTCTATTTGGCATGGATTTTTAAAGTACGGATGAGCATTTGCTCCATTATTTTTAAAGTGGATTTAGTTTGTCCATCTATCATGTATGCAAAACGAATTCAAAAGTAGTTGATAACAATAAATTATGTCTATGATTTTTATGGGTTCTGGATAATGATAAAATTATATAAAAGTAATTTTAAACAGAATAACTAGATATATCTCAGTTAACATGAACCAATCATTGAAAATTTTTATCTTTTTTTTAATCATTTTAAGGTTACAAATGAGTATTTGCTACATTTCGATGTAAATTTACATTAAAATAAAGTTATGCAATGTACATTTAAAAAATAGGTAAATACTAAATTGAATTTATTTTTTTTACATATAAAATTGATTTTCCTTGGACTTTTATAGGTTCTGGTTTATGTCGTAGTTTTACATCAGAATAATTGGATATATCTTAGTTATTGTTAAATTATTTAGAATTTGTTAAGTTCGTGAAATAATTTATTAAGACATATTTCAACAATATTAATGATTTATTTATGGAGTTTGGTTTTTTGAACTTGTGGTCAAAAAAGTAATACATTTAAATATTTACCGAATTTACGCAATAAAATCTTTAAAAAATACTTTTAAAAAAGTAATATTTACGGCGATTGGTTTTTTAAAAAGGAGTCTAAATAAAAAATTATACGCTAAGTATGATCTTTAAAAAATACTTTTAAAAAAGTAATATTTACGGCGATTGGTTTTTTTAAAAGGAGTCTAAATAAAAAGTTATACGCTAAATATAATAATCTTTTTTTGAAAATGAATTAATGAAAGAAGTGAAATCAAAAAATTTATTACGGATGACTTGAGGCCGAATTACTTACTATTTAAAAATAATTTCTCTTCTAAAAGATGATCATATTATGTTGAATCACCTTCAACATACGTAAAGTTAACAATTTTTCAATTATAGCACATACATGGGAAAACACATGCAAATTGCACACAATTCAAACACTTTTTGAAATTAAAAATTAGAATATGTTGTTAAGAAACACACTGAGCATTCAAAATATAATTTAAAAAATACAGGTATCAATGATTTTTTTCGAGATAATTTAGTTCAAAGAATATTAAATTTTTACAGGTCAAGTATAGCCATACATTGTGATTTAGTTGATTTCTAACTACAACATATTTTAATTTCAAAAAGTGTTTGAATTGTGTGCAATTTGCATGTGTTTTCCCATGTATGTGCTATAATTGAAAAATTGTTAACTTTACGTATGTTGAAGGTGATTCAACATAATATGATCATCTTTTAGAAGAGAAATTATTTTTAAATAGTAAGTAATTCGGCCTCAAGTCATCCGTAATAAATTTTTTGATTTCACTTCTTTCATTAATTCATTTTCAAAAAAAGATTATTATATTTAGCGTATAACTTTTTATTTAGACTCCTTTTAAAAAAACCAATCGCCGTAAATATTACTTTTTTAAAAGTATTTTTTAAAGATCATACTTAGCGTATAATTTTTTATTTAGACTCCTTTTTAAAAAACCAATCGCCGTAAATATTACTTTTTTAAAAGTATTTTTTAAAGATTTTATTGCGTAAATTCGGTAAATATTTAAATGTATTACTTTTTTGACCACAAGTTCAAAAAACCAAACTCCATAAATAAATCATTAATATTGTTGAAATATGTCTTAATAAATTATTTCACGAACTTAACAAATTCTAAATAATTTAACAATAACTAAGATATATCCAATTATTCTGATGTAAAACTACGACATAAACCAGAACCTATAAAAGTCCAAGGAAAATCAATTTTATATGTAAAAAAAATAAATTCAATTTAGTATTTACCTATTTTTTAAATGTACATTGCATAACTTTATTTTAATGTAAATTTACATCGAAATGTAGCAAATACTCATTTGTAACCTTAAAATGATTAAAAAAAAGATAAAAATTTTCAATGATTGGTTCATGTTAACTGAGATATATCTAGTTATTCTGTTTAAAATTACTTTTATATAATTTTATCATTATCCAGAACCCATAAAAATCATAGACATAATTTATTGTTATGAACTACTTTTGAATTCGTTTTGCATACATGATAGATGGACAAACTAAATCCACTTTAAAAATAATGGAGCAAATGCTCATCCGTACTTTAAAAATCCATGCCAAATAGAATTCATAATTTTTGGTCCACTGGATACCTAGACCCAAAACTATCTGTTTCTATTGTAAAAATCAGACTATAAATTATGGCCTACAAAATTCGAGCAATAAACTCCTGTATGAGTATGGTCATTTTAACCCTAAGCATTATTAATACCCAAAATATTTCTAACATCATTGTCTGGTGTAGTCTCTGTATTGTTGTATGGCCTTTGAGAGTTTGTGTGAAGAATGTTACTTGAAGTTTGTGGATTGTTCAAATTATTTGAATTGTCAGGTATATTTTTGTGATTAGTCAGGGTTTGGGGATTAGTGGAATTTATTTCTTAATAGTTATTTGGATGATTTGAATGATTAGGTATTATCAGTCGTAATACCCCGAATGCTTCAAAATAGGATACTTACAATTTTTTATCCACTCTGTATATATGAAGCATCATCTTGATTTTAAAAAAATTGATAATTATTCTAACGACTTTGTTATTCAAAATCAAAAGTTTTTGCTTGAAACCAATTCAAAATAAAAGGTTTAGTAGTTGGAATGACAGGTCGATGAAATTTGTGCATTTACTTGTATATATATATTCACCGTTAGTATCTCTAAAAAGCGGTTTTTCACCAGGAAACGATTTTTTACTCTTTAAAATACATAATTGAGAAAAAAAAAAGGTATTCATTGCAGATTTTCTTATCAAAATATTAAAAATATTACACTTAAGTGTAAAAACCATAAAAAACTGTTGTTAGCTAACTAAAAATTTTGTCAAACTTTGAACGGCCACCATTTTGAGGGAAAAAATCGTAGAGACGATTCAAAAAAAGAATTTAAATTTAAGGTCCAAAAACACGTGTAGTATAAATTAGAATAGCAAAAAAAAATGTTTCCTTCTTATGCAAAATTTGAGAAAAATCGATGAACCTCGCACGGGCCGATTAGTCGAAAAGTATTATTTTGACCCATATATTAAATGGTCAATGTAAAAAGTATTATATTTGTATTGTAAAAGTAATATGGGCTCAGAGTTCCGGATCAGAGTTCTATAATAGCGTAAAAACTTAATCTTCTGCCTCAGTAGTAAAAATGTGTGATTTCATGAGGTGTTGGAATGTGGAAAGGGATGTCGAGTGGCGAATGTGTGGAGGTATTGTGTTCCAGAAATAAGCAGCTAATACATGAAAGGAGCGTTTTAGAGACTCCGTGTGGCAAGAAGGGACAATCAAGGTATCGAGCGCATATGGGTTAGCCAATCTCAAGGGACGCGAGCTGAGATTTTCAGCAAAAAAATCCGCCAAGTAAGGTGGAGTACCTGTAAGCAGGATCCTGTAAAGCAGGCAGGCAGCAGAATAATCCCTGTGGCCTGATTCTCGAAGCCAGCTGAGCTCACATCTATAAGGTGTAACGTGATCGCTCTTTCTAATCCCAAAAATGTACCTGATCCTACGATTGAGCAGACGCTACAGGATGAGATCCTCTTCCTCCGAGTACACAAGCGAGCATTAGTCAATAATGGGAAAGAGCAGGGTCTGCATAAAGTGCTTACGCAGTTCAAAGGTGGTGCTGCGCCTGAAGTGGTTAAGACGCTATAAAAGGGAGTTGGTTCTGCCACAAACATACTTAACATGGTCTTTTCAGTTCAGCTTAGAATCCAGCACCACCTCCAGACTACACGCAGAGGGGAAAAATGGGACAGTGCAGTCGCCAAACCGCAGGTCATGAATACCCAACTCATTAAGGCTATTAACGTATGATGGAGTCCCAAAAATCATAGCCTTAGTCTTATTAGGATTTAGTACCAGTAGGTTAGCGGCAGCCCAGTCAGCAACGTACTCAGGACCCCAGCTCAGTCTTCCCAGAGTGTCGTGTATGTCTTCAAATCAGCCCCGCACGTAAATCTGCAGATCGTCCGCATAAATCACATGGTAGACACCAGGGCCGAAACCCTGGGCTATATCAATTACAAACAAAAGGAAGAGCAAAGGGCCCAGCACCGAGGTACACCCTTGTTGAGGGGACAGAAAAAAGTAAAGCTGCCGTCCTCTGCTCTTACTGCCTGCAAGCGGTCAGTCAGATAAGAAGCAACCCATCTCAAGACCCCATGAGAAAAACTCAATGACCGAAGCTTCATAAGCAGTTTCACGTGCGGGACCGAATCAAAGGTCTTGCTGAGATCAAAAAGCAGTAGCGTGGTCATTGGATTCTTGTCCATACCCACTCGAATGTCGTCAGTTAGTTTCAACCATGCTGTCTGTGTACTATGTCCAGCCCTAAATCCCACCTGATGATCATCCATCAGACCCTGAGATTCGACAAAAGAAGAAATATGATCATGGACCAGTCTCTCAAGGATCTTTGACATAAAACTAAGCAGGGAGATTGGATAAAAATCGAGAGAGAGAAAGAGAGAGAGAGTGAGAGAGAGAGAGAGAGTTGCCTTGCTTTAATTGTGTGCAAGGTGTGTGTCTATCTGTCTTTGTCAATGTATGAGAAAGAGAGAAGAAGAATGTCTTGTGATAAGATGTAAGTATATGTCGATTTCTTGAATGTATGATAGAGAGAGAGAGAGGGAGAGAGAGAGAGAGAGAGAGAGAAAGACATTCTTGTAATTGTGAAATATCTGTTGATGTAAACCTTAGTGATAGAGATACACAGATAGAATTTTGTAATTTTTAATAATTTTACTAATGTAAAATTTATTAAAATATTTGAATTTATCAAAACATTTTTAACAGTACCGGTGTACTAGTATGGAAACCTTTTCAATATGTATAGTTTATTGATGGGGATGGCGAGCAGAGTGAGTAGGGAGGAACCCCCCCCCCCGCGCCAATATCTTACTATAGTATATAGTTGAAGGGGTTTTTTTTTCGTGAGGCGCAGCCAAAAGTACCTTAAATATGCGTTATTTTAGTCAAAAATATAAGCATTTTTTTGCGGCTGCGCCTCAGACTTCTATTTGGAGAGCCTTAGGTGCAGACAAATTAATGTTTTGTTAACACACAAAATATTAAAATTAAAGATTAAATTCAACAATGAGTATAGATTGAATTTAATCTCATCGATGTTGTTAAAAACAATTAAAAAATGGTTCTACAATTGAATTATTTTAAATTATATTGAATATAGATATCAAAACAGATCGAAACAGATCAAAACAAATCAAAACTTTGTCCCAAGGACGAAGTTTTGATTCTGCCAGTATATATATTGATAAACCAATTTTTTTCTCATGGTCAATTGTATGTCGCTCTATCAAGATGCATATCTTCAAATCAAATATTTATAGAAAGCAAAAATTCTGATGAAATTAATAATGTCGTTTGGATGAAAATTTTCACAAAGTAAATAAATTTTCCTTTCAAAATTTTGTTTTTTTCCTTTATCAATTTTCAAAATTTATCATCCGATCTACATTACTTTATAAGTGAAAAAAAATCCATTGCATTTTTTTGTGTTGAATGTAAAATTTCTATAAAATTTTGAATCTTATGATTGTCCTTATACATAAAAAAAATTTAGAATTTAAAAAAATATAGGTTTTATATAAAATTAATAATATCCTTCGATGAAAATTTTCAAAAAATTATTGAAGTTGAATTTAATTTAATTGAAAACTTTTTTCTTTCAAAATTTTTGTTTTGGAAAATTTTTTCGTCCATCAAATTTAATTTTGGTCATTCTCCTGTATACTGTATAAATTAAAAAAAATTCCTTATTTTTTTCTGTTGATTAAAAAAATTTTATGAAGTTTTAACTTTTATCATAGTCTTTATACAATCGAAAAATTTTTAATTATAGAAAATTTAATTTTTATAGAATCAGATTTAGGTTTGTTTTTCAATAAAATGAAATTGTATCATATGACATTCCAAGAACTTCAATGAAACTTTTAGGTTACTTTTGTTAAAAATGACAAATTTGAAAAATAATAAATAGAGTATTATAAAAAAAAATTTTCATTAAATTAATAGTCAAGCATTTATAACCTAAAAGTTTCATCAAAATTCTTGGATTAATTTTCTTCAAAAATTTTAATTTCACATATTAAAACACATTATAAAATGAAAAAACATGAATGTTCTTATTGCGATGCAAGTTCAAAAAAAATTTTAGACAGACATCTATTACTTCATACGAAAAAAAAAACTTTCAACTGTTCGAAGTGTTTAAAAAATTTTTGTTCAAGAAAATATAATTTAGATAGGTGCTTTAATAAGATTTGTTGTAGTAAGACTATAACTTTTATTTTAAAATGAAATTGTTACCCAACTATAAGTGCACTGATGAGAATTTTAATGAAAATTTTCAAAATAAAGCAGATTTAGAAAAAAATTCGTCAAAAACAGATTATTTTTGTTTGTTCTAATTGTCAAAATCATTTTTATTCAGAAGAACTTTTAAAAATACATTTGAAAAATTATTGTAATAAAAATTTATAGGATCACTTAATAAAAAAATTTTTTCATTTCAAAAATTCAAATTTTAATTTTAATCTAAGTCGGGGGTTGACGAGCGGAGCGAGTAGGGGGTACCCCCCTAGTATATATATATATATTGTGAAGGCTTCTGCAAAAAAAATTTTGCCTACCTGACCTAGCATGAATGTAACTAATTTCTACCATTTTTTAGTGTTGAAATGGTTGAACTGGTCTCGTTCGAGTATTAAAAATTTTTAACGGGAGGACTCAAGCACTCGTAAGGGCGATGACAAACACTCCGTGGGACTTCCCTCGTCCTCCGTCCCATATTTTGGAGCAATGCAAAGTGAACGCAGCGCCGTAGGACGGGGGACGCGGGACGTAGGACGTCCCTTTCGTGTTCACTTTGCATTGCGCTGCGTTCACTTTGCATTGCCCCAAAATACAGGACGGCAGACGCCTGAGCGTCCCACGAGTTTGTGCTATCGCCTTAAATGCCGCAGTTTGAACGATTGATTCATGCGAATATGGGCTGCTGGGACCGAACGTGGCGTCTGTTTCTCAGCTGACCAAAGTGGTGGCTTCAAAGAAGCGCGAAATCTCTAACAGGGGGGTTATTTAGGAGTGGTTATTGGATTCAAAACTGTATGGTACAGTTCAAATTAATGAAAAAATTAACTTTCAATCGTTAATTGAAAAAAAAAATAAATAAATAAATAAAAACACTCAAAAATTAGACTTTCTTCCTAATACTTTGACTTTCATTTAAAGTAATGGTAAATATGTGTTGTAACAGCTAGCGCGGATAAAATTCAAATTTGGCGATAACTGTTATAGAACGCAGATGCGGATCGGTAAGTCAGGTGATGACGAAATCTACCGATCAGCATTACTCTAATTTTGGCGCTTGGCGTGATCACACGTGTGTCAGATAGCAAATGTACAATTTACTTTTTTGTGTTGTTGGATAACTTTATCAGAGTGCGTAAGATAAAATTATCAGTGACAAGTTGAGTAGATTTTCCTGTGATCCAGTTGTCATTGGATCGGAGCGGGGAAGATAATAACATCTCACGGAGAGTCAGCGTGCGGCCTAGGAAGGCATTGTTGTCTTGTGTGACGCCATTCGGGCTAGTCGTAATTATTATAATTATTGTTACATCAAGCGAAGGTGCACCTACTAAAAAAGTAAGTCCGCGTAGCGGTTAATCATTGGATGTTTGCTTGTGTGATGATTAGAGTTAGAGTGCGTGTGAAGTACAGTAAGTACTGAGATTTTGGTCTCGAAGTCTTTGTCTGGGTTTTGGCGCGCTTCAGCTGGCAGCTCAGTGTACGAATGTGTGCATGTAGGTGTGCGCGCCGACCGGTGAATTATCGAGCGAGAAGAGAATCGCAATAATTCGGTTTGTTTTGATATGTAATATCGGGCTAATAGCCGTTCTAATATTATTTGTTTGTAAACAATACGGGTTGTAATTTGATTGTATTATTTATTAGTTTTATTTTTGTGTATTAAAATTAATTAAATTAACTGAAATCATTTAATTTATCAAACCCGTGTTCCTGCGTTCGATCCAAAATTAAATTCACGCCTCTACCAAAAAGAGAGCAGCCGCGCCGCGAAGCAGATGAATTAGTTCGCGTACGCGTCTTTCCCCGATTACAGGTATTTGAAAAATCGACAAGTTGTCGTGTGCACTGTATGTGCATTTTGTCTACAAAGCTGAGGACTGCTGACGTCGAGTCGTCGAGGGTATTCGTGAGCCAGTCACGATTATTTATTAATTAGTCCTCGGAAAAACGAGCCCTGTGACAGTGTTTTCAGACTTTAAATTTTCATCCTTTTTTTCGTCACTCTACGTTTTTTTTTCCGTCAAAATGGTGACCCTTTAAAGTTCAACAAAATTTTTAGTTTTCAGTACAGATACTTGTTTGACTGTTTTTGCGATTTATAACCGTGATGCTATGGCACAAAAATAAACAACCTTGTTTATTTAAAAGGACGGATCACTATTGGACACCCAGATCCTTCACTGCCAGCCCCTGATGACTACGCTGCTTCCACGGCATATAACGTAGAAAAATAAATTTTTTTTTTCGTCATGGCATGTGTAAAATAAAAATAAATTTTATAGTATAAAAATTTTTTTTCCTAATTTCACCGAGGTTTGAAAAAAAAAAAAAATTACTTATTTTTCAGTTTTTTTTTTTTTTTTTTTTTTAAAGTGTAAATTATTAATTGAGAATTAATTTTTTCATTAATTTGAACTATATCATTGTATAGACTATACCTAAAAATAGCCGAGTAGGGTATTTATTCATGCAATTTATAATGATCTCAGATAAGTTCTTGAGTTTGTAAATCAGAAAAGAAAATTGTCATTTCAGGAGGTTAGGGATACAAAACGATCTCATCCAATTTTCATTGCGTCTAATAAATGTTGACTAGTACGCTATTGTGCATACATTCCACGGCATCATATGTGGAGGCTCTAGTGCCATTTAACCGAGCTGTTTCAATAAACCTACCAACTCGCAACCAGTATTCTTGGTTCATCAAAATAAGATCTACCACGTTGTCTGGTCTGACTTGTCCGATTTCTTGTTCCAAACATTTTCTTGCTTGACTCTATGCTGAACATTGAGAAACGAGTGGTTGGCATCCTCATTCTTACTACGACAGAGCGCGTATTCCGAGTAGTCTACCTAACCAATTTGTCTATGTATGATTGGAAATTACCAAGCTTATTCAGAAATCAGGTGATGTAGAAATTCATCTCAATTTTTTTCCATTATCTCTACTCAAAATTCTGCATCGTATAGGATGACCGAGTTTCAGAGCCAACTAGATTTGGACATGAGGCATCTAAAGGTTCCTACAATTTTCATTGCTTTGCTGCAGGAAATGTCGATTTTCTGTTTATAAGTGAGCTCGGTGACAATCGTCAAGCTTTAGTATTTTATTGCACTTTTTATGCGGACTACCGTGTCTTCTAGATTGATGGGGACGTCCAGTGTTTTTTCGCTCAATTATATTTAGCATTATGAGTTTACTATGTTTTCTGTTCAGCTAGTTCAAATCTGTGATGATCGATCCAATGCCTAACTTCTTTTGTAACCTCTTTACATGATGATGATGATGATGATGATGATGATGATGATTATATTAATAATGATATTTGATATCATTTTAACTTTCATCTTTTAAGGAAGATACTGCATTTCTATAGATGAAAAATTGAATTCCAACTTTAAGACTCCAGATCATACAGTTATGTACAGAAAAAGCTGACAAATTTTTTCCTGTAACAAAAAATTTACCTTTCCGAACTTATTATTTAGAAAATTGCGTTCAAAGTTTTTGAGGTTAAACACAGAGGTATATATGCTGCCCGTGCATAAGATCATCGAACTTTCAACTCTGTTTTTTCTGTAATAAGTTCGGAAAGGTATATTTTTTTTTTGTCAGAAAAGATTCAGTCAGCAATTCTTAATATAACTAAAATTGTTTCAAGTCTCAAAGTTGGATTTTGATTTGATTTGAATTCTTACCATTTAAAATACATTGGTGAAGTGTTTTGACTCACGTAGTCATGCAGTATCATCCTTAATTTAATATTCATTGTCTTGTGGATAAGCACAAAAATTACAAATTTATTTTTTATTTTTCTGGTTTTAAAATGTTATAAGACTAATAATATTTCATTGCACAGTCATAATAGAATCGATTAAACTCTGTTAAATGTAATTTCTTTATCACTATAAAATTAAACTTAAAATTTTTTTCAGAATTTTGATACAAGTAGTATAACATCTCCTAATGCCGAGTTGGATCAAGCCATATTAAGTACGTTACGAGCAACGCGTGACCTTCGGCAACAGTTATGTCAAACGACAATGGAACAAGCTGGTGATCTTAGCCAAGTAACAAAGGCAGGCCAAGAACTAGTATCAGCCATAAGGAATCTTTCGCTTACTAGTGACTTGGACAAATTGCAGGAGAGCAGTGATAGGTTTCATGAATACATTGAACATATTCTTGAAGTAAGTTTTTTATACTATCAATACTCAGAAAAAGTATTCTGTTAAGACGATGACTATCATTTTCCTTTGGTCTAATTATGTATCTTCGACAGTTCAATATAAAAAAAGTTAATGTTTAGTACTCCGAAATTATCCCTAGCACTTTGATATAAAAATTTTTGAGTTACGTAAAATTTACTTTTGACTAAAAAACTATCCAAAACTATGAAAGCAAATTTTAGAACTAATTAAAGATTTATTCTTCTAGACATCGTAGCTCTCTTCGGGTCAGGTGGTCGATTCACGCAGGCCTACACAGCTCACTGTTATCCTTTGATATGAAATATACTATTATTTTCATTTTTTTAAAGGTGAATACATTTTTATTTAGTTTCAAAATTTTTTAAATTTTAAAATGATTTTAGGTTGTTGAAATATAGCTAAATATTTTAATATTAGAATCGTGTCACCATCTATTGTCTCGACGCCCGACGGTGAACACGAATAGAATATGTGTATGTGTGAGCGAGAGCACATCACGTAACTACGTCACGCGACGCGACGCGACCAGTCGAGTACTGTACTAGCAGCTGACCGGTGCGGAGCACGATGCTCGCATGCGAATAATTTGTAACCTTACTATTAAATAATAATTAAATACTATTAATTAATCACAAAGTGTTTCACTAATTTGATCTACCTCTACAATAATCCCAACATGGTAGCAGAGAACGTAGTTTAGTGTAAAAAGGAAGTGTGGTTGTTAAAGTGAAAACATGTGCTCCTAAAAAACTTTTTGTTCTACTTCTTCTACAATAGAGGAATAGAATTAATTGAAAATATAGCTGTGATTGATCCGTGCAAAAGGTTGATGCACAAGGATTTAATTTTGTGAAACCGCATGGCGCGTCGCGAGGTTAAGCGAGCGCATGGCGATAAGTGAGGTTAAACACATGTTGAGATTTTTTAAAAATTGAGTTTTTGAATTAAATGTAAAGTGAACAGTGAAATGCTTTATTTATTTTGAGAGTATTTTGAAAAGTGAAGGACATGACCAATGATAAACTTTGTGAAAAATAATAAAAAATAAGGTTAACTAAATGTTTAATTGGTTTAATTTAAAAAAACAAAATAAAGAAGAAGAAATAAATAATCTTCTGAAAGATATAAACGATCCAAATTTTAGATTGAGCGAAGATCAAAAAAATTATTTAAGAAGAATATTTTTGAGAAATTTGAAGGAAGTTTTGATTTTAAAATATGTAGTGGATGAATGAATAATTAATCATTTGATAACCAAGGATCCCTATGAAAATAAAAAAATACACAAAATTGAGTTCATAGGTCAATACTCAATATTTTTTTCAACCAGCATATTTATAAAAAAATATAAATGTGAATCTATATTCATAATAATCTTAAAATACTTGAAGAAAAACGATCCACTTCCGATTGTGCATAGGGCTTCACGATACTCGAGAAAAATATCGATATCATCTCGATATCGTCTCGAAATCGATACGATATCCGAGACGATACGTCTCAACGAATGTCGATATCGATACGATAAAATTGTTTTATGAAACCGCCGATATTCTCGTATCGGCGATATTCCAGAGACGATAATATCGAAAAATATCGTCTCGAAAAAAAAAGATGTATATAGCAATTTTAAATCTTAGCGTGAATATCCTACACTGTTACTGGAGCCAATAAAACTCGAAAGTGTCAGTGGCGGATCCAGCAATCATTTTTGGGGGGGCGCTTTACTATATTATATTATATATATATATATATGTGTGTGTGTGTGTGGGTGTATATGAGATAGCTGATCAGTTATCCCCCAAACTCTAAACCCCCAAATACTCTGGGCGCCCGAGTTCAACAAAAAAACTGATCAGCTATCCCCCAAGCTATTTACCCCCAAATACCCTGGGCACCCAAATTCAATAAATAAACTGATCAGCTATCCTCCAAACTCTAAACCCCCAAATATCCTGGGCGCCCGAGTTCAACAAAAAAACTGATCAGCTATTCCCCAAGCTATTTACCCCCAAATACCCTGGGCACCCAAATTCAATAAGTTAACTGATCAGCCATCCTCCAAGCTCTAAACCCCCAAATACCCTGGGCGCCCGAGTTCAACAAAAAAACTGATCAGCTATCTCCTAAGCTGTACACCTCCAAAACCCTGGAAGCCCGAGTTCAATAAAAAAAGCTGATCAGTTATATAATTGCACCAGTGAATCGTAATTTAGGTATTGCTACAAAATTATTTACAGCTGGGCGGTGGGCCGATAAGTTTTTTTGTTGAACTCGGGCGCCCAAGGTATTTGGGGTTATACAGCTTGGGGGATAGCTAATCAGTTTATTTGTTGAATTGGCACTCGGAGAAAGATTTGATTCGATCAATTAAATATTCTTTGTTCCCTCAATAGTCTAAATATTGTAGCAGTTACAATACGTATGGTAAGGATAATAATACATATCGTTGCGACTATAGTAAAGCAAATATGCAAAAATTTAATCTAACCTAACTATTTAAAAAAATTTTTTTTTTTTTTTTCATTAACCTTTACTACCATTCATGGTTATTAGATACATTTCACATTAAACATATAATACTGTGGGGTACAATAGGGTTTTAACTGTAGATTTAATTGCGTCTGTCGGGTGTATTAGTCCTGAATACTTCATCTTGATAAGGCGAAGATGCCATCAAATATTCCATCAGCTATAGATGGTTAGCAGTAAAGGGTTAAACGGTCCTAAGCCTTATCTGGTGTGATTCTTTATAATTCTCAGTGAGCATTAATTCATTCTTCGGTGGCCATCTCCTTTGTTCCTCAGAACAAATCAGTATTCGACCAGAATTCTTGTCTAGTCCAAGGCGGGTCACACAGCTCGCCTCACCGCGCTCGAAAAGTTGAGCCGGCGGGGATTCGAACCGGCGTCCCTCAGCGCGACGATGTTTCGGCCAACTAAGACGTATGTCTTAACTGACTCAGCCATCGACGGCCTTTTTTTAAAATCTTAATTGAAGACATTATTTTTTAAATATTGTGATTTTTATAATCATTTGTAAATTTTTTAACATTATAACTATTCATAAAATACATTAATTATACCAAAATCACAAAAAAGAAATTTTTTAAAATTAAGTTGTGCTATACCAGTGCAACTAGAAACATGTTAACCCTTAATACGCATTTAGTCAGCGCTACCATGACATTATTTATTGAACTATGGCGCCCAGGGTACTTGGGGGCTTAGAAGATCAATTTTTTTGAACTCGACGCCCAGGGTATTTGGGGGCTTAGTGCTTCGGGGATAGCTGATCAGTTTCTTTTATTGAACTCGGGCGCCCAGGGTATTTGGGGGCTTAGAGCTTGGGGGATAGCTGATCAGTTTCTTTTATTGAACTCGATCCCCAGGGTTTTGGGAGTTCACAGCTTGGGGGATAGCTGATTGATTTTTTTGTTGAATTTGGGCGCCCAGGGTATTTGGGGGCTTAGAACTTGGGGGATAGCTGATCAGTTTCTTTTATTGAACTTGATGCCCAAGGTTTTAAGGGTTTACAGCTTGGAGGATAGCTGATCAGTTTATTTATTGAACTATGGCGCCCAGGGTATTTGGGGGTTTAGAAGATCAATTTTTTTGTACTCGATGCCCAGGGTTTTGGGGGTTTACAGCTTGGGGAATAGCTGATCGGTTTGTTTATTAAACTCGGGCGCCCAGGGTATTTGGGGGCTTAGAGCTTGGGGGATAGCTGATCAGTTTCTTTTATTGAACTCGATCCCCAGGGTTTTGGGGGTTCACAGCTTGGGGGATAGCTGATTGATTTTTTTGTTGAATTTGGGTGCCCAGGGTTTTGGGGGTTTACAGCTTGAGGGATAGCTGATCAGTTAATTTATTGAACTCGGGCGCCCAGGGTATTTGGGGGTTTAGAAGATCAATTTTTTTGTACTCGATGCCCAGGGTTTTGGGGGTTTACAGCTTGGGGAATAGCTGATCGGTTTGTTTATTAAACTCAGGCGCCTAGGGTATTTGGGGGTTTACAGCTTGAGGGATAGCTGATCAGTTAATTTATTGGATTCGGGCGCCGAGGGTATTTGTGGGCTTAGAGCTTGGGGGATAGCTGATCAGTTTCTTTTATTGAACTTGATGCCCAAGGTTTTGGGGGTTTACAGCTTTGGGGGATAGCTAATAGGTTCATTTATTGAACTCGGGTGCCCAGGGTATTTGGGGGTTTGCAGCTGTTGCGGTTGAGCGTTTTTTGAGAACTGGCTCTCTCGTCGTGAGTGATACAAGAACTTGTTTAAAAGACGATTCTCTAAAAGCACTTTTATGTTTGAATTCGTGCTCAAAGTCTTCTTTAAATATTAGAAACAAAATGTGTTTAATGGACTTAATTCATGATTGGTAGCTATCTTTTTTTTTTTTTTAGATTTTTTTTCTTTGCTCATTTTGTATTTTTAAAATAAATGATAATTTAAATAAAAATATATATTATAATTACTGTAATTTATTATATAAAAGTGTGTAATGAATATAATATAATTAACAACTGATTTGTAGATGAAATTTTTTGAGTCGATATTTCTCGATTCTCGGGATTAAGCCGAGACGATATCGAGACGATATCGATAAATTTACAGTAAAATATCGTCGATACGATACTCGATACGATAAACATGCCCATATGTCGATACGATATCGATATAATTCAAAATATCGATATCGTCTCGTATCGTGAAGCCCTAATTGTACAACGATTGATATTCAAGATCAGATAAATTTATATGAGTAAAAGTCAAAAAGTTGGCTAGCTAGTGACCCAAGTCCCTCAAACGTAATCAATGCTAAATTTTGTTACAACTAAAATATATACTGACTTTATGTGACTTAAACTAAATTACATTAGAGTTTCAGGATGATAAATTAAAAAGTTTCTGATATATTCATAAAAACCGTGAAAAAAGTTGTATTGGTCCCGTGTCCCATGATTATTTTTTTTACAAAAACATCAAAATTTCACGAACAAACATTGGTACTTACAAAAAATGAATTTCATGCTTTTCTTTTCCTCAGATCTATAGGTAACATAAAACGCTGCCAAAAGTATTTTTTTTTTTTTTTTTTTTTATAAATTTCTAAAATTGTTTTTATATGCGTCCCGAATTTTGGCGTTATGTCGGTCCTACTCTGTATTTTGAAAAAAAATTCATAGTAAAAGTTGATTGAACCTAATTTTTTTTAACTACGCTTTTTTGTTGGACACGATTACGCAAAAAAATACATTTTAGCTTGATTTAAAAAAATTTTTTACAACCAAGGCACCTAAATAAACCTTCTCAAAAATTTTCTCTCATTATAGTAGCAGCTGCCTAGGCAGCTGCAGACGCAGCTAAGTAGGTGTTCCAATATGACAGCTGCTCAGGAAGCTGCTTCCTTTGGTCCGGGTATTCTTAAATTATTGGACCAGGAACGTGTAGTAATGAACAGTGAATTTTTTTTTCTTTTCAAGTTTCCACTAATAGCCAGTCTTGTTTTAATTTTTTTTTTATTTTTAAGAACTGAATAAAGTTAAGTTCTTTTGAAGTCAAATTTTATTATAGTACTTTTTAGATTAAGCTTGTATTTCTCTACTGCGTCAAAAATATCAATTTTAGAATCTGACGAAACTACTTTCCTGCTCATTTTGAAGTAAAACTCTTTGGCTTGAGATACACAAATGATTCCACAATAGTCTGTACTCTATATCTACTTGGTGGTGTATGCGTGGCTTACTACGGTTACGTACCTACTTCTTAATTGCTTTCTTAAATTTTATTGATTTTCATAATTTTCCGTTATACTCAGGTTTTTTCTATTGATTTTTGGTTTACGAGACCAAAAATCTTTTTTTCCGTTTCTGCTATAGACAGGTTCCGCTGTATAGAGGTTTTAATACATTGATTAGATAGCTATTTTGCCAAAACGATAAAAATTTTCCGCTTTATCCAGATTTCCGCTGTACAGTTTCTGCTATTGGCAGGTTTTACTGCATAAGGTACCTCATTATCGCCTGATATGGAAAAAATTTTCAGCAAACTCTGGGGTTCAAAATGTTTGAGATATACTTGAAAAATTAATCAGGAAGATCTCATTCCTACTATTTATAAGGATGCTGTACAAGATCCTGTAGTTAAAAATAGAGAAAAGTTGTTATTCAATTGTTAATTAAGGATGTTTGGTACTTTTGTGATGGGAAAACAGGGGAGGGGACGGGCACCGCAGCGCCTGACTAGACGATTTTATTTTTAACTCATCAGTACTTTGACCCTAATGAAAGAATCATTATGAAAATTTTACACAACAAAGTTGGAAGTCTCTTCTTTCATGTAGTATTAATTTTATGATTGAAGAATATTTCAAAAAATTAGGAAAAATCACGAAAACATAACCTAATTTTCAATTTACAAAACTCTGCGACAAAAGTTTAAAAACGTTAACTTTTTAAATCTGACATTAAAAATTAAGACATTGTGTACAAATTTTTAGATCAAATTATGCAGTAGAAAAAAAATTAGAGCATTTCTTGTTCAGTTGCGCATTGAATTTAACCACTGCGTGCTTGTTTTTCTTTGTTATCTTTTTCAAATGGTCGGAAAGGTATTATAAAAAAAATCTAAAAATCTTCTTCGAGCTGAAATCTACAAATCCCAATAATTCTTTTAATGATCTCTGTATTTTTGGAAGAGTGACAAACGATCAAAGAAAAAAATTGCTTGATTTCCATAAGAGTTTGGGTTAAAGTATTTAAAAAAATACTTTGATTTTTAAAAAGACTAAATCGAACAAAAAAAGGCAAAAAATTCAATGATTATTTTGATATTAATCATAAATCGATACGACCAAAATTGACAAAACAGCTGCATTTTTTCGAAAGTACCAAACATCCTTAATAAATTTAAAAAAAAATCTCATTTTTTCGTGCGTTTTTTTCAATTAAATTTTTCGGAGGGTAGAAATTTTTTTTCACGGTAGAAAATTCATTAAATGGAGGATGTTACATACGTTCGAGGTTTCCGAATTTTTCACATAAATTATTGCACTGAGGCCAATGACAGAACTTTAGAAACGAATTTTTCTTTTAAATGAATAAAACTTGAAGATGAAAGAACATGTTATATTTGATTTATTATAATTTTCATTTTTTAAACTGTAAAATTTGAAATCAAGGCCGAACGACGTAAGGGCCCAAAAGTAAAAATCGAGTTTTTCGAAAAATAAAAAATATCATTGTTTTTAACTAAAAATTTTAGAATGAAGCATACCTAGCATTTTTTTTTTATTGGGCAAGATTAGGAAACTTCAAATCAACCGTCCCCCATTTATTAATTTTTCTGCGATAAAAAATTATTTCTACACACCGTTTAATTCAATTGAAAAAAAATGCATGAAAAAATGTGTTTTTATTTTAATTCAATAATAAACAAATAAAAAACAATTTTTTCAGTATTTTCAACTACAGGATCTTATAGAGCATCTTTAAAAATTGAAGGAATGAGATCTTCCAGATATAGTATATTACTTCACTAGGCAGGGAGGTTGGATTTCCGTGCCTGTGTGATTGTAAGGCTGAGACGAAGCCGAGGTACAATTGTTAAATTAATTGTTTTATAAGTTTGAATTAAAGAGAGAGAGAGAGAGAGAGAGATTCATTGAGGCACTTATCTTAAAAAGTGAAAAAAAGGGCACATACACACACACACACACGCGCGCGCGAAAACACACACACACACCTATATATATATATATATATATAATAGTCATTCGAGCACTACATTCACAAATTTCAAACATGCCACCCACCTTTGTTCCTGGAACAAATAATATTCCATCAGCAGCCGCCCGCCGTTGCTTTTCAAATTTTCATTCTTCAGAATAGTTCCGCGAACAAACTGGTAATCGTACAAGCTTAACTACCGGTCTCCTATACTCGCTATCTTCGGTTTTAACATCAACGAACCTTGTCAGCTTGTCTTTTCCAGGGTGAACGCGAATGACTCGGCCAAGTTGCCAACGTCCATCAGGTTTTAGTAGAGAAGAATCAATGATCATCACTAAATCATTAGGTCTCAAATTTTCGTGAGGCGTTGTCCATTTTGTGCGCTGTTGAAGAGTATTCAAACACTCTTTACTCCATCGATCCCAAAATATATCCCGTAACCCTTTGACAAGTTTCCAGTGCGTCAAATGATCGAGATTTTCTTGATTAGAACTCGGGCGTGGGTATGAAGCAAGCTGACTTCCAACAAGAAAATGTCCTGGTGTTAAAACATTTCAATCATCGGGATCTCTTGAAAATGGACCAATTGGTCGACAATTCAGTGCCATTTCTATCTGAACCAAAATAGTATAAAATTCTTCGAAAGTGAGCCTGCGGGAACCAACGATGCGTCGAAGGTGTTTTTTCATTGACTTCACGTTTGCTTCCCAAAGACCACCGAAATGGGGTGAAGACGGAGGAATGAAGTTCCACCTGACACCTTTATTTGCGAATTGTTTCGAAATTTTAGCCCAATCAAACTTTGCTTCATGAAACAATCGACGAAGTTCAAGATCAGCTCCCTGAAAGTTTGAAGCATTATGACTCCACATTTCAGATGAAGTATTGAGTCGTCCAATGAATCGATCAAATGCCCCGAGAAAGCTTTTGGTAGTTAAATCACCAACCAGTTCAAGATGCACAGCCTTTGTGCTAAAACACACAAACAAGGCAATATATTCTCGTCTAGTAGGTCGTTCTAGAGCAGTCAAACTTTTAATTGGCGAGAGTTTTGTTTTGGAGGTTACCATCATGACTTTTGACTCCCCATGGTTGAGTTTAACTCTAATATATACAACAGCAGCTATGGCTCGCTTGCTAGCATCAGCAAAAACATGTAGTTGCAGATCGCTTTTATTTTCTTCATTGCAACCATACCATCTAGGTAGTTCAATCAAATTCAAATCCTTGAGACTTGACCTGAATTTCTCCCACCTCTTGGCAGTTGAGGGCGGTATTTCTTGATCCCAGTTTAAATTGGCTCTCCATAAATCTTGCATGTACATCTTTGCGACGACAACAATTGGTGCCAACCAACCGGCAGAATCGAACAAACGAGCCATCTCGGATAGTACCTGACGCTTCGTCAATCGGTCAGAAGATTCAAACAACGGAGATACGAACCGAAAATTGTCAGCAAACTGGATCCCAAGCGACTCCCAATTCACTGACTGGACCTTCCGAGGCAAATTGCAACCATGTAGGACGTAATCTGTCTTCCACAGGTATATCATTCAAAAGGCTCGGACAGTTTGTCACCCATTTCTTCAACTCAAAGCCACCCGCCTTCAGAAGTTTAATTAACTGATTCTTACGGCTTTGTGCATCATCCTCGTTGTCAGATCCAGTAAGGAAATCGTCAATATAAATTTCGTTCTCGACAGCATCCATCGCATCCGGTAATTCTTGACCTTCATCATAACAAAGTTGAAGAAGTGTTCGAATAGACAAGTATGGAGCACAATTTTCTCCATAAGTCACAGTTAGTAATGCATAGTGTTGGAATGAAAGGCTCACCTGACGCTGGACTCCACAGAATTCTCTGAAAATGAATATCTTTTTCTCTCACCTTGATTTGCCGAAACATCATCTTCACGTCACAACAAAAGGCAATCTTGTAACATCTCTATCGAATAATAATCTGAGCAAGATTGTTTTGCAATTTTGGTCCAACATACAACGTATCATTTAGACTTTTGCCTGTCAAGGTTGGGCATGAAGCATTGAAGACAACACGAAATTTTTGACTATTCTCACTTCTTTGCCATATCCCATGATACGGAATATAATGTGCTTTCGTTGAGTTTTTCTCTTCTTGAGTCAGAGGTCTCATGTGTCCTGACTGAATGTAAGCGTTCATAAAATTATCGTAAGCCTCACGAAATGCAGGATCTCCACTCATTCTACGATGAACTGAATTCAAAGCACGGGAAGCCTTGATGAGATTCGAGTCCAACAACAAAGCACCATCCTTCTTGAAGGGCAGAGGAACAAAGTATTGACCATCAGCATCGCGACTGTGATGCTCTGGAAAAATGTCCTCGCAGTGAGCATCATCTAACGACTGTCATTTAATTTTTGGAATATCCTCGAGAGACCAAAATCGTTTTACCAAATTAATGAGCTGCTCGTGCCAAGGTTCTTCTCCCGCTGCTTCATGAGTTGTGCAAGCCGTGACCATTGAGACTGGAGGCTGACTACCCTGACAACCAGTGATGACCCATCCAAAAATTGTTTTTTGAATTAAAAAACCTTTCTTACGAGTCAATTCGTGCAGAATTATTTTACTGTAAACGTCAGCTCCAATGATCATGTCAACTGATTTGCGTAAAAAGAATCCTGGATCTGCCAATTTGAAATTTTTAAACAATTGAATTGTTTCACGATCTGGTTCACGAGCAGGTGTCGTTATTCCTATGCGTGTAAGATCGTAAGCCTCCAGATATAAGAATGACTTGCTGCCTGGAACGACGATTTTGAGTTGTTCTTTCAATAATGTAGAGCACATGGAAGAACCTGTAACTCCAGCAATTCTGGTCTGGCCAATCCTTGGCCAAACCTCCGTATTATGCGTAAATTAGTCAATGTAGAATCAGAGCAAGGGTCTAGTAACGCTCGAATTTTACAACCTTTCTCTCCGGGACCTTTCAACTCGATCATCGCCGTCGGTAACAAAGATAGTCAAGATTCATTCAATTCGATCATGTTCTCATCCGTGAGAGTCGCAGCGGTAACCATTCCAATTGACTGTTTCTGAATTTTTGCCGGAACTTGGACGTTCATTTGATTTTCAAATCGTTTTTTTCCCATCTCGTGGAGTAAACTGTGATGTTGAGCACCACACGTTTGGCAGGATATAGGAGAAGGACAAGCTTTGACTGGATGGCCTTCCCTTAGACAATTATAACAAAGCTGAGCCTTCATAACAAGAACCTTACGATCCTTCACAGAAACACCTTTAAATTTTTGACAGTGTCCAGAGTAATGGAAACTTAAAGACGCTGCGCATTTGGAATCACTAGCAGATGTAACTGCAGTTGTCCTCATTTGACGTGACAATCCGCTCGAGTTATTCGCACCTCTGGGACCATTATTTGAAAGTTTAATCTGCTGACCTGATTTAATAGATGCGAGAGTACGGCATCTCTTCTGAAGTAAATTGACTAGAGTAGCAAAAGTTGGATTGAAAGTTTGTCTTCCAGTGTTTGGTGCGTTTAGCGATTCAAGACTAAAATTTGCATCAAGCGTTTCAAGGTTTTCTTCCCAAGCACGTCTGGTAGTTAGATCCATTGAATCAGTGGTGAAGGAAATAAACCAGTCATCGCAGTGTTAAACGGGTCGGTTCAAAGAACGTAATTGATCTCGGAGACGTTCGATCTCATCCACAAGTTGTTGCAATGCCTTTGATGATTTGCCCTTCACCGGTGGAAGATGTTTCAGGGCTTCTAAGTGGTCCTGAATTAGTAGACGTGGATGATCGTATCTTGATTCCAGAATAGACCATGCAGTTTGATAATTCTATTGAGTGACCTGAAATCTTGCTAGTGCTGCCTCAGCTTCTCCCTGGACATAAGTTTTAAAATAGTACAGTTTATCAACATCGGTAAGGGCATTATCATTATGCACGAGAGAACGAAATAAATCTCGGAATGACTCCCAATTTTCTCTGCGTCTATCAAACTCCGGAAGAACGATGCGAGGGAGTCGTGTTGTATTCTTACCTGACCCAGAAGAAGGGAGACTGACACTTGTCTGCGAAGTGTGAACTCGTGCTTGCAAGTTGTAGAGTTTGCCTCTAGCCTTGACATAGTGTTGTTGGGTGGTTAAAAAGTCTCGATTGGCAGTAAGGTGGAAGTGATTGTCCGGATAATTCCCCCAATAAGCTTCCAAGAGTTCCAAATGGCTCACAACCAGGCCTTCGGTCCATTCTTCTGATGGTACTTGAAATATTGTAGATGCTAAGCTTCCAATCACTTGACTTAAAGATTGTTGTGCTTCCATTCTAGACGAATAAAGAATATTGTTAAACAAATTGATAACACGACAAGTTGCTCGCTATACCAGCAAGAAGTCAATGCTTGGATGCGAAACGGTCAGTTCTCAGAATCAAACCGAATTTTATACAGTTAAGTCAATGCACAAAGGCATGACAAAAAAAGGATGACAAATTTCAGCCAATGCGTATGAACAAGTCAAACTGAAATTTCTAATCTGACGTGTGTGAGCAAGATGAGTTGAAAGTTTACAGATCAATGCATCTGAGCAAATCAGTTCAATAGTTCTATTTAACTGATGCGTTTGAGCAAGACAGCTAGAATTAGAACTGATGCATTTGAACACTCGGATTCAAGAAATCCTTGCGAGCCGATGCGTCTGAGCAAGGCGGCACAATTTTAAAAACCGATGCGTGTAAGCAAGACGGTTCAAAACTAATTTTTTTTTTTTTTGCGTTAGAGTAGGGTGGTATTTGAGAGCAGTCAAATACAAAACAAACACACGTTGGTTATGATTTTGTCATCAATTCTTGATTTTAGATTAGCTATATATTTTTTTAAAGATTTAACTAAATATCTCAATTTAATTTCGTGCGGCATGAACCAGCTCCCTCAGATCCGGCTCGAAGGACCATGTTAAATTAATTGTTTTATAAGTTTGAATTAAGAGAGAGAGAGAGATTCATTGAGGCACTTATCTTAAAAAGTGAATAAAAACTCAAATTCAAAGACAAATCTTTTAATGTTTTCAATTAATGATAAACTCACTTGATACAGGTAATTCGTACAGCTTGTGGATAGTTGATGAAGTCAATTAGTGTAAAAAAAAGGGAAAAAATAGGTTAACCCTCATGACAAGAACTCTTTTTTTTAAAAACTTGTTTTCATTCCAAATTCAAAACAATATATATATATATATAAACAACAGTCACCCGAACACTACATTCACAAATTTCAAACAACAATCACACAGGGACGAGCATCCAACCTCCCTGCCCTATGAAGTATACTATTTTTCCTCCTCTCGTCCTGAAAGTACATCCAGAATTAATAATAATCACGAAAATATGCAACTGTAAAAAAAAACCCCTGCCACGCTGCAACCCGCCGCACTACTTTTGCTGCCGCTAATACTAGCGCTCCACGCGGCCACTACACACATAAGGTTTGCCCAAGAGCCCGCGAGACTACGAGAGGGAGAGAGAGAGAGAGAGAGAGAGAGAGAGAGAGACAGCGCTGGCCGGTGGCTTTTGTTTTGACGAGACGAAGTCGAGTAAAAACTGGCCAGCAGCGGCCAGCGCAACAAAGCATAATTAACAAATCATGGATGAACTTTTTAATAAGATTAAGTGCTGATATGCATAGTCAAAATAAGACACTGCTTTATACACACACATACACCAGCGACAGATACGACCAACATAACAAATCACGGATGAACTTTTTAGTCAGTGGCAGGTGCTGATATGAATACTATAGTTAAGAAACACTCTTCACACCCCCCCCCCCCAAAATCATTATTTTTTTACTTCTGCTATTGAAGTAAACAAAAAGAATCTTTTTCTCAGCTTCAATTCCGAATCATCATCCTCACACTTTTTTGAGTGATGTACAAGTAGATATTAATCTGAAGATTTTTAACCGACAACGTTTGTAAAAATTTGCAAGGGCATCTCCCTCTCAAAGTAAAAATTCCATCATCAAAAACTTTACCCATTTTTACTTTTGTTGTTTAAACATTAACCATAGAGGAATAATAAAATCCAATAAACTTCATTTTTACGATTATGCTGACGTTTTTGAGGTTAGATTCAACACGCTGTCCGCTACTCACGGAGACAGCGGCAGCTCGAGCCTCGAGCGGCAGTGTAAAGTCGAGCAGCCAATCAGAGTGCAGGATCTACAAGACAGTCAGTAAAAGTAGCACTTCCCAGCCTAAACGCGTCAGCGGAAGATGTACTTTCGTGCCAGGAGGAAAAATTTTTTAAGTTTATCTTTATAACCCTTAAACATGCGATGCAAGTTGCCATCAAAAAGTTTAGGATAGTATTTTTATAATTTTTAAATGATTGCAATGAAAATTTCATAAAAAGAGCTAATCCCAATTTTTATATCTAATATAAAAATATGCTAGATTTTTCAAACAAAAGGATAGTTTAAATAAATTGAAAAATCTTGATGTTTATGTTCAAAAAAATTCTGATTGGGCAATTCGGGAAAAATATGGAAAAAAAATTTTTAGGTAATTTTTAATGAGAAAAAAAAATTTTTAATATGTGAAACTATGAAAATTTTGAAGACATTCACTTAATGAAGGTCAAGATTTATAGGTTCAAGGACGACACAACTATGGCTGCGTGACCGTTTTATATATATGCGTGTGGGGGGGGGGGGGACTTCGGGAGAAATACCAGTTGAGAACACCCCTTGGTACCCCTTGATCTATTAGTTGAAAACACGTATAATATAAATTGAATACTATTGATTGAGAACAAGCAGAAACTTAAAAAGTACGGTCGACTAAGGTAAAAGATAGTAGCAGCAGTACCTAGGAGAGTTGTTTGGGATAGGTCATAGGTTTCAAGGTTCAAGCTAGTATCCAGGTGAACCTAAAAGGGTCATTTGGAATGAAGTTTTGGATTGAAGGTTACACAATGTGTCACAAGGTTCATGGTCATTTTTCCGAATACAAGTACCCAAACGACCGTTTTCCCGAACGCAAAATTACCTGAGTGTTTTTTTTTCCAAATGTCAATTTTCTTGAATGTATTTTTTCTCGAGTTTATTAATTGAGTACTCATCTTTAACAAAAAGAAATAATTTTATTTAAAATATCAGGTGCATAAAAATAAATATTAATAAAAAACAAGTACTGTTACAAATTTATTGTGATGGCTAGTCTGGTTTACAAATGAAAGTATTGTAGTGCACTACAATATTTCTCGAACAATTTTGATTATATATTCACAAACGATTTGGAGCCGCTTTCAATACCTTACCCAATCTAGTTTCAATTAAGCTGATCTCGGAGTTCCCTTGCTCTTTTGGAACTCTTTCAAAGTGGAGTACAGGTTCGGGTAGTTTTTACCCATAAGAAAGATAGAAGCGATTATGCTAACCTTCAAAGTTGCTAGATAAACATTCCAAAACGGTAGAAGGTAACGTGGTTGTACGGCTTGAATTCGTCGTCTTCCATGACCACTGGCTGGTGTACCTAGAACATAGAACTCTTAAAAATATATGACAAGCTCTTCTGACAGATGTTCTGGTGTTTCATTTTTTAGCAGATAAAAATTTTCTGGAATGTCGGCTGTAGGAATAAAAGCTAGTCCAGCTAGCATATATACAAAAATGTTTGCTTCACGATCAATGGAGTTAGAAAGATCTTGTAAACCAAGTTTTTTATTTTACGATAAATGGGCTGGCTGAGATAAAAAAAATATCCATTAAGCTGTTCATAAGGAAAAACCGATGGCAGTTGCTCAAATTCATTCCGGACCATCGCTGAAGGAGGTCTCAGGATTCTCTTCTGCGCGCCTTTTTAAACTGTGACGCACTTTTTCCACGTTGGTCAAATCGCAATTTAGCAGATATTGATTACACGGACTGTTTTGGACCCAATAATTAAATAATAGTAATAATAATTATAACGGTAGGTAAACGAAGACCTATTAAAAAACAAGTAGTAGGACTTTTCAAAACGGGTATTCGGCAAGAAGCTGCCACGGTCGTTATTGCTTCTCGATCGCTGGCATTCCAAGTTAGTATTTGGATTATCCATCGTGGGTTTTTTTATTTATGAAGTAAATTAATCCACTTAATAATAATTTTGTTTCGCTGAAAATCTTAGGACGGACCATCCCTAACCGAACAGCGTATCTTGCAACTAAATTTTTTTACTTAAACAAAGTCCACAACAATATTTTAATGCCTACCCCACAAAGTATGTATGCACTGTTGTTTTTGAGTTTTATTTTCACTCTTATAAAATCGTTATAACTTCATAAAAGTTTCATTCAATTTTACGTAAATCGTAACATACATTTTGTTTTTACTTAAATTGTTACTTTGAAAATTTTCCAACAGTTTTTTCAAAATGCAGCTGCTTCGTTAAATTTTCATATTTCATAGAGTAGAATCTGCTTATAACTGCTTATAACTGATTTACAAAACATTTACTCTAGTATATTTTGTTAAAGTTTACCAAAAACTTTGCATCTGCACTACCTGCAAAAATTGATGTATTTCAGCTTTGGTCCGACTCCAAGGACGTGCTATTCTGGATAATAAATTACTCCTCAAGATGACAAATCTTTGTCGTTAGTAAACGTTCTGACGTTCTTAGTCTTTTACCATTTGCTTATTGGCACTACGTCAAATCCAGTGATAACCTTGTTGACGTAACCTCTTGTGAAATAAGCCCTGATGTATTAGCCACGCATCCATTATTGTGACACGGCCCTTCTTGACTACACAAATCCTACACCTCCTAGTCTACAGTTCCAGATCAATTGTTAAAACATAAACTAATTGAAGAAAAATCCTCCGTAGTAGGCTTAGTAACCAACACAGGCATCTGTCTTGACACTCTGGAGCGAAAATGTGGTCTGTAGGCTATAAATACTCGTCCTAGACAACCTCGATTCGAGTAACAGCCTATAGACTAAGAGGTGACCCCCAGAATCACCTTTTATCAATGTCATGGTTTATATTGTATTTATTTAACAATTAAAGTAGTTTAAAAAATTTGCGCGCAGAGGCGCTCAGCTAGCACATGCAGTTTCGCCGCGTGGGTTGATTGAAGCTGCAGATTCTTCGGAATCTGTAATTCATCGATGTCATGGCCAAAATTTAGTTAATAACTTTCTTTAAATATGTAAGGCTTAAACTCAAGAGGGCGCTCAGAAGTCATGTGCAAAATTGGCAGGCGCTAAAATCATAAATTCATGTTAAAAAAAACAAAAAAAACCATTGAGTTCATGAGCACCTTTTTAAAAGTACGTTTAATTTGTTCTTTTAAAAATGTAAACAAAGAGGTGCTCAAAAATTCCATGTAGTTTCTTAGAAACAAATTTTTAAACATTGCGGAAAACGCCGAAGCGCGCGAGCATGTAAATGAATTACTTTTGTTTTTCCTTGACAACTTTAGTGCTTCAAATCGAATCTTTTCATAAACGCCTTTTTAACAGTACGCTCAATTTCTTGTTTTGAAAATTTAAACAGAAAGTTAATCATCAATTCCATGTAGTTTAAAAAAAAAAAAGTTTTAAAAATTGCGGGAGCGCTCAATCGTACAACTTTATTTTCCTCGACATCTTTAGTGCTATATATCAATTCTTTTCTTATTCTGTAACGGGTAACTCCGGTACATCTCCCCTGGGCCTCACATAAATAAAATTGTAGTTAGCATTAACGCTAACCCCTTGTCAACACCGGCAAGCAGCAGCTCGAGCGAGTGCGGAGCACGAGAGTGAGAGAGACAGAGAGAGGAAGCTACGCGCCGGCTGACTGGCAGCAGGCTCGGGAGTTGAGTAGCAGCAGCGCCCACGTTGAGATCGCGACCGCCAAATATTGTACGCGTCATTAATTAGTGCATGGTTCGCGTGGAAATATTGCGACATTTTGCTGCCTCAACCTCCGACTCTGCGCCAGGGTGCCGACAACGTCGTCGAGCATCATTGTACACCCGAAACCGCCGCTAAGAACTTCAGGAGCCGACGTGTAAGTCTTCGAACCTTCTCTCTCTCTCGCTCACTGGGTTAAACCCCTGCTTGCTTGCACGGTCCTTTAACCGTTTATAATTAATGTATAAACTACAAGTGTTAAAAAAGGTAACTACTCCAGTGGTTTTTCTTCACGTTTTCCTTACGAACCCGTTCATTATTATTGTATTAATTGTTTTATTAATTATCCGGTCCTTCCGACCGCAGTGTAACAAAAGGTTACAAATTGGCATCCCTTGGGGTTTGGGAATTAGGAAGAAAAATCATGATAAATAACTGATAAAAAAAGAGAGTTTTCTTAAAGTGGAAAAAAAAAAAAAACGAATTTTGAGAGTGATAAAAATTGAACTTTGAGAGTGAATAAAATAAAATCCGAGTGTGTTAGTTCGTCACGCGCCAACAAAGAAAGAGCGGGCGCGGATTTCGGGGAAACGGCGAGGTAAACAACGAGTGCGGTTGACAGTGCATGTTTTGGTCGGCGCATCGTGAAGCCAACAACGAGTGACCTTAAATAATAAGAGTGAGACGGAAGATATAAATTTCGAGTTTAGTTTTCATTTTCTGATTTCTTTGATGTGAGAAATTCTAGAATTTTTTTTTGTAGTCCACGGAGTGCCGTGAGAGGGCGCAAATAGCTCACTACAATCTTCCTTCTCTCTCTAAGTCGACAATGATGAAAACACGTATGCCGTAGAATAAATGTATCGCGCAAGTAAACTATCTCAAGTAAACTATAAACTTTGAGTTTCGGCTTTTGCGTTTGTTCCGAGTGAAATTTTGTCACTCGCTTTAAAATATAGACTGGTCTCGAGTTAATCGATTTGACGACAGTCATTAATCACGATAGGTTTCTTGAATTAAACGAGTGTGATTGTAAGAGTGTGGTGAGTAGGTGCTGCAGCAGCGGCGACAAAACAGCTGCAGTACAAGCAGTGGAGAGAGGCGCCGACGGCGCAAGCACGAGGAACGTGCAGTACTCTCCTCTGCTTCTTCTTGCCCAACGGCGCGTGCGACGCGTGGCAAGGAGCCTACGTCACAGTATATACAGTCGCTAGGTGCAGTTGTAGAGCGAGCGTGACTCGAAGTATTTTGCGTTTTTTTTCTTTTCTTCTTCCATTTTCTTTCCCCGCTTTAGGTTTGGCAGATTCAAGAAGTGCTGCAACCGGGCAACGAAGTAGGGTGGGAGGTTGGATTGAGAGATTAGCGTAAAGAATTATCGCGGTCAGCAGCCGACGGTTGTTGTTGTTTCATTTTACTAATAGTGCTGTTAAATATTGCTATTCCACGAGAAAAGAATATTTAAGAGACATAGTGACCGGACTGACTGATTTTGATTTTTCGAGCTCACCGGAGCTACTTCGCCTTGCTGTCTCGCGACTTTAATCTTCTTGTAATGAACTACTACTGCCCGAGGGATTTTAGGGAATCACGCGACGTGATAATTATTCGTTAGTTGTTTGTTAAAGAGTGTGTGCGCTGTGTGGGAGTTAGAGAGCCATGGATTTTTTTAAACCAGATTTTAGGGCTGCAGCGATAGAGGACGTAGCCTCACTGTATGTTTGGACCTCCTCAATTACGGACCGCGAGGTTGGGGTGTTCTGCAATAGCCTGGGGCTGAAGGCCACGGGCGAGGATGTGGAGTGCAGGAGGCGCATTTACAGGTGCTTGTCAGGCGACTACCAGCCAGATGACTTTGTACCGGGAGAATTGACTGAGGATGAAAATTCTCTGTTGCGCCACCGGATGATTCTGCGCAAACACTTCCTGGACGTATTTTTGCAGAGCAAAGAACCCCTGACCGAACACTCGCTAGAGCTAAGGCGAGATGGCCCAACCGCTAATAGCTCGTGGGCGGAGGAATCCACGGAGAATCCCGGGATCCGACCGACGTCCGTGTACAGCAGTGACGAGCATAGGAGCGCTCGAAGGGAGCCACTAGCTCAGTTGTACGCAAATCCATACGGGCAAGCACAACTCCGTGACAAATTCCAGGCTGAGACGGAGCCTTCGGCCATGATGCCATCGGGCAAACAGCCGAATTGGCTCGAATTTAAAATCAACGGTAACGACTACACGGTGTCGACTGATGTACTAGAGGTCGTATTCCAATCGTTACGCGTAACTCCGAACACGTCCATAGCGCGAGCAAGGGAAAACACGCGCATAGAAAATTCCGATATGGAATTAACAGCCGGTGCACCGATCTCGACTACGACCAGAGCACCAAGTCCCCGGACGACGACAAAGCCTCCGTAGTGGGTTACGTTTAGTGAAACCATAACCCAGCGGATGTGGGAGTCTATGAGCTCCACGACATGGACAGGTTTTAGTCAGCGAGTGGCTGACGTACCACAAAGCACAAAAATGAATGCTACAACGTTAAACCCTGTCGCGGCACCGTTCATCCCAGATGATCGAAATTCGGACACGACAAAAACGTTCTCCCAAGATCCGCACCGGTACACGGATGCTGGGGGAGGGGGGCGCGAGTCCCCGAACCACGCGGGTACTCAAACGCGTGGCATGAAGCACCAACCAGAGTGGGGGAACGGGCTCAACTGCCGTCCCACCAGCAAGGTGCGCCTACGTCATCGGCAAATATCACCGATGTAGGCCGTAAAGTGCGGAGCTGGAAATTAAAATTTTCGGGAGCTCTGGCTGAAAACATCGACGAATTCCTGCAACGAGTGGAGGAATGTCGTCAACTGGATCGACTCGACGAAGATGACGTGCTCATGGCCTTGAGCGAGTTGATGTCGGGGGTGGCCCTACATTGGGCTCGACAACACCGCAAGAACTGGGTCAGCTACGACCATTTTAGATGGGCAGCGAGTCGTCATTTCGGTTTTGACCCAGGGATCCAGGTCCAGCTTAGGCAAGAAGCTGAGTGACGGACGCAAGGGGAGGGTGAACCGGTGGTCCATTACTTGACGTGTCTGCGGGCGATTTTGGACCGGTTGATTCCCCCCATGAGCAGCACAGAAGCGCTCGACCTGATTTTTCAGAATTTCCATCCCGAGATCGGTAAATTTCTACACCGTGGTACCATACGCGACATAGATTCGCTGATTGACCAGGCACAGGTTGTAGAGGGTACTATAGTGGCACGAAGCTGCTACCAACCATCCCCTCCACCCGAAGAGTCGTTAATGCCGGACGTTGCATACGACGGGCGGAAGAAACAAACCACGAATGTGACGACGATTGCAGCCGTGCAAGAACCAGTCACGGACAAAATCGATATCAAGAAACTGGTGGCTCAGGCAATGAACGAGCGCTATGAGGGGCTACGAAAAGCTCGCGCTAAGGAGGAGTAGGACAAGAAACTAGCTGGTCCCTCCGAAAAACCTGAAACACCACCGAAGAAAAGCCAGCAAGACACACCACAATCCCCGAAGCCACAACGAAGTCAAGGGGAGAAGAGGACAACTTCCGAGTCCAACGATGAAGATTCGGATTTTGACCTGGGTGAAAAAGGAAGGCTGAACTGTTGGGATTGTAAGCTTCCGGATTACACGCGTTGGATATGTCCTCGGCGCAATTCGGAAAACCCCAACGGGAGCGGGAACTAGAGGGTCCATCCCGCTCCGAAATCGAGAAGAGGACCTCGAATGTGGGAGGCGCAAACATCGTAGAAGTTGAAGCTCAGGTAGAGGTGACAGAATGCTCGTCGGCGGACGAAGTTCCTATGGCTAGCCCACAAGTAAACAGCGACCAGTGTCGCTGGTGGCTGCCAGTGAAAATAGGGGAGTTTCGGTTGAGAGTACTCTACGATCCTGGCGCTGCAAGGACGATTGTCGGCAAAGTGGGCGTCACTATTGTGACATTCCTCCGAGCCATGGTTGAGCCTACGTATGGGCCAGGGGCGAGGATGGCTAATAACACCACAGCGCCCGTAACTGGCAAGGTAGTGCTACCGTTCAGCGTTACCAGGGTCGCGAGGGAATTAACCGTATGGATAATGCCTGACCTCGACGGCGATTGCTACCTCGGAACAGACTTCATCCGGATGTTCGATGCGGTACTCCTCCCACGGAGAAACGTCTTACAAATAGAGGGCGTGTCGGAACCGATACCCCTCGAGGTCGCTTCACTCGATATCCTCGAAGTGGGTTCACTCGCTTCGATAGGTTTGGCAGACCTGAGCTCTATTGAACGTGAGTTCGTAGAGTAGAAAGATGCTACTTACATCTCTTGATCGGACGCTTTGGGGCAGTACGATCGAAGTTTTTTTAAGAAAAAAAGATGCGCTTACATCCAAATCGAATGTGGAGAAAGCGAAATTTCTCCGATATTGATTAGATGGTGAGGATGAAGATTGTGATGGCGTGGCAGAGGTAGATGCGAGTTGTTAATTGTTAGTTTTCTCGCGTAGCTATCTGTGGTCCGAGTGACCGCATCTGTATAATCCTAATGAAAATTCCATCTTAATCAAACAAAAATCCGCGAGCATCCCTTAAGGATGCGGAGAAAGCGATATTTCTCCGGGCGTCAACCCACCGGTGCCATGGCACGGATTTCAGCCGAATGTCGTGAGGATTGCAGCTGTTTCAACTTGTGTGGCAGACCCGACATCTATCAAGATCCTGAAGGACGTAGGACAAGCAACTTTGCGCTCCGATATTGTATGCTGTAACTCTAGTGAGTGTATACGTGAGTCTATCGTTTCGCAGTGATTTTTTTTCCACGAGCGTTTCGGGATTTTTCTTTTGGAGTCGACTGGTCCTTCAAGATTTAAGTTTTGTAGAAATTATGTTAAGCTTTAGTGAGCATTCATTTTAAATATGTATGAGAGCGAAGGAGTTGTGAATGAAAATTTTGTCTAAATTTAAAGAGTTAAATTTTGTAATAATCAAAACAAGCAAGCAGGGTAGTAGTTCCTATTAGATTATATTTTCCTTTAATATATATGAAAATAAATTTTTTCCTTTATAAAAAGCCCAGTAGAGTTGAGGGAGGTCGAGTTGGTAGACCTCGGTTACCAACGTCTGGGGGAGGGGGGTTGTAACGGGTAACTCCGGTACATCTCCCCTGGGCCTCACATAAATAAAATTGTAGTTAGCATTAACGCTAACCCCTTGTCAACACCGACAAGCAGCAGCTTTAGCGAGTGCGGAGCACGAGAGTGAGAGAGAAAGAGAGGGGAAGCTACGCGCCGGCTGACTGGCAGCAGGCTCGGGAGTTGAGTAGCAGCAGCGCCCATGTTGAGATCGCGACCACCAAATATTGTACGCGTCGTTAATTAGTGCATGGTTCACGTGGAAATATTGCGACATTTTGCAGCCTCAACCTCCGACTCTGCGCCAGGGTGCCGACAACGTCGTCGAGCATCATTGTACACCCGAAACCGCCGCTAAGAACTTCAGGAGCCGACGTGTAAGTCTTCGAACTCTCTCTCTCTCGCTCACTGGGTTCAACTCCTGCTCGCTTGCACGGTCCTTTAACCGTTTATAATTAATTTATAAATTACAAGTGTTACAACTCCAGTGGTTTTTCTTCACAACTTCCCTACGAACCCGTTCATTATTATTGTATTAATTGTTTTATTAATTATCCGGTCCTTCCGACCGCAGTGTAACAAAAGGTTACAATTCAACTTTTCTACAATTGTGGTTCAATATACATTCTAAATATTTATTCAATAAGGTACTCTAAAACTGCATGCAATTTTTTATGAAAAATAATAAGTTTCCCGCAATGACGGTGTCAATTGTCTACAAATAAAACTTTTTTTGTTTTTAGAACAACTTCAATCCCTGGCAACAATATCGAAAAAGGTTGTAATGAATTGAAAGGTGTTGAAAAAAATTTGTCGATTAAAAACTACATTATTTAAGTTACATTTTTTGGGTAAAGAGAAACGTTCTAATGCTTTCTGATCGGCAGAAGGTTTTTGAGCTACAAGAATAGAAGACGGGGCCGAATCTTTTGTAACGGAAAACTATGACGAAACTCAGTTCTCTTTGCGCAGTTTAGCAGAGCTGAACCAAGTTTTGTTTGGCTCGGTGCAATCAAATTTATGAAGGTCACGAAAAATAGTAAAATTTTGAAGTAAAAAACCATGAAAACAATTAAAAAGTTTTTTTTAAGTATAAATAATATTTAATTATGTGTAATGTAATTATGTTACTGAGAAACATATACATATAGATAAAATTATTTATTCCGCAAAATTCGATTACATATGAAATTTTTAAAAAAAGTGTGTTCAACACTTTAGTTTAACTCCACCTTGTACGATTTTGTTACGAGGGTAAAAAAAAATAAATAAAATAAAACAATATTTATAAGAACAGTTGATTAAAACAATTTTTATTTGCTTATTATTTATTTAACAACATATTGATTGTAAAGAGATAAGTACTTTTTTTTAACACTTTGTATGATTAATATAATGAAAAAACTTTTTTATTTCTTTAATAACGATTAGCCTTTTTAGTAACAAATAATTTACAACAATTGCATGCAGTTTTAGAGTACCTTATTGAATTAGTATATTATTATACAAGTGAACGGCTCACACGAGGAGGGAATCATTTTAACTCACATGTACAATACTATATTTTATTACACTATTGCTTTGAGGCGAGATTTTACATACCCTGTTTCAGATTAGCGTGCGTAAAATCGAGCCTCCACGCACTAGTGTAATAAAAATATTTAGAATGTATCGATGGTTCCAGCGAAGAAAAACCTTAGCAGAAAATCTGGAGATTTTAAATGACCAATAAGAGGTTGAAATGAATTAAAAAATAGAAAAAAATTAAAAAATTTTATCTATCAAGTAATGATTTATTGAGATTCCTGATTCAAAAAATTTTTTAATTCATTTCAGTCTCTTATTGGTCATTTAAAATCTCCAGATTTTCTGCTAAGGTTTTTCTTCGCTGGGACCGCGGTATATTGAACCACAATTGTAGAAAAGTTGAATAAGAAAAGAATGTATATATAGCACTAAAGATGTCGAGGAAAATAAAGTTGTACGATTGAGCGCTCCCGCAATTTTCAAAACTTTTTTTTTTTGAACTACATGGAATTGATGAACGACTTTCTGTTTAAATTTTCAAAACAAGAAATTGAGCGTATTGTTAAAAAGGCGTTCATGAAAAGATTCGATTTGAAGCACTAAAGTTGTCAAGGAAAAACAAAGGCGTTTTCCGCAATGTTTAAAAATTTGTATTCTAAGAAACTACATGGAATTTTTGAGCGCCTCTTTGTTTACATTTTTAAAAGAACAAATTAAACGTACTATTAAAAAGGCGCTCATGAACTCAATGGTTTTTTTTTTTTTTTTTAACATGAATTTATGATTTTAGCGCCAGCCAATTTTGCACATGACTTCTGAGCGCCCTCTCAAGTTTAAGCTTTACATATTTAAAGAAAGATATTAACCATATTTTAGCCATGATATCGATGAATTACAGATTCCGAAAAATCTGCAGCTTCAATCCACCCACGCGGCGAAACTGCATGTGCTAGCTGAGCGCATTTTTTAAACTACTTTAATTGTTAAATAAATACAATAGAAACCATGATATCAATAAAAGGCGATTCTGGGGGTCGCCTCTTAGTCTACTACGTTCTCTGTTTTGTTTATAAATTATCTCATAAGGTCGCTGTGAGAAACCTTGTAAATATTAGTTTGAAGTTTCATAGTTTTTTAGACTTCTCAGACGTAGAATCGGAATACTTGCCCTCAAAAGAGCTACAAAACTCAAAGGTCTTATGGACATACCATTGCCAACAAACTATCTGACAGATGATTTTGTCAATCTCAAAAGACAGAAAGACGTACCTAAGTCCATGTTGAAGCTAAATCCTATTTTAGTCAACAATTTTTTCCTTGTTGGTGGTCACTTAGCCCAATCATTATTGACTTCCAATCGGAAGCATCTACCGCATTGTCCGGCGTATAAGCCCCCCCCCCCTGATTTCGTTATCGAGAATTCCGAATTTGTGTATACTTGGCGTACAAGCCCCCCCTCAAATTTGTTTACATAAGAGAGACTTAATTACTTAATTACTTCTTCCGTGAAGAAACTCAACTTGCTACAGTTAGAATTTGAAGACAGTCTCGTTCTGATCGGGCTTTGAAATTCTAAATCTTAGTGATTTGTATTTAATTTTATTATATTAATTTTACGATCATTGGCGTAATCATGACTACAAGGTTTAAGTACGACACTGCTTTTAAATAAAAGTTATAAAGTATCCAAAAGAGACAAGCAACCATCAAGCTGCACAAAAATTTGACGTTGACAAGAAAAACGTATGTAGGTGGTTAGACAGTGAAACTATTATAAAAGAAAAGCCTAAACGTAAGTGTGTACTCAGAACGTGTGCTGCCAAATGGCCCGTATTAAAACAATACGTTTCAGAATTTGTATTAAATGCGAGAAAAGAAGGTATCTTTGTCCCCAGAAATTTATTTAGAAGTGAAGCTATGAAATGGTCCTTGAAAAATCCAAATTTAGCAAAAAAATTTCACAGCCACAGTTAGTTGGTGTGCCCGCTTCATGGAAAGGTTTAATTGCATTTTGAGAGAAAAAACTAAAATTTCCCAAAAATTACCTTCTGATTTTGAGGACAAAATATTAAATTTTCAAAGATTTTTAATCAAGTTAAGAGAAGATTTCTACTTTCCACTGGTAGTCTAGCCTCCATATAGAAGGTTTTACGTGCAAGTTCGCGCCACGACGGCAACCCTGGTTTAAAAGACGTATTTCGATGTCCTCTTTCGAATTAACCAAGGTTGCCGTGCTCAAAATAACAATAACAACAATTTAACAACAATTTGTATATTTTCACCATACTTTATATACACGCAAGACCCCTTTATATGTCGTATGCATCTTGGTGGAATGGTTAGAGGTCTTACCTCTGACCCGGGAGACCAGGGTTCCATTCCCACTACGATTGATTTTTTTTTTCGTTTTTTTTTTAGGTTCGTTAGATAAAAAAAATTTTTAATTTTTATTTAATAATTTTCTTTTTTATTTTATACCGTTGAACATATACAATAAATATAATTCTTGAAAATCAGTATTTAAAAGCAAATAACTCTTAATTCAACTTAAATTACGTAGACAATGAAAAACTCTGTATCTGACAAAAATAAACAATAATTTTTAATCCGACATTGATTCTTCTAGGATTGATTCAGAATCGCAATCGTTAAATCCGCAGTCGTTGTATTTGTTTTTGCACGTATCAGTCTTTTTGCAATAACAAAATGAACAGCACGGTATACTAGCTGCAACTCAAAAGCTTTTTATAAAAAATTGATTAATTTTGTGAATATTTTATTTAAATTTTTAATACAGATTTTCAAGAAATTTTTTTATATATTTATATATGTTTAACGGTATAAAATAAAAAAGAAAATTATTAAATAAAAATTAAAATTTTTTTTTATTTAACGAACCTAAAAAGAAAAAAAAAAAAAATCAATCGTGGTGGGAATGGAACCCCGGTCTCCCGGGTCAGAGTTAAGACCTCTAACCATTCCACTAAGACACATACGACATATAAAGGGGTCTTGCGTGTATATAAAGTATGGTGAAAATATACAAATTGTTGTTAAATTGTTGTTATTGTAATTTTGAGCACGGCAACCTTGGTTAATTCGAAAGAGGACATCGAAATACGTCTTTTAAACCAGGGTTGCCGTCGTGGCGCGAACTTGCACGTAAAACCTTCTATATGGAGGCTAGACTATGGGAAGTATTGGAAACATGGACGAGACGCCAGTACAATTTGACATCTTGGGTAACTGCACTGTTGATGTGAGAGGAACAAAAACAAATTTTGCTAAATCCACTGGACATGAAAAAAGTAGATTCACTGTAGTCTTATCGTGTTTAGTCAATGGTGTAAAATTAAAGCCGATGGTGATTTTTAAAAGAAAAATCATGCTAAAAATCAAATTTCCTCCAGGCGTCCTTGTTCACGTGCAAGAAAACGGTTGGATAGATGAAGATGGAGTAAAAATGTGGCTGAGTTAAATTTGGGATAAACGACCTGGTAATTTTAACAACCGAAGTTTGCTAGTTTGGGACATGTTCCGAAGCCATCTTACAGATAAAATCAAGGAAGATCTGAACGAAAAATGAACTATGCAGTCAGTCATCCCAGGCGGCTTAACATCCGTTTTACAACCATTGGATTTTTGTTCAAATAAAACTTTCAAACATTATCTTCGAGAAATGTGGAATGACTGGATGATAAACAGAACTAAGGAGTACATAAAATCAGGCAATGTGAAAGCACCAGACTTAGATGTTTTTTGCAATTTTGTTATAAAAGCTTGGAATGAAGTAAAAACTGAAAGCGTTATAAATTATTTTAAGAAATTTTGCATTTCAAACGCCTTGGACGGTAGTGAAGACGATATTTTGTGGAACAATGACATTAAAGAAAGTACAACGCTTAAAGTTGAAGATGAAGCAGAAGAGTGGGATCCGTACTACGATACTTATGTTGATTATTCTTATTTAAATGATTACATGCACAAAATAGGTGATGAGTTGATGTTAGAATAAATTTTATGTTGAAATTTATTGTGTTAAAAATAATGAAAATTTTTAGAAATGAAATGTTATGTATAAAAGAAAGTACGTACAAAATTACGTACAAAAGTGTTTCTAAATTAAACATTCATAAAATTTACTAATAATTATTGTTTTTATTTGATTTTAGACTCATCTCGAAATAAATTTTATAAAACTGTGTACTTGGCGTATAAGCCCCCCTTAATTTTAAGAGTCGATTTTGGGAGCTTACAGAGGGGCTTATACGCCGGATAATACGGTAATTATTTTACCTGGTGAGTGCTTTTTTAGTCTGCTTTTTGTCAGGCATGCACATGCCCTAACTTTTCAAGGTGAACTTCAGCTCTGTCTAGTCACTCTTCGCACTGAGTATTGGCTGATCAACGGTCGTCAAACAAGCAAGTGTGTCATCAATGCATGTAAGGTATGCATCAAGTATGCTGCTAAACCTCAATGCTAATTAGTGGGTGATCTGCCCCTAGTCAGAATTTGCCTGGCACCACCTTTTTCTTGGTTCGGTGTTGACTTCACCGGTCCATTTTCAATTCGTCTCACTAAATCTCGAGGGAAAGGCACTCTCAAGGATCATGTTTGCCTCTTTGTAATCTTGGTTAATCGAGGCATTCGGAACTCGTCGAGGACTATACCTCAGATTCTTTCATTGCAGCTTTCAACAGATTTATCGCAAGGTGGGGACACTGCAGCGAGTTACTCAGCGATCAAGGCACCAATTTCATCGGAGCGAACGCCGAGATTCGATGCATGTACCACAAAAGTTGAAGTTACATAAAGAAAGTTTATCCCTACCTGGCGCAACAGGGCACCAATGAGGCCTGACAGAGCCCAAACTTGAGATAGATGGCATGTGCGCCGTAAGAAAAAATTTTGCTGAAAGAATATATCTATATATTTTCGGAGTACTAGTACTTAAGCGTTTTTGTATGTGTGCGTAGTCTATCGGTGATGCACAGACTTTGCTTACGGCGCATACGCCATCTACCTCAAGTTTGGGCTCTGTCAGGCCTCATTGGAAATAGGAACCCCCCAGGTATGCCACACATTGGTGAGATCTGGGAATCAGGTGTCAAATCCACCAAACATCACATCCGCAGTATCATGGGAGAATCCGTTCTGACCTTCTCCGAAATAGCGACTTTATTGGGTTGGATAGAAACCTGTTTAAACTCTCAACCACTGCTACCCCTGGCAGATGACGCATCTGATAATGATCTCCTTACCCACCTTTTAATAATGCGATTGTGATAGTTTGGGGTTAGGGAAATTCAGTAGGAGTAGAGTTTATTGAAATTAAAATCAAAGTTTATTAACTGAATGTTGTATTGTGACTGAGTCAGCGCTTGGGTGCCGACCGCAGCCTTTAGGAATCGCATGACGCTTTGTCAGTACATTCTTTATAAGTCACGTTATGCTTACTTTTAATTTTTGCTCACTTGTACCTTTAAACTTACAAACTGCATACGTTACAGCGATAATCATATTTGACTGCAGAACCCAATTACACTCAGCAAAACTTGCCAGTGGACGCAGATGACATTTAATGTCTCAAGAGTTACAATTTTTTTGGTCACGATTGAAAGATGAATATCTAACCTCGCTTTAGCCGCGCAGCAAGTAGACATGACACCAGGGCACTGGCCCCTAGCTTGCGTGATTAATACCTGCTCAGACAAATATGACCTAAACAGAGTTGCAAACTCAGGACATCAATATCATAGTATCAAAGGACCACTGTCAAGCAAGTACTCTTTGTTTTGGCTGATAAGAAATCAACGCCAAAAACTTACTTGAAGGCGCCAGTTTCCAACCTAGTTCTGCTCCAAGCAGCAACTTAAATTTTACATAATATAACGTAAACGCTTAATCTATTTTTTTCTTCTTTAAATTTTTTATAGATAGTGGAATTAGTCATCGCTCCGTGCGAATTCAAGAGCGCGGAATATTGAAAATTCTGCGCTAGCAAAGCACAGCGCTCGTCAATCGAGCCAACGACGCCGCGCCGAGACGGTAGTCGACGCAACTTCCGCTCTCGCAGTCAGTCATCTCTCACCAGTCTCTGGATTGAATTACGTCGAAACCACCGGAGAAATTTTTCATAAAAGACCAAGATGGTTACCGGAGGCAGAGAGGCTCCTGGTAAAAACTGCGAATCTTCTCTCCTCCAATCCTTGTACATTAGTTTAAGTACATAGATAATAAAGTGAGTTTCATATTCCAACATAAAATCAAGTGTTGTTGTTTCAGTTACCCCGAATGAATGCTAAACTTTCTCGCGAACGGGTTTATAACTAAAAAACTTAATCTAAATTACAGTCCGCTAGAGACAACACCATTAGTAGTGTTCAAAAGTCGAATTATGATATTAAAGGATTTTTAAAGACGTTCTTCCACGTTTTAAAATCCATAAGAATCGTCTGAAAAATATTTAAATCTTTAAGTTTAAGTATAAGGAATAACACATACAAATTTCAAGAAGATTCCCAAAACTGTTCTTGAGATATTTTAATTCAAAGTTTGGCTGAAATCGCTCTAAATCGGGTGGTTTAACACAGCCTCTTATTGAAAAACCATTCTATTTTCATTTTGCTGTAGGGTTTGAATCAGCTTGAAAATCATCTTGAAATTTAAATGTGTTATTCCTTAAACCTTAAAGAACAAATTGCTATGTTTTTGGAAAAATTTTTATGGGTTTTTAAGGGGAACCTTCGGTGATTTTTTAGCCTACACAGAGAGAAAAAAAACAGAAATTTACTGTGTAAGCTAGCACGAAAAAATCGTGTGTTAACCTTACGCAGAAAAAATCCTAAGCGCTACTGTAGCCGAACCAATCAGGCAATCAGGTGTGACCAGAGTGATTTTGATTGGCTCTCTTACAGTAGCGCTTAGGATTTTTTCTGCGTAAGGTTCACACACGATTTTTTCGTGTTAGCTTACCACAGCAAATTTCTGTTTTTTTTTTCTGTCCGTGTATAGAAATAAAAGTCATACGACTTTGAAATTTTTTTTTATATTGTATTTTGGCATATCTCCATTGATCGTGCATCGATATTTGGGTAAAAATAATTTTTTGACCTATTTTAGGCGGTTTTTTTGTTTTTTATACCAAAAATTTATCACTTAAACCTTGATAAAGAGCGCTATGGTAAAGATAGGGCCATATCCATGCGAGAGAATTTAGCTATTGTCAGTACGAACAATTAAAAAAAAAAAATTTTAAGATCGGCTGTAAAACAAAAAAGTAGATCCGATTTGAAGGTGAGCATGTCATGAAATAAAATTTAATCCAGCCGTCAAAAAAATATTCGTTTGGTTTAATGAGGTTGAAATTATTTTCTTACACAACTGTCGATAAAATATGGTGAACCGAAGTTTTTGCGAGTGCTGAACTCAAATTTCACGTCCATTTTTCAGTTCGACCTTAACTAGGGAAAGTACTTATCTAAGTAGGGGCGAATTTTTTTTTTTTTTTCAAGCTCTAGATGAAAGTTGGTATGCGGGGGTTTTGCGTGCGCTGAACACGAAATCGACGTTTGTTTTTCAGCTTGACCTTTACAAAGGGAAGCGCTTAAATAAGTAAAGGTGAATTTTTTTTTTTTTTCGCTTTTCAGCTCTAGATGAAAATTGGTATGCGGGGATTTTCGCGTGCTCTGAACTCAAATTTCACGTCCGTTTTTCAGCTTGACCTTTACTAAGGGAAGTGCTTACCTAAGTAAGGGTGAAATTTTTTTTTTTATTCGCTTTTCAGCTCTAGATGAAAATTGGTATGTGGGGGTTTTCGCGTATGCTGAACACGTATTCGACATCTGTTAATCAGCTCGACCCATACTGAGGGAAGTACTTACCTAAGTAAAGGCGAATTTATTCAAGTATGTAAGAAATGAATTCAATATTTACTTTTATAGAAGCTATCTTGACTATATTACAATTTTTTTGCCAATAACTACTAATCCATTGTAAACTTTTTTTTATTTACAAGATAATATTTTTCAAGATACAGTCAAAAATTCATTGTCGTACAGGCAATCAACTTTTTTACATACTTGTTCCAAGAATAAAACAATAATCATCTAACTTTTTTACACAAAAAATGAACTTTTTTAGTACATTCCTGGATTGTATGCATCATCTTCTCGTGCTAATTGTTTTTCGTGTTTCTTTTTAGCTGCATTTATAATACCTCTGGCATTTTTCGAGGTATCAATTTTTTTTTCACGCTTCTGCAAAGTCTGTATTCATCAATACTTTTGAGTTTTGATAATTTCTCAGTGATCGGTAATCCCAAATTTTTTAGAACTTCCGAAAAAGTTCGATAACTACCAACATTGTACTCACAAACTCCCAATGAGGCGGCAATCTTCACCCGCGCTTTACCAGTATAATTTTTTTTCGAACATCTGTTCCAAATGACACTGTGGAGGCTTTCATTTGCGTTTGGAGTCGCGCAGCGGCTACAACGCAACAAGAGAGATTCATCGTAGAGTCTTTCATATAGAGGCAAAATTTTTTCGAAATAAAGTTTGTTTATAAGTGTTTGAATATTTGTTTTATGACAATCAGGAGTTTGTTTCAAAGCTAATGCTCTCTGATAGAAACACCACGAACCTGATCCTTTAGGGCAGTACTGATGCTGAGGTTCTTCGTCAGTTGAAGCTAAATGATAAATCGATGCAAAAATATAATTTTTCATAGTCTAATAACAATAATATATTGCCTGTTCAATATTTCTGAAAATGGAGAATATTTTAATTTATTTATTTGTCAGATTATTTATAAAGAATGAGTATTATTTTTAATTTTTAACCTGGGAATTGTTTTTATTTTTGAGCATAGCATTTGAGTAGTAACGAGAAAGTTTTTTTATTGTTTTATCAGTCAATTGTCCAAATTTTTTGCCACCAAGAGCAACATTACGACTTTTTTCCTCTTGACAATTTTGGTAATGCCAGCGTAGACTCTACATATAATAATTGAATAAACTAGTAATCTCATCATTTTTTGGTAGGAAAAGTGAATACTGTTTTTATTTACCTCTTAGAAACGTTGTTGACGCATTCTTCTTTTTTGATTTCTGTCGATGGACAATAAATATTCAATGAAACTAAATGATTATAAGCTTTAGAATCTCCATCCGAAAGAACAGTGACGTAACGAAAACCTAGTTTTTCGGAACGTTTCCATAGTATCTTGGCGATTGAAACTTTCATACCTCCACATGATCCTGAGTAGTAGTTTGGACACTTATCGGCATGCTCTTGATACCATGCATCGAATTCGGGTGAATTTGCTCCGAGGGTTGCTGCGGTGGTACAGCATTCTTGGCAAAACTTGCAAACGATGTCGAAATCTAACACGTATCCTGTGAGCAAATCGATTACACTACCAAAACCAGTTTTAGATTTGAATCCTGGTTTGGGCCAAGAACCATCATAGGTACAATCAACATCCGTTGCATTATTTTTTAAACCATCGTTTTGTTTTTCATCACTTTCATCAGTTATTTCAAGCTCCAAGTATTCGTACGGTTTTTCGCCAAATTTTTTCTGCACTCACTAAGTATATCATTTGTGGAAATATCTATGACTTTTCCACGATTTCACTGTGATCGCGAAAAGTTAAGACAGACATTGAATCTGTACTCGTAATCGCAAAAAATTGTTCTAATGAGTTGTGCCCTTTACCCATATTCAAAAATCCAAGTGCTACACGCAGATTTATGTCGAATTAGTACTTCTCGTATTTTTTATCTTTACGCCATGAATATTTTATTTTAGGTGAGTTTCACACTCTACTTTTTTCGTCATTCAAACCATTTTAACCACAGTTATAACACTTTAGAATTAAACTTCGAGCAAATCCAAAATTTTGATCGTCCAGCACAATTTCCAACGAATTTCCACCGCACTCAGCACATTTTAATTTATCCAGTAGATGTTTAAATAGAGCGACTTGTAAATAGATATAATTAGAACTTTCGACGTTTTCGGGCCTGATTTTATTATTTTGATCTGATGAATCAGTGTTATTTGACCTGGTGTTTTCATCCCATTTCGAACTTTTATCTTTTATCAAATTGATGTTTTGATCCTGTTCAGATTCCGACTCAGATTCGATTACGCACTGTTCAAAATTTCCGGCAATTTCATGAGAAACTATATTATCGAACAATTTCGATGGTTGTTTCCAGTTCAATAAATGATTATCACTTTCAATATTGATTATTTTATTTTGTACACGCACATTGTGCTCATAAATCAAATTTCGCTTTTTTACAATTACTCACTTTTTTATCGCAAGATTACTAAAATGCTTCGATCTTTTTTTTTTTTAAACTTTTGGCATGATAATTATATTTTTATATACTTTTACTTCAAGTCTAACATTTTCAACCTCGAATGACAAAAATTATGATAATAAAATTTATGATAATCAGACAAACAATACAATCGTTTACAATTTCCTATGCAGTGTTATGGTAACCGATAAACAATAACAGAATAAATAACAAGAAACTGTTATTTTGAAAATACATTACAGTTCTTGAAAAAAATAGTTTTTTATAAGATGATTATTATTTTATTCTTGTAAAAAGTATGTAAAAAAGTTGATTGCCTGTATAACAGCAAATTTTTTTCGACTGTATCTTGATAAAAATCATTTTGTAAATGAAAAAAGTTGACAATGAATTAGTGTGCAAGGGTAAAAAATTAGTAATATAGTAGAGATAACTGCTATAAAAGTAAATATTGGATTCATTTTCTACATACTTGAATAAATTCGCTTTTACTTAGGTAAGTACTTCCCTTAGTAAGAGCCGAGCTGATAAACAGACGTTGAATTCGTGTTCAGCGCACGCAAAAACCCCCGCATATCAATTTTCATCAAAAGCTGAAAAACAAAAAAAATGCGCCCTTACTTAAGTAAGTACTTCCCTTTGTAAAGGTCTAGCTGATAAACAGACGTCGAATTCGTGTTCAGCGCACGCAAAAATCCCTGCATACCAATTTTCATCTAGAGCTGAAAAGCGAAAAAAAAAAATTTCACCCTTACTTAAGTAAGCACTTCCCTTAGTAAAGGTCGAGCTGAAAAACGAACGTGAAATTCGAGTTCAGAGCACGTGAAGACCCCCGCATACCAATTTTCAATAAAACCTAAAAAACGAAAAAAAAAAAGTTCACCCTTTCTTAGATAAGTACTCTCCCTTGTTAAGGTCGAACTGAAAAATGGACGTGAAATTCGAGGTCAGCGCACGCATGAACTTCGGTTCACCATATTTTATCGACAGTTGTGTAAGAAAATAATTTCAACCTCATTAAACCGAACGAATATGTTTTTAACGGCTGGATTAAATTTTATTTCATGACATGCTCACCTTCCTATCGGATCTATTTTTTTGTCTTACATCCGATCTTTAAATTTTTTTTTTTTTAAATTGTTCATACTGACAATATCTTAATTCTCTCGCATGGATATGGCCCTATCTTTATCATAGCGCTCTTTATCAAGGTTTAAGTGATAAATTTTTGGTGAAAAAAACAAAAAAACCGCCTAAAATAGGTCAAAAAATTATTTTTACCCGAATATCGATGCACTATTAATGGAGATATGCCAAAATACATTATCAAAAAAAATTTCAAAGTCTCATGACTTTTTTTTCTATAGGCTGAAAAATCACCGAAGGTTCCCCTTAAACAATTTTAGCATTGTTTTGTTATTAAAAAATCAGTAAAATGTTTGCTGATTTTTCCCAATTTTTTAAAAAGTGATTTCGACTTTTGATTCACACTATCAGAAACTAGAAGTTTTCAGTAATTGAGTGTTAAAATTTCAAAAAGTTTTGTTCATTAAGTATTGAGTACTAACGAGTTAAAAATAAAATAATTTTATCCAGCGTACGAGAAGACTCGAAGTGTGTGGCAGTTGTTCCCGTGCCTAACCTATAAGTCTCTCTCCCCACCACCACCGCTGTGAAAAAACGTCCTTAAGAAAATTTATTATGTTTTTGCTCTTTTTCCATACTACAAAACATTCAGAATAAACATAATAGAGCAAATTTATATATATTTATAAGCATTTAACAAAATTTTTTACCACGAATATAGCTAAAAAATGAAATACTCAAAACAATAAAATCGATTTAAGCAAAAAAATATTTATTCATTTTTGAACTTTTGAACTTTTCAATGTTAGCCTTGTAAGAGCTTTTGCTCTGTACCAAAATCAATAAATAATCAATCAAGAAAAAGGGGGGTTCAGGGTGATTCGAAAGAACAACAGGTATGTTGCTATTTGCAACTCGCACTTTTATTATGAAAAAGACAATCTCGCTGCCGCAGGAGTAGACGGGGCCTTGGCCCAGCAGAGAACCAAAGACACTTACTTTTTAACAGCTGGTGTTCGCAGCAACAACTAACAACGCGACAATCAAGAACGCAACAATTAAATCTATCGGCGCGGATAGCTTGCTCAGCAGCTCGGGCAAGACTAACCCACTCACGTGCCACGGCGACAATTCGGCGGCCAGCACGCATCGTGTCTTTGTTTCTCTGCTCCGTCGGGCGCGACTCTCTCGCTCTTCTGTCCTGGCGTCTGCTCCTTTGGCTATAAATTGGCCTGATTTTTATTAGGTACAAAATGACTTATAAACTAACTTATAATTATGGGGAAAACCTCCAGGGGGGCCGTAGCGGACAAGAAGACCGTTACAGCCTCATGTTGAGGTTATGAATTTGATTTTCTTTTAGAGGTAAGATTAGACAAAAAAAAGGAGCCCAAACAGAATGTTTACAAGAAATATTAATATAAGAAATTTTAGGTCAGAAATTTAAAAAAATTATAATAATTTTTTCGCTGTTTTTGTTAGTTTCTCTTAAACTAGAGAATATTTTTTTTAAAAAGAAAAACCCATTCTCAAACACAAAATGCTTTTATTTGTTGAATGCCATTATATTTAAATATTTTTTGTGGTCAGAGAAAATTAAGATGGTTTTCTACCAGAGCTAGTCAAGTTTTACACTAAAAAAAAATTATTACATCAAATTACTAACAATTGGTTATTAAATCTTATTTTTTAACTTTTCATGGCTTCTGAAATTATTTTTTACCAAAAAAACATTGACAATCACAACAAAACATTTTTTTTAACCTCACCTTTCAATACCGCAGTTTTGGAGGTTATTCATGTGAAAATTATTGTAAAATTTGTAAAAGGTTAAATTTTTTCCAGTTTCAAGAAATGAATTCTTCGGTAGTGAAACTATATGTATGTAGTTTTTCTAAACGTTCTCTATTGTAAGAAGACAAGTATTAATAATTTAGTTCACTTTTTCAGCGTACCGGCCATACGCGTAATGAAAAAAATTCAATCTTTAGTTTGCTGTAACTTTTAAACTATATGGTCAATTTTGGTCATACTTCGTGGAAATATTTATTTATACCTAATAAACACCTCCAGAAAATTTGAGCTGATTCTCTATTGTCATGCATTTGGTAGAAAACCACCTTAAAAAGAAAAAGCCTGGTTTGCCGAATTTGTGACGATATTTTCAGGTTGTATTGAATTGGAGTCAAAAAATAAATTGTAGATTTTTCTCTTAAAAAATTGGCTAGATTCTCTTGATAAAAAGGCTCTATTCTTTCGGTAAATCGTAAATTCTTTACGAAAAATATACTGCAACTAGCATGCCCTCTGCTTGCTTGAACATACGGGAACATGTTTTTGGTCAAAATCTCGAAAAAGTCAAATTTTATGTTTTTTAGTCGTAACTTTTTTTCTAATAAGGATATTGAACTCCGGTTTGGCTTAAAACCTTCCTTGAAACATAAGAAATAAACCTTTAAAGTTTCAAGTAAATCGGTAAAGAACTTTTTAAGTTATGCGTAAACATACGGTCAAACACTTGTAATTATATATAAGATTATTAATTTTATTTTGTATATCTTATAAAAACAATTATTATTCTTGAAATTCTTACAGGTGTGTAAGCTTTTAAGACATGTAGCCCTCTCAGAATCACTGCAAGTTTCAGCAAAATTCACAGAGATTAACTTAAGAATATACGGGCCTCAGGTGGTCACAGCTGCGCATACATTAGCAAATCATCCTACAAGTAAAATTGCTAAAGAAAATCTTGAAGGTTTGTTTTTAATATTGATAAAATCTAAACGGTGACTTGGTTTTTTGGCTGAATACTTACTATGATAAAACTATTATTTCAAAAATCACTTTTTTATTCAAAAATTTCTAAAAGTTTATTTATTTTGCAAAGAAAACAAAACAATATAAACCAAACGAAAGAACTCAAATCTAATCCAAAAAACGTCAAGTTCCACTGACATTTATGTTGGGGTCGAGGATAAAGATAATTTCAGGAGTGTTTTAAACTTAGTTTTTTTTTAAACGAAGCTTTTTTACTAGCGTTAGGTAGATCTCCGTACAGGGGCGGGAGGGGGGGGGGTGAATAAAAAAAATGATGACTCACCGTCACCGTCACCATCACCGTTACCGGAACCCAAGCGAGATGCTCGTGCAGCGCAACTGCTCCAGAGGACCATCTCTCACTCTCTCTCTCAACGAGTCCGATGCGCGCGTGTGATGCTACACTCGAGCGGCCTGCTGTTTACGCTCTCCTTCTCTCTCTCTCTCTCTCTCTCTCTCTATCACTCTTTAATAGCTCCTCTCTAAACTACCACTTTGCATCTGTTTCTTAATCATCACCACCCCTCTCGCCTCAAGACCTCATCGACATTCTATCCATTCCACCTCACCTCCCCCCTTACCATCGTTTGACTTTACACCGGTAGATGAATCCATAGTTCTGAGAACTTTCAACAAGAGCCGTTCCAGAGGAATGGGTCCCGACCTCCTCTCATCTTCCATGTTAAACCTCCCACATGTCACCAATCTCATTAACACATCTCTTGAAACCGGCTACTTGCCATCTGAATGGAAATAATCATCCATAATACTCCTTGCCAAAATCCCTCATCCAAAATCTCCGTCCAACACACGCCCCATAGCTCTCCTTCTCGAACTCTCAAAACTCCTAGAAAGAATAGTCTCCGCCCAACTCACCAAATTCACCGCCCAGCATAATCTCATAGCACCTACCAATACGCCTATCGACAAAATCACTCAGCGCAATCGGCTATTCTCGGCATTCTCGAGGATACCCGTCGGGCAATCGACCGTAGAATAGTCACCATTCTCATCTCCTTCGACTTCTCAAAAGTCTTCGACACCATCCCTCAACGTCTCCTCCTGTCAAAGTTACGCCACTTAGGTTGTTCGGATACCGTCATCCGCTGGTTTTATTCTTATCTTACAGGCAGAAGCCAGGCTGTCCGACTGAATGACGGACGGCATGAGTCCTTGCTCCGAACAACTACTAGCGTGCCTGGAAGTGTCCTTGGTCCCCTCCTTTTCATCCTTTTCATCAACGACCTCAGGTTCTTCATCCTCTACTCATTATGGGCCATCTTCGCTGATAACTCAAATCTCTACACCCATGCCACCTTCACTGAACTCCTCCACTTTCTCTCCCTCATTTTTCATGATGCTAACTCGGTCGCGGTCTGGGCCTCGGCTAATCACCTAAATCTCAACCCCAGCAGGACCACACTCACCATTATCGCAAGAGAGTCCTACCTTTGGATGATCGACTTTGATTCCCTTCCTCCCCTAATCATGAACGGTCAGACCATTCCTTATTCTAACTCCATTAAGTCCCTCGGCATTTACATCTCCTCCTCCTTACATTTCAACAGACAAATCAGTGAAACTACTAAACGTGTACATTACTCCCTTTATTTCCTCCACCACTTTCGAAAATCCCTCTTCCGTCAAACACGCACCCTTCTCGTGAATTCACTTATTCTTCCCCTTTTTGATCATGCAGCTCCCTTCCTAACTGATATCACAAAGCAACAACAACTGAAACTTCACACCCTACACAACGCCTGCACTAGTTTTGCCGTTGGATCCATTCCCCGCACTGCTCATGTCACCCCCTACCGCCTCTCCCTAAACTGGCTCTCAGCCGCTTCCTGCCGTGAATATTTGAACACTTCCATGGCCTACGCTATGATATAATCAGGTCAACCCCCACGCTTTTACACCAATTTTAAGATTGACCCTGGCGAGGAAACCGTGAGACGTTAAGATCGTTGCCTTCGCCCCCCCCCCCCTTATCCACTCTATCCCACGTACAAACACCTTGAAATATATTGGAATGGTAAATAAAATTCAAACTCGTATATATAGAGTTGAGAAATCTTCACTTTATTAAATAAATTAAATTAAGTTTTTAATTTTGTTACGGCCGTTTCGACACACTGTGTCATCATCAGACGGCGGTGAGTTTCAAACTAAGCTACATTTAAGGTTGAGCATACAGTTTACATACATAGTATATCGTCATTAATAATCTAAGTACAAATGAAGAGAGTGTTCATGACGCTTAGCTAACTCTAGGGATTCAAAACAAATTAAGTAACGGTGAATTATTCAAATCTGTCTGGCTATTTAAATAATGGAATAATTCACCGTTACTTAATTTGTTTTGAATCCCTAGAGTTAGCTAAGCGTCATGAACACTCTCTTCATTTGTAGTTAGATTATTAATGACGATATACTATGTATGTAAACTGTATGCTCAACCTTAAATGTATTTTGAAAATGTATCTTGAATTTTTGACATCTCTTTCTGTTGGACTTTTCGAACTGTACTCGTTCCACGATGCTCAGTAAAGATACCTGTTCGGTCTGTAAACTATCAAGGCGTAGCAGAAACCTGATACATCCGTGCTCTGAGTGTAAACTACTCTTTCACACTCTCTGTACCAAATTTTCAGTCTCTGACAAAATTGGTATTCAAATGATTGTTTTCCCGAGCTGAATTTCAACCAATAGGAACGCCGCATTTGACATTTGGCGGAGGGGTGTGGGTAAAATTATTCCGATAATTTTTCGGTTATTTCCAATTCGAACGTTTCGAGTCGCATAGCAACTCGAATTGTTATACTTACTCGATTCAGCTTTTGGGTTAGACCCGAGTGACTGCGGTGTATACCTATACATGAGTATTCATAGGTATATTCATAGTAAACAAATAGTAATAGAACTATAACCGCAAATATGTAAAATACAGCATTTCTATGGGTTAAAATTCAGCTGGGAAAATAATCCAGCCGAATACCCCTAGTGCTTCAAAATTTTAGATAATTTTGAAGCACTAGGGGTATTACGACTGAAAATCAGCCAGACATGTGCCAGTGCGAATGTCACCGAGTATGCTGAATCAGCATCTAAGTTGGCTGGTATGCCTAATTCGGAAGTGGCTGCTACCTCTACTGAAGATACTCTCCTGCTACTCCTGCAAGAGATGAAGGACCTTAAATCCTCAGTTGATGAACGTTTTGATGGGATAGATACGAAGCTTGAGGGGCTTGACGTTATTCCTGGCCTGGTCACGAGAGTTGACAATGCTGAGGCTCAGCTCGATGAAACTAAGCAAAGACTCGAGTTGCCACAGGATCAGCCAGATTCGCATGGCAATCCAGAGCTTCACAACAAAGTCCTTGGGCTCGAGCGAAAAAAATGCAGAGCTGTCTACGCGCCTCGCACAGGTCTCTTACTCTAGACCTTCAACATCCACCGAGATGGTAATTGGTGGTTTATCTGTTCCAGATGGTGCATCCCTGAAATGCTTAGTTCTTGCTGCTCTAAGATCTGTCCATGCAGATATCGAAGCACGCGACATCATCTTGCCTCGTTTGCTTATCAGCAAAGCTGCTGTGAATTCAGCTTTTGACAAGGCAGGCACAAATGAGCCGGGCAGTTGTCCCATAAAGCCGCCTTCTACCTCTTCCTCTACGGACCTGCAAGATCTCGACGCCAGCCACGACAACCCTCAATCATAGTTACTCTCAGCTTCCTTGCACTGCTTTTGGAGGTCATCAGAAAAAAAATTCAACTTGGTAAGCTGCATACTTCTGCGCTTACACCCAACCTTCCTGCTGGCATTGAAGCTACGTTCCTCGTACCTGCTCTCATTAACATCAATGAGTTTTTACCTAAAGACATCTTAGTTTCCACTAGAGAGAGTGACCCTGTGTTTGCTGGTGTAGTGTATAGACCCCTTAGGCCCCCTTTGTTTCTGGTACCAATTTTGTGTCTGATCTGCGTGATACTATGCACGAGTATGGCTCCAAAATTATCCTCGGTGACTTTAATGCTAACCAGCTGTCAGAATCAGATACAGATGTGGTTTCTGTATGTAAATTTATTTAGAGAACTCATTATTCTCTGTGCCATACGGGGCTACACACCACACCTCTCACTTGGATACCTGGCTTCACCTGTGTCTTGTCGATGCTCTTGATACTGTGACTGAATACTGGAAGACTGATACTCCATTTATTGCTGGGTATGACTTACTGACTGCTTCTCTTGATATTCAAATGCCGCAACTAATGACTATTGATTCTACCTACCATGACTTAAAATCTGTGAATACCGAGGCTTTGAATGATAACTTGCTTAAATGTGATTGGTCGGTTGTCACGAATGGGACGAGCTCTCTTAGTCTGAAGTTGGATTGTTTGTATGCTAATCTTTATGCTGCTTTTGATGTATTCGCTCCACTGAAAATTCTCAAACATAGGAAGAATTGCCATCCATGGTTCACCACCTATCATCGCTCGTTAATATCTGAGAGACATAGACAGAAGCTACAGACGCTCGAGACTTGATATTGAATTACTCCTATATAGACTGGCACGTGATTTTGCTCATGAGCAGATTGAGTCTGCAAGACTCAACTTTTACTACCACAGACTCAAGGACATCTCTGATCCTCAACAGCTCTGGACGGAACTAAGTCACCTTGGCGTCTCCCCTAGCCCTGATTCCAACTTGGGTGATTTCTCTGTGGAGGACCTCAACGCTCACTTTGCCTCTGTTTTGTTTGACTCCGTAGTACCGGATCTCTCTCATTTTCTAAACAACTTGGAAAATGAGAGAGATGATGGTGTCTTTGATTTTTCTACTGTGACAATGGACGCAATCGCTACTGAATGATTCTCCATCTTGCCTGAATGATTTCCGTCCGATCTCCCTGTTTTGTTTTTTATCGAAAGTACTTGAGAGGCTGGTCCATGACCAGATTGCTTCTTTTGTTGAATCGCAGGGACTGATGGATGGGTACCAAGCAGGTTTTAGAGCAGGGCACAGTACACAGACTGCACTTCTGAAACTTACAGACGACATCCGAGAGAGTATGGACAGGAGGCAGGTGACTGCACTGTTGCTCTTTAATTTCAGCAAAGTCTTCGACTCGGTCTCTCACGTATTGCTACTCGAGAAACTACAATCTCTTGGCTTTTCGCGCAGGGTTTTGCAATGGATTGCTTCCTATCTGTCAGGCCGCTCTCAGGCGGTGAAAGCTGAGGACCGGAGTTTCACCTCTTCTCGTACCCTCAATAAAGGTGTGCCCCAGGGCTCTGTATTGAGTTCCCTGCTTTTTACTCTGTTTATCGTTGACATTGGTCTTGGCCTTGGTCTTGGCCCTGGTGTTTGTCATATAATTTATATCGACGACCTTCAGATTTACGTGCGTGGCTGAGTCGAGGACATACATACCATTCTGGACAGACTGACCCGAGGTGCTGAGCATGTTGCGGACTGGGCTGCCGCGAATGGGCTGATTTTGAATGCTGGCAAGACTAAGGCCATGATTTTGGGTACCACGTCTTATGTCAATGACTTTGACAGATTGGGTATTCGCATTCTGCAATTTGGAGAGTGCACTGTTCCGTTTGTTTCGTCTACACGTAGTTTGGATTTGGTGCTGGATTCCAAGCTGACCTAGAAAGATCATGTTCAGTATGTCTGTGTCAGAGCTAATCCCATGTATCGTCTTAACCACTTCAGACGCAGCACCACCTTTGAACTGCGGAAGCACCTTTAACAAACCCTCCTTTTTCCTATCGTTGACTATTGCTGTCTTGTTTATCGGAATATCTCAGATGAACAGGACCTGATGCTGCAGCGTATGCTCAATCGTGGGATCAGATATATATTTGGGATTAGGAAGAGCGATCACGTTACTCCTTTCAGACGTGAGCTTGGCTGGCTTCGAGTGTCAGATCGTAGAGAATATTTTGCGGCCTGTTTGCTCTATAGAATCCTGAATTCAGGAATTCCGTCTTATAAGGCGAATTTTTTTATTGAAAATAACAGCTCGCGTCCAAAGAGGGTGGCGAATCCGCAGGCTTTGGAGATATTGATTACTCCCTCCTTCCGCACAGAGTCCTTGAAACACTCCTTTCATGCATCAAATGCATACAATTGGAATAGTTTACCCCATCATATTCGCTTGGCATCACCATTTGCAACTCTTGAACTTCTCATTAAATCAAGCATCTTTACTACCGAGGGAGAAGGTTGAGTACTCTGTGCCACAGAATGACTTGTGCTTAAACTATGCGAGAATTTGTAGTGCTACTAGTGGTTGATTTGCAATGAATTTTTTGCATGCACCGATTAGATTTAATTTAATTAGATTACCAAAGATTGTTATATCTTGATGTATACCTTTATTTTCATTATTTTTTTATTATGTTTATTTTATTATTATTATTTATTATTTACTATTATTAATCTTGAATGGATAACTTGTTGATCAACTTATGTATTTTGTACAACATAATGTACAATCAATAAACTCATCAAAATCAAAATCAAATCTCTCTCTTTGTTATTGTAGACTACATACTATTCTCTCGCGCAAATCCAACTGATCGAGACTTGTGCCTACCGGTAAAATAATGCGCGTCTATACAGTGTTTATTAGTTGAATTGAGAAAAAATATACACAATAAGTGAATCGGAAAGAGATGTTCAGCAGGATATATCATCGGAAATGTGTGCAATCAAACTTTGGGGATTGATTTTGAACACACAAACATTGATGAAATTACCACTAACCGATGCCAATAAGCATTTTAAAGTTGAGCACTCACTAAAAATATTATTCTTAAAAAAATTTATATTATTATTAAAATTAGGGTGTAAAAAACGCATCCTCGCTTGAATTGCCGAGTTTAATTAATTAAACTTACAATTAAAAACAACATTTGTTAACTTTATTTTTAACCTTTAGCTGGCACCGTGGGGTACTATAGTACCCCACTGTCTTCTTTACCTATCTTCGGTACCTAAAATTTCGTAAACCGGGTTTATAGCGACATCTACCTATACTTGAGGGATGAGGCTTGCCTTTCCCGCCATAATTAGTGCTAGATGACCGTTAGTCTGCACGTAGCAGTTGTCGAAAGCGGTTTGGGGTACTGCAGGACCCCACGGTGCCATCAACGTTGATACAAGTAAAATTGGAGCATTTTTTTTTTCTTTTATTAATGCGTTAAAACACGTTTGAAAGGTAAGTAATTATTAAATCAGTCACTAAAAATTTTTTTTTCTCGATGCCAGGAGTCCTACGACGTTTTATGTATATTCTCAGCATGGCGTATAATTTGCGGCCATGACTTTTGCGAGAGCACTTACTAGAAGTTGACAACAATGATGAAGAAGTTGAAAGCGATGGTCAGGATGAACCGTCTTGCTCTGAATATTCTTCAGAAGAATCTTCTGAAGAAGAAGGAGAAATGGACGTCGATATGGAAGTCCCGAGTGAGAATCAACGGCTTTTGCAGAGTCGAGAAAATCCACAGCGTGGTCGCCCGTCATCGAAACTTTATGGAAAAAATGGTTTCCAGTGGAATGTAAAATGTCCTTCTCGTAGATCAGGTAAGCAGCACACCAGGGGTTTTTTTCATATGCACACTGGGATTGAGCGCTTCTCTCTGTCTCTTTTTCTCTTTTTCTCTCTCTGTTTTTCTCTTTTGCTTGCACGCGTATTTTTGTAAAATGTTCACAAACTAACTTCAAGTTTTTTTCTCGTTATAAAATTTATTCAGCCGAAATAAATTAAATATTATGAATTTTTATTTACAACAATTTTATTACTTTCAAATTTTTATTATTTTTTTCGCCTTTTACAGACAGGCAGTCAGATATTTTACCAGAAATAAAACCTGGTCCGGCCGGTAACGCTGCCAATGCAAAAACAATTATTGATTTTTGGAATTGTTTATTTACCGATGAAATGATAAATTTAATAGTTGATAATACCAATTTAAAAATAGAAGAGGAAAGCTTACATTATGTGGTTGAGGAACTACAACAATCGTGGCATTATCACACTGATCCAGTTGAAGTAAAAGCTTTCATTGGAATTTTATGTTACTCTGGTTTATGGAAATCGGCTGATGTTGATGTGAACAGATTATGGGACAAGACTAATGGCTTATCTATGTATCGTAGTGCTTTTTCAAGGCACAGATTTACGTTTTTATCAAAGTGTTTGCGCTTTGACAATGCAGATGAAAGAGAACAAGATGATAGATTTGCTCCTATCCGAAATTTATGGAACATGTTCATCGGAAACTGCGAAAAGAATTACACTCCAAGTCGTCAATGCACCGTGGACGAGCAGTTGTTAAGTTTCAGAGGACGTTGTAAATTTAGAGTTTACATGAAAGATAAGCCCGATAAATATGGCCTCAAAATTATAAGTTTGAATGACTCTCAAACAGCTTATATGGTAAATATGAATAAGTTTTTATTTTTTAATTTATGAAACCAATACTTGAAAAAAAAAAAAAAAAAAAACTAAATTTTATTTTTATTACAGATTAATGCTATTCCTTACTTAGGAAAGAATACTGAAATCTTGGAAGATAATGAAAGTGTTCCTGAATACTATTTTAGACTGGTAACTGTGCCAATTTACAACACTAACCGTGAAGAGACTTGCGATAATTGGTACACCTCGATTCCCTTACTTCACAGAATGCTGAAGGATCCGTATAATTTAAAAATTACGGGTACTATCCGAAAAAATAAACGAGAAATACCAGTTGATTTCGTGGTCAAAGTTCCCAAAAAAGATCGTCCCATGACTAAATTTTGTCATACTGAAAACATTACGCTTTTAACTTATGCGCCAAAGAAAAAAAAATCTGATAAGATAGTTCTAATTGCTTCGTCACTTTTGAAAACTGAAGAAATGACAGGTGACAAATCGAATATTGTCCTTCATTATAACAAAAATAAAGGAGGAACGGATACTTTCGACAAGTTATGCCATTCCTACAGTGTGCGTAAAAGATCTAATAGGTGGCCTGTTCGATATTTTTATGGGATCTTGGATCAAGCGATCGTTAATTCGAGAATTTTATTAGCTTGCAAAGAAGAACAGAGTGAAAATATTGAAAAAATCACTGCTATTTCTTGCTTGGAAACCCTTTCTTTTTATTTAACCCATTAAGTCCGAGGATTTTTTGAATTTTTGGTTGTGTTTGAGCTGGGAAATCTTAGGGAAAACTGTGAAAAATGTATACCTGAATACCCTATCCCCCTATTTTCAAGTATGCCCTACACGATGGTATAGTTCAAAAAAGTCAAAAATTCGATTTTCATTTGTTTATAAACAAATTAAAAAAAAAAACAAGATTTTTTTTGCACTTTTTTTTTTAATCGAAAAATTGAGTGGTTAAAAAATTTTTTACACACTTTAGAATATCATCACGGGTGATCACGCATTTCAAAGTTTCCAAATCTTCTTGAAAATTGTAGCTGCGATTTTTGTAAACAAAATGGCGGCCAAAACACTGCGAAGAAAAAATTCGTAAAGCAGCCGAAGGCGGAACCAACATCGAAAAACTTATTTTGCTCAAAAATATTTATTGAAAAAGCATGAAAAGTCTTTGAAATGTTAATTGTTAATATTTTTATCATTTCAATTGCATATATGCGAGTATTGGGCCCAATAGGGAGGGACCCAAAAATAAACATTGAGAAATCGAAAAATAAAAAATACTAACTTATTCTACGTAAAATTATAAGAACAAAATATACTTGGTGTTTTTTTTATTGGGGCCACTATTTTTTCATAAAAATTCGTTGAAGTTGGGACTATCAACCAATTGAGTCCAAGGATTTTTTGAATTTTTGGTTGTGTTTGAGCTGGGAAATCTTGGGGAAATCTTGGGGAAAATGTATACCTGAATACCCTACCCCGAGGGGCGGCCGACTTGATTTAACTGATTTAAATCACGTTTAAATCGCTTTAAATCGCTAAATCGCTTTAAATCACAGTATATTTAAAATATTTTAATATTCAAAATTAATTTATTTATACAACGGCCTGGAGATGATATATAAGAAAAAATTACCCCGGGGAGCTCAGGGTAAATACCTGGTTCACCCGTTACTCTTAGTGGACATTACGCCCTGGAGATGATTTCACCAGGAAGTTTAACCCTACAAGAGTTATTATTGTAAAAAGACCGAAAAATCGTCATGAAAATGATTTCTTATGAAAGTTCAGCTTTCAAGGGGCTCAGGGCGGACCAAGGGGTAGGATACCTGGTGCACCAGGTCGGCTATTACGACCTGGAGATGATTTCTCCTGGAAGTTTTGACTCCGAAAGGGCCGGTTAGGATACCTGATGCACCAGGACGGTTATTCCGACGTGAAGATGATTTCTACTGGAAGTTTTGTCTCCAAAGGGGCCGGTTAGGATACCTGGTGCCCCAGGTCGGCTATCACGACCTGGAGATGATTTCTCCTGGAAGTTTTGACTCCGAAGAGGCCGGTTAGGATACCTGGTGCACCAGGTCGGCTATTACGACGTAAAGATGATTTCTCCTGGAAGTTTTGACCCCAAAGGAGCCGGTTAGGATACCTGGTGCACCAGGTCGGCTATCACGACCTGGAGATGATTTCTCCTGGAAGTTTTGACCCCAAAGGAGCCGGTTAGGATACCTGGTGCACCAGGTCGGCTATCACGACCTGGAGATGATTTCTCCTGGAAGTTTTGACCCCAAAGGAGCCGGTTAGGATACCTGGTGCACCAGGTCGGCTATCACGACCTGGAGATGATTTCTCCTGGAAGTTTTGACCCCAAAGGAGCCGGTTAGGATACCTGGTGCACCAGGTCGGCTATCACGACCTGGAGATGATTTCTCCTGGAAGTTTTGACCCCAAAGGAGCCGGTTAGGATACCTGGTGCACCAGGTCGGCTATCACGACCTGGAGATGATTTCTCCTGGAAGTTTTGACCCCAAAGGAGCCGGTTAGGATACCTGGTGCACCAGGTCGGCTATCACGACCTGGAGATGTTTTCTCCTGGAAGTTTTGACCCCAAAGGAGCCGGTTAGGATACCTGGTGCACCAGGTCGGCTATCACGACCTGGAGATGATTTCTCCTGGAAGTTTTGACCCCAAAGGAGCCGGTTAGGATACCTGGTGCACCAGGTCGGCTATCACGACCTGGAGATGATTTCTCCTGGAAGTTTTGACCCCAAAGGAGCCGGTTAGGATACCTGGTGCACCAGGTCGGCTATCACGACCTGGAGATGATTTCTCCTGGAAGTTTTGACCCCAAAGGAGCCGGTTAGGATACCTGGTGCACCAGGTCGGCTATCACGACCTGGAGATGATTTCTCCTGGAAGTTTTGACCCCAAAGGAGCCGGTTAGGATACCTGGTGCACCAGGTCGGCTATCACGACCTGGAGATGATTTCTCCTGGAAGTTTTGACCCCAAAGGAGCCGGTTAGGATACCTGGTGCACCAGGTCGGCTATCACGACCTGGAGATGATTTCTCCTGGAAGTTTTGACCCCAAAGGAGCCGGTTAGGATACCTGGTGCACCAGGTCGGCTATCACGACCTGGAGATGATTTCTCCTGGAAGTTTTGACCCCAAAGGAGCCGGTTAGGATACCTGGTGCACCAGGTCGGCTATCACGACCTGGAGATGTTTTCTCCTGGAAGTTTTGACCCCAAAGGAGCCGGTTAGGATACCTGGTGCACCAGGTCGGCTATCACGACCTGGAGATGATTTCTCCTGGAAGTTTTGACCCCAAAGGAGCCGGTTAGGATACCTGGTGCACCAGGTCGGCTATCACGACCTGGAGATGATTTCTCCTGGAAGTTTTGACCCCAAAGGAGCCGGTTAGGATACCTGGTGCACCAGGTCGGCTATCACGACCTGGAGATGATTTCTCCTGGAAGTTTTGACCCCAAAGGAGCCGGTTAGGATACCTGGTGCACCAGGTCGGCTATCACGACCTGGAGATGATTTCTCCTAGAAGTTTTGACCACAAAGGAGCCGGTTAGGATACCTGGTGCACCAGGTCGGCTATCAGGACCTGGAGATGTTTTCTCCTGGAAGTTTTGACCCCAAAGGAGCCGGTTAGGATACCTGGTGCACCAGGTCGGCTATCACGACCTGGAGATGATTTCTCCTGGAAGTTTTGACCCCAAAGGAGCCGGTTAGGATACCTGGTGCACCAGGTCGGCTATCACGACCTGGAGATGATTTCTCCTGGAAGTTTTGACCCCTATGGAGCCAGTTAGGATACCTGTACACCAGGTCAGCTATTACGACCTGGAGATGATTTCTCCTGGAAGTTTTGACTCCGGAGGAACCGGTTAGGTTACCTGGTGCAGCAAGTCAGTTGTTATGATCTGTAGGAATTTTTCTCTTTAAAGTTTTTACTCTGAAGGGGCTGGTTAGGATACCTGGTGTACCAGGTCGGTTATTTTGACCTGGAGATGATTTCGACAAGAAGTTATAGCTCCAGTGGTGTAAGATCGGACATTTGTTGCACCTTACTGCGTGGACGCGCTGAAGATGACTTATACAGGAAATAAGGATACCAACTGCACTAGGCGATTATTACGACCTCTTTAGACGCCGTTTGGACTTGATTTAGCAGAACAAAAGAGTCCATATTGAAAATAAAATTAATTTTTTTACACGGATATCAGCTGTTCAAAAAGTATCTGTTCAAGTGAAAGCTACACGTAGCGATTTGAATCATGTTTAAATCAAAAATAAATCACGCTCAAATCGCATTTAAATCGCATCTCAATCGCACTTAAATCGTTCTCTAACCTTTTCAGAAGCTCTTTAAAATGACTTTAACAGTAAAAAAAATATTCGTTGAAAAAAAAAGGTTTAATATCTTGATTAAAGTCAAAATTACTATTGTTTTTTTTTTTTTTTACTTAAAAAAATTTCATCTGTTCAAAAAGTATTGTTTCAAAATAGAGCTACTCGTAGCGATTTAAATCAGGTTTAAATCACAGTTAAATCACTCTTAAATCACAGTTAAATCACGCTTGAATCGCATTTAAATCGCATCTGAATCGCATCTAAATCGCATCTGAATCGCACTCAAATCGCTCTGTAACCTTTTCAGAAGCTCTTTGAAATTACTTCAACAGTAGAAAAAATATTCGTTGAAAAAAGGTCGAATATCTCGATTAAAGTCAATAATTTATAATTTTTTTTTTTTTTTTTTAAATGAAAAAAAAATTTCATCTGTTCAAAAAGTATTCGTTCAAGTTAGAGCTACACGTAGCGATTTAAATCAAGTTTAAATCACGGTTAAATCAGTGTTAAATCACAGTTAAATCACGCTTGAATCGCATTTAAATCACTCTTAAATCGCATCTAAATCGCATCTGAATCGCACTCAAATTGTTCTGTAACCTTTTCAGAAGCTGTTTAGAATTAGTTTAACAGTAAGAAAAAGTATTGGTTGAAAAAAAGGTCGAAAATCTTTATTGAAGTCAAAAATTCATAATTTTTTTTTTTTTTTTTAAATTAAAAAAAATTTCAACTGTTCAAAAAGTATTCGTTCAAGTTAGCGCTACACGTAGCGATTTAAATCATGTTTAAATCACGGATAAATCACTCTTAAATCACAGTTAAATCACGCTTGAATTGCATTTAAATCGCATCTAAATCGCATCTGAATCGCACTCAAATCGTTCTGTAACCTTTTCAGTAGCTGTTTAGAATTACTTTAACAGTACAAAAAGTATTCGTTGAACAAAAAAAAGCTTTATTATCTTGATTAAAGTCAAAAATTTATAATTTTTTTTTTATTTTAAATTAAAAAAAATTTCATCTGTTCAAAAAGTATTCGTTCAAGTTAGAGCTACACGTAGCGATTTAAATCAGGTTTAAATCACGGATAAATCAGTCTTAAATCACAGTTAAATCACGCTTGAATCGCATTTAAATCGCATCTGAATCGCATTTAAATCGCATCTAAATCGCACTCAAATCGTTCTGTAACCTTTTCAGAAGCTGATTGGAATTTCTTTAACAGTAAGAAAAAGTAGTGGATGAAAAAAAACGGTTGAATATCTCGACTAAAGTTGAAAATTAATTTTTCATTTAACAAACTTAAAAAAATTTCATCTGTTCAAAAAGTATTGTTTCAAAATAGAGCTACTCGTAGCGATTTAAATCAGGTTTAAATCACGGTTAAATCAGTCTTAAATCACAGTTAAATCACGCTTGAATCGCATCTAAATCGCATCTGAATCGCATCTAAATCGCATCTAAATCGCACTTAAATCGTTCTGTAACCTTTTCACAAGCTGTTTAGAATTACTTTAACAGTAAGAAAAAGTATTGGTTGAAAAAAAACAGTTGAATATCTCGACTAAAGTTGAAAATTAATTTTTCATTTAACAAACTTAAAAAAATTTCATCTGTTCAAAAAGTATTGTTTCAAAATAGAGCTACTCGTAGCGATTTAAATCAGGTTTAAATCACGGTTAAATCAGTCTTAAATCACAGTTAAATCACGCTTGAATCGCATTTAAATCACTCTTAAATCGCATCTAAATCGCATCTGAATCGCACTCAAATTGTTCTGTAACCTTTTCAGAAGCTGTTTAGAATTAGTTTAACAGAAAGAAAAAGTATTGGTTGAAAAAAAGGTCGAAAATCTTTATTGAAGTCAAAAATTCATAATTTTTTTTTTTTTTTTAAATTAAAAAAAATTTCAACTGTTCAAAAAGTATTCGTTCAAGTTAGCGCTACACGTAGCGATTTAAATCATGTTTAAATCACGGTTAAATCAGTCTTAAATCACAGTTAAATCACGCTTGAATCGCATTTAAATCGCATCTGAATCGCATCTTAATCGCATCTAAATCGCACTTAAATCGTTCTGTAACCTTTTCACAAGCTGTTTAGAATTAGTTTAACAGTAAGAAAAAGTATTGGTTGAAAAAAAACAGTTGAATATCTCGACTAAAGTTGTAAATTAATTTTTCATTTAACAAACTTAAAAAAATTTCATCTGTTCAAAAAGTATTGTTTCAAAATAGAGCTACTCGTAGCGATTTAAATCAGTTTTAAATCACAGTTAAATCACTCTTAAATCACAGTTAAATCGCTCTTAAATCACATCTAAATCGCATCTGAATCGCACTCAAATCGTTCTGTAACCTTTTCAGAAGCTGTTTAGAATTAGTTTAACAGTAAGAAAAAGTATTGGTTGAAAAAAAGGTCGAAAATCTTTATTGAAGTCAAAAATTCATAATTTTTTTTTTTTTTTTTAAATTAAAAAAAATTTCAACTGTTCAAAAAGTATTCGTTCAAGTTAGCGCTACACGTAGCGATTTAAATCATGTTTAAATCACGGTTAAATCAGTCTTAAATCACAGTTAAATCACGCTTGAATCGCATTTAAATCGCATCTGAATCGCATTTAAATCGCATCTAAATCGCACTCAAATCGTTCTGTAACCTTTTCAGAAGCTGTTTAGAATTTCTTTAACAGTAAGAAAAAGTAGTGGATGAAAAAAAACAGTTGAATATCTCGACAAAAGTTAAAAATTAATTTTTCATTTAACAAACTTAAAAAAATTTCATCTGATCAAAAAGTATTGTTTCAAAATAGAGCTACTCGTAGCGATTTAAATCAGTTTTAAATCACATTTAAATCACTCTTAAATCGCATCTAAATCGCATCTGAATCGCACTCAAATTGTTCTGTAACCTTTTCAGAAGCTGTTTAGAATTAGTTTAACAGTAAGAAAAAGTATTGGTTGAAAAAAAGGTTGAAAATCTTTATTGAAGTCAAAAATTCATAATTTTTTTTTTTTTTTTTTTAAATTAAAAAAAATTTCAACTGTTCAAAAAGTATTCGTTCAAGTTAGCGCTACACGTAGCGATTTAAATCATGTTTAAATCACGGTTAAATCAGTCTTAAATCACAGTTAAATCACGCTTGAATCGCATTTAAATCGCATCTGAATCGCACTCAAATCGTTCTGTAACCTTTTCAGAAGC